>OZ004582.1:5390943-6590943 GCA_963924555.1 Crambe crambe
TTTATTTCGAAGAAATTTTTTGCATTCACTTGTGTTTATATGGTCATGTGTTCTAGTATACAAAGAAACAGCAGTATACTGGGATCTAGTATACAAAAATAAACAGCAGTATACTGAGGATATACAAGTTTAATTCTGTCCAGGGAAATCTGTTAAACAAGTAATTTATTTTGAACTGCCTTATTGCCACAAATATTCCATGCTTAGTTCCTAAGTTTTTAAGTGATTGTGCTAGCATGGATTTAAGAGCAGCTGCTACTGTTATTCCACAGGTTTTGGCTTGTGCACCCTCCAATATAGCTGTCGACAATTTAGTGGAAAGATTAGCCAATGCTAGAGCAAAGGTCAGTAAATTGTTTTTTCCAAGGTCAATGTGAATAACCTTTCCCCCCCTTTTTAAGAGGCGAACAACATTTCATGTGTTTTGATGTACATACATACTATGCAGGTTGTGAGACTAGGGCATCCTGCACGTTTGGTGGAGGCCATTCAGAGTCTCTCATTGGATGCTCTGTTGCTTAGATCGGACTCTGCAAGCATCATCAGAGATGTCAGAGTGGATCTGGAAAGGGCTATTGTGAGTCAGGATGGGATGAGAATAACTGTGCAACAGTATACCATTTGGGAGGGTTCACTCAAGTATACCTGTCTAGAATAACTGTGGTAAATCTTGCCAAGCTTCTGACAAGAGAAAATGGAGAACGGAGATAAAGACACTTCGAAAGGAATTGAAGGAGAGAGAAAAGGTAAAGACATTCTTAATGTTCATATTTTACGTAGGTCTTAGTGGTATTTCTCTTTCTTTTAAGAGAGTTATAGTACAGCTCTTGTCTGGAGTAGATGTGGTGTTGGCTACTACAACTGGTGCCTCTCCTGAAGGTCCAATTAGGTATGAAATGTGTGGGATATCCCCAGAATGAAATGGGAAATTCCCTATTGCTATGTGGGGTAATCCCCAGAGTGGGAAATTCCCTATTGTTTACATGCCTAAATACCACATGTTCTGCTGACTCATCAATATGGCCTTATCTTTTGTGAGTGTGTGTGTTGCTAAGTAGTTTTTGCCAAGTAGTTTTCTCCAATCAAAAAAAAAGTGTTATGTTACCGTTTAGCTTAGCAGTGAGGATCATAACTCTTTTGAAATGATCTTGCAAAATGTCAAATTCCTATGGGATGTATTATGCCAATATGATGTCAGACCAAAGCAAATCTTGATCAGACATTCGACCTTTTGACCCGGTAAATGGTCTATGGTAGACTGTTATGATCCTCACTGGCTTATCCTCCATGTGCATCTCATTCACAAGGCACTCTCTAGATGTTGTGTATTACTTTTGTTGTTATTGTTATTTATAGTTACTTACCAGATGGTCACTTTGGTCTGGTCATCATAGATGAATGTGCTCAGGTAAGCATGTTCTCCTGTCACCATAGAAATTGAATGCTATAAAAGGGGATCCCCCCCCCCCCCCCCCCCCCCCCCCGAGCAGCTAAGAAATAGACTCTTTTCATGAATTCTTAAGCACCACCCAGAGCTGGATCCAGGTACTAAATTTTGCAGTTCAGTGGGTGCTTTTATTAACCCTCAGCAGATGCGCAAGGGTTACAGTTCTCAGTCTGAATGTTTGTGTGTGTATATCAGTTACATCCACCACGCTGCCAGTATCAATTAGAACGCTTCAATTTCAGGATGTCTAGACATACTCTTCTGTGTTTAAATGATTAGCTGATTTTTGGAAAAGGGCTTTATTCCGGAAAGATTTCCAGCTCTGTACTATATGTATATAGCCTATACTCCATATAATGCACACTCTTGTGCTGCTGACCATTACATACTCTATCTGTCTACGTGAGACTACAAGGCAAGCTCATCTGACTGGTGTAGGGCAACAGCAGATTTATAGCTAGCTGGAGTATCTTTAGTAATGGTGTTGCACATGAAAAGTGTACTGTATTTACATACAGGCACTGATAGTAAGAAAGTGGACTCTGTAGTAGGGACACTACTAGCTTGTGAGATGATTCAAAATAAAATGCTCCTGCTCATTGGTGATCTGCTCAATATCTGCAAACACACAATTATTTGACTCCTAGTATGTGCTGAGGGTTAGCACTTCACTGATTTGCTTATGAACACAACCACATTCATTTCTAAGAAAATGTCCCATATAAGGCAGAAAAAAATGCATCATCATATCCTTTTATAGTTAGCCACAGGGGGGGAAATATGACTTTTACAGGGGGGATTTATGCAATTCACACTTCATAATAACTATAATTTTCGATAGATCACTATGTAGATTTCTTTTTTTAGGCGGTTGAAGTGAGCTGTTGGGTTCCTCTTCTTTATTCCAGCAAGTGTGTCCTTGCTGGTGACCACAAACAACTGCCACCAACTATCATATCTCTTGAGTATGTTCATTGGGAAGTTGGAGTATGTATGAGGGAATAGGTGGGGTCTGGTCCAACAATGAGTTTATGATTTTGTTAGTGTTAATGAATTTCTTTGATTTCTTCACAGGGCTGCAAGTAAGGGGTTATCTGTGTCTCTGATGGAGAGGTTGGTTGATCTCTATGGCGATTCAGTCACAGCCATGCTCACAACACAGTACATGTACATATGATGAGTCAGCAATGATGCTAATAGACCCCATAGAAAGGTCTAAATAATGCCCACCGTGTTTATATTTATACAGTACTGCATTTAATTGCACCCAAAACACTAATGTGTGCATTATTTAGAGCTCTTTGTGAATGTTTAGACACTGAATATTTTCAGGATGAATGAGATCATAATGCAGTGGCCTTCGGATTACCTCTACAACGGATCACTAGTGGCACATCAGTCAGTTGCTAAACACTGTTTATCGTAAGTTGCTGAATGCTACTTATGTGAAGAGAGATTAAACTCTTTCTCTTTTTTTTCTCTTTGCATGTTTTTATAGTGACTGTCCAGGTGTGGTTGGGAGTGCTGTTACTGATATTCCACTGCTCTTCATTGACACTGCTGGATTAGACCTCACTGAGTTGCCCACATCTGATGAAGAATCCAAGGGAAATGAAGGCAAGGAACTATGTCTTCAAGGGTTTAGGAAAAAGTAATACCTAGCAACATTTTTTTCCCCAGGAGAGTGTGATTTGGTTTTGCATCATTTGAAGAGTTTACAAGATGCTGGTGTTCCTCCTAGAGATATTGCTGTCATAGCTCCATACAATCTCCAAGTGAGTTCATGTAGCATAATAATGCTAATTACATAGTTCATAGTTCCATATCTTAGGTTGAACTTATCCGTCAGAGGTTGCCAGCACTGAAGTGTGATTATTCCGAGTTGGAAGTGAGATCAGTGGATGGTTTCCAAGGAAGGGAGAAAGAAGCAGTCATCATTTCATTCACCAGATCCAACCCTAAGGGTATGTATGTCGTATGATATACTAATGTCTCCTTCCAATTCTCTCTCTCTCTCTCTCTCTCTCTCTCTCTCTCTCTCTCTCTCTCTCTCTCTCTCTCTCTCTCTCTCTCTCTCTCTCTCTCTCTCTCTCTCTCTCAGGTCAGTATGGGTTCCTTGAGGAAGTTCGACGCAGTAATGTGGCCATCACTAGAGCTCGAAGGCATTTAGCACTGATTGGTGACTCCGATACTCTGAATAATGAACCCTTTCTTAAGGGAATGTTGGCTCACTGCAATCAACATGGAGAAGTTTGGAGTGCTCATGAGTACATTCATGGTTAGTTGGAAACCTTTATATAGAATTCTGTATATTGCTCACCTATCATGCAATCACTTGAGGGAAATCTCGATGTTAAAGCCAGGATTTATTTCAAGGGGGTGGCTTCTGCCCCCTCTGAGTGATGGTCCCCCCTAGGAATTAGCTAGCTTTCGTAATGAGATTATCACATAATTGGTTTGTGCCCCTCCTCAATTTTTTTCATTAGGCATTTGACCCCCTTTGAGCAAAATTCTGAATCAAACCCTGACAGGTGTTTGGAAAGATTATCATGTGAGGAGTGTTCTCTTTTGTTCTTCATCTTTGCAGCTAGTGATTTCCAGGAGAATCGGTTTTATAACCCTGAAAGTAGTGCAACTGCTAAAGGAAGACCATCCTGTTCTGTGTCTCACAAGCTGCCATCAGTGTCGAGAGTGTCAGCGTCAGGACAAAGTGGTAAGATATCTCATCAGTCTCTGTTGATGAGAGGAAATCAACCCCAAAGTGCAAGGATGGAGAGAAAACAAAAATTTGAACCTCACAAATCATCTCTGGGAAAGTAAGCCTAATGTGATTGGTTGTAGGGAATGTTCCAGGGGGATTTGCTGTTTTTGTTTGTAAAACACTAGTCTGAAATACTGGTGGGTCTGGTCCAGAGCTTGTGGTGCATGTTATCACTTCCTGATATCTATGGTGTATTATATTGATTTTATGGCAGTGAAAATCCTCTTGATGAGATGAGCTCTATGATATTTGAATCTCAGTTGAAGGCATTTATGAGCAATGAAAGTGAATCGGTTCTTTCATTCCCTTCATCTTTAACTAGTCAACAAAGAAGAAGAATCCATGAGGTAAAAGACACTAATTTCACTGTTCATAGTATGTACGTATGATAGTCCTGGATCAGATTTGATCAAACATTACTTTTTCATTTTAATAAATTATTATGTAGCTCTGTGAAGAAATGGGACTGGTCCATGCCAGTACAGGACAGGAACCTGATAGATATATTGTGGCAAGAAAGCCTTCCAGTAAGAATAAGGTATCCACGAGCATTGGTACTAGCAGTGTGGGATCAGATCAGGATGACACACTTAGTGGGCAAGCGACCTCAGAAAAAAATTTTTCAGGTATATATTATAAATGACACTCCAAAGTAATTAGGAATACACTTGAACTTCATTTTATTTGGGCGTTGAATGGGGTGTGACTATAGGAGGAGCTTATAGAGATTATCTATAACCAGTTTCCTGATAAAATTAATAGGACCATTTGAAGTCACAATAATAAGCAAACCTCATATATATTGTAGCTAGTGACAAAGTTTACTCTAAGCTGGAAGCACTGTAGTTACTGAATTGGTATGTATAATTTTCCTCTGAAGAGGAGTAAATGGCTGATCTGTGTTTACTCTAGGTGAGATAGTTGAATATTTGAGCCAAGAGGATGTCCCTAAGGAAAACTTGGCTGCACACGAAGTCGATTGCAGCAAACCATGTGTGAAGAAATTGAGAGCTTCATCTGTCACTGCTAAGGACGAATCAAAATCAAGAAAGAATGCAAAGAAGAAGAAAACACAGCCTACGAATTCTGAAGATGATCTCGATTCTTTATTGGCAGAGATGACACTTTCAGACTCAATATGCAACTATGCGAACTGTCGGAAGAAGGTGAATATGATTGGTCTGCGTTGTCAGTTTTGTGGCAGGCGATACTGCATGGAGCATGGCATCCCTGAAGTGCATGGGTGTGGTGAAGAAGCCAAGAGATATGCTAGGAAGGCTCAACATAAACCAGGTATATAATTACATATTAATTTTAATATTACACTTTGAATTCTTGCTATAGGCTACAGTTCATCACAGGCTGCCAGGAGAAGTAATCTCCATAAGAAACTAGAAAGAAAGCTAGAAGATGTTGCCAAACTACGGCGAAGTAAAAAATGAAGAATTGATTTCTTTTTCTTTTTTTTCTTTTTTTAATCACTGAGTGACACTCCTTATTCAAATTGCAGACTATACTTATTCTCTTCACTCACCTGTCTCCATTGTATGGATCCTTATTGTCCATAAGTTCCAACCTTAATGCTCTCAGTCCCTGTCATCAGTGCAATAATGATACAGAGATACCTTTTGTATCAGACCACCCTGTTAAGGTTACAATAAGAATAATTCATGGGTTAATGAGGCAGATAGTAACACAGACTATTTGAGATGCTATAGTTGAAAACTATAGTCTATTTTACAACTGAGGGCAAACCAGACGGTCCTGGCATTGAGTAAATACAGTAGTCCTAGTTTGTGTAAACAGACCACATAACGCATTTTAATGTTTTTCCATGTAGCTAGCGACTTGAGACAGAAACCTTGTGCTATGACACCACAAATACCATACCTTCATGCATCAAGCATCAATTAAAATTCCACTGAGACAAGGTTTCATCTTTGAAGTACAGACAGATTTCATCTTTCAAGGTTAAATTCAATTAATAAAAATTATGTTATAGATATTGGTATAGCTATACTACTTTTAATAATTACATAGCTACAAAAGATAAGATCCTGTTTCCTCAAGGATCAAGTTTCAATCATCAACATGTATATTGGTTTCTTTCTCAAGAATCCGTGACAACATTAGCTAAATAGCTAGTGTACATCATAAATAGATGTACTGTGTTCATTAATAGAGTGAGCATCTTCACAGAAATCCAGGCAGTGTATATAGCTATTATATATCGTTGCACATTCACCTAGTCACTATTGCTATCAATGGATAGCAACAATCTCAGTTAGTTTATTAATATTTTGTCCTGCCATATATGGCTATGAAATAATAACTAGTAGTAAATAATGAGAGTCTGCTTCTTCCATCATAATTATGCTTCAAAAGAGAGGGGACCACAGAACTGGTGCCATGTGTTGCATCTTGTATTAGTAGCTAGCTATATGTATAGTTTCTCGGGCTTGGGAGGCTTTGGACAGTTTCGACTTTAAATGATGCCAGGTAGCTAGTTAGACCTTCTCATCACTGTCACACCATTAGCACTAACACATCATAACACCAAAGAACTAGCTACCTTTAACAGTGATGGAGCCTTCGAAATTGAAGTGATCAGGTCAGGTGGTCTGGGGGTATGCCCCCCAGAAAAATTTTGATTCTTAGGGCCTCTTAGATCGAATCTGGTGCATTCTGGGGGAGATTTTTCATTTGCTGTATACAAGGCCAAAGTTCATGACTAAAAAGTGGTCAGGTAAATACCCCCATAGTGATACCTGACCTAAGACTCCACCTCTGCCTTAAGGTTGGTGAATGAGAAATTAGATAGCTAACATAATTATGGGTGGTTGCAACAATACATTTGTTACTGTTATTGATTTTTTGAAGAAAAAAGTTAGTGAATGATCACCATAGCTTATAGCTAGAGTGTATAGCTAGCTACACAAAAAGAGAATCACCCAATTAATGCTTTTCATAACAAGTCGGCTATACAAGAGTTTGTTCAAAGGAAGGTTGTTTTGATTTTTGAAGTTTATTATGATGTGTATTCATAGTTCCTGCATGAAAGAGGAAAAGTTAACATGCATGACCATGGCTACTGAGAGGGGGGTGAGGGGGTGGTGGGAGAGGGGACAATCATTCTTACTGGTTTCATCTGTCTGGATTGCAGAAGCTATTTTCTTCTGGTCAATTTTACGCAGGGCAGTGATCAGAGATGCCCAAGAGGCAGTCTTAAACACGTTATCAGCCCCTATGAGCCAAGCATGCACCATCTCTTCAGGTAAGTCCTTCATCTTTTTGACGTTAGAGTAATGCAATCCAAGAGCAGTACCCAATTTTATGAGGTCCTCATTTGTTAAATGTTTGAGCCTTTGACTGACTTTAAAATGATCATCTGTAGATAAAGGCTTTTGTAGTTCAGGTGCAGGTTGTTGAAGTTCATCAAGAGCTAGAATAATATGAAAATAGCAATATTTGTTGGAACTATAATACATTAAAAATAATAAGGAGACTGAGCGGTGTATACTAACAATGACAATCATATATAAGCTTCAAGTTATTGTACGGAGCTAAGAAATTGCCTCATTAGATCAACCAATTTGTGATCATGATAGATATTGAAGCTTGCTAATTAAGATTTCAATCCTAAGGAGTTTGGTTCCAGCCTTTACTCTTCTTAGTGGATGAAGAATGTTAGCTGCTATTAACTGTTTGCACTTACAAGGGGAAGGAACATCTTGGGGTGTGGTAGGAGGTGTATCGAACGGGATAATCTGATTATTAGGATGAGAGTAGGCATTTCTTGATGATTGTACCAATTTAGTAATGGATGTGATTAGATTTTCAATATTTGGAATAATCACAGAAGGAGTTGCTTTCTCTATATCTATAGTGGAAGGATAATTATGATCAGTACAATTTGACACTGTATTGCTGACATAATACCTGAACAGTTTGATGAATATACCATTTTTAGTTGTGTAACGAGAAAATTAATGCCCTGCATGTACATCTCCATGTCAAATGTTTCCTACATAACATGAAGAACATAATGCTTTGTATGTACGTAGCTGTAGACATTCATTTTGAATACAAAATGAAACAAAAGGAGCAAGACCAAGCATAACTACATAGTTAAAAGGCTCCATGCAGCCTAAATATAGCTAAGTGCATTTTGGCCAGTACTTTAGCTTCTTATGGCAATTCTTTTATCAACCATAATTAGATTAGACCATGCACTCGTGCACTCTTTTGGATACCATACTACAGCTAGCTGTCATGATACATCAGTTATGTCTCGGCTCCAGCTAGCTATTAATAGAGTACTATTATGATTAGCTACAGCCTTACTCTGAATTGTTGATGCACTTCCTTAGCTCTATTCAACAGTGTAGGAATCATTGCTTCCACTCCTGCCAAAATTTGGGCACTTGCAGAAGAAGATCTTTTATCACTGTGCCATGCAGATAATATTACCATTAGCTCTACAGTACTATACATCAAAAGGCTATTTAGCTAGCTAACTATAATAAAGTTATGTAGCTACGTATAATTTTTGTTGTTCGTGGTCTTATACAACTATGAAAATACTTAATTTCATATAGCTACATGACATTACTGTATGGAAATTGTTAAGGGTGGTCAGACATACCACCCACACATGGTTGCTATGGAAGCCAATCTCCAAAGCTACTAATGCTAAGGACTTGAAACTCCATATGACTAAGACACACTATAACACTACCACACATACAAAATATGAAGGAGAAAGGACAATTCTTACCCAAGATACGAAGCTTCATCACTCTCAAAGTATAAAAAACTATTTCTCACCAAATACTTGAGTTCAGTGGCTGATTTTTGGTCAGCCATTTCTTATTACTATCCTTTACAAATCTACGTGAGCTTTTGTTGATATCTTTTAATTTATTCCCATGGCAACATTAATAGTGACTACATGGCTTGCTAAATGAAGTTCTAGAATAGGTATCGATAAATCCAAATGTAAATTTGTTCACCTACTCAGATAATAGCTGTATGCAAATTTTAGGCCCAGTGCTATACTTCATTCCAGAGAAACAATGCATTTCATATAGTCCCATTGAAACTCTATGTATCACACTGGAAATTTATGGTTAGTAATTACATTCTTTTGTGACCACATGGTTACTATGTCTGACCACCCTTAACATGTCCAAATCATGCATAGCTACGTAAAAGTATAAGCTACAAAAAATAATACTAACCATAAACATTTTTCTAATGACTCCACTTCTTCAAGTAATTTTTGGGCTGTACACAAAATAGTAGCATCACTTGGAATTTGTTGATTGATTTTAATTTCCAATTCTAATAATTTTATAGCATTCTGAAAATCAAGATAAGAAATCTTATAGCATAATAATCATAATGGTGATGATACGTACCTTGATAGGACCAGTGTTGACTCCAAATGATGAGCTATTATTTCGGAAGAATTCTAATACAGATATAATTATATATCACAATGTTTTTTACGCTGATGTAGAGTAGCCAGTGTTATAGCTACTTTAGCTACCTGGAAATAATATGAAGGCACCACAGTCTAGTCCTTTCACTTGCAGTTTCAGATTTTCTGTAGTAGCAGCATGCACTTTCATCTTGATACTGGAAGGACAGGGTAGTCTCAACAGCTCTTGAACATTTTGTGGATTATAACTTTGTTGACGTTCAATCTCAGTTCGTTTTATCTAAAATTTAATGTATTAATATTATTTCATAGCTAAATATGGGGACTTAGCTATAATATAAAAACCAGCTAAATATTGCGTCATAGCTAATCATAGTTATTCACTTTGGATATTAAATTATTTTACCAAGGCTGGATCTGTAAAGAAACAAATTTCCCAATTCTGGTTGTGCACAGGTTCTACCATGACCTCATCAGAATTGATAGTTGCACAATTGTGTTCGGCATACAACTTCACTTCTCCATGCTTCTTTTTGACTGCATCATCACAGTACTGTTTGATAGTAGTAGAGTTAGCTACAACTATGTAACAATAATAGCTAATCATTAAGCTACCTGCTGATAGTATTGACAGGATGGGACAACACATAGAAAGGCATGATTGACTGCATTATGATACAATCTTACTGAGTAGATGCTTTTTCCTGTAAGAGCAAGAATTGATACAGCTAATAAGCATTACATAGCTAATGTTAGGGGTAATAATCATATCAATAACAATAGCTAATAGCTATTTGGCATTAATTTTATCACCATGCATGCATGCACATTGCCTATAATAGTTAAATATGTACCTTCATCTGAGGCAGTGGAATCTGGAGTATTGGCATACTGCTTGGCAACTTCACTGTTGTGGGTGTAGCGAGGGGAAGTGGGTGATTCATTGTTGGATGTTGCAGAGGTGTTAAAGTTTATCGGACTGCATGCCATGCTAAAGTTTTGGTGGATGCTCTCATACATTGGCCCATCATAAATAGGGTTGGCTACCATGGTCCTTACTGAAGCACAACCAACATTGTGCCCATTCTTATCTGGTAAATAATAATTTAAATGTAATAATATGCAACAACAGTCTTACTTTGGGATTTTTTTAATATGATAAATGAACCTATACAGGTAATGATAACAAGCATGAGAGTCCCTGTTAGTCCACCAAGCACTGCCACAACAACGAACAGTTGATCTATTAATTTTTATAAATTCAAAATCAGATGCTAATATTTACCTCTGCTTTTTCTGACTTTCTGTACCTCAAACTGATCTAGACCTCTTGTTTGCACTAATACTGAGTTGGATAATGATAAATAAGAATGCATGTAGCTAACTGCAATTAATTTACCTATACTTTCATTGCCATTGCTACAAGTTGTGTTCATATTATTGAGCTTCACTAAGTAATAGGAAACAAACATCATGATGTTATCATGATCCCAAGAGTTTTCTAGCTAGCAGTCCAATAGAGAAAAGAAAACCATTAATTTACCTATACTTTCATTGCCATTGCTACAAGTTGTGATCATATAGAGCTGCAGGTGTGTATCTAAGTAATAGGAAAACAAACATCATGATGTTATCATAATCCCAACCAGAATTTTCTTTAATTGTTATGATAGCTAGCAATCCAATAGAGAAAGAAAACTACCAATCATCAATTTTTCTGATAGATTCCTTCCTTCGGGCATAGATGTCATAGCCTCGATTTGGATCCAATAGGTTAGGTTCCATTCTAATAGTTCTTCAGAGATATCTTCCTCCACTTGTTCTTTTCCTATGTACATTGTGGGACCCTGGGAAGCAATGGTTTTCTCATCTCTGTCCATTATCAACACGGTATAATTAACAGACTGGTCCACACACTGCTCTGGCACCTGCATGCATGCATGCACTAAATTAATAATGTAGTCGATCATGCAAGTAAGTTAGCAAGGTACTTCAAATATAACTCTTGCAAACCAGTCTCCATCCAAGTCTGAATAAATTTTAGTTTGTCTAATTTGTGTAATAGCAGAAGGAAGAGCTGCATGATACAATCATAATCATCGTCATCATAATTGTTAACTTGGTAGCATGCATAATACCTAAGCATGAAACGACAAATAAATGAGCTGTTCTTCTCTGATAACCCCCAGGAATGCTACAGACACACACAACAGAGGTATTATTCTCATAAACTTCTGCAGATATATTAGCTATTAAATTGGCAGAAGTGGATGAGGAAGCAGAACCAAATGGTATATTATTTATCAGCCAGTAGGTTTGACGACATGATTGAGTCCGACAATGAAATGAGGCATTTTTTCCAGGAGGTACATTTTGATTTTCTGGTCTTTCAAGAAAATGCACTATTAAGAGTGATGGCATTTAATAATCATAGCTAGCTACATTATCAACTTACTCTGTCCCATTGCTAGAGAAAAGAGTAGTAAAATTATCATCTTGACTTTATTTTTAAGCACTGAGATCTACGTATATATGGGGAGTTAGCTATAATATAAAACCAGCTAGATATTGCTAATTATAGTTACTCACTTTGGATGTTAAACTTATGATTATAAATATTTTACCAAGGCTGGATCTGTAAGGAAACAAATTTCCCAATTCTGGTTGTGCACAGGTTCTACCATGACCTCATCAGATGCTAGCTAAGTAATAAAATTTATATGCAATAATATAATATGTTCTCTATGCAAAAACAAGTAGCTATCCCAATTCATTTCATCCATCCTATTTCAGTTGCATTGAGATTCCAATATCCTCCCACCACCATCAGTTCATTGGTGGGGAGGACTGCAGCTAGAACATTGTATCGTGGGGTGGGCATCTCTGATAAGACATTCCAGGAGTTAGTGTCTCTATTATAGCGCTGAACGGCTCCTGATGGTTCATCACCACATTTTCCTCCTATAACAAGCACATGTCCTCCAAGTGTAGCTAGTGTGGAGTCTTCATTGATGTTTGCTAGTCTATTCCACACAGAGTCAACATTCCTGCTAGTGATGGATGTGGACTTGTCAGATGACTGCAGTAGACTTTCCACCGAACAAGAATAGACAATTCCATCATCTGAAGAAATGTACAAGGATCCATTGCATAGAATCTCTCTGGAAAATATAATACTTCAGGTGTGCTACTAGCAGTCCACTACTGGAAGTTCTCTGTATTCAGTACTTCAACTTTAGAGAGAAAATTTTGATCAGTGCTTTGTCCTCCGGCCACCACTAGGTGGGTGGTGGTGGTGATAGAGGCTGGAGATGATCGCTTTGTTGGCATTGGTGGGAGCGATTCTTTCCAATTCTTACTTTTTGTAATGCTGAGGAGCATATTGGTATGTTCATTCTTAGTCCTTCCTCCAATAGTTGTTAATTCGTCATTGATGACTGCTAAACTAAAAAATGAATATGGCGAGTGTTGTAGTTTGTTCCACTTCTCTTCTGATGGTTTGTAGGAATAAATATTATTCTCACTAGAGAAGTATGCAGTGTTCAAATGGACCACAGCTGCTCCCCATTTCGATATCATATTCTTTGGTGCTGGTTTTTGTTGCCTCCATTTCATTGTCACTGAATGACTTGCTACTCTATCTGGTTGATCAGCCTACATTCAATTCAAAGTAATAATAATTAGGATGCATAATGCATGTACTTGTTGCAAACATAGCTGCATTCAAATAACCCATAATAATAATTATGAATATATTTGTGACCACACCCACTGGCTTCGAGGATGCATTCCAATAATGAATGAATATTGTTATATTTGTGACCCCATCCACTTGCCAGTACTAAGTACCTTTGTAATATTGTTATACATTAGTATAGGTTCTTAAGTGCTCCTTTGAATTCTTTAACATAATTATAATATTATCAGAATTTTTGTTAAAGAAACAGGCTAGCTGAAACTAATACTTAATCACGACAAACTCATGATCATAACTAGCTATTACTAAAAGGGGTAAAATAGCTAGCTATCATATTCCTACACCAGATTTTCTTGCATGGATGGCCCAGTAGCTAGCTACTCTACTTTTCCAAAAGTTCAAGCTAGAGATGAGGGAAGGATGGTGATGCACTGTCATAGCCGATCTTCTTGTCATTGAGAACTTTACGTACTCTTTCTCTCCAAGATAAACAATGGAATTATGCTCGAGATTCCCAATAATATATTACTAAAATCAAGTCATAACAGAGGCTAGTACGTATAGCTATAGAATCAGGCTATTGGATTCTCATGCTAGGTATCTTAATGCTCTCAGTTCTGAGGAAGTCAAGTTGATGTGTCATCATGCAAAATGTAGTAATTAATATTGCAATATTTACCCTTATAGAACCTGGATTCTCCAGTACAATACAGCACATGCATAGTAAAATTCCATAGTCTGTAAAATAGAGTCCCGGAACCTTTCTGTTCCGTTCCGTTCCATAGAAAAGTGAGGTCCTCAGTTTATACAGCAATTCCAGCACATTGCATAGTTATGCATATTGCTGGAGGAGTAGCTACCTATAAGCCTTGAAGAGCTAGCTGGTAACTGTCTGGAATCTTAAAATTGTAAAAGCACATTGCGCAGTAAATGATTAACAGAGCATGCATAACAACTATAATGGGGTGAAGCTATTAATTTTGTTGACCACCTTACAGAAGTTTGATAATCAGGTGATTATTTAGTAGCTATACATTAACTATTAATTCACACACATCAGACATACATTATTGGTATTCCTGTGTGTATTATGTAGGTTATTGCACGAAGTTGAGGAGTTTCAGGAACCTGAGAGCTGTTGCTATTATGGTGACTGAGGGCAAAGCCCGAGGTCATTAACAATTCAAGTATACAGTTTTGATATCACTAGCTATCTGTTAGTAGCTACAGTTTAAATCAATGCAAAATATATAATAATTGCAAACCACGAGAAACCCAATGAAAGTTTGACACTAAATGAGCCCTTCAGAATCACAAGCATTAGCTTATGGAGCCCAGGCTGGTATTGGTCTACTGACTACTGGTGATTAATAGAAGTGAAGTTAACCAGTGGCAGATCTAGAAAGTCTAAAAGAGAGTTCAAATTGTATCCATGCACTAGCACGGAAATTTTTTTTAGCTTAGCCATGCCCACTTTACCTAACCACACCCTTTTGGTTAAACCATGCCCACTGGCTGCTATACATGAGACATTGGTGCTTTATCTTGGTCACATGCATGCTGTTAGTTTTCTTTACCCACTAAGTAGCTGTATAATAGCCCATGGCCTGGAGAAGTAGCTACTGGTTACTGAAGTATTATCTCGGATTATCTGTAGTGACATACTATAGTACTCACAGGTACATCCTGATACATGTCATCTTGCTGCTCATTGCTCTGATCCACACACTGTGTGTACCTTGCTCCTGTCTTCAGTAAAGCTAGTTGTTCACAGAGTTGGTTTGCTGATGGACGTTCTCTCTCCAAGTCTTTGATGCAATGAAGAGCAATTGGAAGAAGGGGGTGATCAGGCTCAATCAAATCAATATCTTTCTTACGACGATCAATTTCAGGAATTTGTATAAGCACATGTTCAGTATTGCGAGTATCAGACTTGTGCGCATCTCCAGGATTGGGGAAGTTCCTGGTAATCACCTGAATGGTGAGTACTCCATGGGAGAAACAATCCAGTTTATCGGAGTAGCTAGGTGGCGTTAATAAAGCCTCTGGAGGCATGTATGCCAAGGTTCCTGGACACTGGGTAAGAGGGGTCATTTGAGGGTTCATGTCCACAAGCTTAGACATCCCAAAGTCGGTCACCTTTGCTCTGCTGCCTGCACCAATCAGCAGCACATTGTTTGTGGAGAGATCTCTGTGGATTATGCCTTTTGAGTGAAGGTAAGCTAGGGCAAGTGCTACGTCATGGCAGATGCTGACTTGAGTATGATATTGAATAGTCTCGCGTAGCCAGACCCAATTCTTTCCTTTTTCTTGGGGGCGGGGGAAAGAAAGGGTCTGGTCAACTCCCGTAGAGCGTTTTGTTCTGAGTGCACCCAAATTCCGGTGCGCGCTAATTGACCACCACTTAGTTAGCGGTAAGGCGATAACCGCCGTGGTTACTATGAATCTCATTAAAGTCTGTTTTGCATTTTATCATGGCTGATCCTTCTGTTGCTCCTGATGTTCCTTCAGTTACACTGACACAGGCCTTAGAAGATACCATTTCTGCATGCATTGAAGCTGAAGCAAAAAGAAGCCATTGGGCATTAGTGTCTTGTAAAGATACTTTTGTATCTCTGCCAACCGGGTATGGTAAATCTATTATATATTATATTATATATGGAGTCCTACCTATTCTCTTCGATAAGCTGAACGGTAAGAACAATTTCCATACACACTTATAGCTAGCTGTCCCCTTCAATTTATGTGCTACTATAGGCAGTATTGTCGTGTGCATCAGTCCTCTGATAGCTATAATGATCGATCAAAAGGCCAAGTTTTCCCCAAAAGGAATTGTTACAGACTTCATTGGTGAAGCCCAAGATGACCCTGAAACAATTAGAAATGTGTTGCAAGGGAAGCAGCTTCTGTTCGTTAACCCAGAGTCTCTCCTAAGAAATCGTAGCTCCTTGTAGCTAGCTCCTTTGTGCAACTCTTTTGATGGTTCTTTTCCTCCAAGGTGTATTCTTTTGTCCTGAATGGTAGTCAATATTTACCTGTTAAAGTAAATAGTCAGTGTGATGCACAAGAATAACAATAAGACTTACATGAACAGGAAGAGAATGTTTATTAGTGCTCTTATTAGTGCTCTCTGATTCCACTGGTTGTTGCGATACAGTTCTTTTAGCATTAGCTTGGGATAGCCACTTTCTTTTGGCTTTTAGTTTACTACTCAGAATGAGACATTGCATCTTTGTTGCTTCTAGCATCACAGTCTGCAGTTTCCACAAACCCATTAAGACCAACTTGTTAAACAGCACATTCAGCTCAGCCTTAAAGCTGCAAGGATTAGTTAGTTAGCTAGCTAACTGTGATGATATCATTTCTTACCTGGCTCCTGTTATTCCATGCATGCAGTTTTTCCTAAACACTTTTGCACAAGCTAGCTAATGCAATGGACTTTAATGAGATTCATAGTAACCACGGCGGTTATCGCCTTACCGCTAACTAAGTGGTGGTCAATTAGCGCGCACCGGAATTTGGGTGCACTCAGAACAAAACGCTCTACGGGAGTTGACCAGACCCTTTCTTTCCCCCGCCCCCAAGAAAAAGGAAAGAATTGGGTCTGGCTACGCGAGACTAATATTGAAGGGGTCTAGTAGACCGGTCTAGGAACTTGGTTAGACTTTCATCCATAAGCTCCATCAGGAGAACAGGTCTGCCTGACTCGGGATCAGTGATACTTTGAAGATATTGAACAATGTTTGGGTGTTTCATGTTGCTTAGAAATTGGCACTCTTGTTCAAACCTCCTGGTGAAGCTGTGAACCCCAGGGTCATCGAACTGGAACATGGTGTCATGGAGAAGTTTGACAGCACAAGAAAGCTGACCACATTTGCCCTTGCAGACCTTGCCGTAGGAACCTACACCAAGGGTATCGTCATAGTAGATCTTAACAGAATCACAGCGATCCATTTTTTAGGGGGCGTAGCTGAGTCGAGGGCGTATAGGTGCCAACGTATTGGGTATGCGCAGTAAACTTAAACCGCATCACGTCATCATGCATGAAAACGGATCACGTGCGCTCGTTGTAATTATAGGGCTAAATTACTGAACCTACTACTGTACTAATTGCTGTTGCCAAAAGGTATGTAAACTTTGTAATGTTAGTCTCGCGCGGGCCATACTCTAAGTTTTCGTATTAGGGTTTTTTCCTGTTTCTGGTCAACCGGCCGGCCGGGCGGGCCGCGCGAATAACAAAATATGTGGTATGCGCATGCGTAGTAGCCTACAGTAAAGCAGCTAGCTGACAGAATGTAGATGTGACTTACACTTTTGTGCAACTGAATAGGTGAGGAAAATGAACAGAGAGCAGACTTTAAAATATTTTTAACAAACATGGCTTTAGTCATTGCAGTGTCCTTTGTCGATCTAATACACAGCTTAATATCCCGTCTACTGTGCCTCTGTCATCTGTATAGAGCCTGCTCCAGATGCTGACTATTTACCTCAATGCAGACTGTACTGGTCCTCATATCATGAAAATTTTTTATAATCATTGTTTATTTAACAAGATCGTGGTTACATTACGTAAATGATTATTTTATACAAGTACAAGAGATTGTGTAGCTAGTCTCTGTAATGCTAATATTCTGCCTGCCTGCATGGGTTGCTGTGGGAAAATCCTGTCTCTAATATTGCAAGTGGCATTAAAATCCTTCTCTCAGATTAACGATATTGCAACTGTATTAGTTATTTCAGGGAAAAGAACGGTACATGGAATTTGTGCATTTGTCAATAGTGGTGTCAAAACCCAACAGTCAAAAGCTGGGAGCATTGCAATAATGCTGATGAGGGAGAACTAAGCAGATAACTTCGGGGCAAACTATATTAATGAAAGCCTTTCTTTCAAATCAATCACAATTAAATTGAGCAATGATAGGTACTCACTGATAATTATAATTAATTAATAACTTAGTTCCTTCCTCAGAGTCTCCAACTGACTCTCCTTAGTTTACTTGCCCACCACAAAAGTGAAAGCCCCCAAGCGATGGACCCTCGGTGTAGGCTCCTATGGCAAGGTTTGCAAGGGCAAGTGTGGTCAGCTGCCTTGTGATGCCAAACTTCTCCATGAAACCATGTTCCTGTACAATGATCCAGGGATTCATACGTAGGTTCACCAGGAGGTTTGAACCAGTTTCTCGGCAACATCAAGCACCCAAATAATTATTGTTCAATGTCTTGGAACTATTGCAAATCCCGAGTCAGGTAGGCCTGTTCTCCTAATGGAGCTCATGCTTATGATGAAAGCCTCACCAAATTTCTAGCTGGACCCCTCCCATATTGTCAATATTTGCCATGATGTAGCTAGCCTACTTCCACTTAAATGGCATCATCTAAGATCTCTTCAGCTAGCAACAATGTCCTGCTGGTCGGTGCAGGCATCAAAGCAAAGGTGACTATAGTAGACCGAGTATGCTACCAACAAGAGATCTATAGCTAGACTACCCTAAATCAGATTAGTAACTAAATTAATGGCAAACAGAACTCAAGAAACTCTAAACTCTCAAACTGTCTCTGCTAGCTACCTGCTTTTATACAAAACTCAAGTTCAAGCCTTCTCTTCTTGTCATGTGCCAAGATAATTGCACAAAATTGTACTGATAGTGCTGCAGCTATAACAGGGCTCACTATAACTCTCTATTATTGTTCAGACATGATTACCTAATACCATTTTAAATGTATAGCTATAAATATTGCAGAAAACGACCAGATGAATGAAGAAATTCCAGAAAATGTCCTGTGACTGACTGTTATTGTGAGCCCTGCTATATTAACAGGGACATTGAACTTTGATCCCAGTAGTGCCTCTAGGGAAATAATTAAATTTGGTGAATGATCACTGACATGAAATAATTATGCTTCATAATTACTATGTTGATATGATGGGTGCATGATAGCAATATTATTTACAATGGTTAGAAGGAAAGAAAATCAGTGAGGAAAAAAAAATCAGTGAATGATCATATATATACAGGGCAAGAGAGGCAAGATTAATCATAGCAGCTCACTATACAAAGGCTGGTTTATTATGACGATGATGTGTCCTTGTAGTTCCTGTGGGGGGGGGGGGGGGGGGGGGGGGGGGGGGGGGGGGGGGGGAGGGGGGGGGGGGGGGGGAGGGGGGGGTGGAAGATGTAAACATTTAGCTACTTTTTTTCCCTTTTTTTTTATCTGTGTGCAGCCACAATTAATCTGTTTTGTTTTGTACTAACTATAAGACATTGACCTTTACCATTTCATTGTTGTCTATAATTATCTTACTGGTTTTATCTTTCTGGATTGTGAAACCTGTTTCCTGCTGGCCAATCTTACATAGGGCAACAGTTTCATCTCTCTGGATTGCAGAAGCTATTCCCTGCTGGCCAATCTTACGTAGGGCAGTGATCAGAGATGCCCAAGAGGCAGGACCACTGGTCTTAATCACATTATCAGCTCCTATGAGCCAAGCATTCACCATATCATCAGGTAAGTTGTTCATCCTTTGGATGGTCGAGAATTCCAGTCCAAGAGCAGTACCCAATGTTATGAGTTGCTCATTTTTAAAAGGTCTGAGCCTTTGACTGATATTGAAATGATCAACTCCAGATAAAGGCTTTTGTAGTTCAGGTGCAGATTGTTGAGGTCCATATTCGAGACCTAGAATAAAATTAAAAATAATGATGCTTTTTGCAGCTAGCAAAGAATAACACTGGGTGTTATTATTTTTGATAACAGTGACTGAAGGATTATAGTTCCAGCCATTATCGTATTATAACTATACAATTAATTAACTCTTTGCACTTACAAGGGAAAGGGACATTTTGGAGTGGTGTGGGAGGAGGTGTATCGAACGGGATAATCTGATTATTAGGATGAGAGTAGGCATTTCTTGATGATTGTACCAATTTAGTAATGGATGTGATTAGATTTTCAATATTTGGAATAATCACAGAAGGAGTTGCTTTCTCTATATCTATAGTGGAAGGATAATTATGATCAGTACAATTTGACACTGTATTGCTGACATAATACCTGAACAGTTTGATGAATATACCATTTTTAGTTGTGTAACGAGAAAATTAATGCCCTGCATGTACATCTCCATGTCAAATGTTTCCTACATAACATGAAGAACATAATGCTTTGTATGTACGTAGCTGTAGACATTCATTTTGAATACGAAATGAATCAAAAGGAGCAAGACCAAGCATAACTACATAGTTAAATGGCTCCAGCCTAAATAAATATAGTGCATTTTGGCCAGCACTTTTATAGCTTCTAATGGCAATTCTTTAATTAACTTGACCACTCGTGCACTCTTTTGGATACCATACTACAGCTAGCTACTGTCATGATACATCAATTATGTCTCGGCTCCAGCTAGCTATTAATAGAGTACTATTATGATTAGCTACAGCCTTACTCTGAATTGTTGTTGCACTTTCTTAGCTCTATTCAGCAGTGTAGGAATCATTGCTTCCACTCCTGCCAAAATTTGGGCACTTGCAGAAGAAGAGCTTTTGTCACTGTACCAGATAATACTACCATTATAACTTTTAGCTATTATAGCTATAATAATTATACAGAATATACACCAAAAGGCTAAGAAACTTCTACTATTTTAGCTAACTAGTTACCGGCAGCTAACTAACTATCATTATATTTTTGTGGTCACCTAATATGTATACACAAATGGCCTCAGAAATTAAGGCTTTATGGAAATTGACTGCCCCAATTGAGCTACAGCATAAAGATTATATAAGCTACAAAAATATACTAACCGTAAGGATTTTTCTAATAATTCCACTTCTTTCAGCAATCTTTGAGCTATCAGCAAAATAGTGGCATCACTTGGAGTTTGTTGACAAATTTCAATTTCCAATTCTAATATAGCTTTCTGGAAATCAAGATAAGAGATCTTATTTATATTACACAGCTATAGTGATGATACGTACCTTGATAGGACCAGTGTTGACTCCAAATGATGAGCTATTATTTCGGAAGTATTCTAATAGAGATACAATGTTTTTACGTTGATAGAGTAGCCAGTGTTATAGCTACTTTAGCTACCTGGAAATAATATGAAGGCACCACAGTCTAGTCCTTTCACTTGCAGTTTCAGATTTTCTGTAGTAGTAGATTGCACTTTCATCTTGATACTGGAAGGACAGGGTAGTCTCAACAGCTCTTGAACATTTTGTGGATTATAACTTTGTTGACGCTCAATCTCAATTCGTTTTATCTGTATTAATATTATTATTTCATAGCTAAATATGGGGAGTTAGCTATAATATAAAACCAGCTAAATATTGCTAATTATAGTTACTCACTTTGGATGTTAAACTTATGATTATAAATATTTTACCAAGGCTGGATCTGTAAAGAAACAAATTTCCCAATTCTGGTTGTGCACAGGTTCTACCATGACTTCATCAGAATTGATAGTTGCACAATTGTGTTCGGCATACAACTTCACTTCTCCATGCTTCTTGTTGACTGCATCGTCACAGTACTGTTTGATAGTAGTAGAGTTAGCTACAACTATGTAACAATAATAGCTAATCATTAGGCTACCTGGTGATAGTATTGACAGGATGGGAGAACACATAGAAAGGCATGGTTGACTTTATTATGATACAATCTTACTGAGTAGATGCTTTCTCCTGTAAGAGCAAGAATTGATAGCTAATAAGTAATTAGCTACTGTTTGGGGGTAATAAACAATAACTACATTAATAAAATTTTCACCATGCATGCATGCACATTGCCTATAATAGTTAAATATGTACCTTCAGTTCTTTTACATAATGCACCACAACAGAAATGATTTAATTTGACTTCTCCAAATGGTTGCTCTTCTCCTGGTTTGAACAACCCCTCAGCTCCTTGGGTTTCTCTGAATACATAAACTGGACCAGACTCCCTGTGCTCTGGAGTGGTGCTTGCTGTGAGGAAAACCATATCTTCACAGTCCTCCTCACTCTGAAGATAAGCATGGTGATTTATTCTCACTGTCACCTTCTCTCTGAACTCCACCTCTCTACTTGGCTCT
Organism: Crambe crambe; assembly: GCA_963924555.1. Lineage (NCBI taxonomy): Eukaryota > Metazoa > Porifera > Demospongiae > Poecilosclerida > Crambeidae > Crambe > Crambe crambe. The sequence continues at coordinate 5,413,365 of OZ004582.1, forward strand.
ATGATATATACTGGACTCATGAATGTGTAATGTTCTGGTAGTTCAAAAGGGCCACTGAAGCAGGGCCGAATGTAGAACTCCAGAGATGAGTCGGTGGGTGGTAGTGATTTTTCGGGAAAAGATAAAGATATACCTATTTCCTCTTCCAAATCAATAATCCTGTTATCAGGGGAAATAGATATCTTCTGTGGACCTTTAGAAAATAGTATTCCTTCATAATCAGGGTCTTCTGTTAGGCAGTTGCAATCAAGAACCATTGCTTTTAGATTCTTTCCTTCATTGTTTTCTAAGTCCACATCAGCATCTTTACTCAACAGAGAAGCAATTACATCCTCGTGTCCATTCTGATATGCTATCATCAGGGGTGTCCATCCCCCATTGTCTTGTAAGTCAATCTTTGCACCATTTTCCAGCAGCATTTCAACCACAAGGACGTATCCTTTTGAACTTGCATGCATTAAAGCAGACCATCCATTTTCATCTTGTAAATCCACCTGAGCACCATTTTCCAGCAGTATTTGAATCACATGGAGGTGTCCTTTTGAACTTGCATGCTGTAGAGCTGACCGTCCTTTTATGTCCTGCAAGTCAATGTGAGCACCATTTTCTAGCAATAATCTCACCACTTCAATATGTCCCTCAAAACTTGTTATCATCAGAGCTGTGCATCCATCATTATTCTGTAAGTTAACCTCCACATTCGGTGATTTCAATAATACGGCAACACGGTCAGCATATCCATGCTTACAGGCTTCTAGCAAAGTAAAATTGTCATTTCCATCGATTGCATTGATATCAGATGGAACCTTTTCAGCTTCCTTGACACTCCCTTTTGTAGCTATACACAGAATGATAATAATTATGTTGTCTGGAATAATAGTGTAAGACATGTCCATTTTTCATAGCTAGTTGCCTACAAATGGATAAAGCTCCAGCTATTGCAAGAATATGGAGAGTGGCATGCATTGTGGGCATGATTGCTAGAAGCTATTCCTTGATTTTATGAATTATAGATACCCTATTTAGAATAATTTTTTCTACATAAGCATATACATAGCTAATTGCTCATCTCAATTATTTTGCTTACAGCTGATTTGCTTTAGTCTTTTTTCACTTGCAGCGACCAATTTTCTATTTTCCTGGATGAATTGCTCCTTTTGCTGTACCTGAAATTCAAGCTCACGTCGCTTCCTATCATTCAATGGCCCAAGCAACTTATTTCGATGGTAGGCAGCACTCTGTGCATATGAACAGAACATAATAAGTATGCACCACCACACATGTACAAAACCAAGCTATTAGCTATTAGTCTCGCAGGCCACACCCCCACCAACACAAGACTACTATAGTTATATGGCTAGTTCTCTCTTACTGCAGGTTGAGGTTTATACCACCATAGCTATTATTTCCCTCACTCACCTTTTTCCATAATGTAATTTTTTCTTCTAATTCAGTTATATGCTACAGGTATAACAATTTTGACGTCTATTCAGCTGGCTGGTTAATAACTAACCTTTGCAAGCTTTTTAATTCTCTCACTCTCTGATTTCAGTCTTGGATTGTATGAAACTGACCTTGGTAAGCAGACACCTTTGGTAGCTGAACATAAAGGGTTTTATAGCTACAGCTAAAAGTGCTATGCACAATTTAGCTATAGCTACGGCCATGCACTCATGATTATGGCTTCTAGCTAGTACTTACAATCAGGCTGCTTTAGTCTCTTTTCAGATATAGTGATGCCAGATTCTTTTTTATCCTGGATCACTTGCTCCCTCTTCTGCATTCGCACCTGGTTATTCTTCTGCAGATGACACTTCTTTTTCACACCTGGGGATGGCTTATTCAACTTTTTCCATTCATCAACTTCTATCTGCATGTGCGCACACATACAGGACATATACATACGTCATAAGAGAAAAATAATTACATGCACCCAATGCAGTGCTAGCTATAGCTATTTAGACCTTCCACGTATACTCTTCACTCACCTTCATTTTTTTCTCTATTTCTGCTATGCGCTGTAATTGCATAATCATGTTATAGCTAGCAAGCCTATAACAACAACTAGTTCGCAGCTAACCTTCTCAATTTTTTCCATCTTTATTTTCAGCTCACACTGCTGCACTGCATAGTGATAAAAAAAATAATGATGTGAAGATATTCTACAAAGGAACCTATTATGACAAGAAGCTAGTGGTTTGAGATTTGGTAACTAGCTAGAATGATTTTTAAATAGAGAGAGCCACAGCTCAGTTTCTTTGATATAGCTAACTACAGTGATAAAATTTTACATAACACAAAACATTAATTTTAAGCTGAGCCTGGAGCACAGCCTAGCTATTAAATCTTGTGTATCACCAATCTTATAGCTAGCTATACTTACAATTATGCGGTTTTAGCTTCTTTTCATATTTAATAATGTACTCCTTTGTGTCTTGGACCACTTGTTCCCTCCACTGCACTTGCAACTGCAGATCTCGTCTCTTCCACTCAGTCAAGGACTGGTTAAGCAACTTGTTCTGGTAGTTAACTGTAGTCTGCATGCACAATAGAATAAATTCAGTACATGCTGTATAGCTATCTATCAAAATTCACTCACCTTGTTCAATGTTGTAATTTTTTTCTGCAACTTTTCTATACGCTGCATACATTATTAGGATTGGAGTAGGAGTAGCAATAAAATTAATTATGACATAATTATTATTGTAGCTAGGTATTATCACAATAGCTAGCATCCATTTGGGAATAGCTATAGTTAATTATGGGTAAACTCAGCATGTGCAAAAAGTCATGAAGCTATAAAAATCTGAGTTACGTAGCTAGCTAGCTATACCCATCCTTATACGTATTTCTCAAAAGCTATATATCTATATATGAAGATATCTAAACCTATAACTAGCTACTATCATACTGTAGCTATAGCTGTAATGGTTATCACTACAGCACATAAGCTAAAACCTTTTCTATCTTCACTTTCTCCATCCTAATTGTATAGTTTTTCAGATCACTGTTGTGCTAATAAACAAATGAAAGTGATGATACCTTGTGAGACAGAGCCTTTTATAGGCTTATGAACGTGCCCTTATGATTCACGTATAGCTAATGCACATTGTATGTGTACACCTGCAGGCATTTTGATTACATTCCTGCATGATTTCCTCTAAAGTTGCAAGTATAGCTAGTCATGCACGTTTTTAGAGTCCTGAGTTTATTGATTAAATGCCAGCTTATTGCTTGATCAAAACAGTACATTATCTTTTGAGAAAATCCATTTTGTACCCTGTAGCTAATAGTTTCTTTGGATCTCTTTTAAACTTAATGAGATGAAAGGTATTCCCAATTCAAGTGTGGCTATTTGCACTCCCACACCACAATGAATACTGTTTATCAGCCTTGCCTCCTAACTCTCTCTTTGCTCTGACTAATCCAATTCAAGATAATCCTCCACAACCTAGTGGGACCCCCTCTAATTCAGACCCATAAAAGACTATATTATTAGAACTCTCTCTAATTAAAATCCCTTAAAAGAGGATAGAATTCTAACTCTCTTTGTCTTACATTTAAGTAGCTGACTAGAGACAGAAGCCTTATGCTTTGTTATACAATGCTTTAAATACTCTTCATGCATTCAGTTCGGAAAATGTTCCATGTTTTGATATAACTATTGTTTTATTACATGATCGATGATCTAAATACTCTTTATACATTCAGATCTGAAAAAGGTTCATGTAGCTACTATAATATAGCTAGCTACATGTCATCATTATAAGTGCACTCATCATTATGTAGCTTGCTAATCACCCAACTATTTTAATGCTTGCTGACTATCTAATGTAAATTTGACCTTAGCATAGTTATATAAAAAGCAGTTATTATTGTCTTAGGTAGAAACCAAAATTTTCTTGGCTACTTTTTCATAACTTAACGCTGAAAATTTGGACTTGAAATTATATAGCTAGCTAAGGACACCCTTTCTAACATTGTTCACATTCATTATAATGCATGCAATATTATTCATTCTCCTTCATACGCAACTCTGTTCAATCACTGTTCAGCGTGTGTGTTTTTGTTTTAATTCTTCATTCATTTTATCTTAAACATGTACAGAAAATTTTATAAGCGTCGGTGCAGCCATAAATGAACATGCACATGTATGCCCATCACTCAGCCCTGGACAGACAAATGTCATTTTAGAGTTGTTTGTTTATTATGGCCTTCTTGAGAAGGAAACCTGGTAGGAAAATAATTGCATAACTATATACATGCCATTGAAACTTGATCCTTGAGGAAACAGAATTCATCTCTTGGGGATTATTTGGCTTTTATGATCGTATAGGGGATATCACGACATCACAATTTCATGTTTTGTTGCTGGCCTACATAGCTAGATGATTAATCACACATTAATTTTTTTATACAGTGGAACCTCCAATAAAGGACTGTCCAAGTAAAGGACAACCTCCTAACAAAGGACACTCTTTCCCATAGCACTATATAGTACATTTTTTAACCAACTTCTCTACAGAGGACAGAGTGACTGATCCTTTACTTGGAGGTTCCACTGTATAGGTATAAATAATGCTTAAGGTTCGTACAAATTGCAGTAGAAGACATGCTGTCAGGAAATAAGTGCATCTATGTCTGCCTACATAATTATGAGGTGAAAGGTCAAGGATTTACTGATGTTATGATGTGCCACCATGCATGTAGTCAGCTATTCCACACATAGTCAACAGCTAGGGTGGATTAGAGTGTGCATAGTCCTTACTCAGCTGCAGTTAGAAACAGAATGTTCAAATAGCTATAGTGACTATCTATAGGGGAAAAGCAGAGATGATGCAAAAAGGGTCAAAGGAAACTGTTTATGATAGTCCCCCTATGCAGCGCAAGGGGAGGGGGGAACAATCTTCCCATTCGATCAATATCAGTTAAATTCCTCGAGTGACCTCTCCTGAAGGTCCCACTGAAGGTCCCATTGGGTATGTGGGGCTCATTTATTATGGAAAATCCCCCTTTTTTATCGATATGCAGGCATGCGCATTGTGTGAAGGCACACACATTTTTAGTCTCTGCCGGAACTGCCAATTAGCTAAAATGAAATGAAAGTGACTATTATCCATTTGCAAGGCAACCTCTATTATGCTAGATGCTAGGGGGGTTGGTGTGGAGGTTCTTCATTTGTGTGATTGATGAAATGAAGTTAGCTAATAAGTCTGATGAGGGAGTGTTAAGAACCGGATGTGTGATTTTGAAAAGTGATGGTGAGTCTGTGTGTATAAAGAAGACATTTGATGGCAAGACAGCAAGAGGACACTGAAGAAGTGTGCAGAAAACTCCACTAGATCGACTGTGTATGTGGGTGGCTCAATTAAGCTTTGGGAAAGCACACTGATGGAAGCACTATAGTGGGATTGCAAGCTCTACCACACATTCTTGGAGATCACAGTCAAGGAAGCAACCCTTACCCAATGTGTCCTCTGATGGAACTTCTCTAATATATTATTTCCATGTAGCTTAATAATTATTAATGATCAACTTGAGACAGAAACCTTGTGTTTATGACACCATAAATCCCATACCTTCATCAATTAAAGTTCCACTGAATCTTTGACTGCATGTGGTTGGATTCGGTTACTAAGAAAGGTTTCATCTTTGAAGGTTGGATTTGATTACTGAAATTAGGTTAACATTGCTATGACCATTAGTGTAACTGCTTAACTAAATTTAATACATAGCTAACTGCAACAAATTAAGAGCTAAACTCCAAAATGAATCCTGTTTCTTCAAGGATCAAGTTTCAATGTATAATCGGCTTCTTTTCTCAAGAAGTATATACAAAAGGACTTAGTCACAACTTAAACACTGGAGAGTATTGTCTAAATATTATTGATGCTGATGTTGAAATGCTCTAATTGCTACTGGCCATGAAGTTGATGAACAAACAGACTCGTGTGACTCTTGGGGTCTCCCGAGCATTGTAGGGTAGGACTTATAACTGAAAAATCTCTTATTCAGACAGCAACAGAATTCAGTCTTTTGGTAGCTATACTCTGACCCATACGTATGTCCTGACACTGAGTCTCCATCTACGTATGTGTTGGAGGGTGCATGGGGCTGTGCATGTGCTGTCCCAGTATGCTCAATCAAGCTATGATTTGCGCTGTGCATTATTATGTTGCCAAAATTTATAGGTTGGTGGTTAATGCATATATGTATTTCTTATTATACGTGCTTCTTTTGGGTAATCTATTTCTATAACATCTACGAGTTCACTCCATGTAGGTTCCTTGATTCTGAACCACAACAAAATCATCTCCCTCAATGCATCCTTTGAGTCTTGATAACGATGTTCAATTTCCTTCAAGTAACCATCATCAAGCTCCAACTTGAAGCCAATATCCTGCCAATCTGCTCTTAGTGGACGTAGAATGCTACAAACTGTTTGTGGCTTTATGCACTTACGAGGGGAAGAAACAGCTCGGATTGGAGAGCGTTCACGAATTACTGTTTCACAAATGGTAGTATTACTGAATGGAATATGGACTTTGTGGATTGGTGTGGTAGGAGGTGTATCCAATGGGATAATCTGATTGTTAGGAAGAGAGTAGGCATTTCTTGATGATTCCACCAATTTGGTTATTGACACAATTAAATTTTTTATAGTCGGAATAATAGTAGTTGCTTTCTCTAGTAGTAGAATAGAATCATTATTTATTGTCGGCATGATTGAAAATTTCAAATACCTGAATAATTTGATGAATACAACACTTTTAATTCTGTAGCATGAAGATATATGTCTTCCATGTGTACCTCCATGAAATAAGTTATCTGAAGAAGAAGATGGGCATATCTATTAACCAATTAGCTAGCTTTACATTAGTAGCTGTGTACAGAATAATTGCAAGTTATACTAAAATCAAAATGTTTACACAATAGCTAAATTTCGCTTAAAGTTTGCACATTACAACTGAATCTGACATGATAATGCCTTGGATTTTTTACAGAAATAGCCAGCTGCCAACCTTAGTTACGCATGTGATTGAATTGCACGAACTTTAAACACATACTTTTCAAAATTTAATTTTGTATGAATGGTTTGATTTTATCTCTATTAGTGAGCATGACTGTGATACTATGATGAAAATAATTATCTAGATTTATAATAGCTACAATAAGAGATTTTATAGAGGCAAAGGATTTAGAGTGGTCACAACACCAAATTTGGAATTTAAAATTTAAATGTGTTTGTCTTGCTATAGCTAATGGTTGGACAGAAAATTTCAGCCTCAGGGTTAGTCTGGTGCAGCCAACCCAGCCCTAGCCCCTAGCAAGCATGTAAATAGCTAGATGGTCTGTTGACTTCAGCAAAGGAAAAAACAACAACGAACAAACAAACCATGCAGGAGCCTCAAGTGCTTCAAAGCTATAAGTGCTTTGAAACACTTGTCTATAATTATTGTGCAAAAGTGCAATAGTATACAAATTATGAAGGTAAATATATTATCACTATTATGGAGTAGTATTAGCCTATCACTAATAAAATTAATTATGGTGTCCTCTTATCTTAGACCCTCATTACACAATTGTTTAAGCCTATGCATTCCTGTTGTTATTTTTTGTTCTAACCCACTTATAATAAAACATGATGCCATCCCCCCTGCTTTCGGACCATTAAGCTAAGAGCACAGCTTTCTGAACACTTAGCTTTGAGATCATGTACAGACTACTGATAATCTATGTAGGTAAACACTGTCATGTTTCTGGTTTTAGGATAACATAATTGTAGCTACATTAAATTTTACTTTAAATTGTTGTAGTGCTTCCTTGGCTAAACTCCGTAGTTTACGACTCCTCTCTTCCATTTTGATCAGAACTTCAGTTGCTGATGAAGGATGTTTATCGCTGTAAAAACTAACACAAAAGCACATTACTTGCATGTTTAGCTTCGTACATGAGTGCCAGCTACTAACCATATATATTTTTCTAACAACTTCACTCCTTCCAGCATTTCTTTAGCTACTATCTTAATAGTGCTATCACATTGTGTCTTATAAATTTCCTCTTCTAACTCGGTCATAGCACTCTGAAAATAATTGGGACGAAAGTCATTATTTCAACTATTGTAATTATTACAAATACCTTGATGGAAGCAGTATCGACTTGTTTATCTCCAAATAATAAACCATTGGATTTGAAATCATCTATTATGAATTATACATATAGCTAGTAACATAATGACATAAATTATGAAGTTCCTCAGATGCATGCAGTTAGCTATATGCAACAGCATAGCTACCATAATTATACCATTTTTGAACTGGCATGAAAGCTACGTGTATGTACCTGGCAATAATACGAAAGTGCAGTTTAGTCCTGTCACTTGCAATTTCAGATATTCTGTTCTTGAAGCTACACTGCACACAGTCATCTTGATATTGGAAGGATAGTCTAATTTCAATAGCTCCTCAATTTTTTGATATGATTTCTGATATTCAATCTCAGTTTTGTTGATCTAAATGAAATACGGTATTATAGCTATAAGCTACACAGATCATGCTAGCATAATTATTTTAGGTACGCTCTGAAATCTTTCATTATAGGGAATCATAACACTTAGGGAAAGAGAGAAAATTCGCAAAGCTTTATTGCATTCTCAACTCTTCTCGTAGGCTGGAGTTTCAGGTGAAACTCCAGCCTACACATTAGCTTTGAATTCCCCAAACTGACTCAGCAGCTCATTATTTGAAGAAAGGGACCCGCAGCTTTTTAATTTGGCACACCCCACAGCACGACAGCATGATGCTGTGCCCTAGTGGAGATACATAGGTACGTATGTAGTAGCAAGCTACGTTATGTACAGAGCTAGAATATATGATGGGTATAATTGAAAGAATAATAGGGGCTACAGTATACCTATGGGAGAGAAATCAGGGTCGAAGAAAGTTAGACTATAATTATTTATATCTCTGATACCTCGCTATAGCTGTATGTAAAATTTACCAAAGCTGGTTCTTTAAGGAAAACAATTTCCCAATGCCGGTTGTTCACAGGCTCTATCATCACCTCATCAGAATTAATAGAAACACAATTGTGTGAGTTGTATATTGTCATTTCTCTATATTTTGTGGAGATAGCGTCATCACAGTGCTATAAGAATGGCAAAAATATAATTATCATTGAAGTATATATGGCTTAATTACCATGGCATGAGTGGATGGGAAAACACACAATAAAGCAAGATTTTCTTTGTTGTAATACAATCTTGCTGAGTAGATGCTTTGTCCTGTGAGAGAAACAATAGTTGGCATGTATCAGCATGTATGTGCTTTGATAATTTACCTTCAGTTCTGTTACCTACTGCCTTCATACAGAAATGATTTAATTTGACTTCTCCAAATGGTTGCTCTTCTCCTGGTTTGAATAATCCCTCAGCTCCTTGGGTTTCTCTGAATACATAAACTGGACCAGACTCCCTGTGCTCTGGAGTGGTGCTTGCTGTGAGGAAAACCATATCTTCACAGTCCTCCTCACTCTGAAGATAAGCATGGTGATTTATTCTCACTGTCACCTTCTCTCTGAACTCCACCTCTCTGCTTGGCTCTATGATATATACTGGACTCATGAATGTGTAATGTTCTGGTAGTTCAAAAGGGCCACTGAAGCAGGGCCGAATGTAGAACTCCAGAGATGAGTCGGTGGGTGGTAGTGATTTTTCGGGAAAAGATAAAGATATACCTATTTCCTCTTCCAAATCAATAATCCTGTTATCAGGGGAAATAGATATCTTCTGTGGACCTTTAGAAAATAGTATTCCTTCATAAGCAGGGTCTTCTGTTAGGCAATTGCGATCAAGAACCATTCCTTTTAGATTCTTTCCTTCATTATTTTCTAAGTCCACATCAGCATTTTTACTCAACAAAGAAGCAATTACATCCTCGTGTCCGTTCTGATATGCTTTCATCAGAGGTGTCCATCCCCTATTGTCTTGTAAGTCAATCTGTGCATCTTTTTCCAGCAGCATTTCAACTGCAAGGAGGTGTCCTTTTGAACTTGCATGTAGTAAAGCAGACCGTCCATTGTCATCTCGTAAATCCACCTGAGCACCATTTTCTAGCAACATTTGAACAACATGGATGTGTCCGTTTGAACTTGCATGAAGTAGAGCTGATCGTCCTTGTTTGTCCTGCAAGTCAACACGAGCACCTTTTTCTAGCAATAATCTCACCACTTCGATAAATCCATTAAGACTTGCTTTCATCAAAGCCGTGTATCCATCATTATTCTGTGAATTAACCTCCAAATATGGTGATTGCAGTAATACAGCAACACGGTCAGCATGTCCATGCTTACTGGCTTCTAACAAAGCAAAATTGTAACTTTCATCAATGGAGTTTATATCAATTCCCTCAGATAAATTTTCTTCTGAATCAATTTCTTTAATACTCCCTTTCGATGGATCTAGTTAGTATTGGAAAGATCATTATTTAATTAATGTCAAAGCTTTTTATGCTTATTACATGTAAGTTGCTCCAGCTTTCTTTCATATTTAGTGATGGACTCTTCTTTTTTCTTGATGTTATGTTGTCTCATTTGCAAACGGAATTCCAGCTCTTGTCTCTTTCTGTCACCCAGGGATGGCTTAAGCAACAATTTTTGATGATAAGCTGTAGACTACATAATGAGCTCTATATATTATGACAGTATACGTATATTATAACTCAATTCACTTACCTTTCCCCACATTTTTATCTTTTCCTTTAATTCAGCAATGCGCTGTAGTATAGGAGATTAATGGAAAATAAAAATTAGCACTGCAATGTTCATGTATTGCAATTGATTAGCTGATACAGCTCAAGTGCAGAGCCTCCAACTATAGTATTTTTACTGAAATGTGACCAAAAATACTGAAATTTAGATAAACTTACTATACATTACTTATAAAATGGCTAAAAATAAAATACTGAAAATGGGAGCATTTAAATTTTTATACTGAAATCAAATTCCATAGGTTGGAGGCACATGCACTGAGGGGTATATAGATACACTCAAGCATGCAGCTCCAAATATTTAGTTCTTGTATACGCTTTTTCCATTGTTAAATATTTTCGGATGCATGTTACTATCCTGAAAATATTACAATAGTTGTTAATCTAGTGTTAAAAGCAAGCTACACATCCAAAATTAAATTAACATGAATATTCTCATTTGTAAGATGAAATGTTGCCAAACTACCCTAGCTCAAATTCTTAGTGTACCTTTTGAATTCTCCCTCTCTCTGTTCTAATTTTAGGATCACATAGCTGGACTGCTGTATCAATGAATAAGTGCAAAATTGAATAGCTTATTATTGCACATGTGCTTGTAGCTACAGCATATAGGTTACTGGTATAACTTACAATTAAAATTTAATTCGCTCAGTCTTTCTTCATATTTTGCGATAGTATCTTTTACATCCTCGATTGCTTGCTCCCTCCACTGCACCTGCAACTCAAGGTCACATCTCTTCCACTCACTCAGGGAAGGGCTAAGCAACTTCTTTTGATGCTCGGATGCAGTCTGCATGTATGCATGGAATAATAGCTTGCAGTCCACGCAGGAAGTCATGTATCACACATAATATGTATGCATGTACGTTATCTCACCACATCATGCATGATAATGATATAAGGAACTAGCTGTTATAGCTATCAAACTAGCAAGTTACCAAGTAACAACCTCTATAGCTATAATAATTATGTATCAGGGTTGCTTTACCTTCTCCCATATTTGTATCTTTCTCTCTGATTCTTGGATACGCTGTATACGAGGAAAATAATAGCTACGTAGCTACTAAGTTCACTTTTGTTTTTTGTTTTTTTTTTAACTAAAGTGCAGCTACGTAGGTGTACCTTTAGTACAGCTAGCTAATAACTAAGCTCTGTTTGTTTTGGTTTATATACCTGTTCGTGTCAGTGCAACTATGTAGGTGCACTAGCTATAGCCAATAGGCTCTGTTTTATCAAAATACAAGCTATGGTGAATTATTATTATACCTTTTCTATCCTTTCAATCAGTTTTCTTTCCATTCTTAGTCTGAGCAGGCACTGCTGAGCTATTATAATGCAAGACATGTATCCTTTTATAGCCTCACATTCATAGCAATGAAATTCTAGTTACATAGCTAGCTAGCAGGAATCCATGCAGTTATCAATTTTGATGGCTGCATACGTAATCACATAACACTGATAGTACAACCCATTGCACCCTCCATGGTAACCGCATTAATTGCAGAGCTTATTATGGATTTTGAATGAGTTCTAATCTACATCATATGATTGTGCATCATGTGATTGCATCACTTGTGTGATTGCATCTATGATTTTAGAGTATGAACTGAATCAAATAATTGTTGCAAGAGACTAGCTAGCTATAGCTCACATAATTAAACTTACTAGCTATACAAGCATTAAGCATTATACTTATGAAAATACTGAAATTCATGGTAAAATACTGAAATGGGAGAAATCAAAGTTCGCAGGTGGGAGGTACTGTGATGCCCCTAAGAACATGTAGCTAATTATAGTTCTGTATGAGGCATGGGAAACTGATGCTTGAACATGTTGTCAATTGGTTATAATAAAACATGAATATCAGTTTGTGGAAAGACTTAATAGTGGGACAATCATTCCACAATTCCACATACAGTGAAACCTCGACCCCGAAAAATGGACAACCATCAAAGCACAACCTGCATGCCTCTAAGAAGATCTGCTACTGGATAGCTCAAGTCGTATAACTAGCTATGTATATCATTGTAATAATAATTATTATACTTCAATGTAATTTCATTTGCATGCTCGTTTAGCAAGTAATCTATGGGTGTGGCCTAATGTCTGCTATTTTCTGATTGCTTTGGACATCAAGCAGTGTCTGTTGTCTGGAGTTCGGAGGTATAGTCCATTTCTCGAAGATGAACATTTGGACTTTATACGTATATAGCTAAAGTAATACCTGCTGATGAGAAGCAAATCTTAAGGAAACCACTCATTCATGACTATTCTTCTAAACAAATCAGACACTCATTTTTTGCATGGAAATAGTATATACTCCAAGACTCCCCTCAAGTGTTCTTTATTTGGAGGTTCCACTGGAAATTTAAATGATTATTATCATGATTATGTTTCTATGTAGCTTCTAGATATGAGACAGAAGCCACCATTATTACATACCTTAACTATAGTTAAGTTCCACTTAAACAGGTTTCATCTTTGAAGGTTGATTACTGAAGATTAGGTTAACATTCCTATCCAATAGTATCTACCTATGTACTTGGCTGTAGTTAATCGTACTTATGGATATTAAAAATTCACCATAAAAATTAAGAGATGATCCCCAATGGTCCCGTTTCCTCAAGGATCTGGCATGCAGTTATGCAAATATTAATTTCCTACAAGGTTTCTTTCTCAAGAAATGCATAATAACATTAAAAGACTTACAATATAATGTACATATTTATCATGAATGTACCGAGGAAAGGGGTACTCCTGCCCCCCCCCCCTCCAATATGTCTCACACTTAATTTCTAAGTGCTTGAGAGCATGATTTTTTAAGTGTTGCAAGGTGTGATTCTAAGTAAAATAGAATCCTGCTACGTAATTGACCAATCAGATCTGGTGTTTCAATATAAGTATAACTAGTCTAAGGAAGGAGTATAGTATATAGCACATTCAAGGTGTGAATGACATCATAAGCATATTGGCTTGATGCAGAGGATTCAGAATTAGATTCTAGGTAGCTAACTTATGCTATGGCTGACAGCATTAATCAACTTTGGTCTCAAAGTTATACCTTGCACATGAACATGAAATTACCTATTGGTCTGGTCTTTAATGCTTGCTGACTATCTAATGTAAATTTGACCTTAGCATAGTTATATAAAAAGCAGTTATTATTGTCTTAGATTTTCTTGGCTACTTTTTCATAATTTAACGCTGAAAATTTGGACTTGAAATTATATAGCTAGCTAAGGATACCCTTTCTAATCCTAAGGTCCTTCAGCACTAGCTACCTAGCAGGCATATTGTTAAAGGGTAGCTACAGTCGGTGAGAAATCTATTGGCTTATCCACATACTGTAGAAGTATGAATTGCTACTTGAAACTGAAATATCGAGGTAGTCAAGAAGTACTTACCTGATCTGAATAGTATCGCGGGCCCGACCCTTTACCAACCGCGAGGGAAGGAAAGAGTCTGGTCAAATCCAATGTTTCAATTGCCCAAAGATTTGGTGGCGGGCATGCGCAAAACGTCACGATACGTCACGGCTCTCAAACAGATTTTTTCGCGCGTGCACTTACAGAGTAGTCCTAGAGTTTAGTCATGTCATAGATATATCTATTATATGGTCATGTTAATGAGCTACTTGCTTGTATGCAGAGATAAAAGAAAAGGCTGCATGGTCCAGGGTGTGCATCAGCCAAAGAACTGCTCCAGGTACTTGCAGGAGTTGCACTGGAAAAATTTCCGACACTTTCTGACCAGAAAGCTGTTTCCAAGCCTCCTCCCACTCTCTTGAATAGCCGCCTCCAGTCTGTAATCATATTCCTGCTCAGCCATGTAGCGCTAAGAAATCCAGAGCGCAGATTTTTCCTAAATTCGTGATGTATAATAACCTCATAGTCGCGCCCCTCCTTCCGAAGATTGCTGACTGTGCACAACAAGATCGTGTATTGGATTTGACCAGACTCTTTCCTTCCCTCGCGGTTGGTAAAGGGTCTGGCCCGCGAGACTATGATCTGAAGGAGCTGACCAGACCATTGTGATTGTCTCATTGCAGGTTGGTTTTTGGGAAATTTAGTACCAAAGGGCTGTTGAAACCAAGTCTCGCGTGGGCCAGTAAAGCTTGATGTAACGAGCATGCATATGCTCATAAGACCTGGGAGAGGGGGAGGGGCTCGCCCCTGGCGAACGAAGTTTTGACTTAGAAACTCTCCAGCTCCATTGACCTTTGAACCAAGTTGTGCGCATGCCCATGGCAATATGTTCCCAGGCAGGCCTTTCATTTTGTTTTGTTTCTCTGCGAAGGAGTTAGTGAAGCCAGAACCAAGACCCCCTTCACTGGTAAGCAAATCTAGCTCTGTGTTAAGCTTAGATATGACTAAAAATGTATGTTTTCTAGCTACACACAGAGCTAGAGGCCAAGGAGGATGAGTACATTATACTGAATCCTTGTCAGAAGAAGCCTAGCCTTAAGCCTTAAAGCCTAGAAGGCTGGCAAGGGAGCTTGATCTACATGCCACTGTGAGATACATAATGGCCACCTGTCAACTATCCATCATCTCTCTACAGTTACTTATTATAAAATGAGCAGTTTACCAGAGAGAAGCTTGAGGCATGGGAACCAATTATTTCTGAAGTGACAAAATAAACAAATAGTGATCAAAAAGAAATAAGACTCAAGGTCCCATAACAAGTGTCCTATAAGAAATAATAAATAAGGTGCTAAATAAGAATGAATAAACAAAAAGGAACTGACAGGAGAGAAACTGAGAGGGGTGGAGCGAGCTACATGGCTATTCCCTTTGGTGCTCGAGAATACTATTTCCCTTCTCAAAGTTCAGACCTATGTAGTATCTCTGCTTGATGTAGCTGGGGAAAAGGGGCTTCAAGAACAATTTTCATGGCCAGAAAGTTCGTGAAACATTTCTCAACAACTGCTTGTATTTGAGTTGATGGGCTGCGTTGATTGATTCTGTCCAGTTGTATGGGATAGTTATTTCTAGCTATAATGTTAACAACGAGGCAGTATGTTGCAGGATATGTAGCTACTCATCCTCCCTAGAGAGCAACTCACATAACTCAGAGCTAGATTTGCTTACCAGTAACCTTTATGGCGGAATAGCAACAGTTTCTAGACTAATAAGCTTGCCAGTCCGCTGGTGGGTGTGGCCTGAGGGACTCTGTCTCCCACGGGCATGCGCACATCTTGGTTCAAAGGTCAGTGAAGAGTTATAAAAAAAGTTCCCTCCTCCAAAAAAATTCGCCCGCCTGCCTGGTATAGGGCGTCACTAAACTATCTATCTGTACTTTCTGCTAAGAATTAGAATATGTGAACAAAGTTAGTTCTATAAAAGATGGCAAAACAGTTATCCTATGGTTCTGTTCAGATCTGCTTTGATGACATTCTTGGTGTTGGCTCCTATGGTAAGGTATGCAAGGGCAAGTGTGGTCAGCTTCCTTGTGCTGTCAAACTTCTCCATGACACCATATTCCAGCAGAATGATCCAGGGATTAACAGCTTCACCAAAAGCTTTGAACAAGAGTGCCAGTTTCTCAGTACCATTAAGCACCCAAACATCGTTCAATGCCTTGGAACCATTACAAATCCCGAGTCAGGCAGGCCTGTTCTCCTGATGGAGCTAATGGATGAATGCCTCACTAAATTCCTAGAGCAATCTACTGAACCCCTCCCATATCACACTCAAGTTAACATCTGCTATGACGTGGCACTCGCCTTAGCTTATCTTCACTTCAATGGCATCATCCACAGAGATCTCTCCAGCAACAATGTCCTGCTG
The DNA here is from genome assembly GCA_963924555.1 of Crambe crambe. Classification (NCBI taxonomy): domain Eukaryota; kingdom Metazoa; phylum Porifera; class Demospongiae; order Poecilosclerida; family Crambeidae; genus Crambe; species Crambe crambe. Next base: position 5,429,920 of record OZ004582.1, read on the forward strand.
ATCGGTGCAGGCAGCAAAGCAAAAGTGACAGACTTTGGGATGTCTAAGTTTGTGGATATGAACCCTCGAATGACCCCTCTCACCCAGTGTCCAGGAACCTCGGCTTACATGCCTCCAGAGGCATTAATAACGCCACCTAATTACTCCAATAAACTGGACTGCTTCTCCCATGGAGTGCTCACTATTCAAGTGATTACCAGAAACTTTCCCAGTCCTGGAGATGCACACAAAAATGTTACAGACCCCAAATATCCCACTGGGCGTGTGATAGTTCAGGTGCCTGAAGTTGATCGTCGCAAAGAAGATATTGATTTGATTGAATCTGATCACCCCCTCCTTCCAATTGCTTTTCATTGCATCAAAGACTGGGAGAGAGAAAGACCATCGGCAGATGAACTGTGTGAACAACTAGCTTTACTGAAGGTAGGGGCACAGTACACTCACAGTAAAGATAAAGATCGAAACAATGTCTTGGAAATCAAAGAGCAAGAGATTCAATTGAGTAAAGAAGATGTGAAGAATCCAGAAGATCTTCAAAGGAAAGTTGTTAAGTACAAGAAAGAACTGGAGGCAAAGGAGCAAGTCATTCAAAGATTACAAAGCAAGTTACTAGAGTCATCATATATTAAAGTTCCTGAAGATGAACCTGTAAGTGAGAGTTGGGCAAACACTCGACTAATATTGGGAGGATTAGCTACATGTACTGTAGTTAGAAATTATGCAGTGAAACCCCCTCATAATGGCCACCTCTGATGAGTGGCCACCTTGCCTATTGTGGCCACTCTTCTCAGTCCTGACTGCATCACTATTCAGTATAGAGACACCCCTCTATAAAGGACAAAACTTCATTCCTCACACTGCAAAACCAGAATTGTTATTTCAATAACCATAACTGTTAGGCAAAACTAATCATCATCAAATAACCAAACAGTTTGTTATATTCACCAAAAATAACTATAGTGTTATTTTGACAGAAGTAGGTTTGTTAAAATAACAATTTCGTTTTGCAGTGGTGACCATTATAGAGGGGTTCCTCTAGTGACCAAGCAATTGGATGAGCAATAGAACAAGCAAAGTGAGTCAACACACATCAGGGATTATACATATGCCCAGTTAAAAATTTGATCACTCTTGCATTTTTTGCCAGCTAGCACACTATAGGTCAGCTCAGAATCATGTGATACACTGACAATAATTATTGGTTCTATCACTGTTTTCTTTGAACTTTTTCCAACAGGAACCAGTAGCTATACTGCAAAATGAATGTGTAAAACCAACCCCATGTTGTCTGAGATGTAAAATTTACTCATGCAGATAAAAAAAGGACTATTATTACACAGTCCTGTTACAGTGAACTCTGACTGTGCACAAGACAAGCATTATATGCAAGCAAGGATTTGCATGTAGTGCATCCCATCTTTTTCATTCATTGCTCAGAAAACTGAGGTTCTGGCTAACTCTAGCTCTTTAAGCTTTGGAGTGCAAAATATTGATGACCCTTACCCAACAAAAACAAGCCAGCAACAGTGATGACCCTTACCAAATATATGTATCTTTAGCTTTCCCAATAATGAGAAAATTGCTGACATTCCCTAGCCACAGAAGTTGGATTAGTAACCAATTAATGCAACAAGTTCTCTGTCATAGAGTAGTCTCTCCTTAAACATACTGGTATACTGGTCAAAAATAAATAAATAAATAAATTTTTAAAAAATGGGTGTTTGAATGTTAGATTACTGACTGCTTTAGCTACAATAATGAATGCATTGACCACACTGCTATTATGCCAAACTTCATTATTTTGCAGGTATCTGCAGATAATCATCCTGTGACAATGAAATGGAAGCAAGGGAAAAGGGCACCAGAAACTATGTCATCACTCTGGGGAGCAGCTGTGGTCCATTCAAGTACTGCATACTTCTCTCAAGCATACAATGTGTATTCATATGAGTCGTCAGAAGACAAATGGACTAAAGTACAAACCTGTAAGCATGGTTACTTCTGTTTAGCAGTCATCAATGACACATTGACAGCCATTGGAGGATTGGACGCCTACGGAGAGTGTACCAATAGCCTCCTTGGCCTTACAGGAAGTGAAAAGAAAAATTGGAAAGAAATTTTCCCACCAATGCCAACGAAACGAGAACATGCAACTGCTGTCACCACCACCACCCATTTAATTGTAGCAGGAGGTTCTGACAACGGTCGCTGTTTATCCACAGTTGAAGTAATGGATATGAACAATCTCCAGTGGTTATCATTGTCTCAAGCAGTTCCAATCCAAAGCTTTGGAAGCATGGCTCTATGTGATGAATACTTGTACATCTCTGTTCAAGGTTCAGTGTACTCTTGTCTCTTCCGTATATGGCGTCAGGCCAAGGGTATCGCATTTACATGGAAAAGACTTCCAAATATCAATGACTCTGCCACACTAGCTACACTTGGAGAACATGTGCTTGCTATAGGTGGTATGGACAATGGCAAACCATCAGGAACTGTTCGAAGGTATGATAGAGACACCAATTCTTGGTGTATCATAGGAGAGATGCCTACCTCTCGATTTAACGTTTTAGCTGCTGTCCTCCCTAGCAATGAGCTGATGGTGGTGGGAGGCATGAAGGAGAGTTTATTTATGCACATCACCATTGATACAACTGAAATTGGACAGATGACACAAATGAAATTTGAAGAATTTATACATGTATAATTATACAGTCATTCCTATTACTTTTTAGTGTTCTTAAGTAGCTGTAGCTATAATAATTTCAGTTAAAAAGAAAACAAAACCAAACCAAATAACAACAACAACAACAACAATTAAAGTTATATGGAGCCAGAATGGAGTGAAGGTGCCTTGTAACTGGAAATTGCCTTATATGGAAGGTCAGTGTTGAGGAGTGTGAGAGACATCGAATCAACAGCTTCCTCTCCTTCCCCTTCATAAGCAATCTCCATGTTATAATCATTTGCCTGAATGAATGAGAAAGCAAAGAAAGAGATGCCGATCATTGAATGTATAAAATTTAACAGAGAATTGTGTGGATTGCTTTGATGAATATCTGGGCAGGGTAGCTACTTCTAATCATGCATGGATATTTGAAGGCTCATGCACCCACTCATTGGAAGTAACCTAAAACAGACATACACCAACCAGAAAATAAAAAACAACAATAAAAATAACAAAAACAACAAAACAACTATTATTACTGCAGTCTTACCAATTGGAGTGTGGCAGTAAAGAGCCTCGATATCTCATAATGCTCCTTGTTCTTTACCACGTCTCGAAAGTAGACACACCCATCACCTACACATTCACATAATGAACAAAGATAATGAACAAAGATAAAGTACCTATAACACTTCTATCTTGTGATTGTTTCATAAAATGATACCAATAACTCCGTTTTGAATTTCTGCTCCATAAGACCCCTTTTCTCAAGTACTATCACATATGTGTATAGCCTGGCTGACTATGATCATGCAATCTTACCATTGGCTTGTTTGTGATGTTGGAATTCATCCATCACTCTTGCACCATAATCATGGATGTCAAATAATGGGTAGGATTCCTGCAGTATAGCCAGAATTATTATTAAAATACCATAGCATTGTGGCCATGAAGATATACAACAGCCAATAATTATTATAACCCATATTTATATAATTGGTGGACTGAGAATCATGGGTCATTCTAAGTAAACAGGAAGTTGGTTTATTGCCTTCCACACAAGGAATGCAGTTAATGTGTTTTAATTCAATACATGTACATGACTCCTCAATTTAGGATTAGGGATAGGACAATAATTGCCTTCTTCAAACACTGGAATAATAATAATACATAATTTGACTTGCCTCCAAGGCTAATTGAGGTTTTATCTTGTTTTCCCACTGCTGGACACGCTTTGATACTTCTGTCTCTTGAATATACGCATGTGCTTCCTCTATGGTGCTCTCCTGCAATGATATGGTTATGTAACTACTAGGGAAATGCAAGCATTATGGGGCGAGCATGCATGCTCAGGTCATCATGAAAAGAAGTCGTATAGAAGATACATAATTATTTATATGCTTGTATATGAGGGTGAAAGGTCATTATCACTAGTGTGGGGTGAAAGGTCATTATCACTAGTGTGGGGTGAAAGGTCATTATCACTAGTGTGGGGGTCGCTCACCCAATAGTTAGGGTGTAAGATTTTTCGACAGCCACATGCATTCATTGAATGTGTTATGTGTACTTGAAGGTGGCTGGAAGCAAAACGATATAACTCCAAAGTTTCATTAAGTATGCAAGAGTGTGGATTTGAACTATAGTACTCCATTGGCATGCGAAGCTATCATAATTGTAAAAAAACCTTAGCATGCATCATAGAAAAATTATGGAACCCTTGCTATACTTTGTACTTAATTTGAGTAAGGTCAAGTTTATAGTCACCATGAAAAAGAGAGCTAGATAAGTTGTCAGTGGTCAGTATAACATGCATGCATGGTTAACAAAATTAATGTACAGAATGCTACAACGACCTTTAAACTTATGGTCGTAAGTATGCATGGATGCATGGGTGATTGTAATAATTAGACCACATACATTGTATGTACGTCATTATAATGAGTACCTAACTGGAAGTGAATGACATGACTATAGTGGGTGTTGTACAGACATATCCTCTGATTCATTCTCCTTGTCCTCCCAACTGGAAGTTAAGGACCGAATTTGTATGCATGCTTTCAGGTTAAAGGTCACCTGTCAATATTAGATTTCATGTCACCATTACTATAGTGTGAAATTTTTTGTGAGGTAATTTTTTTGCTGTTAAGAAAAAAATGGAAGGGTGGGCTATATAATTCTATTGTGCATTTAACCATGAAATTTTTATTCCAAAACTTCTATATGGTATTTTGCACCTCATGCTTCAGTCTATACTTATGTCTGCACTGAATTAGGTAGACATAATGAATAAGAATAGCAAGCCAATTCTCTAATCATAACAAATTATATTATTATAACGTTCCAATTAGAGCAATAAGAGAGAGAAGCAATTAAGCCAATTCTCTAATCAACATTCGTAGAAGGCAAATGTATAACCTCAAACAGTATGATCATTACTCCAGTTGGAAGTATCAAAGCGTGCTCTAATTAACCAACATTAAGAGTTAATGTGCAATCAGTGTTGTTGCTCTACTAAATATAATTAAGTGTTGGTCAGTGTATGTTAGGTAGACATAGAAGCAAGCCAATTCTTTAATCTTTAATAACACATTAACTTAGTGTTGGTCAGTGTATGTTAGGTAGACATAGAAGCAAGCCAATTCTTTAATGTGTTGTTGCCCCACAAATAAAGATTAGCTTGCTTCTTTCACACTAGCTATGATAAATGTGTAAAAGAAGCAATTAAGCCAGTTTCTTATATGACTATAATTATACTGTATAGATGGGTTATATCCCATTCATTAATAAGCAAGGATAATGGAGATCAAGAGAGTTAATCTGGTATAAGCAATATTCTTAATGGAGAATAAGGCGTCTTAGAAGAAAAAAATAGCATGATTTGGGTTTCATTTCCTCAATTATCTTGGTCCTCTTTTCTTTTTCTCAGTGACTTCTTGTTACAGCAGCAGTTGCTGCTTCAATAGCAGATGATGGAATGGAAGAAGACAGGCGGCCCAGAGGCTTTGGGTGGGTCGTATGATATTAGATGACTTTTAGGCAATTACATCCTGCACTATGAGCGAACAGGAGTGCTAGCTACCAAGCCTATGATGAATATAAATATCATTAGGCATAGAAATTTCGATAGCTGACTAATATTATCGAAATCACAAATTATTATTTCTCCCCTTAGTGGATTGGTCGGCTCGATGTACAGTAGTGAGTCGAACATTGACAAGGTATAATTCTGCTATATAATAATTATATGGTTTCAGGTTAAAAATCACTCATGTCTACTCTACTTTCACACTTTAGTCTAAAAGACTTCCTTTCTTGCCCTATTTAGAAATCGAATAAGATAAAATGACCTTAATTGATATAAGAAATGACCTCTGACATCTGACACCAAAATAAAGTAGTTATACCACATCCATCATCTAATTACTACAATCTTACATCTTGATTAGAGTACATGTGACAGTATGAATTAGATTTGATACTGCTGTTTGAAATAAATGATTTCAAGGAAGTAGCATAGATCACCACAGAGACTCATATTGGAGTTGTGGGTAGCAAACCAATAGAGATTAAACAGGTTGCCATTCAGATGGCACTGCATGATATCCATGGGATATAAAATATAGAGGTTTCTTGAGTCCAATTCTAAATAAAGATATCTTCAGCTAGAGGTATCCACAACTTTAGACTGAAATCTAATTATACCTTTTGTTATTGGATATTGTACAAACAGCATGATATTAATTGAATACGGTGTTAAACATGATACCATCAACAGCTTTTGCTCCTGTGAAGCAAAATAGGTATTTGTGTATGTTATAAAATTCCTCTGAGAGTCATCCACACATCCAAGTGTTAAAAAAAATTGATAGCTCTGGAACACACACAGAGGATATATTATTAGACTATAAAAGGGAGAATCTGAGCAGAATATTCATTATTTACTAGCAGTTTCATAGTATCTTGTAAAGACTTTCTGAAGCATTTGAGCAGAGTTATGTTAAGGAAAAATGGATGCCTCCCAATAAGTGTAAGTATATTGAATACATGGTGAGCAGCTTAGTGTGCAGGCACATATATCGACTCTTTAATTAAAATGTAAAACCTCTAGCTTCGTTAATTATAATCAGGTGTCCCATATTATATGTAGGGGAAAAAATCTTTGTGTGTGTAATTGAGAGGTTCAGTGTTATTTAGTATAGAAGAAATCAACCAGAAGACAGTAAAGTATGCACTGTTTCTGTTCAGTGTAAGAGTTTCTAGCTATTAATCAGGGATTGGTCATTTCTAGCTATTAGTCCTTCTGGTACTGTTGAACTGTATGCGGGGGATGGTTACTGCAACCTACATTGGTACATGTATGTAGTGTGGAAATTCAGACCTTCAAACCATAAACACTTTAGTAAAGTGGTACAACAGAAACAAGAGCTTGAACATGTATATCAGCCCAGGCTATAGCAACTATTATAGGGAAAGCATAAATTAGATCAATCAAAAAATAGTAATGCCAAGAACAAATGATCTATGTATATGTAGCTGCAATCTAATCTGTGACATGATAGGTGCTAACATTAGCATTCAATCCCTCTGATGTGGTTACTGAAAAGATATTTTATAAGTGTGTATATAATCTATAGGGAAGTACTTGGGGAGCGGAGAAAAAAACAGTCATTAAATTCAATATTCCCTTCTACACCAAATTGCAGGTCAGTTGTCACAAAAAGGTCGTCAATTGCACACAGGCGTTCATCTTAATTAAAAATTCAACACGCATGTGTGAAATTGGTTTGACCTTTTATTGGACAGCCAACCTGCAAATCGGTGCATGCACATTGTGGGATAAACACACATGCTCAGTTTACCCAAGGCTTGCCCTAATTAACAAAACAGTAAGCAGAGCTGAGGCCTTAATTAACCACATGCACTCACTGTCCCCTTTTCAAGTTGTTTGTGTAAACTGTATCAAGTTGCTCAGGCTATATGGAGCTCTAGACTAAAAGGGCTTGATGACAACTCCCCCTGGCCAGAAATTTAGTGTAATGTCCTGTAGAGAATTTGAAAGACTTGTATACAGTTCTGTAAGCTGGTGCAGATTCAAAGTGTAACAAAAGAAGATGCATAATTATAGTGAATAGCATAAGAGCCAAGCCTAAGCATGATGATATTGATGCCAGTGATACAAATCTGCTATGGATTTGAATTGAGCATTCAGTCTTCCCAGACAACGCATAAATAAAAAAAAAAAGGCATGCATGCTATACCCATGAGGAATAAGTTAAGCCTCACAGGAAAACACGTCTTTAATGAGCCCAATCCTTCAGGAGCCAACAAGGAAAAATATGTTTCATCACATAAATACATCAATTCGTTTGCATTTACTTCCAGTAAAGAGTGATTTTTTAAAAACGGTTTACTATAATATAGAGTGAAGAGTTATATCAATTGCTAATAATATAATGTGATGTGTTCTAGATCAGACTCCATCAGTTTCGTAAGTTGATACACAATAATTATGATACATAAAGTATGAATTAGATCCAATACTATCATTGAATAGGCTAAAGCGTATCCATTACTGATTTCAAAATATTCTGCTATGCAGCTCATTGGCCTACTTGCATCTAGCTATGACACAATCAGCATGTTATCATAATGGAAGCTCATTTTAGGGTTATATTCACGTCCTGGACCTCCCATTCACAGTGCAAATAGACTTTTCCCTTGGTCACATACATGAATGTGATTACCCCTGTGTACACTTTGATCTTTGTCAGTTAGAACCTGTCTTATTAGGTATACTGTCTAGAACTCCAACCACAACACAAAAACAACTTTTGCCATGCGAGCTATAGTAACATAGCTAGTGGATGTGTTAACCGAACCTGTATCACATTAGCCCACTGGTGTCATGCATGTACACTAAAATGACCAATTTCAATTCATAGGTCATGCATGCCATACAAACTCTAGTCCTGCAGCTATTCATTATTTGCCCACACAAATGCATAGTGTATACATCTGGTGACCACATGATAAAGGCTAGACTGTAACAGAAAATCAGGATGAAGGCTAGACTGTAACAGACAGTGCACATAACATCAGTGTCACTTATTATTTCAGCCCACATATTTATCATGTCTGGTGCACATTGCTATACAAATCAATGCTCCCATTGTATAACATAGAAATCGGTTACACTAATAGATTACATCTGAATATTTACATGTACTTGCTACAGTGACTACTGTAGATTTCAGGATGGTTGTCCATAAGGAATGAGAAATAGGTAGTGGCTTACAAGGACCTAAGAAACCTGATCCTTTCATGTCCTATACAATCCATGCAGTTGTGTAAACCATAGGACAAAAATGTATCCACCTATTCCCCAAACCTTCCTGACAACCAACCTGCAATGGACAGTATGACTACCTTATATGAGGACATGTATAGCTGGGGGTGTAGTTGACCACAAATATTCATTAATCATCCTTCTAAGAATATTCATGAATCCCAAGGGCATTGCCTCATCACTATAGCGACATTACCAACCCACACTGTACACAGAAGCCACAGAACCACCCACTATTACAATTTTGTTTCCTGTATGTGTCACTGTGTGGTGTGTGTCCCCGGTTACACCCAATCAGATAGTTTTGCTGTTAGCTAATACTGGGAGGGAAGAACATAAAGCTGCTTGTAACTGCTACAATCAACAGAGCACTGTCCTCTATTGGACTTGGTAAGGCTGTGTATGTGTGTAGGCCATATAAGTGGCACTATTTAAAGCCCAAATTCGGTGCAGAAGTGAGCTATTCTTATAGTGATATAGCTGTAGTATTGGAGTGCCAATACACTATTGCTAGTAGGCTAAAGTAGTACACAGTAAGAAGCTGAGCAAAAAAAGTGTGCTGAAAGATATCTTTGAGACAAAGTTAAAAGCCTTGAGTCATGGCTGCAAAGTCTCTGATCGGACGATTTGGGAGCATGGGTAATATAAACCAGACAGCCAAAAAGGAAAAGGTATGGAAAAAAAGTTTTGTATGTGTGATTATAAAGTCCTAACAGAGTGGAGAAAAGCTACAATGTGTTTATAATTATTGAGTACAGAGCTAAGAGAGTGGGAATGTGTAGACAAAGATGACATTGCTTATCCCATCATAAAGTTGGCATTTGTATAGTTATTCTGAAGTAGCTGTATGTTAGGAATATATAAACCTCCTTTAAAAAAGGCTGCCTATCTCTGCTGAATAGTAAATGCATAACTCCAAGTTGTGTACAAATGGTATTGCTAATGTGAAGTGTAGTAAACTGTAGCAATAGTAATTCCACCCACATTTGTGGCACAAAGAGTACTGCATGCTTATCAGTGCCAGGGTAACCATGGAATCAACATGCAGGTATGAATCAACCTCTCCCCTTTCAAAATGCCCTACACTGGACCTGGTGTAAATTTGGATCAGATCACAGGCACTTTGCCTCATTGTAATGCCACACATGGACAATGCAATGAATGCATGCAATATACATGCATTTGTGTATAACATAATATAAGCCATGCTATAGGACACCCACATTGTGTTGGCAACATAATTATGCTGACAGTCCCAGATTCCCATATGGTACTAGTGTTGTTCTATGTAGCAACTTCAGACTGATTATATCTACAGTTTGTTGTATATTCTCAGCTACACCTTTCTCAGACTTTCCTACCTTTCCTACTAGGCTAGCTTGTCAACATACAATAAGCTTGTCTAACTCTTGTACACGTACAAATGATCTAAGTACCAATAAAGGCTTTCCTAGCAGAGCCGACAAAACATATTGCAATTTTTTCACTTTTGTCTATAAATCTTCTATTGTCACAATACTAAGCGAAGTTTAGGCTGAAACTAATGTAAGTACTTCTTGAGTGGCTATTGTCAGGGAAGTTTACCTTTGTCAAATGCTGTTCAATGGCCTATTGAGAAGCACAGAAGTGTGAAAATTGCATAGTCAGAAAAAAAAGTGATGAAACACGGCATTCTTATACTGGTGACCATGACTTACCATGGAGACCAACAAATGGTATGACTATTTATGTCAGATCAATCCTTAAAAATATATTCTAGCAGTCCAAGGATTACATGCGTAAACTGATCTTTATATGGCAATTACTTTGATGGTTGTTATTGCATATAAACCTCCCATTCATACAATAAAATGATTCAGGCGTCAATAACTTTTATCCACATAACACTGTAAGAAGCCATTCAAAGAGTCACCAGAATGAAGTATTACTTGCAAACACCGACATTACAAACAAAATTATGTTTGAAAGCATTTTGCTACTTGAGGAGCATATGGCATTTATCTAACTGCAAAGAAAGTTATTAATTTTGAGCCATTCACTAAATGAGGGGACTACCTGAGCTGTAATACGAGTCAAGTGATGTTTCATAACATGCAAACTTCAGTATTGTCACATCCATCTAACTGCTTGTTACTAGTATCCAATTTGATTACCAAAAGAAGAAATCTTTTTGGCTATTTCTTTGTTTTTTGGCTGAAATCGATTCGCACAGAACTAAAGTTTTAATCAAAGCATGTTTGGGGAATGTCTAACTGAAAAAAATCCGGTGACTACCTTGGACTGTGTTGATTTGAAATGAGTCCCGCTGTTGATGTATGCTAAGGGAGATTTGAAAGCTTGCACATGTAAGCAAATCTTACCTGTTTCTTCAAGACTAAGCAAATCCTGTTTTCCCTATTTTGCATGCCTTTGGGAGTATGCAGCATTCACTGTGGGTTAGTGGTCTAATTCCTGATCTCCACACACCCTAATAAGGAAGGCCAATTAGACCTTTCAGCACTTTTGTGGTAGTTCAAGGATCAAGGAGAGTCTGTGTTGCCAATACTGTCATGGTATGTACTATAATATTCCGTGGAGATTCTATTGATATCTTGAATAGAATTTTGGTCCTAGAAATTAAGCCTTATCCAGACCCTTGCACAATGGTAGGTATTTACCAATGTAAACTTCCATGGTTCTAAAAGTATTCCCTGAAGACCTCTGTAACATCCTTGTTCTAATTTGCCAGTCCGTGGAGAATAGTGATTAAGATTAGATTGCCTTTAAATTAGTAGCTGTCTTGTTTCAGTATTGAAAATACTGCTGTCTTGATCTGATAATTGGTTTTGTGTCCAGTGAAGTAACAATTGATAGGAATTAATGAGCCTGTTAGAGCATAGGGAAACAAGCCTGATAGAGTGAGCCTGAAAGACTGCAGGGCTAAATGAGGACCACACCTTGACTAAGAGTTTGCTTAGTTCAAATTTCCCACACACATACCCAAAGCAATCAACCTATGTAATGTAATCCCTTTTTTCCCTCTAGAGAAGTGGGTGCTTATGAACTCGTACATTAAGTGACCCCAGGAATGTCAATCCACACATGTGCATGTTGTACATGCATGTATAACATGTACTAATGAATGTATACATAGTGTATACATGCATGTACATGTAATCAATGTATACATGCATGTACATATGATGAATACATTCAGTGAATGTATATGATATAGACCACTCTGTCACGTTCTAACCTGAGACTGCCTTCCTATTAAAGACACTGCCAATACATGGTCATAGCCAGTAGGTTTCACTGTGCATACATTAGGCAGGAAAAAAGCCTTGCATGAAAAAGATTGCTTCTATTTAGCTATCTTCCTGTTTGCTGTATAAGACTTCTGGTTGCTAACATTAATTTTGATGTAATGCATTACAAGATGGTCTGATCAGAATGGTTTCATGGTATATACCCCTGAAAAGAAACAGATTCTATGAAATTTGTGTGACACTTTTGTAATAATAGGAAATCTGTGCTTTGTACCGCCTTTAATGAGCCATCTCAAAGTATACAACTTCATAGAAGCTTTCTACTTTGGATGTTGAGCAACAAGAACATTACCACTAAAAGTGATAGTTGTGACTATAGAAACATGTGTTGCCAGATGCTCTGAATGTAGTGGATTTCCTGAAACGTGTAAGTCAGCAACAACAAAGACTTGAGAAACTCTACAAAAAGACAAAGCAATTAAAGGAAAAACCAAACTTGAAAAAGATGGGAGAAATGCATGCCTCTTTCTGGGATAAAAGACCGATTTCCATGTGATGTCTGGTATTTTGGGCGTATCATCAAGTTTGTGCCACCACAGTGTAATTTTCATAGTCATAAGGTCAAACGGATTTATGGACTTGCGTACATACATCTGATGGAATGATAGTTAGGAGTGGCTTTAGGAATTGGCACTTCATGCCAATTGCATTACGTGTGATGAAACAGCAGACACAATCACATCACAAATCAAAATGCCAAATCTTTTTAGATGTACGTATACACGAGTGTAGTGAACTTGAAGACCAAACAGAGATAATTGTTTTTGAATGGCATCGAGTCTATAGCATCAAGGTGACAACAAAAAAACAAACATAGAAACAAAGAACAAACAAACACTGCATCTACAAGTTAACATATTCAAAGGCTTATAAGCAGAGATGTCTTGATAGAGGTATACTGATATATAACTATAGAAAAGCTCGACAAAGGATTCTCTAGGAAGCTGTTTCTCGCCACACTTTACTACTTCCTTTGATGTTAGGGAAATCATTGTAGAAAGCTGTTCACTTGCACCTCATAGAGTGCTTCCTCTGTCATTCTGCTACAGAGCATGTATCCCTTGCAATTTTACAACTTTTAACATGAAGACTTACTGGTAGACGACACAAGCTAATTTAAAATGCAAGCTGATATGCAAGTACTAGACTTCAATTAATGTAATTTCAAAGAATCTTTTTTTCATCCATAAAATTAATTACATAAGATTAGAGTGTAAAATGTGATCACAAAGACGAGTAATCAACCTTCTAGAAGTAGTGATGATTTCCTATACTGTATGCTATGAGATCCTAAACCCTAAAAGTGATGGGAGTTACTGTTTCACTATCCTCAGTTGACGAAACCTGCACTTGTGTGCAAATAACTCTCTTAATTTTATAATTGTATGGAATGCAAGTTACCTGTCTTCATACAGTACCTAAACCTCTGACTGGTATACGTACAATAAAGTCTCTAACTCATTTTACAAACACAATACCCCATTATAGAAGCTACTGTGTAAAATATGGTGCTTTAACCTTGTGGTTAACTGCTTCATAGCTTTGCCGACTCAACTAGCAAACCTATGTTAAATGATTCACGCAATGTTCAATGAGTCGCAGTTGATAACATAGAGGAATGTACACACCTACACGTGTGGTTGTTCAAGTCTACTATAGTTTACTGAAAGGAAAATAAATTTCATGTAGTAAGATTCGTACCAAAGGGCTGTATTGGTGGTCAGAGTATTAACATTAGCCAGGGCTTTAATTTCTACATCATTCCTACATAATTCAGGCATTTCAGCTCAGAAAGAACTAACAATGTTTCCCCCAGTATACTAAATGTGGGGTGGGCCACCCTGTTTGGATATAGAACTTCAAAGAAAGTGGGCTGGGTCTATGGCACTAAGTGAACTTAAGCACCTGGTTTGAAAGCACAGCTAGGGGAGACTCTGATTAAAACAATATCTCACATGTAGCTAAATTTTATGTAATCTTTCATCTTTTATGCAGATTATCACCATGAATAATACTATGCCCAAAATGGATCACAATGGGCCTTCGTACGACTTTGTTGGAAGAGTATCGGATGAACTGATTTGCAAGTTGTGCTCCAAGGTTCTCCGAGATCCTCGTCAAGTGGTCTGTTGTGGTGCTCACTATTGCCAGGGTTGCATCGAGAAGAGGATCAACCTAAATTACTCCTGCCCGTCATGCAAGACCCAGAATTTCAACCACTTCCGTGACGTCCATTTTGAGCAACGTGTTAACACTTTGAAAGTTCATTGCCCTCACCACAAGAAAGGTTGCAAATGGATGGGAGAGCTCAATGCAATGAAGTCTCATCTGACTGGGAATCCAGGCTGTGGCTACGCTCTGAGTCCATGCCCCAATAAATGTGGGCACTCTCTCCCTCGTAAGGATATGAGAGACCATTTGGTCAAACAGTGCGAGTACCGCCAAGTGAAATGCCAGTATTGCAACCATGATGATACTTTTCGTGCCATCACTAATGAGCATTACAAAGTATGCGTGAATTACCCGATGAAATGTCCGTTCAACTGTGGCGTGAAGGGGATACGTCGATGCGATTTGCCGAAACACGAGGAAGGATGTCCACTCAGACCGATGGAGTGCCCCTTCGTTAAAGTAGGCTGCAAAACCAGGCCCTTGCAGAAAGATATCGGGGAGCATTTGGCCACAAATTCACCCGGCCATATTGAAATGATGTCAAAGTCACTCGACTCGCTTCAAAGAAGGGCCCAGAAAGCCGAAAAGGAAGCTGTGAGGAAAACAGAAGAGCTTGAACAGCTTCAAAAACATGACGAGTCGACGAAACGCATCATTGGTAAGAAGATGCTTGCAATAGCAGGAAATGCTAATGAGTTGCTCAAATCGTGTGTTGAGAACCAACGCTTTGCTATCCAATCGATTCGCTCGCTAACAGACGAGTCTTTCCATATACAAGGGATCGGGCAGCCCCTGGTGTTTCAGATGATTAATTTCTCTGAGTTCAAACGCAGTGGCAAGCCATGGTACAGTGCTCCGTTTTATGTTGCAGATGGCTACAAAATGTGTCTGGCTGTCTACGCCAGTGGGAGTGGCATCGGAGCAGGAACGTTCATTTCAATCTCCCTCTGCCTCATGCAGGGCGAGTTCGACGATGAACTAAACTGGCCGATAGAATTACCCTTTCATCTCATCGTGGAAGGACTTCGTAGTGAAGACACCAGCGGAGGAAGCAACACTCCCGAGACTCCAAAAACGTACATGTATTTCCACTCTGATACACCGCAAGGAAAAGTGACTGAGAGCATTCTCGTTGAGGCCCGAAAATGTGAGAATTTTGTCACTCAGGAGCAGGCAGAAAACATGCTATTGTACTACGATGCAATCACTTTCCAGATAACAGCCGAGTCCGAGTTTTTATGAGAGGGTCAATTGAGAGAGGAATTTTCGTTCTTTGAAACACTAACATCATTTTAGCTGAACACACTTCTAAAATTATAAGTACATACCCTGAATATGGCCAAACAAAACTATTCCCTAGCTTATTATTATCATTACATACTCATGTTTTCAACACATCCACACATACTTATCATTATATACCAAAAAAAAAACAACATTTTTGAACCTTGAACCTGATTTTTATACAGGTTGTAATCTTACTATCCTAAACATACCTGGTACATTCATTTCCTTACTTTATTACATACACTACATCTGCTGTTTCTTTTGTGTGTGAATTAAATTTTTTGTGAACTTACCACGTAATTTTTAACCAAGTCTTCATAGTCGAGAATTTTTTCTTTCCGGTTTGCTCCACTCAGTTCATCCAGAGCTAAAAATGAACGAAATATGTAGCCACTGTCACCATATGATAGAGAACATCCCTTATCATAAGTAGCTATAGGGCTCTGGCCCTCCATTAGCACACCATTACATAATTATGATTGTCATTGTTGAACAAGACAATGAATAAGGTTATGCAATGTGGCACATGGAAAAAGGTCATTTCAGTGTGTGGCATATGGAATGTATAAAGAATGTGGAAGTCCTTCTTGGATCTAGAATTCCATTGGAGAACCATGATACACTTGGTAGACTTTTATAAACAACACTATTTCTAGTGTTCATGAAATTAAAATAGAGCAGCTATATATATATATAACACATAATTATAATGAATAATGTGCTATAGATGTTTATGGTGTGATGACCACACCAAGATCAAGTTACTAGATCTATGCTATTCATAGAAATTGGAGATGTGATCATATCCTACTTACATAATCATATCAACTGATTCTATAAATAGTACGTGTTATATATATATCCTATATCTAGTAGTTCATTTATAGACCTACATCATTTAGCTGTGATCACCATTACCTAATTCTTGTATTAACAATGATGACTATACATTAATTTGCAACAACCAAAATTAATTATGAACAGTGGAAGTCAGCTTGGGGATATGATAATTGTAAGACTCGCACCACTGATTGGCGTTTATCTCGTGTCACTTCTGACTTTGTCAAACTGACTTTCACAGCTAATAAGTACAAACAGCTGTAGCACATTTACTCTGTACACCATTTAGAATCTTGGCTGTTGCATAATATGGCTGATGATTGACACCAAGCATATGACTCACCCATCGGTTCAACTCCCTGAAATGTTGTTCCCATTCTTGCTTCAGCTACCATAGCAGTGAGGTGATCTCTACCAGTAGCAACATAGTTATTGAAAGCACCTTCAAATTTATCGTCCATATCACCACCATCATCTCCAAGCAAGAGAGATTCTTCATCTTCATGATCTGAGTAATCTAAGTGATAGCATACAGTAATCAGGGTTTCATCTAGGAATTTCACCTTGAGGGGGAAGCTCACCGATTGCATGGCCGTAGGCCACAGCAAGGGGGATGTACACTGAAGTATCCCAAATTGGTCCTTAATTACTCCCTTTGGTGACTACATGTAACGACCTGTGGTCACCAAAGGGTTGGGGGGGGGGGAGGGAAGAGCTTGGGACCCCACCCCCTACAGATAATTCACAGTTGGGACATTTCAGTAATGATAATTATGTAGCTAAGTCAATGTTTACTGAAATGCAATATTCTATGTGCCCATGCGATTCTGATGTGAAAAGTAAACAGGAGATTATATGGAGAAGTAATTAAAATAATAAACTTAAGATTCAGACTTTCCCATGCATGTATGTGTACTAGGGGAATTCCTTACCATCTCCTAGAGGATGATAGTCTTCCACATTATCCTGTTCTGCCTCCTCCTCCTTCAAGGCTTGTTGCTCTAGCAACAGAGCATGTTCTTTACGTAGCTGGATCTAAATAATAAAAGTGTATGTACAATGTATATGCTAGAAATGGACTGTAACTGAATTTTCTAAAGAAAAAAAAAAGGGGCTAAAGGATCCAGCCTTAGGAGATATTCATACTATCAAAGGTCACGAAAGGACTTTGCCTTAGATACCGTATAGCGGGAAATTTCGTTGGTTCCAATTTTTGTTTAGGGTGGAAAAAAACCTTGTTTTATCAATAAAAAAACAACTCCATTTACATGACCTTTGACCTTGCATTTTATGTTATAAAAAAATCTTAAAAAGCTTGATCGATTGCAGGATTCGGTATGTTTCGAGCTCTGTTAATGCTCTCGTGTATGCATGTGTTATAAAGAGCTTAGAGCTAGCTAGCTGTCTGTGGTAGCTATTATGTGATGCGAAGATACCAGACATCTGGGACGCTTCCATGGAAGAGAGGAAGTTGACAACCCCCACAAATCATTTTGCTGTAGCAATAATGCAAGAAACAGTCATATAGCCACCCCAAACTATTTGCTCCGTTTTCCTACGTAGAGGTAGCCTCATCCCCAGGCTCTCATGTGTGCACGGAAGTGGGGAGGGGAAGAAAGAGAGCCTGGTACACACTGACTGCACATGCTCAGGTTTTTCACAGAAATCTGTGAATTTGTATTCTTCCATAATTCTTCGGTTCATTCTACGTACAAATTGTAATAATGATGTCATTGATTCATAATGTCGACAATGGAGTGTCTAGTGTTCCTAGTGCTGCTAGCTTTGAAGAAGACGGACTTGGAAGGCTAGGTTTTAGCGATCTCTCCTTGAAGGATGAGCAGCATCTGTCTATCAGAGCCGTTTACAAAGGAAGCAGCGTATTCCTACCGGCTTTGGGAAGAGCTGTGTTATGAAATCCTCCCTTTTGTGATGGAACACTATAACCAACTTGACGCTTCCAAGAGCTGTGCTGTACTGGTAGTTTCTCCCCTGATTGTAGATCTAATTGTAGCACATCGAAGTATCATCACGTGTCATACTGAGAGAACACACCAAGCGGCAGAAGTCGCACATGATGAAATCTACGATCACTGTGTACCAGGCTCTCTTTCTTTCCCTCCCTACTTCCGTGCGTGCGCGAGAGCCTGGGGATGAGGCTAACATAGAGGAGGATCTAGGTTCTAGATGGTAGACCAAGCTAGTTAGCAGCTGCTAGGTGTACATGTGGTGCACATGTGGCACATCACACATGCATGATTGTGTTCGCTTTATTAATAATGTTTGCGCATGGCAAGTATAAAAATTAATCGGGGGGCTAATCAACAACAGTAACGAAATGAAAAGACCAACAAAAATTTCCCACTATACAGTATGTGTTTTACCCTCACAATAATGGGTGTGCATCATTTAGAACTTCAGTCTAACAGAATTAGATATTGCTCACCAATCTCATATTATCCCTTCTCTTTTGCTTCAATCTGTTTTTTACTTCAGCCCAATAGTAGCCCTCAAATTCTGTAAAATTTATCACATATTATTAATCTCCTTCTCTCACAAGAATTCACTGCACATAATACATACCAGAGGAGAGAGGTGCTTTCAATGGATTTTTAGGAAATGTAGATGAACAGGAATAAACTGGAAGAGAAAGACAAATAATAACCAAGCTGGCTTCATGAGAATAGATAACGATTAATTTATGTCAGGTATAATGTGTAATGGGACTGGTAGATTTTTCAGAACTATCTAGATCTTGGTGAATGGTGGTCATTGCCCCAATATGGACTATTGTGGAGGATCTCGTTTCCCTGGAAATATTCGTTACACAAGTTAATGTATTGGCCCATCAATGCACTGCAATTTCTAATTGGTCGCTGTAATCATAATTACACTCCAGTATTAGCCACAGCATTAAATTATTAATATATCTCATCTCCTTATTCATGTATGCTTACTTGATCGTTGAATGAATTTCATAAGAGACTCAGTAGGCATGCCACGAGTGTCATCATTTTTCCTTTTCCGGCTTTTTTTGGTTTGTAGGCTTGGAAGAATCTTGTATGTGGTTCCTGTATGGATTGCATATGCTCCTAAACCATGCAGACATAATTTAAGCCCTATGTTTTTACACATACATACATGTACACTTATTTTACCACTGAAATTAATGCATTAATCATTTAAAATCAAACTGCTCATGTTTACAATTAAGAGATCAGGAGACCCATTAGTGTTTTGATGTAGGGATTGTTGCATTTAGCAGAATTCCCTCAGAGTTAAGTAATTATGTGGTGGTGCTCATAGGTAATTTTCAGTGTTTATAACATTAAATTCTACTAATTACACACTAGTCAGTTCATGATGCAGCATTTGCTATGTAGCTTGGCATTCAAAGTTCAGTGGGACAGAGCTGGGTGTGTTTCTATGAACATGTGCTGTTCATTCAAAAACCGTTCCAAAGATATACTCCCATCAGCCACCACTGATGACATACGTAGAGATGAGGGTCTGTCATGATGAGAGCAGAAACAATGAAGACATTGCTGTTTCAAGTGTTCAGATCAGATCTATAGTCATTATTGCGTGATTTCAAACCCTCAATTAATTATTCCTCTTACAAGTAGATCCCCTCTCACTCATCCAAGGAACTGTAGCAGACCGTCTAGCCCCCTGCTTCCAGGACACTTTATGTATAGCTAGTATCATAATAATTATTCAAACACACACTTCCTTGATTGATGATGTATAACCACAAGTTTACATAGCCTATCTATGAGGTTGACCTTTGTTACTTCTTTATGTAAGGGCTGTGCTCATAAGGGCCTACACTTTTAGCTATCAAGTTGTTGTAGCTATAGTTATACTTTTGAGCTTATAGCAGCTATCTACAAAATTTGATACATGGAAAATACCAAGTACAAAGCTGATGAGAGTTGTACAATTGAGACTACAAAAGCTGATGAAAATACTCCAATAATAACAAAATTTCAAAATCGAAAGTCATCGTACAGAAAAAGATGTAGTTTGAGGAATGTATGCATCAGTTCCAATTCAGCACTTCTGATTCTATTATGGTCGTTTCTGATGTCGTTGTTCTATAATATGGCATTTTATCCGGATAGTTATAGTGAGGTATTTTTCGCTACTGTTCCCTTATATGTATCACTACCTGCTTATGGTGTCAGTGCTCTTGTGATGATTTTCTATCCATTAGCTGGTTTCCTTGGTGATGTGAAGTGTGGAAGATTCAAAATAATAACAAAAAGTCTCAAGTTAACTATCATTGGAATAATGACATCACTTATTTCAGCTGGGATAATAACTGGCTTTGTTTTTCTAGTAAGTGATGAATCTGCATATGTCACTACGATTATAATAGGCTCTTTAATAATGAGTCTTTTTTATATTGCTGCATTTTGCTCTTTACTAATATTACTGACAGCATTTATTTCCTTCCGTGCTAATGTTATTCAGTTTGGCATGGATCAACTCCACGACTCGCCAGCTCAAGATTCGAGCTCTTTCATTCACTGGTATATCTGGGTCTTTTATACCAGCATGGTCATAGCACAAATCCCATGGCTCATGTTTTCCATTTCATTCAACTGGCAAGAAAAAAGAATTATGTACATACCAGGGTTATGCATAGTGTCTATGATAATGGTTATAGTTGTAGTCCTTCTCATCATTTCTCTGCGTGTGGTACGTCACAGACAGAGGTGGTTTCTGATTGAGCCTGGTCTGGAAAATCCTTATAAAAAGGTCTACAGAGTAACAAAGTTTGCCAGGCAGCACAAGATCCCAGTTCGCAGGAGTGCCTTCACTTACTGTGAGGATGAAATACCTTTAGGACTGGACCTTGGCAAGGAGAAATATGGAGGTCCCTTCACCACTGAACAGGTAGAGGACGTCAAAGCTTTCTATGGAATACTCAAGGTCCTGTTTTCCATTGGACCAGCATTTGCACTAGAAACAGCTACAAACTCAATGCTTCCCTTCTTTGCTTACAACTGGTTTTATGCCTGTACCAGTACATTTGATTATGGTTCAATCCAAACAGAAAATGATTTCATTAAAATATTCATGATCAACAATAGCCTACTATCACCTCTCCTCATAGCTGTCCTGATCCCTCTTTACCTTTGTTTCTTTCGTCGAATCATTTCCCCTTATATTCCAGGAATGTTGAAAAGAATGGGAATTGGAATGATATTGAATTTTCCATCTTTGCTCTGTTTCATGGTGGTTGCGATTATCACGACTAAAAGAAATGCTAATGGAGAAGATTTTGAATTGTATCATTGTTATAACATCACTAACTCCACAGTACTATCACTGCCACTCCAAGACACATCTTTGCTGATCATACACTACATTATGTCAGCTTTCTCAAGGATGCTACTCTACATTGGAATGTTTGAGTTCATCTGTGCCCAGAGCCCCCACTCCATGAAAGGTCTGCTTATAGGTTTGTCATATGCCATCAAGGGTCTATTCCAACTCTTGGCTGTGGGTCTTGCAATTCCTTTTGTTCTTTTGAAACATGACACAACATCTTATATGCTTTTGAATTATGAAATCCCTGGCTTAGGTTATGGCTACTACATAACTAACTTGGCCCTTGGAACTATTGCTTTTATCATGTATGCGTACACTGCTTGGAAATATAAATATCGAGTGAGAGATGAACCTTCTAAGGAACGTCAGTATGCTGAAGACTACTACTCCAACATACAGGAAGAACCTAACTATGATTAATTAGATGTGCCACTTCATCCATTTACATAACTTCCTTTCACCTGACCTACATGCATGTAGTAGTAGATGTAATGTTGTCGTGCACAATGTAGATAATGTGATTGTTACCAGATGATTGTTGTAGAGAAAAACCAGAACATAATGACACGCAAAACGCCCACGCTCATTAATAATTATAATAATAATAATAATAATAATAATAATAATAATAATCTTCTTCTTGACAGCCATAACTCCCGACTGCTTCATCCTATATTTACGATCTTGGTACCATATTGAAGCTCTACACCTGATCTAAGGAATGGTATTGTTCAAATTGAAGTAAAGCTCAAGTCCTAATTGTCAATTGCCGTTCGAGTGCCTTCGTGGACGCTTGACAGCCATAACTCCTGACTGCTTCATCCTATATCTACGATCTTGGTACCATCTTGAAGCTCTACACCTCAGGTAAGGAATGGTATCGTTCAAATTGATCAAATTGAAGTAAAGCTCAAGTCCTAACTGTCAATTGCCATTCGAGTGCCTTCGTGGACAACTCAAATTCTCGAACGCTTTGTAGACAGCACAGTTAGTTTATACACTTCATAGATGCTATGTAGACGTTTCGTAGACAACATTAGAACGCTAGAACACTTCGTAGACACTGTTGAGAAAAAAACTGTCTTGCTGAGTTGCGGTGGGCGTGGTAAGATTATTTGGTAAAGGGTCGTTCTAGACATCTTTAGCCACGCCCCTTGAAAAAAGTGTGCAAACAAGTGAGAGTAAAAACATTTCTTCTAAATGAAAGAGTGATGTAGGCTTGAGTACATGACCCTACATCGCTGCATGGACTGCTCTGCTAACTGTCATAAAATTGACATAAACCCTACATCGCTGCAAGGTGTAGCCAAAAAGGATCGTATGGCAGCAGCAATGTAGGGTTTATGTCAATTTTATGACAGTTAGCAGAGCAGTCCATGCAGCGATGTAGGGTCATAGCCAGCACCTTGTTTCCGTACTTTTTATAGTCATGTACTCAAGCCTACATCACTCTTTCATTTAGAAGAAATGTTTTTACTCTCATAAAATTAGCTTATTAGCTTATAACCATGTTAGCTAGCAGAGCATATAATATATATGTATGTAGAATATAAATATCACAAACTCCAGAGCCAACCCGCTAGTGTGGGGCTCGCTCAGGCTTGCTTATAAATTTGCTTATTAATTTGCTGACCTTTCACTGTGCCCTTTCACTGAGGTGAAAGGTCAGGCCAAGAAGTACAGCTCCTTATAGTGCAGAATACTGAAGCTTGAAGACCATAACTTGATAACGACAGGGAAGATTTTTCATAATGTATGCCAATTGAATTGATTATGACTATAATGCTAACTAGACACTAACATGAACCACACAATGCCTGTAGCTACACATTGGTCAGCAAAGTCAATCAAAGAGGGTTTTTCAAAATGCTACAGATGAGAGAAGATCATTGCAGCTGCTTGGCATGCATGTGCTTTGATCGTATATGGTAAAGATTGTCAACATGCAGAAGGTAGTGCAATTTCTGATCCGATGCGCAGTCCAAAATGAAGTAGAGTTAGGCGCTGTAAGTTAATAGCTTATAGTTTGGTGATATTGGTGATGGATAAGGGGTTACTTGACTGAAGTTCACTCTCTTGTTGCTGAACTTTTTTGAACTGCCCTACTTTTCTTTTATATTTAGAATAATACTACAGGATCGATTCATGAACAATGAGTGCATTTACAGTTTGTGCTCACTTAAGAAGTTCATTGAGAAATCTGTGGGTATGAGTTGAGTGAGAAATTTGAGTACAAATCATAAACTCACAACTAGCATCTACAGTAGAAATTATTCTCACAAGTACTGACAAGTTTCAAGATTATATGTCACGTTACCAACACTAGGCACTTCATTCTATGTTGGCATAAGATTATTGGGTATTTGTTAATGGTGCATAAATGGCTATCTATTACAAACGCATTCAATGATAATCAGTACAATCATATAATTATATTATATTACATTGCTTTTGTTATTGCTATAACAAATCATGTTAAATTTATCAACACAATGTTGATACACTTTTGATTTCAGACTCTCCATTCTAAAAAAATATATATTATACTGAAGAGTGCAGAAAATTCGTCAGAATCAGGAATATACGCATTTACAAGACTGGATCATGGAGAATGAACACCAGGCTAGGGAGACCACAGCACTCATCACTACTGCAGCTGATGAATATACTCCAATACGGCGAAAAAATAGAAAGCTCAAGAATGGATGCAATTGGACGAATTTCTGTATCAGCTCCAACTCAGCCCTTATGATTCTGCTATGGTCATTTCTGATATCCTTGTGGTATAATCTGGTATTTTATCCAGATAATTATAGTCAGATCCTTCCCGAAATAATTCCTGAGTTTGTACTATATGTATCACTATCTGTCTATGGTTTTAGTGCTATTGTGAATATGTTCTATCCACTAGCTGGATTCTTAGGGGATGTAAAGTGTGGACGATTCAAAATTGTAACAATTAGTCTCAAGTTAACTATAAGTGTTATGACAGCACTCATCATTTTGGCTGGTATGATAACTGGTGTTATATTTCTAAAAATACCAGTACACAATGACATATATATCATAGTCCAGATAGTACTTCTTTTGATTTGTATTTGCATTTTGGTGGTGCTACTGACGGGACTAGTTTGCTTTTTCACCAATGTTATTCAGTTTGGTATGGATCAACTCCATGACTCACCAGCTCAAGATTCAAGCCTATTCATTCACTGGTTCATCTGGCTCTTTTATACCAGCATAGTCATAACACAAATCCCATGGCTTATGTTTTCCATTCCATTTGATGGTGGGAACATAACAGGGGTATGCGTAGTATGTGTGATAGTGGTTATAATTATAGTCCTGCTTATCGTTTCTCTGTGTGTGGTACGTCGCAGGCAGAGGTGGTTTTTGATTGAGCCTGGCTTGGAAAATCCTTATAAAAAGGTCTACAGAGTAACAAAGTTTGCCAGGCAGCACAAGATCCCAGTTCGCAGGAGTGCCTTCACTTACTGTGAGGATGAAATACCTTCAGGACTGAACCTTGGCAAGGAGAAATATGGAGGTCCCTTCACCACTGAACAGGTAGAGGATGTCAAAGCTTTCTATGGAATTCTCAAGGTCCTATTTTCCATTGGACCAGCATTTGCACTAGAAACAGCTACTAACTCAACATTTCCCTTCTTTGCCCAAAACTGGCTTTATACCAGTACGTTTGATAACAGTTCTTATATATACTATTCAGAATATGCTAAACAATTATTCATGACCAATAGCCTACTACCACCTCTCCTTATAGCTGTCCTGATCCCTCTTTACCTTTGTTTCTTTCGTCGAATCATTTTACCTTATATTCCAGGAATGTTGAAAAGAATGGGAATTGGAATGATATTGAGTTTACCATCTTAATTTGCTCTGTTTCATGGTTGAGATTATTACAAGAAAAAGAAATGTTGATTTATATGATAGTTATGACACAGCTAACTCAACTGCACAATTTATAGTTGTACAACTGCCACTCCAAGACACATTTTTGCTGATCATACACTATATTATGTCTGCATTCTCAAGGATGCTACTCTACATTGGAATGTTTGAGTTCATCTGTTCCCAGAGCCCCCACTCCATGAAGGGACTGCTCATAGGTTTATCGTATGCCATCAAGGGTCTATTCCAACTCTTGGCTGTGGGTCTTGCTACAGTATTTGTTCTTTTCGATTTTTTTAATGAGGATGTCCCTGGCTTAGGTTATGGCTACTACATAACTAACTTGGTCCTTGGAACAATTGCTTTTATCATGTATGCATATACTGCTTGGAAATACAAGAATAGAGTGAGAGATGAACCTTCTAATGTACATCAGTATGCTGAAGACTACTACTCCAACATACAGGAGGAACCTAACTATGATTACTCTGTTTCTATGTAAACATCATTGAATGTGCAACTTCACACACTCATTTTTTTGTAAATTGTCCATAGACTCTTGCATACATATATACGTAGCTAATATAAATCATTTCCTACATATTATAGATAGGATCATAGATTACTTTGTGTGTCACTGATAATGAATAAATGGGTGTCAAATTTACTCTAATAGAAGACTCAAATGTGATATGTTCTTTCATTCAACAAAATTAAGTGAATTAACTAAGTCTTGACTACACTGGTATGAACTAATATACATATTATGCATAGCTATAACATCTTCAGTGATTATTATAATGAAAGATGAGTAACATACTTACATTATTAAAGAAACATTGCGTAAATCCTGTATCACATCATATTAAGTTTACTAGGGAAATGCAAGCATTGTGGGGTGAGCACTCATGCTCAGTTTACCCAAGGTCATCACGAAAAGAAGCTACATTAGAATGTACATACATATAGTAGCACTCCCCCATTTGACTCCCTAATGTGGGGCTTACTGCATTTGCCCGACACTACTTTCCCATCATCCCTGACATTCAGTGAGCGAGTGCAGTGAGTGAGCTGACTCTCAGGTTATGACTCAATCAATATGAGCTGGTATCTGCATGCACGGTTCCTTGTCTGCATCGATTTTATACATACTAGGGATATAATCCAGTGCACAACACACAGAGGAGTATATATAGAATATCCATGCCATTATGTGTAGATGGTCTGTGACTTGATCACAACATACTGATCTACATACATAGTACATGTATGTATTTGACTCTAAGCTGTTGAGTCTTCTGCATTGTCATTGTATACAAGAAGCAGAGATTAGCTGGCTCCTGCTATTTATTATTTACGAGTGTTGTTTTACATGCAGGCTTACATTTGCTAGTGCCCTATAACTCACGTACAGTCCTGAGGACAGCAGTATGCTAAAGCCGATGAAGATACTCATTAGAAAATCGTCATCCGAAAAAGATTAAGTTTGAAGAATGTCTGCATCAGCTCCAATTCAGCCCTTCTGATTCTACTATGGTCATATCTGATCTCCCTGTGCTATAATATGGCATTTTATCCTGACAATTATTGTCAGATATTAACTTATTTTGATGTTTATCTTCTATATGTATCATTACCTACCAATGGTGCCAGTGCTTGTACGATGATTTTCTATCCATTGGCTGGTTTTTTTTTGTGATGTAAAGTGTGGGCGATTAAGTCTCAAGTTTACTATCATTGCAATGACAACATTCCTTATTTCAGCTGGCATTATAACTGGTGGTAAGTAATAAGATTACTTTGTAGTAGTATTACTGACTGGGTTTGTTTCTTTTCATGCCAATGTTATTCAGTTTGGTATGGATCAACTCCACAACTCACCAGCTCAAGATTCAAGCTTGTTCATTCACTGGTATATTTTACACTAGCATGGTCATAGTACAACTTCCAATGGCTACTTCAATCAAACTGTTCTATGATTATCAGTATATGTAAAGGAAAAAAAACTATGCTAAATAAAAAGGCCTTGTAGGGTTAGTGTGTATTTTTACCTATAGCAGTTTCTGTGAGCAAACATCAAAATTATGCTGCCTTCAATAATAATCCCTACATCACTGCCTCTCACCAAGCTGCTTTAATTGTTCATGTCAGTGTAGGGATTATTATTGAAGGCAGCATAATTTTGATGTTTGTTCACAGAAACTGCTATAGGTAAAAGTACAGACTAACCCTACATGGTCTTTTTATCCAGCATAAAATTTTTTCTTGTTTACTTGTCACATGACCTCATTTTTTATTTAGAATTAGAGAGGCTCTAGCTAGCTAGGTACTGGTTGGCATGCACAGAGATGCATGTGATCGTGACAGATGCTCGCGTGCACGTGATAAATGATGTCATTAATTTCAAAATGGCTGACATAGTATTGTTTGTAATGAAAGTCATTCGATATGACTGATTATTTTGGAGGAAAACTGTGTGGATAAGGATGGTAAAAGCACATTGTGTGATTATAACCAAGTTGATATGAATTTGATTGTCGTATGTGGAGTTACAGCCGTCAAAGAAGATGAATTTGATGATGAATCTGATGATGAAGATGATGATAAATGAATCATAAAAATTGACGGTGGCTGGTGCCGATTGTTGACACTGTTCTGGAGGAGTTTGAGCAGACATATCATCATCTTCTGCATTGTTTTCCAGATGTAAGAAGTTTAGTTGAGCCTGTAGCAAGAATAGAAGGGATACAAAGAGTCCAGTTTGTATTGTTCTAATGAGAGTGCTACACTCTCTGATAGCATGACAAGGATTTTAGGGTTTAGAATTAATGTCTATGCCACTACATGTAGATGGTCTCCACACTGATAGTAGTGGTGTGAACCAACACACTATAGCTGATCATTGTTAACGATCAATGTTAAATGTCTTGCACCTCATCTGGAACCTCAGGTTTGGAAATTAACAGTTACACATACCCTATAAGTATATGTAAAAAAAATTTTTATTGGACTAATTCATTTATTTGGGAAAAAAGATTGTTTAAATCATCCGGTTTCACTGTCTGTGTGAGGTTGACCTCTATTTCAATGCTAATGTGAAACATGCATGGAAACTTAAGAATTATGTATGCATATGTAATTCCACTCTCGATGAATGGAATTAAACCTCACAATAATTATATGCATGTGAGTGTTATCTCCACATGTGATTTGTACTGCATGTACATCTGTACGATAAGGGAAAAAGCATTTCGTGAAATGAAAAAAAAAGATGTAGGGATGACCACTGCTCAAAAAAGTAAGGAAACAAGAAGGATGGAAATGGGATCGATCTTTGTTCTGTATATCCAGCCAACAATCCCTACATATACGTCAGGTAGCTTCAGATTATAGTGCAGTAATATACGTATATGTAGGGATTGTTGGCTGGATATACAGAACAAAGATCGATCCCATTTCCATCCTTCTTGTTTCCTTACTTTTTTGAGCAGTGGTCATCCCTACATCTTTTTTTCATTTCACGAAATGCTTTTTCCCTTACTTGTTCCTGATCTTTTTTCCTCTCTTTTATGGTTTTAGCTATGTATAGAGTTCATTCTTCTATGCAGGGGACAGATGGAAGAAGAATAGTTCTCCAATAGCATAGCAACAAGTCAAGGTGTTGTGTTATTGTTGTGGAGGTCGAAGATGCTGAAATAGAGTCTACCGGTAGCTGGATTGGTGAATATCAAATCCCCGAGTCGATAGTGTAGTCCATTATCTAGAGCTAGCTAGCTAGCTAGCTAGAGAGCTAGAGATAGCTGAGTAATATTATAATTTCGAATAATTAGATATCAAATACATGCGCATGCGTATTATAGAAAAGATGACTTCCTAATTGAATTAGTCGAGTGCTGTGCTCCATAGTGTCTCCTTTTTTCATCGACTCTTTCGAGGATCAACAAGTAGAAAAGATCGTAGTTGGTAGAATTTGGAGTGGATTGTCCAGAAATCATAGCTGTAGCTTGAGTGGTTCGAGAGATATGGTTGTCTAAGAATAATAATAATAAGAATAATAATAATAATAATAGAGAAGAAGAAGGATTTAGCGATTTACCTGCTTGCCGTATTTCTGAAACGGTAAGCTCCCTGGTCCTGAAACTTGGTCTGCACATTGTAGTAGGCTCTAGTAGGCTGGATAATCATTCACAGTAGCTTTTGTTAGGTCTAAGTGGGGGAACTAGAATTTCACTTTTGTATTAGTCTATAGGTGGTGCGCGCGGCCGTCCGAGTCATCCCTACATAGAGAGTGCTACCGCACTCTCTGATATATGAAACAAGTTTCAGGATCATTGCACTTCATCATGTACCAATAAGCTATTATGCCATGTTATTTGCTATTGTGTATATTATTGCTATCTACTGCAAACAAATCAAGCAAATGAAATAACATCAATCGCCCTTAAAATAACTGATGAACAGGAAATCAAAATCATTTGTATATAATTGCAATAAACATTCGATTTCAGATTCTCCTGTCAAAGAAATATATAATACATGTACTGAAGAGTGCTGTGATTTTTGTCATGATCAAGAGTACGTATCGATCATGGAGAATGAACAACAATTGGCTAAGGAGAGTACAGCACTCATCACTACTGCAGCTGATGAAAATACTCCAACACAACCGAAAAACAGAAAGTTAAAGTGCAAGAAAAGATGTAATTGGAAGAATTTCTGTATCAGCTCGAACTCAGCCCTTATGATTCTGCTATGGTCATTTCTGATATCCTTGTGCTATAATCTGGCATGTTATCCAGAGAGCTACAGTCAGATCTTTTTTGTAACCATTCCTGTATATGTACAGGTATCATTGTTTGCTTATGGTGGTAGTGCTTTCGTGTATATGTTCTATCCACTAGCTGGATTTTTAGGAGATGTGAAGTGTGGACGATTCAAGATGGTGAAGACTAGTCTCAAGTTAACTACTATTGCGATAATAGCACTCATCATCATAGCTGGCATTATAACTGGTGCTATACTTCTGATGACATTAGTAGCATTCAATATTGCATATATTATAGTCGCTGGAGTACTCAGTTCAATTGGATTTTGTTTTGTGGTGGTGCTACTGACAGGGCTAGTTTGTTTTTTTGCCAACATTATTCAGTTTGGTATGGATCAACTCCATGACTCACCAGCTCAAGATTCAAGTTTATTCATTCACTGGTTCATCTGGGTCTTTTACACTAGCATGGTCATAGTACAACTTCCGTGGATCATGTTTTACATCTCAACCAGACGGTCAGGTGATGATCCTTCAAAACTATATATACCAGGACTATGTATCACCTTATTGATAGTAAGCATAGTTGTAGTCCTTGTAATCATTTCTCTGTGTGTGGTACATCATAGACAGAGGTGGTTTCTGATTGAGCCTGGCTTGGAAAATCCTTATAAAAAGGTCTACAGAGTAACAAAGTTTGCCAGGCAGCATAAGATCCCAGTTCGCAGGAGTGCCTTCACTTACTGTGAGGATGAAATACCTTCAGGGCTGGACCTTGGGAAGCAGAAATATGGAGGTCCCTTCACCACTGAACAGGTAGAGGATGTCAAAACTTTCTATGGAATACTCAAGGTCCTGTTTTCCATTGGACCAGCATTTGCACTGGAAACAGCTACAAACTCAATGCTTCCCTTCTTTGCTAATAACTGGTTCTATACCAATATAGAACCATGTATACATACGCTCACTTTTAATGATTCAGATCAACAATTTTTTGGTAGTAGAGAATTTATTAAAACATTCATGATCGGTAATAGCCTGATATCACCTCTCCTTATAGCTGTCCTGATACCTCTTTACCTTTACTTCTTTCGTCGAATCGTTTTTCCTTTTATTCCAGGAATGTTAAAAAGAATGGGAATTGGAATGATATTGAGTTTCCCATCTTTGCTCTGTTTCATGGTGGTTGAGATTATCATGAGAAAAAGAAATGTTGCTGAGTATGATGTAATTAATGGTTGTTATGACATCACTAACTCCACAGCACTACCACTGCCACTCCAAGACACATCTTTGCTGGTCATACACTACATTATGTCAGCCCTCTCAAGGATGCTACTCTACATTGGAATGTTTGAGTTCATCTGTTCCCAGAGCCCCCACTCCATGAAGGGACTGCTTATAGGTTTAGCATATGCTATAAAAGGTCTATTCCAACTGTTGGCTGTGGGTCTTGCTACTCCTTTTGTTATTATAAAAAATAATGTCCCTGCTTTAGGTTATGGTTACTACATAACTAACTTGGCCCTTGGAATAATTGCTTTTATCGTTTATGCATACACTGCTTGGAAGTACAAGAATAGAGTGAGAGATGAACCTTCTAAGGAACGTCAGTATGCTGAAGACTACTACTCCAACATACAGGAAGAACCTAACTATGATTACTCTGTTACAATATAGTTGAGTGATTTTATATAATACATAGATTGTACTTCTACTTATAGACTTATAGCCTACTTTTGGTTAAGATCAAAGCACTGCTACTTAGTACAGCCACAGGGTGATAATATAACCCACAAAGTTGGTCAGGGTGATATCGTTTTAAGATAACAATTAATATACATGTGTACTGCACACTAAATTGTCCCAATACACACACGAAAAACAAAACTGTGTGTTATTGGGACAAAATGGTGTGCAGAAAACACTTTCATTTTAACAGTGTATGGTTTACCCTAGCTGGAACTATAAGCAAATCATAAACAAATTGCCCCTATACACACACTATAGTCCTTATACACACATGCATTATAAGTGTGCAATGTACACTAATAAAGTCCCTATACACACACTATAAGTGTGTAATGTACACTAATAAAGTCCCTATACACACACTATAAGTGTGTAATGTACACTAATAAAGTCCCTATACACACACTATAAGTGTGTAATGTACACTAATAAAGTCCCTATACACACACTATAAGTGTGTAATGTACATTTTCATCTACACATATTCCCTTCAATGTGTGCTTTTAAGC
This sequence comes from Crambe crambe, assembly GCA_963924555.1. Classification (NCBI taxonomy): domain Eukaryota; kingdom Metazoa; phylum Porifera; class Demospongiae; order Poecilosclerida; family Crambeidae; genus Crambe; species Crambe crambe. The sequence continues at coordinate 5,462,816 of OZ004582.1, forward strand.
TTACTGATCATGCTCAGAATAATATTCTTAGCATACATTATACAGGACTTTTAGCCCTGAGAGGGAGAAGGAACCTGTACTACTACTACATGAATGTATGCTTATGCACTAAATAAAATACTCATTGACATTCCAGATATGGGGAGGTGGGGAGGTGAGGTGGATGTCGTGCAGATTATTGTACTTTGGGAAGAAATTGTGTGTTTTATTTTTGTGATGTTTAAAGCCAGCTTTAAATGGAGTTAACAACCGCAGGATGGCCACTCCTAGAGATGGGTGGGGTTAGTTAGGACCTAAGCAGTGCGCATGCGTGGAGCGATTACATGCACAAATAACGGACCTGGCTCTACCAGCTGCTGAGATCTTCTCCCTAGCACATCAACGCTGTCCTTGACCACCCGTTAGCTTAGTTGTGTCAATGCCTACCCATGCCAGGCAGAGGACGCGGACATGGCAGCAGCGAACGGCCATCCAGACGATCGAATCGAGCCAATCGTGCCCCGACCATCTCGATAGTTCCAATTCCCAGGGGCCGTGGTCGAGGGCGAAGAGGCTGATCTTCAGCTTCTACGCTGTCACAGGGAGGCAACCAAGGATCTCCTCTCCCGGAGATCCTTGTTTATCAACCATTACTTCGATCTACACTATATAATTCATTAATTTCGATCTACACTATATAAATATTTTTATGTATGTTTATCAACCATTACCCATTCATTTTAGCGTAAGCTACCAATACTCGACCACCTTAGTTACTAATTCTTTTTACTCACAGGTACAGTGTCACTAGAGCAGCTGTATGACCGTCTGAATTAAGCTACAGTATAGGAGCAGTGATCCAATCCAGCTAACTCCAAAGAGCTGACCTCAGCTAAACCGATCAGGCAGCCAACACATTAAGTCGACTGGCAGTACATAAACTCGACCTGACTATACTAGCTAGTACATGCATCGTCAACCATCCGTTTATCATATTGTCAACCACCAATTGAAACAGTATATTTAAAGTCGACCTGAACAAATTTAATGTTTTATACAAGAAAGCTTAACTAAACACATTAAAATAAAGAGCACACAGCATGCTAAGTCAGTTCTTCAGAGTTGTAACTGGAACAGAGTGCTCCAGTATCCTGAACGTCTCTTCATATACAGCTTGAAGAGTGATTAGCTTTCTTATCCTTGACCTTAGACAGTAGACTTCTTCATAGCTGGCAGCACCACTATACAGTTTACGGAACCCACCCAGTAAACTTGTATTACTCCGAATTAAAGATGGTTGAGAATGTGTGCTGGTCGGTGATTGATCGCTTATGCTACACTGCAATAATAGTGATCAACTTAGTACTTAATGCAAACATCAACTTCACACATGTAATGATACTATATCTTGGCCATTAAAGTAAAATTATTGTATTTAGCGTGTGACGTTATACCTGAGCACCTCTATACAACCAATACATTGATAACCTCTATAGTACTCCATATATATATGGTTACTCCATAGGCTGTTCTGCATGGAGGGCATTGGGATCTCTGAGGGTTATGCAGTAAATCATTACTATGATAAAACCAGTTTACCTCTTCTTGCAGGCCATCCACCTGAGTAGCCTCATCATAATCAATTTTGTGCAGGTCGAATCATGCCCTATATAGCACTTGACTTCCCCCTGATACCACTTCCTCCACCACAACACCTTATCATTCCTATTGCACCTCCCCCCTCCACCAGCACCACAAGACCAAAGATACTTTCACACTCTACTCTACATTATTATCATAATGAATAATGTATAGCTAAGCCCAAACCAACCTGTTTCTCATCAGATAATCAATGCTGCGTGCGAAAATAAAAACAAAAAAAAAGCACTTCCAGCTGCATTTAGCATGTATCTAGCTAGCTACATTATCTGCATTTTAATTACTAGCTCTATATTTTAATGCTAACTTGGTCCTCTCTATCACTATGAGACTGGCACATAGGGTGGCCATAGCAATAATTTAACAATCATTATTGTCGCTTGCCATATGCTATATGACTTTTATTACCGCAAAATTCCATTAATTTTCCACCTCTAAGCTAGCTACACTCTGAAAGTGAAAGTGTTTACTGCATACTCTTGAATGCTCTCCGTAAACAGTAAGGCATGTATATATAGCTTTACTGCTTACTGATATAAAGTACACACTCTTGCATCAAAAGGACAAACACTTTAGAAAGTGATTGGCCATTTTCCACCAGTTATTTTAACTTTGGGCACAGCAAAGAAAGAAAGTTTGAGTGAGCTGATGAAGTTTGGCCTAACATACACTGTAAAAACAAAAGTGTTTACTGCACACCATTTTGTCCCAATACACACACTGTTTTTGTTTTTAGTGTGTGCATTGGGACAATTTAGTGTGCAGTATACATTTTTGTTTTTACAGTGTATAATAAGCACAATTAAGTAACATGCACTGCATGCTGCTCTACTTACACATGTTTACATAAGAGATTGACCTTTGTGATAAGGTTGACCTTTGATATGTGAAAGGGGCCAGCCTGCACTAGCTGTGTTGATTTCAAATATTGTGAAGTTGTTGTATGGTACTGAGTTGATAGCTATATCTACATAACTAGCCATGGAGGTAGCCAAGGAGAGCAATATGATTGAGACTACTAGAGCTGATGAAAGTACTCCAATAATAAAGGAATTTCAAATTAAAAGCAGAAAAAGATGTAGTTTGAGGAATGTCTGCATCAGTTCCAATTCAGCCCTTCTGATTCTACTATGGTCATTTCTGATGTCACTGTTCTATAATATGGTACTCTATCCAGACAACTATAGTGAGGCATTTTTCACTACTGCTCCCTTGTATGTATCACTACCTGCTTATGGTGTCAGTGCTCTTGTGATGATTTTCTATCCATTAGCTGGTTTCCTGGGTGATGTGAAGTGTGGAAGATTCAAAATAATAAGGATCAGTCTCAAGTTAACTATCATTGCAATGATAATGTTCCTGATTTCAGCTGGCATAATAACTGGTTTTGTTTTTCTGATGAAGGATGCATCTTCTTCATACATGATGACTTTCATCATAGGCTATGTGGTAATCAGCCTTGCTTCACTTGTTGCATTTTGCTCTGTACTAATATTACTAACCGCATTTATTTCCTTCCGCGCCAATGTTATTCAGTTTGGTATGGATCAACTCCACGACTCACCAGTTCTAGACTCAAGCTTGTTCATCCATTGGTTCAACTGGGTCTTTTACATCAGCATGGTCATAGCACAAATCCCATGGCTCATGTTTTCCATTTCATTCAACTGGCAAGAAAAAAGAATCATGTACATACCAGGGTTATGCATAATGTCTGTGATAGTGGTTATGGTTGTAGTCCTTCTCATCATATCTCTGTGTGTTGTGCGTCACAGACAGAGGTGGTTTCTGATTGAGCCTGGTCTGGAAAATCCTTATAAAAAGGTCTACAGAGTAACAAAGTTTGCCAGGCAGCACAAGATCCCAGTTCGCAGGAGTGCCTTCACTTACTGTGAGGATGAAATACCTTCAGGGCTGGACCTTGGCAAGCAGAAATATGGAGGTCCCTTCACCACTGAACAGGTGGAGAATGTCAAAGCTTTCTATGGAATACTCAAGGTCCTGTTTTCCATTGGACCAGCATTTGCACTAGAAACAGTCACTAACTCAATGCTTCCCTTCTTTGCCAAAAGCTGGTTTTATGCTTGTACCAGTACATTTGATAATGGTTCAGTACAAACAATACATTTTGGAAAAGAATTCATCAAAACATTTATGATCGATAATAACTTAATATCATCTTTCCTTATAGTTGTCTTGATTCCTCTTTACCTTTGCTTCTTTCGTCGAATCATTTCCCCTTATATTCCAGGAATGTTGAAAAGAATGGGAATTGGAATGATATTGAGTTTTCCATCTTTGCTCTGTTTCATGGTGGTTGAGATTATCATGACAAAAAGAAATGTTGATGAGTATAACATAATTAATAGTTGTTACATCACTAACTCCACAGCATTACCACTGCCACTCGAAGACACGTCTTTGCTGGTCATACACTACATTATGTCAGCTTTCTCAAGGATGTTAGTTTACATTGGAATGTTTGAGTTCATCTGTTCCCAGAGCCCCCACTCCATGAAGGGACTGCTTATAGGTTTAGCATATGCTATAAAAGGTCTTTTCCAACTCTTGGCTGTGGGTCTTGCGACTCCTTTTGTTCGTTTGAAATATGATGTCCCTGGCTTAGGTTATGGCTACTACATAACTAACTTGGCCCTTGGAACAATTGCTTTTATCATTTACGTGTACACTGCTTGGAAGTACAAGTATCGAGTGAGAGATGAACCTTTTAAAGTACATCAGTATGCTGAAGACTACTACTCCAACATACAGGAAGAACCTAACTATGATTAATTAGATGTGCCACTTCATCCATTTACATAACTTCCTTTCACCTGACCTACATGCATGTAGTAGTAGATGTAATGTTGTCGTGCACAATGTAGATAATGTGATTGTTACCAGATGATTGTTGTAGAGAAAAACCAGAACATAATGACACGCAAAACGCCCACGCTCATTAATAATATAATAATAATAATAATAATAATAATAATAATAATCTTCTTCTTGACAGCCATAACTCCCGACTGCTTCATCCTATATTTACGATCTTGGTACCATATTGAAGCTCTACACCTGATCTAAGGAATGGTATTGTTCAAATTGAAGTAAAGCTCAAGTCCTAATTGTCAATTGCCGTTCGAGTGCCTTCGTGGACGCTTGACAGCCATAACTCCTGACTGCTTCATCCTATATCTACGATCTTGGTACCATCTTGAAGCTCTACACCTCAGGTAAGGAATGGTATCGTTCAAATTGATCAAATTGAAGTAAAGCTCAAGTCCTAACTGTCAATTGCCATTCGAGTGCCTTCGTGGACAACTCAAATTCTCGAACGCTTTGTAGACAGCACAGTTAGTTTATACACTTCATAGATGCTATGTAGACGTTTCGTAGACAACATTAGAACGCTAGAACACTTCGTAGACACTGTTGAGAAAAAAACTGTCTTGCTGAGTTGCGGTGGGCGTGGTAAGATTATTTGGTAAAGGGTCGTTCTAGACATCTTTAGCCACGCCCCTTGAAAAAAGTGTGCAAACAAGTGAGAGTAAAAACATTTCTTCTAAATGAAAGAGTGATGTAGGCTTGAGTACATGACCCTACATCGCTGCATGGACTGCTCTGCTAACTGTCAAACCCTACATCGCTGCAAGGTGTAGCCAAAAAGGATCGTATGTAGGGACTGGCACATTATGCTTTTTTGCTTCCCTATTATTCTATTCTTTAATTCCAGCTTTATAAAGTCATTATTCTAATTTCACTGACCTATTATTCTTTAATTATGCTCATACCTGATTGAAAGACTACGTAAATAGCAAGTTTGGTCAAGTTGGGTTAGCTAGTGTAGGCACACATGATAAATACATTCAAGATCAACCATGAAGTTCACTTTCGATAGCCTAGATATTATGCCAGCATTATGCTTCCTACTTTGATAGACCTATTATTCCCAAAATTATGCTGGCAGAATGTGCCAGTCCCTAATCGTATGGCAGCAGCAATGTAGGGTTTATGTCAATTTCATGACAGTTAGCAGAGCAGTCCATGCAGCGATGTAGGGTCATAGCCAGCACCTTGTTTCCGTACTTTTTATAGTCATGTACTCAAGCCTACATCACTCTTTCATTTAGAAGAAATGTTTTTACTCTCATAAAATAGCTTATAACCATGTTAGCTAGCAGAGCATATAATATATATGTATGTAGAATATAAATATCATAAACTCCAGAGCCAACTCGCTAGTGTGGGGCTCACTCAGGCTTGCTTATAAATTTGCTTATTAATTTGCTGACCTTTCACTGTGCCCTTTCACTGAGGTGAAAGGTCAGGCCAAGAAGTACAGCTCCCTATAGTGCAGAATACTGAAGCTTGAAGACCATAACTTGATAACGACAGGGAAGATTTTTCATAATGTATGCCAATTGAATTGATTATGACTATAATGCTAACTAGACACTAACATGAACCACACAATGCCTGTAGCTACACATTGGTCAGCAAAGTCAGGCTTTTTCAAAATGCTACAGATGAGAGAAGATCATTGCAGCTGCTTGGCATGCGTGTGCTTTGATCGTATATGGTAAAGATTGTCAACATGCAGAAGGTAGTGCAATTTCTGATCCGATGCGAAGTCCAAAACGAAGTAGAGTTAGGCGCTGTAAGTTAATAGCTTATAGTTTGGTGATATTGGTGATGGATAAGGGGTTACTTGACTGAAGTTCACTCTCTTGTTGCTGAACTTTTTTGAACTGCCCTACTTTTCTTTTATATTTAGAATAATACTACAGGATTGATTCATGAACAATGAGTGCATTTACAGTTTGTGCTCACTTAAGAAGTTCATTGAGAAATCTGTGGGTATGAGTTGAGTGAGAAATTTGAGTACAAATCATAAAAACTCACAACTAGCATCTACAGTAGCTTGAGGAAAGAAATTATTCTCACAAGTACTGACAAGTTTCAAGATTATATGTCACGTTACCAACACTAGGCACTTCATTCTATGTTGGCATAAGATTATTGGGTATTTGTTAATGGTGCATAAATGGCTATCTATTACAAACGCATTCAATTATTATTAATGATAATCAGTACAATCATATAATTATATATATATATTACATTGCTTTTGTTATTGCTATAACAAATCATGTTAAATTTATCAACACAATGTTGATACACTTTCTATTTCAGATTCCCCATTCTAAAAAATATATATTATACTGAAGAGTGCAGAAAATTCGTCAGAATCAGGAATATACGCATTTACAAGACTGGATCATGGAGAATGAACACCAGGCTAGGGAGAGCACAGCACTCATCACTACTGCAGCTGATGAATATACTCCAATACGGCGAAAAAATAGAAAGCTCAAGAATGGATGCAATTGGACGAATTTCTGTATCAGCTCCAACTCAGCCCTTATGATTCTGCTATGGTCATTTCTGATATCCTTGTGGTATAATCTGGTATTTTATCCAGATAATTATAGTCAGATCCTTCCCGAAATAATTCCTGAGTTTGTACTATATGTATCACTATCTGTCTATGGTTTTAGTGCTATTGTGAATATGTTCTATCCACTAGCTGGATTTTTAGGAGATGTAAAGTGTGGACGATTCAAAATTGTAAAAATTAGTCTCAAGTTAACTATAAGTGTTATGACAGCACTCATCATTTTGGCTGGTATGATAACTGGTGTTATATTTCTAAAAATACCAGTACACAATGACATATATATCATAGTCCAGATAGTACTTCTTTTGATTTGTATTTGCATTTTGGTGGTGCTACTGACGGGACTAGTTTGCTTTTTCACCAATGTTATTCAGTTTGGTATGGATCAACTCCATGACTCACCAGCTCAAGATTCTAGTTTATTCATTCACTGGTACATCTGGATCTCATACTAGCACGGTCATATTACAAATCCCATGGCTCATGTTTTACGTTTCAATCAGTTGGTCAGATTATAACCACTCACTGAACAACCTATATATATATATATGGACTATGTATCATCTTATTAATACTAAGCATAGTTATGATTCTCCTCATCATTTCTCTGTGTGTGGTACGTCACAGACAGAGGTGGTTTCTGATTGAGCCTGGCTTGGAAAACCTTATAAAAAGGTCTACAGAGTAACAAAGTTTGCCAGGCAGCACAAGATCCCAGTTCGCAGGAGTGCCTTCACTTACTGTGAGGATGAAATACCTTCAGGACTGGACCTTGGCAAGCAGAAATATGGAGGTCCCTTCACCACTGAACAGGTAGAGGATGTCAAAACTTTCTATGGAATACTCAAGGTCCTGTTTACCATTGGACCAGCATTCACACTAGAAACAGCTACAAACTCAATGCTTCCCTTCTTTGCCAAAAGCTGGTTTTATGCTTTAACAGAATCATGTACAGATATAGATATGTTCACTTTTAATGCTTCAGATCAACATTTTCTTGGTAGAGAATCTGTTAAAAAATTCATAATCAGTAACAGCCTAGTGTCACCTTTCCTTATAGCTATCTCGATCCCTCTTTACCTTTGCTTCTTTCGTCGAATCATTTTCCTGTATATTCCAGGAATATGGAATTGGAATGATATTGAATTTTCCATCTTTATTCTGTTTCATGGTGGTTGAGATCATCACAAGAAAGGAAAATGTTAAAGCAGAGGATAATGGTTGTAATGACATCACTAACTCCACAATACTACCACTGCCACTCCAAGACACATCTTTGCTGGTCATACACTACATTATGTCAGCTTTCTCAAGGATGTTACTCTACATTGGAATGTTTGAGTTCATCTGTTCCCAGAGCCCCCACTCCATGAAAGGTCTGCTTATAGGTTTGTCATATGCCATCAAGGGTCTATTCCAACTCTTGGCTGTGGGTCTTGCAATTCCTTTTGTTCTTCTGAAACATGACACAACATCTTATACGCTTTTGAATTATGAAATCCCTGGCTTAGGTTATGGCTACTACATAACTAACTTGGCCCTTGGAACTATTGCTTTTATTATGTATGCGTACACTGCTTGGAAATATAAATATCGAGTGAGAGATGAACCTTCTAAGGAACGTCAGTATGCTGAAAACTACTACTCCAACATACTGGAGGAACCTAATTATGATTAGATATACTCTACTATATTTATAAAAATAAGCGAATAAGAACTAATTAATTTCTATCTACACTATATAAATATTTTCCTTTACTTGTTGTATGTATGTTTGTCAACCATTACCCATTCATCTTAGCGTAAGCTACCAATACTCGACCACCTTAGTTACTAATTCTTTTTACTCACAGTTACAGTGTCACTAGATGCATCAATAGCAGCTGTATGACCGCTGAATTAAGCTACAGTATAAGAGCAGCGATCCGATCCAGCTAACTCCAAAGAGCTGACCTCAGCTAAACCGATCAGGCACCCAACACATTAAGTCGACTGGCAGTACATAAACTCGACCTGACTATACTAGCTAGTACATGCATCGTCAACCATCCATTTATCATATTGTTGACCACCAATTGAAAACAGTATATTTAAAGTCGATCTGAACAAATTTAATGTTTTATACAAGAAAGCTTAACTAAACACATTAAAATAAAGAGCACACAGCATGCTAAGTCGGTTCTTCAGAGTTGTAGCTGGAACAGAGTGCTCCAGTATCCCGAATGTCTCTTCATATACAGCTTGAAGAGCGATTATCCTTGACCTTAGATAGTAAACTTCTTCACAGCTGGCAGCACCACTAATAATACAGTTTATGGGACCCACCCAGTAAACTTGTATTACTCTGAATTAAAGATGATAAAGAGTGGTCAAGAATGTGTGCTGGTCAGTGATTGATTGCTTATGCTACACTGCGATAATGCACAATATCAGTGATCTACTTAGTACTTAATGCAAACATCAACTTCACACATGTAATGAATTGCACTCTTGGCCATTAGAGTAAATTATTGTATTTAGCGTGTGATATTATACCTCTCCACTCTGAAATGTGGACACCTCTATACAACCAATACAAGTACTCCATATATAGGGTTACTCCATAGGCTGTTCTGCATGGAGGGCACTGGGATCTCTGAGGGTTATGCAGTAAATCATTACTATGATAAAATCAGTTTACCTCTTCTTGCAGGCCATCCACCTGAGTAGCCTCATCATTATCAGACTTAAATTCCATTACAACAATATTCCCAAATGAAACTGTAAAACAAAAGTTTTTTTTACTGCATACCATTTTGTCCCAATACACACACTGTTTTGTTTTTAGTGTGTCTATTGAGATAATTCAGTGTGCAGTACACACTTTCTTTTTTACAGTGTACTTTAAAAACTGCGAGCTGCCGAATCATTAACAGAAGCCACATAGCTACCTATGGAAGAAGAAGAAGAAAGTGTATACGAGTCAGTGGGGGGGGGACTGTATCCCTCAACGACAATCCCAGCTATGTAATTTCTTCAAAAACCAAACCAGAGAACGAGAATGTGCCTGCATTTGCAACTTCTCTTAAATTAGAGTCAAAGTCTTTCACTTGTGTAAGCATATGCATAATAGTTTGGTTTATCTTGGGAAGTAGTGCAGCATTTGCTAGTTTGGTTCTTACAGCGTGGAATATTTCACAAGTCATTCATCAGAATTCGAGCATTTCTAAAGTAATGATTCTCCAGCAAAATTGCGAACTTCAAACAAATATTTCAAGGTTGTTGGATTCAAGAGTAAGCGATCTTTACACTTTACATTTGACCGGAATAGACACTTCATGTTCTCATGTCTTGCTGTTGAATTCTTCTGCCCCGTCAGGTCACTACTGGATCAGGTCCTCCAATGGCTCTGCTGTGCGTGTGTACTGTGATATGACTAGGTCGTGTGGTGGAGTCACTGGAGGGTGGATGAGAGTGGCTAGTCTGAACTGGAGCAATGAATCACTTCCATGTCCTGATGGATTCAGAGAACGCAATGACTTTGCTATACACACTTGTGGAATTGCCTCCACGTCAGCTGGTTCATGTCCTTCGATTATTTTTGAAACACACAACACCATGTATAGTAGAGTCTGTGGCAAAATAAGAGCTTATCAAGTTGGTACTACTGATGCATTTGGTACGTATGGGCGTGGGCCAAACATAAACATTGACTCCAATTATGTGGATGGGATAAGTCTTACACATGGAAACAATCCTAGGAGACACATCTGGACTTTTGCGGCTGCTTTTAATGATGACTTATTACTTCCAAGAACATGTCAGTGTGTGAGACCAGGCAATAGGAGTATCATGGCCCCTCCTTCTTTTGTGGGTATGGACTACTTCTGTGATACAGGGAATCGAAGAGGAAGTCCTCACAGTTCTTTTCTCGCTGGTGATCCCCTGTGGGACGGGGCTGGGTGTGCTTCTACTAGCACATGCTGTTCCTTCAATAACCCCCCGTGGTTCCACAAGCAACTCCCATCAGCCACCACTGATGATATAGAGATGAGGGTTTGTCGTGATGAGGTCAGCAATGAAGACATTGCTGTTTCAAATGTTGAGATATATATTCATTAGTGAGTTGATTAGTAAGAGTGTTTTCTTTTCATGCACTAAAATCCATAGTATTGTGTGTGTTAGACACTGTAATGTACATGTAGCTAGTTCATTTAAAATATCTTATGAGTCTATAGGACATGCGTGAACTCTTTTGAAAGTCACATTACAAAATAATGTATTCAGTATCAGACTTCGATTTGATTATAAAGACTCTCAAAAAAGTGTTCCCAAATGAAAATGTCTAGAATAAAAAATGCAACAGGCAAGCTTGATCAATTTCTACAGTATTCCGTGTCATTGTTGATTGTTAGGCTATAGGTGCTTTGTGACTCAGCACAGCAAGATCATACTTCAGGATCCACTACAAATTAAGCTGAAGCAATATAAAGCAGTCCATCATGCACAACTAACATCTATAACCACATCAATCCGGATCATCAGACTTGCACCATCCTCTAGTATCTTTGCACCAGAATGCCGAAACAAACAGTATGTATATTTGAGTTCAAAGTTCAAAACTACACACACACACACACACACACACACACACACACACACACACACACACGGACATGAAAAGTAATCACAAAGTTATATTGTACATGCATAATACTTGATTTCAGATGCCTGTAACTTCGGGATTACTCACCCTGCTCTTGAGTTTCCACTCAAAGATTAAAAGCCAAGGGGAGCTGAGTTGTCCCACAATTGACTCACAGAGATCTCTAATATCTGTTACTCTTTCTAAACTTGCATTGAAGTTTTCACTCCCAAAGACTAAGTTATATAAAGGCACACAATCAACTCTCTGTTGCTCTGTATTGAGTTCGTAACTCCCAAAGATTGATTTAGGATACAAACCAGAGAACTTAACAAACTACCACACAATCAACTTTTAAAAAAATTCTAAACTTGTATTGAGTGCTTCACTCCCAAAGATTGAGTTATGATATAAACATATAGGGAAGCTTAAAATATCACAATCATAAAGACTGGATCCAAGAAGGCATTTATCTACTGAAAAAAGGGAAGAAAAAAAATGCAAGGTGCTTGATCTTGGAGGTTGTCATGATGTTGAATGGTGCTAATTGCATAATCTCTGATAGTGCTTGCTGCACACCATTTTGTCCCGATACACACACACTGTTTTGTTTTAATGTAATTAGTGTGCAGTACACACTTTTTGTTTTTACAGGCATAACTACTTGCTATCTGGACATTGCCACTTGTTTACACCAACCAGCTAGCACAGCATGCTGTCAAGCTAGCTCACTTAGCCAGACCACAGCTAGCCTCGTACCCAGGCTCTAATACGAGGCTAACTAGATCACCTTGCTAGTTAGTTAGCTAGGTAGCTTAGTACACTTACTGGAGTGTGATGCTGTGTGTCCTATGACCTCGATTGCAATTGAGTTGGTAAGGGTGTCATGCAGCAGGAGTTGGCTGGGTTGTAGAACTTGACTAGAGTATAAGCTACGAAAGTTAATCTCCTGTGATGGTCAGTAGCCAGCATGCAAAAAAAAAATCAGAGTTCCAGGACCTTCCATGCGCTCAAAACATTATATTACAGTATTGGAGAGTGTATTACATTGTAGGTTGCCTTGCTGCCATGATCTATCTATGACTGCTGTACTATGATATACTGTACCAGGGCAGGTTAATTTCGTCAGGAAAAAAAAATTCGTCTATTTGTATAAAGAGTTGAAATTTTATTCGTCATAATTTTTACTGTCATAAATTTTTGTGCACATTTTTTGCGCAACACGCACGTGGTAGATCATCAATCGCTTCGTGTGAGAGCTAGCTAGAGACTGCTGTAAGAGAACTGCTCCAAAAGTTGCTCATGGCTCTTCTCAAATATTTTAAAGTTGTACCTGGTAGGGATCTCCCCAATCCTGATGGACCATTGTCCGCTTTGATACCACCAAAGGCTATAGAAGCGGCTAACAGTGCAGTTGAAGAGATGCGGGAAGAGTCTCAGGTTAAAAAGAGAGGTCCATACATTAAGATGTCTAACGAGGTTAGTTGGTTCTCGCCTACACTCCAGCTCCTCTCCTACAGCAGCAGCCCAAATAGCTTTGTATTTGTGATAGCCACGAATGCAAGTCTCTCTCTTGAAATAGTCCATCTTTGCTTCAACAGGGGAAAAAATTTCGTCTTCAATGCGCATGTATGAAGATTTATCCGTTCAATTTTTTCATTAGTATAACGATTCCGGATATGACGGAATTTTTTCCTGACAAAATTAACCCACCCTACGGTACCTATTCTCCACATGCATATAGCATTTCTGCTTTTCTGCAGGTGTACTGTCCAAATTAAAGAAGTGACCTTAACACAACGTGCATTCGTTCTTATTATGCTCTGTTTTGTGACCATTGTTGTTGCAGTCCCCCGTTCAATAATGTGTGTATGAACCATATGTTATTTTACTATATACAGCAGCAAACTTCAGATTGTGTACTATTTATTAGCTACATAGGTTTGTGTGCTGTGCAGATGATGAGAATATTTTTTTTATTACATCGCCTCCCTCATAAAATATACTACATTTTGATTATACTTCATTATTCGCCGTATTTCTGAAACGGTAAGCTCCCTGGTCCTGAAACTTGGTCTGCACTTTGTAGTAGGCTGGATAATCATTCACAGTAGGTCTAAGTGGGGGCACTAGAATTTCACTTTAGTATGCGGCGCACGCAGCCGCGTCATCCCTACATAGAGAGAGCTATCGCTCTGATAAAAGAAAGTCATCATGCAAAAAAAAAAAAAAAAAAAAGATGCTGTTTGAAGAATGTCTGCATCACCTCCAATTCAGCCCTTCTGATTTATATTGGTTATCTGATGTATAATACGGCATTTCAAATGCTATATAATCATGATTATAAAGTGATTATCCCTATTTGTCTATGATATAAATGCTCTTGTGATGATTTTCTATCCATTGGCTGGATTCCTGGGTGATGTGAAGTGTGGAAGATTCAAAATAATAAGGAAAAGTCACAAGATCGCATTGATAGCACTCCCTATTTCAGCTGGTCTATTAACTGTTGCCACTTTTATCGTAAAATGGTAGGAGTACACTTGATAGAGGCTTTATAGGGATACATGGAAAATACTGGGAATGAACAGCTGACTAAAGTACTCATCACTATAGCAGCTGATGAATGTACGCAAATACAACCAATAAATGGAAAGTTGAAGTACAAAAAAGGATGCTATTCAAAGAATTTCTGCATTAGCTTCTACTCAGCCTTTATGATTCTGCTATGGTCATTTCTGATAGAAATTCTGATTTAGGGTCATCCTGATATAGTCCTGTGCATAACACATGAAGGAGTTTAGAAGCTTCTAGAATGTCCAGGATTTAAGGTAAGGGGGTGCTTTATCCGGGTGCAAAGCGCCGGGAAAATTTTTGTGCCATGCCCCCTAAAAATCGTATGTGGCCACGCCCACTAACGTTGACCTTAGACCTTTTCACTATTATTGAATGTTGCATCGCACTACAAAGCTGTGAGGTTAGTGATCAATCTTGCTTAGTCTCGCAGGCCCGCTAGCTAGTGACTGACACGTAGTGAAGGTTCAGCAGTTCAGCTAACAAAGAGGGTGCTCGAGCACCCAGAGCACCCTCTCTGGCTATGCCACTGCCACTATGAGTAGATGGCCTGTAACTTGACTATAGTGGTGTGAACTGGCACACTATACTCATTGTTAATGCTGTGAGATTGACCTTATTACATTTTGTAAGGGCTGGATTCGCACTGTATTGATTTCAAGAAAAGTGTACTGCATATAGTCTTTAAACTTCAAATTCCAGGTATATAGTCTAGTTGAGGACTATAGGTGGTGGTGGTGTCCTTTTGGGTGGGATGGTGCAGGAGCTAGCCCCCCACCATTATATCACTATAATATTTATGTGAAGTAAGGGACTAGCATGTGAATGTGCATTCTATACAACTTGAGTCATTTGAGGTCTGACATGTATCATACACTGATTTGTGGGAGTCACACTTCATTAAAGCTTGACATCAAGCAAGGAAGACAGACATATTTATTTGCAGCTAGATTTTCTATATATAAAATAATTGCACTGTTGTCAAGTCTACTGCATTGTCATCGTATACAAGAAGCTTAAAAGATTGCTATAATACAAGTGCTGTATCCAGGCTTGTGACACATGAATGTCCATACCATTATGTGTAGATGGCCTGTGACTTGGCCACAAACTGATCTGATTTACATACCGTATAGTTCATTGGTCGAAATTTTCATAGACTGACCTCCAAAGAAATATTCAAATATTACAAATCGTTAGTCGTAGCTGGAGCCCAGGCTAGCTGGCTAGCAGTTGCCTGCCAGGGATTCTCCAATGAAGCCTTGGGATGTATAGTTTGCTATAGAGAAGGTGGCTCGTTTACTTAGTAGGCCCCAGCAAATGCCGGGTCCGAAAGTTACGGCTTCATTAGCAGCCCTTGTGCCCTTTCCAGTCAGGGAGAGACAAAGCTGGTTTGAAGTATAGCTGAAAATCCATACTGCAGCTATATGACGATCAACGTGTGCATGTGGTTAAAAATTTCGAATTTTAATTTCTGTACAGCATCAATAATTCCCACTATATGGTAGTACATGTATGTACAGTGGATTGCAATTGCATTCGAATTTCCGTATGCTGTATGTGGGAAGCTTATGCCTTGTTTTTCAATTTAAATGTAAGTACGCACAAAGCATATGCTTCCTGTGTACGGCATACAAAATATTAGAAACGGAGCGTAAATCCACTGTATGACCTTTGTTAGTTTTTTGCCTGAAAATTGATTTCAGATTTTTTTAAGAAAGGTGTTATTGCATAGCCTTTGAATATCTACAAAACTTGGAAGGTAGCTACGTATGTAGAAAAGGGGAGAGAGGAGGTACTCAAAATTAGAGTAAGTACTGTCTTTTTGTGGGTATTATAAGTACTCTTGCTCCATATGCAGTCCCCACTGCATTCTAACATGGGAACTAGCATGTGGATGTGTTCAGTCATTTGAGCTCTGACGTATGTTACACACATCATTACCCTAACTTAGTGGGAGGATAAATACCACACAATTCCACGTTACAGGTTGACGTCAAGTGAGGGAGACAGTTGTATTTATTATAGCTAGAATTTGCTCTATTTGACTCTTGAGTCTTTTGCATTGTCATTGCATACAAGAAGCTTAAGAGATTAGCTGGCTCCTGCTATTTTATTATTTACGAGTGTTGTTTTACATGCAGGCTTACATTTGCTAGTACCCTGTAACTCAAGTACAGTCCTGAGGACAGCAGTATGCTTCAGTCAACTAAAGCCAATGAAAATACTCCGATAATCAAAGAAAATAGAAAGTCATCATCCGAAAAAAGATTCAGTTTGAGGAATGTCTGCATCAACTCCAATTCAGCCCTTCTGATTCTACTATGGTCTTTTCTGATCTCCCTGTGCTATAATATGGCATTTTATCCTGACAATTATTATTTTTTATCTTATTTTGAAGGTATTCTCCTATATGTATCATTACCTTCCTATGGTATAAGTGCTTTTACAATGATTTTCTATCCATTGGCTGGTTTTTTTGGTGATGTGAAGTGTGGGCGATTCAAAATCATAAGGAAAAGTCTCAAGATAACTATCATTGCAATGATAACACTCCTTATTGCAGCTGGCATAATAACTGGTTGTGCTATTATGGCAAGTAATCAGGCTATAAATGACAGTAATCAGACTATACTTCATATTATACTTGATATGGGCATTGCAGTACTTGGTCTCACTGCATTTGTTGCGTTTTGCTTTGTAGTAGTATTACTGACTGGGTTAGTTTCTTTTCGTGCCAATGTTATTCAGTTTGGTATGGATCAACTCCATGACTCACCAGCTCAAGATTCAAGTTTATTCATTCACTGGTTCATCTGGGTCTTTTACACTAGCATGGTCATAGTACAACTTCCATGGCTCATGTTTTCTACTTCAATCAAACTGTCTTATGATTATTGGTACATGTATATACCAGGACTATGTATCACCTTATTAATTATAAGCATAGTTGTAGTTCTTCTCATCATTTCTCTGTGTGTGGTACGTCACAGACAGAGGTGGTTTCTGATTGAGCCTGGTCTGGAAAATCCTTATAAAAAGGTCTACAGAGTAACAAAGTTTGCCAGGCAGCATAAGATCCCAGTTCGCAGGAGTGCCTTCACTTACTGTGAGGATGAAATACCTTCAGGGCTGGACCTTGGCAAGGAGAAATATGGAGGTCCCTTCACCACTGAACAGGTAGAGGATGTCAAAACTTTCTATGGAATACTCAAGGTCCTGTTTTCCATTGGACCAGCATTTGCACTGGAAACAGCTACAAACTCAATGCTTCCCTTCTTTGCTAATAACTGGTTCTGTACCAATATAGAACCATGTATACATACGCTCACTTTTAATGATTCAGATCAACAATTTTTTGGTAGTAGAGAATTCATTAAAACATTCATGATCAGTAACAGCCTACTATCACCTCTCCTTATAGCTGTCCTGATCCCTCTTTACCTTTGTTTCTTTCGTCGAATCGTTTTCCCTTATATTCCAGGAATGTTGAAAAGAATGGGAATTGGAATGATACTGAGTTTTCCATCTTTGCTCTGTTTCATGGTGGTTGCGATTATCACGAGATCTTCTGTGGAGTATGATTATTATGACATCACTAACTCCACAGCACTACCACTACCACTCCAAGACACATCTTTGCTAGTCATACACTACATTATGTCAGCTTTCTCAAGGATGCTACTCTACATTGGAATGTTTGAGTTCATCTGTTCCCAGAGTCCCCACTCCATGAAGGGACTCCTTATAGGTTTATCATTTGCCCTCAAGGGTTTCTTTCAACTCTTAGCTGTGATTCTTGCTATATTTTTTGTAGCTTGGAAATATGACGATCCTAGTTTAGGTTATGGCTACTACATAACTAACTTGGCCTTTGGAACAATTTCTTTAGTTGTATATTCATACACTGCCCGGAAATACAAGTATCGAGTGAGAGATGAACCATCTAATGAACGTCAGTATGCTGAAGACTACTACTCCAACATACAGGAAGAACCTAACTATGATTACTCTGTATCTATGTAAACATCACTGAGTGTCACACACTACTTTCTGTGAATTTATTAAGTTACATACCCACAGACTTTATATTTCCTACATGTGTGAATTCAATTTATGTATTTTTCCATAGGATTATAGATTAATTTGTGTGTCATTAACCTTACTGAACTCGTATTTTAAATAAAATAATTATTGTGTCATTGCATGTGTCACAAACCTGATCTCCAAGATGGCGAATTTTCAACCCTTGAGACAGACACTAGCACAAGTAGGTGGCATTTTAGCTGCTTTTACTGCGATAAAAATATGCTATTCAGCTCTCTCAAGGATGCTACTCTGCATTGGAATGTTCGAGTTTATCTGTTCCCAGAGCCCCCCACTCCATGAATATCGAGTGAGAGATGAACCTTCTAAGGAACGTCAGTATGCTGAAGACTACTACTCCAACATACAGGAGGAACCTAACTATGATTACTCTCTTACAATATAATATATTGCATGCACAAGTACTTTTATAGCTTACAATAAGTTAATAGTAATTCTTGTATACTACCAAATGTGTACATATGTACTTAGCATGCACAACACAGAGTGATTTAAATATTGCGCTTAAATAATTATGAATGGTAAACATCTTACAGATACAGGTAGGAGAATTCTTATTTATTTTCTGCATAATTACAATAATCAGTGTGCAATTATTACTGCTGGCCACGGATATTTTTTTCCTCTTTGCCCAGACAATTCCAACTTTAGTCGGACATTCTATCAGAACAATTCAAGAAGTCACATCATACATAGACATACTCAAATAAAGATAAATGACCAGCAAATTGTAATAATGTCTCTGATCAAAGTTGGATTTGGTCGGACGAAATGTCCTATCAAACTGATCGAAACTCTTATTTTGCACACTGATATACTATCTATGATACGAGTAATACTACTACCTTTTCTGAAGGGCTTGTTATCTGCAGCAGAGCCCTTGTCATGAGGATCCAGCAGTGTCCAAGGGTCTGTAGTCTTCTCTTCTTCCATCAACTTCACCCTCAGCGGTCTTTCTCTCATTCTCTATATATGCAGCATACATTGCATTACATACATGCATGCATGCCACTGGAAAGGTAAGGTTTAATATATTATTAGTGGATCGAATCTCTCACCAGAAAATTTGTAACCTAAAAAGTACCCTTATTTCCGATAGGGGTAAATTAATTGAGGATTTTATACATGCTGAAGAATTCACATTCCAGATCAGAGAGGGATACATGTCTTATGTGTATTACTATGTATGTCCATGATTGACCTCAGCTGGTACAGTGACCTTTGGAATTAACCACAAGGCACTCATTGTCTGAGGGTTTGTGTAAACTGTGGACTGCTAAGAAATGGAGACTTCAATAAACGAGATATGGACATCTAAGCAATTTCTTAACCCCTTGCTGCACATGCCCGTGGGGTAACTACCATTCAGTGCAAAGGTCTTATTATGGTGCAACCAAATAAGAGTTTAACCGAACCAGTGTACTAATATTTACGCACCTTTGAGTTGCTGCTATTGGAAGAGTTGAGGTGGTCATTGTCATCCACTGCCCCTATGGGATCATCATCATCATCACTGTACTCCACTCCACCAATCTCATTCTCCAAAATAGGCTCACCATCTTAATAATATAATATATATGATGTAAAGGGTTCTCCCAAAAGGGTGTTAGAGAGGTGCAACACCACTCTGATCATATGGGGCCCATTTTCTTCATGTGGTTAAAACAGTGTATTTTAAGAGCCTTGAGAATATCAAAATCCTGTATTCAAGCACCGCTAGCAATTTTCCCGGTCATTTATCTTCTTTGAGTCTCTCTCTCTCTCTCTCTCTCTCTCTCTCTCTCTCTCTCTCTCTCTCTCTCTGATTTCTTCTGACAGAATGTCCGACTAAAATTGGAATTGTCTGGCCAAAGAGGGAAAAATGGTCAGAAAATGGCACAGTGCCACAGTAGACCCGAAACCCTTTAATCCAAACCTTCACAAATCCGAATAGCCTGATATTCATGGTGCATTAAAGTAGAAAATGCTCCTTTCAAACTGTGTGCATTCACTAATCCGAATCTTTCACTAATCCAAATGGGCTCTGGTCCCAAGCTACGGTATTCAGATTAGTGAGGGTCCACTGTACTAGTTAGAAAAAAAAAATCCTTTAATTTATTATCAGAGGTACCTGGCCCACTGATCAGATAGTCGTATACATATTGTAGCATGCTTTTATTTTACCTTCATGCTGTAGAGCTGGATTGCAGTGATCTGGTGCCAGCATTTCTGAAAGCCAAATGCAGAATAAGTACAATTATAGTGAGATGAATTATTTCTTATGTATAAAATATGTACGTACAGAATGACATCACATGATACTGCCCCAGTAGAATGCCATAGTATGATATGACAATTTTAGACAGAGTAAAACCCTATAAATTAATTCAGGGTCCTGTCCAGGATTGAGTATAATTATAGTGGAAACTTCAGATCATAGCCATAGCATTATAATGGGAGGAGTGATTAGTCAACATTACATTATGTGTAACCCATGAATTTACCTTTAATTTTCTCTGCTGGCGTGTCATAGTGAATGGGAATGGGTTCTCTGCTGTGAGACATCTTAACACTCAACATGAACTGATTGACCGGCTCCAGCAATAAGGCACCACTTGGATGGATTGTACTAGTATTCATCTGCATGCAACATATTAGTGCATAGTACTGTACTACTATAACAGATTATAAGATGAAATACTGCAGATAAATTCTGTATCTATGTAGAACAATAATGTACATGTATAAGCAAGTACCTTAAAATCAACTCTGCTTCCAAGCACCTCACCAGTCCCACTATAAATACATAATGATGACATACATAATTACTATAGATACTGTAGGTCATGAAATTACTTCCTACAACACCACACCTATGCATTAGATGTACAGGGATCAGTGAACCCCCCCCCCCCCCCCCCCCCCCCAAGAGACCACCTCCCTATTTAGTCCACACCAAGAGACCACCTCCCTTAAGCAAACTTATGGCCAATAGGTAACCTACAGTAAGTAGGAGGTTGAAAGCCATACTTAAGTGGACTTATAAGGAAGTGGTCTCTTAGGGGAGATTGAAAGAGCATACATATACATTTGGGAGGTTTGGGGCATGAAATGTAGAAATTCCTAATGTAAAAATTCCTTATACTGTGTATGTAGATATGGCAGCTGAACGAGAATCATTATCAATCAGTGTGGGGAAAAAGATTCATTTTCCTCTTTTACCGTTTCCCATGATAATTGGAAAAGAGAGTATGTACTTGTTGCCTGTATGTATTATACAGCATGACTATAATATCAGTGAGGATTATAACAGTCTGCCATAGGCCATTTACCGGGTCAAAAGTTCAAATGTCTGATCAAAAAGATTTGCTTTGGTCTGACATCATATTGGCATAATACATCCCATTGCACTTAGGAATGTATCTATTTAACGGCCATATCACAATATGGCCGATCAACTCTTCCCATGGTCTAATCCTCACTGCTATAAGCCCTTATAGTTTTTATAGAGCTTTTGATAAATGATCTGGAGTGTCCTGACGTGATGTCCTGACACTGACATTGTAAACATTTTGATAGGACATCTAATCTAGTAAATGCATTCACAGCGGGATAATTTCGGTGAGGATAAAAATTCGATAATTTCGCTATTTTTTCCAAATAAAGCCACCGTTTAGACGTTCGTACATTCAACTACACAGTGTACGGCACTATACGTAACTTACCTAGCCTTCAGGTCCACTTTCTTCTTAGCTAGCTAGATTCCATTAATTAAGAAGTTGCCACGATCGCGAAGAGGGTTATACCTGAAGAAATGAAGGCCAAAAAAATAGTATGCAAACCAAGTGAAAATGGAGATTCAGCAGCTGTGAAGCAAAGTCCGTAGATATTGTTGCACATGCGCTAAAATGATCGTACCGTACCGAATTAAAGACTACCGTAATTCTTCATCTGTATTGTCCTTTGATGATTAACGGAATATTTTAACTCCGAAAAAAACCCACTGTACGGTATGACTATAAGTCCTTATAATTTAACAGAGCTTTTGATAAATGATCTGGAGTGTCCTGACGTGATGTCCTGACACTGACATTGTAAATATTTTGATAGGACATCTAATCTAGTAACAATATATAATGCATTCCAATCTTTGTCCTGATAAATGAATAATTACATAGAAAAGACATTTGGCAATTTTGAGTGGAAAAAAAATGTCATGTGTCTTCCAGTTACCAGCAGTTCTTCCCTTACGTGTATTATTACCTGAGGAGTGGAGTGCTGGAAGCTCTCTCTGTATCTTGCAATGGAATGAGTGACATTGGTGTTCGAGGAACGATACTGACATTCTACGAAAATCAATCATTAATTTAATGTCATTTTGCAGTCAAAATTATTGAAATTGGTCAATCACTAACAGTCGTGGAATGATGCATCAATATAATATGCACACACCTTAAACCCCTTATTCCTGCCCTCGTCCATGTCAATATTAGTAGCCTCAACCATATCATCCAAAGACAGAAACTGCACATCAAATAGTTAACAAGATATTAGTACAGCTTGTGACTAAATAAGAGGTACAATAAGAAAATTGTGAAGATAAATAAGTAGCAAACATGTTTTAAGACTCTAGGAAAAATCATACATTACACAGAATAAATATTATATGTACCTCTTCAGCGTCACTTCTTTGAGCGAAGGATACATCTTTGTCTTTGCCCTGATCGTCTACTGAGAAGGCATGGGCCAATTTCCTGGAAATTGTACAGTCAAATAATACTTTTGCTACAACATAAAAACTAATTGTCATCAAGCAGAGCTAGCTGCTAGAAATAAGGTGCTCAATCTGATTGGTCATTGGTCGAACATTCAGTATCCTGAAAACTCTGAAATTTAGTCGGTCATTTCCAAGAAATGGTCGGAAAATTGACCAGCCAGTTATTTCCAGCTCTGCTTGTCTGACAAGTCATATTGTATATATTACTCACCGTTTGCTGGACATGAGATCCAAGGTTTGGTAGACAAGAGCATACAAATACTCCACCTAATGATCACATGCATTCAAAGTGCAATATGTCATAATATACCTCACTCACTCACACCAAAGTAATATAAGATTGAAGGAATAATATGGAAGTGGCTACCTGATATCTGTTTCTGGACCATTATGGCACATACACTGGGAAAAGAAATGATTGGTCCTAATTATAAGCTAGTCAACAATTTCCTTGAAGTGGCTGAAAAAAATTTTCATGGGACAAAGTTTTATGTTTTGCGAAAATATGTATTAATGAAATCTATGAAAATTTTACCCGACGAAATTTTTCCACTATATGGTATAAGAATAAAAGAATGGAGAATGAAGAATAGGTATGGGAATGAGTTACAGGAAAGGGTAGGAATGGGAATGGGGCGGGGCTTTAGATGCACTTCTGTACACACAGAGCTATAGACTCGAATCCAGGCTCTTGGAGGCTAATATGCATGGGTACTTTTTCACTTACTTTCTTACTGTATATACAGGTTGAACCCTGTATCAAAAGTGCTGCCTCAGCAAAATTCATAGTAGTAGCCCCTCCATCAAATGTTATTGTAATCTGTTCAATCTGCAAGGGGGGAGAGAGAGAGAGAGCGAGAGAGCGAGAGAGAGAGAGAGAGAGAGAGAGAGAGAGAGACAGAGAGAGAGAGAGAGAGAGAGAGAGAGAGAGAGAGAGAGAGAGAGAGAGAGAGAGAGAGAGAGAGAGAGAGAGAGAGAGAGAGAGAGAGATGTGAGTGGAAGGGTTCAGTGTAGTGACTTAGCTCGCCACCTCAAATCATGCCAAATGTTTCATATTTTTTACCTTATTAACTAAAAGTCCATGTCCTTTAATAGGATAACATTTTTTTCTGACTTAACATTAATTGCTCTGACATAGCTAACTAGAATATTATATTGAATATCACTAACCTCTTCAATGTATTCTTCTAGTGCCGAGGCCACATCAATATTCCAGTTCTTGGTAAGGTCCCTAATAGGCTGCAGGAGGTGGGAAAACCTGGTGCTCAATTCCCAGGAATTTTGAGACATCGCAGCAAGGCTATTATTATAAAGAATCCAAGGCAATACAGTTGTATATTTTAGTTAAGGATTGTTATATGTTAGGTAAAGTGGAGCAATTCTGTGCATGGGTAATTTATATACTTGGCTCAGAAATCCCAGAATTATCCCACTAACAGAATTTCCCTGACAGTTGACTCTTAAGACTGAAACGATGATTCTGAAATGTATAGTCACACATAGCTAGCTAGATCATAGTATCTATGGCCAGCTATAGCTATATGCGCATATGCAACAGCAATCATCTAGTGACCCTTTACCAGATTTTGGCTATCTACCTATAAAGCTAGCTAGCTAGCAAGCTATTCTTTTGTAAAGACTTACAAAGATAACTTTTCAAACGTTTACTAGGTAAATTGGATCCGGAAAAGAACCAAGAAAGGTGTCGTATTGCTCTCTAGATCTCCACTCTGTCCACAAGTTTCCCGCCAATAATTTTGAACTATGACCTTGGGATTTGTTTGGCGCGCGAGTTTCCATAACAATTCAAAGGTCAAGTAGCTGTGAGATCCTGATCATTCTCTACTTAGCTACTCATTCAGGAGCTCTAAGTAGGTAATTAGTTCTTCAAATAGCATGACACTGTATGGTTTGATGTGTGCAATCACATTGACCGAGTGCTGTTCCGTCTTGGGCTGTTGTAACTCCTCACTCTATTTTTTCACCAGAATTGTTGGAATGTGTTCTTTATGAATCGTAAATGGATATTTCTATTGATTCTTTGGATGTCCCCCTAGTGAGGAGACCAATGCTAGAATCCACTGGAATTGCTGATGAAGCAAACAAGCCACACCCCCAAACTAATTCATTAAGATCAGACATTGAGCTTGTGCAAAGAGATACAGAGGATGTGAGTGATGATAATCTGGATATCTTTTTCAACCCCCAAAATACAAACACTATGCCTCCATCTGAGACTGAGAATACAAGTGATGAAGACATGGAACAAAATACTTTAGAATTTTTCAATGCAAGGCATGCAGAGTCACAAAAGTTAAATTCCCAAGGAGCGAGTCCAGTCTTATCAAATTCCTCTTCTGTTTCAGAAATGGTCAAATCTTCATATCCAAAGCTGCAAAAACTTGGTATAATGGATGAAGAAGAATCGACACATTCTACATCTAAAGGCGAATTGAGAAAATGTGAATCTCATAAGCATGTTGTGTCTCCATTCACAGGAAGTACTTCTGATGAAAGGAGTATCTCAAGCAGAAGTGCTGTGTCCAAAACTACAATGACCCCTGTCAGTGTATCTCAAACAGAAATGTATCCAGTTCATACTTGTAGTCCTGTAATTAGAATGAGATTGGATCCTAACACTCAGCGTTTTGAGGAAATACTTGCACCACCATCTATAGCTGTTGCTGAGAGTGCTGATATATTCTACAAGGAATCAAGCCGTAGAAATGCAAAAAGAATTGGTATGATGTTTCAACTAAGATAGTGACTATACCGTACGTGACGTATATTTTGTTTATCAGATTCTGCAGTGGAAACTGCTCTATCTCCCTGGGAGAAGTGGATGATGAGGAAAACCAAAGAACAGGTTGCTAAAAGAGAGATACTAAAAAAAGAGAAGGTATGAAATATGTGTGATCAGAAGGTATAAAAATGTGTGGTCTTATTGTTCTAGCTATCTTGCATGTAATAGCTATTAGCTATGTCTCTATATACACTTGGAATACTTTCCTTCTCCAATCTAAATCCAAACTCATGCAGGCATTAAAAAAACAAAAAGAGGAAGAGATGAGAATGGCTGAAGCAAAGAAAAAAGAGAGAGCTGTTCAAATACATAAGGAATGGTTGGAGAAAAAGAAAGTCGAAGCACAGAAAAAGAAAGAAGCAGAACATAAACAGATGATCAAGCAGAAGGAAGTGGAAGACCAAGTAAGTCTGCATACTAACATGCATGCATGCATATCATACTAAGGTGTATTCGTGTAACATATTCAATTGGTGAGCAAAGCAAAGCAGTGAAAGTACCAACTCGTTTGTGCTTCAACTCCTCAGGCTTAGAGACCATGTAAGTGGTGGTTCCAACCAGGAAGCTGGCTGCTGCATGTCTACAATCTACTAAGGCACTTAGATAAGCCTAGGCCTCTAAGTACGAAGTGCTGTGAAACCTTAGCAATTTGTGGGATCAAAGGTCAAAACGAACGTATGTGCATGTGTATTGAATGTGATGTACATATCGAAATCTCAATTTGCATGAATAAGGGGGGCTCGCTTCGCTCGCCAAATCAATACAGATAACATGTTCCCCTTCCCCTTAATGTGACTACTGTTGCATGTGATTTACATCAAAAGGAGTCCTTGTTTTTCTAACAGAAAAGGCAAGCCAATTTGGCTAAAGCAGCAGCTTCTTACAGTAAATGGTTAACCAAGACAGAGGAAGAGATGGCATGGCTGAAATTGATGAAAGAAGAGGAAGAAAAAGAAAAAGTATGTTTAAATTTCAGGTAGCTATAACACATGAAATGGATACCATTGAGACCAGAGGTATATAAGACTTTCAATCCTTCAGAATATCCTTTCTAGGAATTCAACTCTAAGAAAGGACACCAAAATTACTTTAGCCACTCTAAATTTACCTTAATGTATCACTATTTTGATGCTGTTGTTTTGTAATCATAGGCAATGCGTGAGAGAGAACTGAAGCAGAGATCAGAGAATGCTTACAGGCATTGGCTACATACTGTTGGTTGTAGAAAAATTGACAGAAGTTTAATATGTCCTGGTAACAGTTCTTATGCCAAGATGTATTCAAAGAGATGATTAATATCAATACATCCCTCACAATAATTGGTAAAGGGTTAATGATGTTTTCTGCGCGCGCATGAGCTATAATTCTAGCTACCATATTTGTACTCTGGGGGGATTTCCAGAATGCCTTAGCTGATAAACAATCGAAGATGCTATAGCTAGAGCTAACTATGACTCCAAGGAAAATACTGTATGCCTAGTAAGTGGTGGCTAGCTTAATATTTATGGATTAGCTACTAGTAAGCTGATTTATTCGCTATATTATTTTAGCTAGCTAGCCATATTGTATAACATTGATTGGGCCCTTAAACTAATCCCAATGATACTAAGGTCTACATAAGCTTAATAATAAGCTGTTGGAAAGCTTTTTTATATAAGCTACAGCTATAATTATCATTTGGGATGATAGGGCTTAGATTCATAGTAGAAAGCTCATAATATAGAGCCAGGGGATCATGGGTAAATCTTTAGAATTAGTCTATAGTGTGGCATAACTGATTAGGTATTTATCTTTTCCTTGATAACACCCAGGATGTTTCATGTGAGATCTCCTAAAGTGCATGATGGAGTCCTTCATCTATGAAAATCTCAGCCGATCACCTCTCTCTCGTTCGAAGGAAATGATTGATACTCCCTTACAATCTACACATCATTCTTCCTTTGGCACTGTAGATGGTGATACTTCTGCTTATACACCTTACTCTCATCAAACTATGAGTCGAATGAGGTTCAGAGGAGATACATATCAACCTCGGAAACTATTCACTAGCTCAGAACTTGACGATATCCCTTACTCTGTGTCTCAATCCAACCTGAGTAGAAGGACACTTAGACCTCAGTCACCTCAAATGCTTTTCTCTAACTCAGAATTAGATAACATTGTGAGAGATTTTGATGAACAAGAAGATGTCACTTCATCTGATCCAACTCCAGAAAGAGAAAATCATGATGTGGAGCAACATTTTGATGAGGGTTATTACAGTTCTCATAATACAGAAGAAACTCCATCATCCCTAATGTCAAAGTTAAATCTCAGACGTAGTGGATTAAAACATCAACATCAAGCTCAAATCCGCCGTGGCCCATCTTCGAGTACATCGTATCATAATCAGCCATTTTATCATGCTGAGAATGAAAATTACGATCCTACCTACAGGTATAACAATCCTATAGTTTCCAGTGGAGTGCCTCCATATGCCAACAACAGTGGTAATTATTTTGTTGGACATACACCACAAGCAAGACCGGA
The DNA here is from genome assembly GCA_963924555.1 of Crambe crambe. NCBI lineage: Eukaryota > Metazoa > Porifera > Demospongiae > Poecilosclerida > Crambeidae > Crambe > Crambe crambe. Next base: position 5,491,308 of record OZ004582.1, read on the forward strand.
AGTTTGTGCGAAAACAGTGGTTACAGTCGAGAGGATCATTTATTATGTGCCAGTAGATCAACATGACCAATGTGAGTATAGGTTTAATGTACGTATAGCAAAGCATAAAGGGATCACCCCTTACCGATTGAAACTAACTAGTTTTCAAACTACTACAATTCTAATGCAAGCATCACACTGAAGCTTGTTCAAGACTCTAATGAGTTTACACCTGCAGCAGGAGTGTATCCGCAGAATTTTGAGTGGTCTAGTGTGCTTGTGTGTGGAAAATTTTGGGATGGATATGCCCACTTTATCCTTTATCAGCCATCCACACCCACTTTTATAGGGAGTTTTGATAAAGCTATGCTAGTGTGAGTTTTGTGAAAATGGATTCTTTGGCATCAATAGTTATAACTTCCATGTCCAACTGCCTGTGAGATCTTGATGAAAATTAAGTGATTAAGGTGTGCTTGGGTCATGGTGTTTCATACGTGGGATAATAAAAATGATCCGGTGAAAACTGGATCAACCGGAGTGGTAGCCTCGAACCCAGCCTTTTAGTGCACCATCCCTCGGGCCTGCGGCCCTCGGGCTACGGTGCACTAAATCAACCAGAAAAAAGAGAGCCTGGTATCTACTGTTTGTGCATGCGCCAATTTTTGAATTATATAATTAATAAACGCGCATGCGATGACAAGTTTTGACGTCCAGAAGTGCTAGCGATCTCATGCATGATCATGCGTAATGTCGTACTATTCCGAATAGTCTCATATTCCGAGAATGCTTAGATCCTCCAGGGCATCAGGGCTTCAGGGGCACAGAAGAGAAGGCTATCTGATCTAAGACTGGCAGATGTAGCGAGGTAGTACTGGCCAAAATATCGTTGGTCAATCATCAGAGCATATATCTACATCTATGATCAGAGCAACTAGTGGAGAGGCAACCAGTACTGTACTACGCTTTCACCAGCATCATTATGAAGGGGAGAGTCTGGTAGAACTGATTTTTCTTAACCAGTTTGGTAGACAAACAGAAACATCCTTCCCATCGTAGACTGCCTTGACAGCAGTGTGTGTTGTACCCTCTTTGGGAATGCCAAGTTTCTCCAAGGAGAAACGAAGAGCAGCAGGAGCTCGAGTAAAACTATGCAGCATTATACTAGTTGTGCAACCACGCCCATTAATTATGACGATTGCGTAGCGGAAATATCAGAGTGATATCCTGATTCCCAGATTTTTTGGGAAAAACTGGCGCATGAACAGTGGATACCAGGCTCTCTTTTTCCCCTGCCCCCAAGAAAAAGAAAAGAGAGGCTGGGTTCAAGGCTACCGGAGTGGTGGATACACCCCTGTGCAGTCCATAATAAGGGACAGTGTATTTTTGAGTGGCTATAAATATTATAGTGGAGTCCATAGAATAGCCATCTGATAACTCTGAGCTATTTCGTGGTGACTTAGGAATGTATTTAGTGGTGAAGCCACTTAATTCCAAATTTGATTCAGGGAAATGAAGTCCCAGTACAGCAGATGTGAGGTAGCTATGTGCCATGGATGCACCCAGTCTCTTAAAAAGTAGCCTATACCTGCTAAAAGTTTCATTGATAGCTCCTTGATTTAGATATGTACTAATGTCTTAATTCTGGTTCTAGACTATGGACCTCAACAACCTGCACCTAATTACTCCAAAGAACTTCAGAAGCCTTTAACTACAGCTGATCATTTCAAAGTCTGTCAAAGGCTCAGAACTATTAGCAATGAACAGCTCATAAGACTGGGTACTGCTCTTGGATTAGAATACCCTAACCTCAGAAGGATGAAGAATTTACCTGATGATATGGTGAATGCTTGGCTCATAGGGGCTGATAACGTGGTTAATACCAGTGGTCCTGCTTCTTGGGAATCTCTGATCACTGCCCTATGTCATATTGGCCAACAGGGAATAGCTTCTGCAATCCAGAGAGATGAAACTGGTAAGAATACCTGTTCTTTTGGGTAACTTAATGAAGATTGGGGATAACTTAATGAAGATTGGATGGAATCCAAGTATGCTTTCCCCTCCCCACCCCCAAGCATAAAATTTGTTAACTTCAACTGAAGATCTAAGGGCCTATAAAAATCCAAAATGAAGGGGAAAGATCAGTTATCAATGTTCATATCTTTCCATTCCTCCACCCAAATAGATTGATGATAACCACAATCTTATAACTCTTTTTTTTTTTTTTTATCACATGCAGCGACTACAAATTCTCTTCAAAGATCACCACTACCTTCCTTCCAACATGTAAGAGAGAGAACTATGGATGAACCTATAGAGTCTTATGTGTATAGCTAGGTAGCTTGTTATAAGTGATTAAAATGTCCTTTAGCTATGCTGATCCTTTTCCTATACTGATCCTTTTCCTATTTTTTCTTTCAAAAATAAATGAATTATACCTTCGCATCAACATATTCAGCGTACACATGTAGTGATCTTTCATCCTTCATGGAGGCATAACTACTGTCAGGGAGGTATTCTCCATTAAGGTGGCCGGACCAATATTTTTTGAGACAGATTCGCTGAATCTCAAAGATGTTGCAAATGACTGGACATGAAAACAGACTATCCTTGTTTGGAAATTTTTTATCAATATGCATACTAGAACAGTCACTAGCTAGCTCTAATGAAATTGTTTAGAGAAGTAAGCTTTGCAAAAGCTTACTTCTCTATGGCACAATGGTAGTATGTAGCCTTTGGATATTTCCTCTTGAACAGAGCAGAACAACCATTGAGATGGCCAGCCATGTTACCGGCTCCGTCATAGGTTTGAGCTCTGCATAACTCTGGGCTTAAATTATTACTAATGAGGAAATGAATTATTTCATCACATATGGCTGACCCAGTGATAGCTTCACACTCAATAAATTCAACTAATTTCTCCATAGGCTTCCCTTTCTTCATATACCAAGTTGCTCGGTATTAGAAGAATCAGAAACTTCATCAGCTTGAATTCCAAAATAGCTAGACGATATCTCAGATTGATGATGAATATCCTCAATTATGGCCTTCTGAAAAGTTTCACGTATACAGTCGAGTAGCTCATTTTGAGTTATCTTGGAGATATATGTGGCATTCTTGGCACAAGTTTTGAGGTGATTTTCTAATGCAATATCTCCAGAATCGATTCTGAAATCTAGGAGGGCTTTGAAGTTACCGTGATTCAGACTGTGAATCATCCCTATGCCCACGAAGGGCAATTCCTTGTCTTCCACAGAGTTCCAAGCATTTTATTATACTCGTGAGAAAAATTTTGATTGCAATGCGCTTGCTGTTGATTTTCAGTAGCTATGCAAATATCAATTCTACTTTGTTGCCCTTTCCTATAACCTGCAAAAATGCATGCAGCATTGAATCTGAATTTTTGTGGTACTCCACAGTAGAATGCTTCTGAAAATCAGCATGGGCATCTTTCCAGTTTTGGTATGGTTGTGTGATCAGTAATTTTGCTCGATGGCATTGGCCTTTGACTGGAAAGAGGGTACAACTTAAGCAATAAATCCCTTCATCATGTTTTGAGTATGTCAAAAATGGAAACTCTTTCAACCACTCTTGATTAAAATATCGTGTGTATGAGCCTCCCTTTTGCTTCTTGCTATTATACTGCTTACTGGGATACTTGAAAGTCAATACAGGAGTTCGGTTTTCAATTAGACAATATTTAATATCATCTGCTATCACAGAATTACCAAGATACTGAGCAATGTCAAATGGAGTTAGAGTAAGAGTATGGTTAAACTTATACACTTGAAACATAGCATTATATACCTGATGTTTGCTCAGTGTCAGAGCATTGCTGAACTACCTACCTGCTGATCAGACTTTGTCTGAGTCAGTCTAGGTCTCTTTTCAATGCCAGGTGTGTCAAAGATACTCTTCTGATGCCTTTTCATTTCTAGCATAAATTAACTGTAGGCCTCATGCAACTGGAATTTGTATGCAGCTGTATTATAATTCCAGCTGCATGAGCCTTGTGGCCAATTTACATGTACTACTTGTTAATCTACAATCATTATGCAAGACTGAAGTAATAGCAATGCCACACCCATTTCTGTAGGGAAAAGGGGGGGGGGCAATTGCCCCCATTGCCCCTCTCTAGATCCACCTTTGTATAATATAAACTATGTTATGACACCAGCGTTTGCATCATCCCTACAAAGAGAGAGCTACTGCTTTCATACAAAGCTTCAATACTTTGAAACTTAATAGCTAGGTATGTATGCAAACTAGCTAATCCATAGTCCAAATTTTTATAATATTGGAAGTCAATATGACACTGATAGAACTATTGATTGTGCATGCATACATGTACTAGCTACCTAATAGCATGAGGGAGCTTTACTGACACACAGGATGAGGTCACTGACTTTGCTGTTTTTGTTGTTGATTGTGTTTCACCTTTTAATTTGGAACAGGCAAAACTGGTTTTCTTGTAGATGTGACAAGTTATATTATTCAGACCTTTTGTAGCAGAGGTCACAGAGTTTACTGTTTCTGTATAGCTACTGTTGATTGTTTCACCTCTTGTCTGTATTATAACTATGTTTCACTGACCAGGAAAACTGGTTTTTCTTGTGTCATGACAGACTGCTCCACTTGTGCACCTATATAAGATAGCCTGCATGACCAATTTGTACGTAACAGAGGCCTGTAGACAGGGTGAGGTTACTGTTTTGTACTGTTGATTGTTCAAATCTAGTCTGTAACCATGTTAGTGGACTGGTTTTTCTTGTGAATGTGCATGATCATGCAGTTATGACTGCCTTACTCATGCACCATGTATAACCCGACTTTTATAGCAGAAGCCTGTAGCTGGACAGGCCGAGGTCACAAACTTTACTGTTTCTGTAGCTACTGTTGATTGTTTGTTATTTTGGACCAGGCAAAACGGGTTTTTCTTATGAGAATGTAACGAGTCATGCCTGCTTTTTTAGTACTCGTGCACCTTAATGTAATAACTATAATAGCTATAGCCTGACCTATTTTACTTTTGTATCTGCTCTGTTTTTATCGTGCAGTTTAGTTCTCAGTTTACAATTATTGTAGCTAGTTAGCTAGTCCTATCAGAATATTGTGCTGTTTATCTATATATCACAGACTAGTATAGTACTGCCAGCAAAAATGGAACGAAAAATACTCCATTTATGTATTCTATTGATTTTTTTACTTGCTAATTCCAAGGAGATTTGTCATCCACAAAACAGGACGGACTTCATAAGCAGTCATTTGAGTCAAGATTGTGTCAGCAGTCTCACAAGTCAGGCATTTCAATTACCAATACAACCAGATGAGATGTTCAAGCCATCTGAATCTTCTCTCACTGTCATGTGCCAAGACAATTGCGCAGGATTGTACTCACAGTGGCTTCAAAATGAGTGTGAAGATCAATATTCAGCCAGGATGATTGAAGTAATGTGCATAAAAACACATGGCACAAGTTCTGCAGGTCCTCGCTGTCGTTATCTCTTTCCTGATGCATATGATGGAAGCCAGATTGTTCCTACTATATTATCTCATTGTGGTCTCATAATTTTTAACCCAAGTGTTTGTGCAGAAGGTTGCAATCAAAATTTGAATGACCTGATTCGAAAGTTTGGATGTTGTTACGAATCAATGGTTAATAATAGAGAATTTGTAATCAGTTTGCGTAATGTTGGGTTCATTAATGACACAATAGCTAATGCTACAATTGATTTTGCTCAGTCTCCAGTTTGGAAGTCTTGTGATATCACTGTTCCAAAGAAGTGTGAATTGCTGGGTAGTTCATCTCCTAGCATGCACCATCTACTAAACAATATCCGATTTGCAGCCATCTTTCTATTTATAGCTGTGTTCATCTTCTGATACAGTTGCTTAATGACATCTCTCTGAATAAAGATTTTAATAGCTGCATAACAAATAACAACTTTTGATGCACTAAAAAAGTAGCTATATAGTTTTGCTGTTATTGTTGTTGTTGTTATGCCTCCAAAGAGAGGAAAACTGTAATTCAATCATTATGTATAGGGAGTGGCTACATGAACTACATATTCCATGATGAGTAAGGGAGGCACCACAAAAAGGGTGGGGGCAAAGGCATGGTTATCCGTGCGCTTGTGCGCAGGAAAAAAAATTGCATAACCTCGCCCACTTTTGCTAATCACACCATGTATATAGTAGACCAAGTATGTTACCAACAACTACCATGAATCAGATTAGTAACTAATTTAATCAAAATGGCTAACAACTCACTCTAGCTAGAAAAACTCTCTCTCTCAAAAGAAAAACAGGAAAAAATCTCGCACACAAATGACAGGATAGCAGAATACTGAACATGCACAACTAATTAAGCCACACAACAGAAATAATAATTTTAACTTACACACATAGCTACAAACTGTCAATGAGTCCATCACACACCAAAGATAAAGTAGGGCAAGTACTCTACTCATGGCAAATTAATAAATAGTTCACAAGTCTCGTACTATAATATGCAACCTCCAATAAGGGACTAGCTATATAAATGGTAGCCTCCCAGCAAAGGAGACCTTGTACATTTTTTGCCTTTGCTGGGAGGCTACCATTTATATAGCTAGTCCCTTGCATAGTACAACAATACCTTGAGACTTGTAAACTATCAGTAGCACTCTGGCTTGACATATATCTCCATCCGTGAAACTAGTCTGGCGTAGCAGCGACCCTTACCAACCCAAGGGAAGAACGTGCAACATCATCAAGTGGTTTTTATAACATTCCACAATTCTAATCCATTATCCATCAAAGTACCGGTGTGGCAGTGAATAATGTCCCCTGAGAAAATTGTCCCCCCGGACAAAATACCCTAGGGAAAATTGTCCCCCTAGGACACATTTCACTAGTGAAAAGTGTCCCCCCCCCCCAGTGAAAATAGTCCCCCACTTTCAGCAAGGTGTCCAGTGTATGCAGCAGTCTCGCTAGCCAGACTCCTTTCCCCCTCACTATAATAAATGTGTGTGGTGCAAAGTATAGTGAGCGAGATAGTGAGGGAGTCTGGCTAGCGAGATTATGTATGCAGGCTGGCGCTAGCTATAGCCGGCCGATCCGAATGCATAATTATGGGCGCGCGCGCCGGGTGTACCTGCGCATGCGCTATTTTGCACGTGCTATTCAGAGCAGCTGGCAGCGCTGTTAGCGTGGAAGGCTATGATAAAATCTATGAGTTTTTATCTTGTGGTACATACCCGGAGGATTTTTCAAAAAATCAAAAGAGAATTTTAAGAAGGAAATGCACTGATCATTTCAAAGTTTGTTCTCTCCTGTTCAGATGGAGTAGCGGATTTTTAATATTATAGTCTGGTTTGTTGCAAATTCATCTCTCTTCTGTTCAAGCATAATAATAGTATGATGGAGTAGTGGTAATCTTAAGTTTGTAGGATCAAAGTAGCTAACACATGTAATTTAGAAGCAAGACCTAATAGGCTATAAATAATAATAATCACACAATATTAGGTGGACAGAGGCCTTTTATTCTATACAAGGAATAAAATTCAGCCGGAGTGGAGGCAAGTTCCACGGAGTAAAGGAGAGAAGGAGAGGGTTCTTAAAGCATGTCACTCCTAAGTATGAAGAGCAGAAGACAAAGTAGCTAGTATCATTTTACAGCGATTTCTAAAATTGCCATTTTCATCTGGTCAGTCCTTTCAGATCAGATTCATTTCAGGTCATACAATATTATGATGAAACCTCCAGTAGCTACAATACATGAACTTTAACTTGGATACCAGGATCATAGCATCCAGTTGCCTATAATAAAATAATAGAGTATTGCATCAAAAAGGGTGATGAACAAGTAAAGGAAAAATTCTAAATAAAAAAGAAAAATAGGGATGGCTGTGTGCAGTTCCAAAAAGTTCAGTAACAAGAGAATGACAGGCACGTAGCCAGGGAGGGGCTCGGGGAGGTCGAGCACCCCCTTTGAGCTGCACCGGATGTGTAAATAGCTACCTAATTATCAACAGACCAAGATTTACCAATCTACGTACTTACTAATAATTTCCACATTGAGCTAGACTGTAAAAACTATGCTAGCTAACTACTAACTTTGATAGTTAGCTTGATAATTGACATCAAGTGGGCGCAGTTTATAAAAAAAAGTGTGGTTAATGGGAAAGTGAGTGTGGTTAGGTAAAACTTTTCTGCACGCAAGTGCACTGATACTTTTTCTTGCTAAGCACCCCTATGATAAAATCCTGGCTACGCACCTGAATGAACTTCAGTCAAGTAATCCCTTACAACTATGAGCTAACTATTCCTACTTCACTCCATCTTGGCCTGTCATGGGAGTGAAGTAGGAATAGTTAGCTTGTAGTTGTAAGGGGTTACTTGACTGAAGTTCACTCTCTTGTTGCTGAACTTCTTTGAACCACACACAGCCATCCCTACTTTTCTTTTTTATTTAGAGTAACTATTTTTTCCTTTGCTTGTCTTTATACAACTAATGAAGTGTTAACAATTAAGCTAAGTGATATGTTTTTGTGTCTATAGCTGGTCATCTAGGAAGAGATAAGACTGCAGGGAAAATTACTGAGAGGTTTTATTGGGAAACAATATGGACTGATGTGATCAATTACATCAAGCACTGTGAAGTGTGCCAAAGGACCAATGATGTCAAATTTCAGAAGGCCACAGCACCTCTCCATCCGATACCTGTGAAGTCAAAGTGTGGAATCAGGTACTGTTTTTGTATAATTAGCTATTAGCTACTATGTTGATAATTGCTTGCATGTCCTTCTTAGATCGGCATTGATCTAGTTGGTCCACTACCTAAGACTGCAAGAGGCAATTGCTACATAGTCACTCTAGTGGATTACTTTTCAAAGTGGCCAGAAGCTCAGCCTTTGCCAGATAAGAGTGCAAAATCTGTTGCATTATTCCTATATAAAATGATTTGTCGGTGTGTTCTAATTAATATCTAGTGATCATTTTTAGTAATGCAAGTAAAACCTTTGACTGTAGATTTGGTTGTGGAAAAGTGGTAATTTCAGATCAAGGAAGGGAGTTTATAAACAAAGTCAGCCGGAAATTGTATTCGATTACTAAAACTGAACATCGAATATCATCAGCCTACCATCCCCAAACTAACAGATTGACAGAAAGATTTAACCAGACACTTTAACGATCCCTAATTAAATTTATCAACAAAAATCAAGATGATTGGGATGAGAAGCTAGATGGGATATTATTTGCATATCGAACATCTCGACAAGCATCTAGCAATGTGACTCCTTTTGAACTGATGTATTGTCGGTGAGTAGCTAGAAAAATAATTTTGCTCACTTGTTATTGCAAACACTAATTTGGATTATAGGAAAGCTGTCCTTCCCATTGAAATAGACTTGAGTCCTCAAGCTGGCAATGAAGGTGATGATGGTTCAAATAATATGCAGACATATATGGAGAAGATGACATCCTTTCGGGATAATTTGTACCAGAATGCTAAAGGTAGCATTATCAAATCACAGAAAAAGCAGAAGCAAGATTATGACCAGAGACATCGAATGAAAAAGGTAGCTATGAGAATTCTGTAGAGAGATGACATCAATAAGGGTAGCTATATAATGGACTAAGGAAGTAGTTACACAAATAAAAAATATATGCAGGAAAAAAAAATTCCTTAAGACTATTAGCTATCAAATTTCTAGAAACTGAATCCAGGCACTATGGTACTGCTGCGAAACAGTGCTAGAGATGGGAGAAAAGGGGACAAATTAGCCCAGCGTTGGCTTGGGCCTTATGAAATTCACAGAGATATTGGAAAAGGACGTTACATTCTTGAAAATCCCACTTCTGTTAAAGTATTAAAGAAATCATTCAACGGATCAAGGTAGCTATTAGTACTGCCTATAGTCGTTTTCAACCAAAAAATTAAAAATAGTGTACAAGCTAATTATAAGCACTTAATAGCTATTATGTATGATAATTATCTTGATTTTCAGACTGAAAAAGTTCTACAGGAAATCTGTACACATATTGAAGGAGAGCGACATATTTCAATATGGTTCTTCTGATGAAAATACATCAGACGTGTCTTCACAAACACAAAGAGCCAATAAAACGTTTTGGTACCAATCTTTTTTGGAGGACCACAATGAAGATACATCTTCATTTTCATTTCCTCCCAAGCCATTAACTTCTGATACAAGCTTCAGTCTGTCCTCTGCTAAAAGCACTAAATGTGGAGAACTGGATCTATTGTATTTCAGTATAAATCTGAAGAAGATGGCTGTCCTGACGTAAGTTCAATAGGATGAGATGTCTGAATATTTACTGGATGATTAATTGTGCATATGTAGCTTTCAACATATATTGTCAATGATGGTGATTATGCCCTAAGCAAGGATGTGGATGTTGCTTTGTGGATGGATTATAGAGAGTATAGCGGAAAATCTCCATTGAATGAAGCCACTGATGACTTCATCATTGTCAACTTTAAGCTTCATGAAGAATTTGATGATTTTAAAGCTATGGAAAACAGACTACACTTAAATTTTCTTCACATGACAGAGCTTCTAGAGTATTATTGCATGACAGAGTGTCCCAGCATACTTGAATCGAATGTAATCCAGAAATTTGGGAAAATTTATCTCAAACTAAGCTCAGAACAGGTTGACAAGTTGGTTGAATGGGTTTATAAAATGAGAAAATTATATAGCTAAAACTAAATCCAAAGAGATCTTTACTACAGGTGGATCTAAAGTATTGGCCAATGGTAATTATGCTTGTGCATGAATGTGTATACTGCAATAATCATATGTGATGATAATATAATTATGCAGCAGAGTCTCAACCTGATGACAAAGCTTCATCAGATGCAGATGGACAGAATAACTGTCAAGTAATTGACATTCCTCAACCTTCATCTAGCAGGTATAGCTAGCTGTAGCCATGCATGGCTGATTAATTGCTATTTAATGGTTCATCCTAGCCCACCCCGCAATTGCGGTTAGCCCAATGTGGTTACGTTTTGGCATAGGGACGTGGCCAGTGCACCCCAACGCTATACGCCTGACTTGTTTGGCAGATCCAGATATTTGTAAGTTGCTGCCTATCAAGTAATGCTTTATATTACTTAATTTATTATTACCTTTATCCCTGGTTATCTGGATCACCTATCTTTTCCTCTAAGATTTTGTTTGGGGGTATATTGGGGTCCTGTCCTACTGGACCCAATTGGTCCAATGAAGAACCTGTTCTTCTCCTCCAAACAATACATCCACTTCCTGACCCTAACTGTATATTCCCCACCTTTTCTTTCTTTCTTTTTTTTTTACATGATAATACTAATAACTTCTAGTGAACTTCTATACTCTCTCTACGTGTAGCTACCCTCTACCTCAGGTTCCCCATTCTGCTGGTATACTGCACAAGTTCATGTCTTGGGGTCCGTATATAGGAGAGGAAAGCAGCGCTGCTCCATCGCCCCAGTTTTTTTATCACAGAATCCTCAATACCCGCCCCTGCTGCTGCTGTCGCTGCCCCGATGCGGAAACTATGTCCTGCAAAGTTGTCGTATGGCAGTCCAAGTTTCAGCAGGGCTTGCCTCACTCTTGCCACAAACCTAGATTTTGTGAGCGGGGACTGATCCTCAAACCTGAAGAAGCAACCTGGGCTGTCGCCCCTCGCTGCCACGTATGCCACCACTGCCTCCACTGGACAAATAGAGCTGCCTGTCCTCCCCAAATAGACATCCACTCCCTTGCCTATCTGGTCCGTCTTCGATTTCTTGAGATGCACCCTTATAATTGATGGCCTCTCTTCACTATCTGCTGCCACATCTCCCCATGCCAAGTGGTGCTCTTGGACAAAGCTCCCTGCTGTTGGAATTGTTATTTCTCCCGCTCGGAAGAAGCCAAAGAAACATGTGGCCGCAGCGGCCCACAACATGGTATGGTCAAAATTCTGGTATGCCTGCCAGTGGGTCCTTCACTTTTCTAGAATAGCTGGTGTAATAGGCAGACGTATTCTCTGTGGGCCAGAGGCCCTCTGTGTGTGTGTCCTCCTTATGCCTTCTTGCACCAGCCGTAGTCGTGGTAGAGAGGAAAATTCTCTAGGTTCAGGGAGCCCTAGAGTGATCTGGGTGTGGCGGATCCCTGCCAAGTAAACCTTAACTGTCCCAGGAGCCAAGCCTTGTGATGCTAGATAAGTAGCAAAGTAGCAGAGTATTGGTTCGGATACGGGGAAGGGGGAGATTACATTAAAACACGAACAAAAAGTACCGAATTTCTTGATGGCTGATTGATATGTTTTGTGTGTAGATTCGGCTAATCCTTTGTGACAAAAGTATTGAACAGCTGAATCCAGCTTGGAGAGGTCCAATCCTGCTGAGGGCCCAGTAGCCACTGCAACAAAGGAGAAGGGATATAAGTGGGAAGTTTGTCCGCCCCCGGGTTCGACACTTTGAAGTTAGCCAGCCTATCCCTAGACAGGTCATCTGCTTTCCCATTGCTCGCACCTGGGATGTGGGTGGATGACAACCGAAATTGAAAGCTGGCCTCGAAAAAGAACAGGCATCGCAGCAACTGCATAATATCACGATCTCTGCTAGTCCTGCTTTTCAACACTGCTACAACTGCGCTGTTATCACACTGGAAGCAGACTTGCTTTCCTTTCCAACCGCGACCCCACACAACTGTTGCTACTATAATTGGCAACAGCTCCTTAACTGCTATTCCCCTGCTTGCTGACTGCTCATCCCATTTCAGCTGGAACCATTTTGTCCCCTGCCATGCCCCGCACCCCCAACTACCTGACGCATCGGACGTCACTGTTACCTCTGGCAAGCCATCCTCTATCAATATGCTTGTGCCATTCCAATGTTGCCCAAACACTTTCCACCACATCATATCCGACTTGAATTCTTTGTTCAACCTAATGTGGTGGCGTGGCTTCTTCGCCACTGACAGCAGTGCAATAGCCCTTCGTAGGAATGACCTTCCAGGCCTAATTACTGAGCAAGCATGCTGCAGTGTGCCAATCAGTGACTCCAGCTCTCTCCTTGTACACCACTTCTTTCCTAGCCATTCCTCCACTGCCCCTGAGAGCCTTCTCAGCTTGTCTGCTGGAAGTCTCAGCTCGCCCTTTACTGTATCGATGATTATACCCAGGAAAATCAATACTGAGGATGGACCGTCCCTCTTCTCTGGAGCCAATGGCACCCCTAGTTGTGCACACACACCTTCCAGTGTGTTCAAACTATCAGCACATTCCGATGAGCCTGCCGGCCCTATCACCACGAAATCATCCAAGTAGTGGAACACATACCGGACTCCCTGCTGTGCGACACGCCATTCCAATGCATCAGCTAATGCTGTAAAAATCTTGGGTGCTGATCGAAGCCCGAACGGAAGCATTCCGTCCACAAATAATTTTCCTTCCCACTCCATCCCTAATAGCTTTCTTTCTGATGGATGGACTGGCACCAGTCGGTAGGCTGACTTAATGTCAATTTTTGCCAGCAATGCTCCACTTCCCAGACTCATTGCCTGCTTTGCCACCTTCTCCACTGAAATGTAGGATAGTGAACACAGGCTAGGATTGATCGCATCATTGACACTACCTCTTTCTGGGTAGGACAAATCCATGATCAACCACCACTTTCCTGGCTGGTGCTTCTTTGGGATACAGCCGAATCGGTTGACCTGCACAGATGGCATAGACGACGCATGGAATGGACCTAGTATATTTCCCTGTGTTAGCTCCTTCTGTAAGTACTCTTCAACCACCCTGGGGTTCTGCCTTGCAGACAACATATTCCTCTTAGCACCCTGGAATGATCCCCCTTTTACGCCTATGTGGAACCCGTACTTTAACCCATCACAGATATATCTTGCAAAGTCAGCATCTGGATGTTTGCTCAATGCTTTTTCCCATTCTTCCGCTCTGAGGGGTGTGGTGACTACTGACAGTCTGTGGTCTACACTCCCAGGTTGTGAAAAACCCTCATTCAGGCTGAGAAGATCCTCAGTGTAGCAGTAACGACCCGTGGATCCTATAGTATGATCAAAGTATGCCACCTGTCATTTATATTATATTAGCTAGCTCCCTAAACCATGCCCGTTATTGCTATTCCCCCCCCCCCCCCCCTTTTTTTTTTTTTTTTAGTATTCCTCATACTTATAATCACATGACTTAATTTATCACTGTACTATAGCTAGCTGTGCTTGTTTGTTTTTGTTTTTTGTTGTTGTTGTTGCCGTTTTTTGTTGTTTTTTTGGTTAGACTGTTCACTGATATTGATATAATGTATATGCTGTTACACTTTTTCTGTACAGTGGAATGCTCCAATCATGATGACATCGGAGTCCTGGTGACTGCCATGCGTGGCAGCTTACTCTGGCAGCCCGAGAATGGGTGAGGAGCATGGCAAGCTGAACACAGGTGGGCAAATCGGCATTGTTTGTACCTGCACTGGTTCCCCAACCTGCTATTGAACAGCAAACATAACGGAGTCGTATTCCTATCCCCTAACCCCACTGCTGGACGTTTGGCTGGACGCTGAGCCTCCCTCGCTGGAGCAAACTCACAATCTTGCGATGCATGCAACTCGCTTACACAATACTTGCAGCGTGCCACACTATGAAAAATAATGAATTTTCATGATAATTCCTATAGTGAAATTTATAGGAAATGTAACTGACGAGTTTCATTAATGCATTCAGGTTTAAAATTTTGAAAGGAAACCTGTTTATGAATTTCATGTGGTGTTGCTTGCACAGAAACTTAGTATTTAAATTCCTTAACATTTTCTTCAATTGAAAATTTAACGATGAATTTCCTTTTTTTTGAAAATACAAAGATATCATTGCATTTCCCATCATAAAGAAATGGAGTGAAAACATAATATTTCAGTTTCATGGAAATGTGTTACTAAACTTATCGTTTCCTTCTAGAGGAATTTTATGTTTCCTACAGTAAAAAATATGATACAAAACTTATGTTTCCTTAGCCTGAAAACTCTTTGTGGAAAAATACATATGTGACAGTCGAGGGTTCATATTTACATGACTGATGCTTTGCAATAAAATTTTCAGCCTTCTGAACTTTTTTTTTCAAAAGTAGAAAGTGTGAATAAAGTTTGATTTCTACCCTCGACTGTCACATATAATTATAGCTACTTATGCAGTTCATAATATTAACATTGGCAATGTGTATTTTTTGATGAGTTCAGATTGAAGGAACAGTGATCAAAACTACTTCACCATTAAATAATTTATAACTTGTTGATAAAATTAAACAGTGTATGTTCTCTAGTGGTACAATACTATTAACTGCATCTGTTTCAAAAAAAAGAATTACAGTACACTTCAAAAGGTTTGCCTATTTTGTGTTGGCAAGGATGAGGAGAAAGCCATTCAACTAAAGCAAAGGCATGGGTCAACAGAGAAGACTCGTCAAGGTGAAAAGAATGTATTGCAAAATATATAATTTTGGCAGCATGTAATTGTGGATCTGTAAAGATTGTATTAGTTAAAGATGTGGGTTCTTTGGTAAACATTTTCCTTGCAAATATATATTGATTACTCATATTTCTTCGTACCAATTGTGATATTCTTCATTTTTTGAAAGGTTGAAGTCAACATGCTCTGTAGTAGTGGAATTGATAGAGACCCCATACGAGATGGATACAACTTGTAGTACACTTTTGCTAGCACAGATAATTGACATTCTTGAAATACTCCAATAGTATACTTGGAATCTGGAACAAATTCGAAATTTGATGTAGTTACAGTATGATCTGGTACATTATGTGCATCTAAATGGTGAAGAGAATGAAAACCAAGAGCATGACGTCTAACTATGGATCCAAACAATGCACCTGCTTCAGAAGATTCACTTGCATATGTGAGTAATTCCAGATTAGAATTATCTTCAGTGAATCTCTTTAGGAGCTGAGGTTCTATATGCCGGTTATTGGTTGGCCTGTCTCCCAAAATCCCATTAAACCTCTCGAAAGAAAATAGCCAAAATGAATGCATTGGTCCATAATCTCTAATGTATTCAACCAAATGGCAGTGTAGATGAATGTTTGGGGTGACTGATTCTTTCCCATAAATACATTCAAAGGTACGACAAAATCTATGAAGGAGAGCATCTGCCACTGATAGCTCTTGGATAGAAAGGTGAAATCTTGATAGAAGCCTTGATGCCAGAACAAAATGTCTCCAACATTCAAATTTTTCATTTGATAAAATACCATGTAGACAAAAAAGTGAATAAAAATTTACCCAGATCATCATTTGTTCTGCAGTGAATGCTGAGCAATTTTCAATTGTTGGAGGTAAGCTACAGAAGTTAGCATTAGGAGGAATAACAAAAGATGATATTCTGTCATTGATTTCATCGATAGATGATTGAGTAAGGATATTACGCTTGATCCATATCTGTTTCAAAATGTACTTGGATGTCCCCAAGTACAAGTTGTCTATAATTGTCATCCGAATAGCATCGAAATGAGGCAACTGTAAAAGTGCAGAATATCTGCAGCCGAGTTCTGATTCTTTTTTGGCTCGTTCTGTTTTTGTCTTTTGATCCAGTATGGTTTTAATGTCATCTCTGTGTCTTTCATTAGTACGCATCACCCATGAACTTCTGTCAAATCCCGAGTAGTCATTTCCCCCAAATACTCCAGTTCCAAAGTTACTGTAACAACGAGAGCAGCCAAGATTGGCTGCATGACCCAAAAATCCTGATACTTTTCTTGCTGCAGGTATGTCACATGCTATGCACAGGAGAGGTGCTCTAATTGTCTTCTTCCCACTAAACACATCCATGGTAACTCCTTCCCACAATTCAAGAAGTTCAGCAACCATAGGAGTTAAATAGGAATTTAAACTTTTTGAAGGTTCTTTTGGTCCTGGAATCAGACCAATCAGAATAATATTTTCTCTTTTAAATCTGATATTACGTGGCAAGTTCATAATAGCTAAATAAATGACACCGATAGAGTAAGTACGATGCTTATATGGCTGGAACCAGTCGATATTTAGCATTAGAGCTAATGTATTGTGAACTTGTACTGAAGAAGTATGGAACTCTTGCCATATCTTCCCATCATAAAAATCACAAAGCTTGTAATCAGATGAGCGATATTTCTGCCAATCATTGCAGATTTCAAGGAATCTTTTACGCTTTAAAAGGCATTCCAAAGAGGTAATGATAGAAGTATAGGGATACACTTTAAATGGATAAAATTTGGAAGTATCATTTCTAGTTCTTATTTTTTTAAGTAAAGGAATTTCTTTTCTTTTTCTTGATCTATGACACTGCACACAAACTTTAATGGAGCCATTTCTTTCAATACAATCTTTATAATCATAGAGACTGTGACATTTACTGCAAACAACTTTAGTTAATATTTTTGGGGGAGAATATTTTTTTCTTAGATAAACTGATCTTTGATGTAATGTAGATGGAAATTTTTGTGCTATTAAAACTATTTGATTAGAATATTTTCCAAGGTAACTAAGGAGAGTATATATTAATTTTAATAACCACTGCATGCTTCTTACAGAGAGCCCGTGAAGAGTTTGGATAATGCAAGTGAAGAGAACTAACCAAAAGACAACATGATCTTCTTCATTATCTTCAGTGGTGGGGGAACTGTCAACAATTTGCTGGTCATAACCTCCCATATCTTCATCCACATCAAAATCACTTTCAATCCAATATTCCAACTCAGAGGTTTCTCCTATAATAAACACTATAATGATGTATAATCTGATTTAATAGCTATGAAATTTACCGTTACTCAGTAACTTGTCAGCATCATCAAAATCTATGGTCAGAATCTGTTGCTAACACCTCAGAACTTGTGTCACTTGAGAATATGTCATCAACTTCCATCGATGGACAAGGTGATGATGGTAGATCAAAATCAAGTGAAGATGACACATCGCTCTCTGAAGTTTCATGTTGAACCTGACTAATCCACTTCCCTGCATGATAATACTTTCTCTTATGATCCTTATAAGCCTTGATTCCAAGCAATTTATTGCAGTGTCCACAAATTCGACTTGAAGACATTTTCTGAAAGCGCGGGCTCTTCGCGGCGCGCACGTGAGAACAGCTAAAAAAGGGCGCCAAGATACAGAAAGCGCGCGGAAAGTCTACTAGTACAGTCTTTAGAAAATGGCTCAGCCAGATTTGTTGTATAATTATGACTCTGATGAGTACGGAGGTACCACCGATGATTCACCAATCATTCATGCTCAATCTGTGGCAAGTAGTGTAACTAACATACCAGAAACAAGTCAAGAAGAACGATTATCAGAAGACGACTTAGGAAATCAGCTACCTGCTTGGATGCAAAGCAGTCAGTATAGATATAGTGAGTCCCCCACTCGGAAGAAAACTCGTGACAGTCGAAGCAGTGAGTCTAGTTCACTGCACTCTTCCCCCACTCCAAAGAAAGCTCGTAAGAGATCCAGATTTGGGAATCAAGAAGGTAACTACCTCAGTACCTGACTACTGTGAGTAATAGTTGGTGTAACTCCCCCCCCCCCCCCCCCCCCCCCCCCCCCCACACACACACACACACACACACACATGCAGATATTCTAAAGAAGATTCTTTCAGAAGTGTCCACTGCTAATAAGAAGTTAGAATCCAAGCTAGTAAGATTGGAAGCCAAATTAGATGAAATATCTGGATATTCATCATCATCATCTACTACTACTTCCAAGTGAATAAAAATTTCTCCACCACCAGAATTACGAGTATGTTTTGGTTATAATAATAGCTTCAAGAGTATGTTTAATGTTATGCATAGAGTAAAGTTCGAACTATATATAAAGCATTACAAGAAGATGACCCAGGATTTGGATGGGATACAACGTAAGGTCTTAAATTGTATACCAAAACTCTAGTTTAATTAATGTACAATTCACTGATTAATTACATATAATTTTTTTCTTAAAGATCTAGCATCTCGGATACTGGCAATCAGTCAGTAATCACTAAACTTGTAAAAGAAACTAAATCCCAAGTACCAAATCAGCCATCAGCTTTAATTAAAGGTCAGACAAATCACAGATAATTATTATGATTGCATATTATTTATAATTATAGAAGCAGCAAAAACTTATTTCAATAGTTCTGTTGGATTGGCTAAGTTGAAAGATAATGGGAAGTATGAAGAGAAACGAGTTCAGCAAAGAAAGAAGAACAGAATAATAAGGGCAAGTTGCCAAGTTATTCAAATGGTAGAAATAATGAGTTCAAAATATTTGCAGAAACTCACCAATCGTCAAATGGCTTTGAAAAAAACTACATCTGTAATAGAAGAGTATAAGAAGAAATTTGAACCTTGTTTAGTGCAAGAAGTGATCTCGAGTGAAGAGAGTTCAGATGAAGGAGAATTTATAGTACGACCTCTTCCATGGCGCAGTGATCAACTCACAGAATTATTCCTTGGATTAGATCGGAAGCATAATAAGCGTGCAAGTCCTCGAAGTAAACGAATGTCCTTTTCCCGTAAACAGGGTATGCCGTCTGACCAACCAAAGCCTTCAAATCTTCCAGACTGGTTCTTTAAGTGATTTCTTTTTTAGCAATTCCTGTGCTACAATGACAATCATTCTTGTTTGTTGATTCATGATGATTTATTATTGATTTGTTATGAGAAATTCATCAGATACACTATTAAAATTTTAAACTTTCATTGAGTGAAATCTCATGAGAAACATTAAGAATACAATGGTATTTCATCCCATGGAAACTTTTATGTTTCTGATAGATTTCATGATTATGCAACATGCCGTGTCATTTAATTTTCATAGCATAAGAAACATAAAAGTTTCCTTTAGTAAGAAATGTAAAACAATATCAAATTTCAAATAGATTTTTTTTTGTGAATCCTGTGGTAGAAACTTTTATTTTTTCACAGTGCCAGCGCCTTGGCTCTTCCAGCAAATGTCTCATTAAACAGTGAAAAATCCATTATGCCCCAGTCTAGCGTCCGTTCAATGTGGATCCCCCAAGAGAAAAGATGGGTAGCGTTTGCCCTGATGTAACTGTTACACCAGAGCCTGCATAATAACATAACATACTTCATGAATATAGTGCTAGCTACTATCACAGCACCTCATGCTCATGTAACTAAGTTAATCCTTTACGCTGCAGGCACACCTAGCTTCTTTTTTTTTTTTTTTTAATTGCACGCCTGCCATAAGTAGCTAGCTACTTCATCACTTCGTCCACTTCTACTTTATACATTCTAACTTTACTTGGCATGCCTGCCAAACCTGGCAAGCCTGCCACTGTTACCTTGGTATGCCTACCATAGTATAACATCACTTCATCAAGTATGGTTGGCATTCTAACTTCACTTGGCATGCCTGCCAAACCTGGCAAGCCTGCCACCGCTACCTTTGCATCCCTACCATAGCATGCCCAGCATGCTGATTGCCTACCCTGCCACCTGTCTACGTGTATAAACTCCAATCCCCGTTAGCCTTTTATTATTGTTGTTATTATTATTTGGGCAGCATGCCCAGCTATTGCTGACTGCCTACGCTGCCACCTGTCTACATGTATAAACTTTTGCCTTTTCTTTTCTTTTAAATTCGGACAGCATGCCCAGCTATTGCTAATCGCCTACACGCTGCCTGTCTACAGTATTCCAGCAGACATTTCTTCCTGTTCCACTTGGGCAGCATGCCCAGCTACTGCTTGGCTTACATTTTTCTTTTTTTTCTTTTTTTTTTAACTCTGTGCCTATCTGTTGCGGGCTCACTTAGCCCCCTAACACCTCCCACTCGTACCACGCATGCGCACAAGTATGAATCTTTGGGCGCCTAAAATTACAGGTGACATACCCGTACATGTACCCCTCCCGCAGCTGCTCTATGCCCAGCTAGCTAGCTAAGTCTCTCCATCCCCATAAACAGCCCCAGCTTTCATGCTCTCCGCTAACTCTACTCCCGACCTACCCGTTGCTATTTCTAACCCCTCACTCATAACCCATGCTAGCATTAAATAGCTCCGACTCACTTAGTCCTCCCACGGCAACTAATTGCTTGTTCGGAAGCTCGCGTCGTCGAACTTGACGAAGATGCCACTCCAGCTCCTCCTTCGCGAGTCGCGAAAAAACGCTGCAGCCAAGCCTCCTGCTCCGGGGTAAAGACTGGGTTCTCAACTCCTCCGTTTTCAGAAGTAGCGTTCGTTTCCTCCTCCATAGCTCCCACCAAAGTGAAAAAACTCTCGGCTGATTGTTCTCTTACTTTGCTACTTGCAACAAAAACTGCTGGTACTATTTTTTGCGCCTATTTATTTAACCTACTCGCTCTCTTGCGCATGCTCTCTGGTTGATACACTGGCCTTGCCCCAATGCTCCTCCCATTAACCACGTTTGAATCTACGATTAAACTTCATATAATATATACAAGTAGGTCAAAAGCCATGAAACAAAATGTACTGGCAAAAAACTTAATACATTCTACAAGACCGAAGAGTAAGAGAGTTCAGTAAGTCAATTTGACTTATATATATAGCCAGCTAATTAAAAAATTTCTGATAATAATCATAGGGGTGAAGCTATTAATTTAGATACTTATCACCCTAAGACTCGGCAATCAAAGACATGGCTAGCTGATCTTCAACTTAAGCAGTCAGATAAAGAAATCTTGCTAAATCCAGTGGGGTGGATCAACGATGATATTATCAATGCTGCCCAGAAGCTTTTGGCTCAGCAGTTTCCTTACATTTCTGGCCTCCAAAATGTTGCTATTGGATTGACAATGAGGTTCAGACTGGGGAATTCTTGCAGATAATTGACACCACCCATCACCACTGGATCACTATTTCAACTATTGGAGTACAGAACCCATCAGAAGTGAGGGTGTATGACAGTGTTTATTCCTCTCTTCCAAGGATGGCACAAGCCCAAATTGCGTGTATTTTATTCACACAGCAATGTACTATCAATGTAAAATTTATGGATGTTCAAAGACAGGTATATAATAAACCTTTGTTGGCTGTAGCTATAATAATTATTATCATTAATTTTTTTGATACAATATAGAGTGGAAGCTGCGACTGTGGTCTATATGCAATTGCATTTGCTACAGCAGTTGCCTTTGCAGATGATCCAACTAACTGCTTATTTGATCAGGCTATGATGTGTTCTCACCTCTACAGTTGTCTCGAGGCAGGAAGAATGAAGATGTTTCCGCATAAAAAAATTCAGCCAAACAGGAAGAACATTATCAAGAATAATGACGATTTTCAAGTTTACTGCCGCTGCAGAATGCCTGAAGTCAAGGGCGGTCTGATGATTGAGTGCAGCAACTGCAGAAGGTGGTACCATGTATATTGTGAAAATGTGCCGGACAAAGTTGTTGACAAGACAGAAATTGACTGGTTCTGTCAAGACTGTTTATCAAAAATCAATAATTAGCTATTCATATTATTGTTGTTGATAATAATAATAATAATAATGATAATTAATAACTAACAACTAGCTACAATAATTAACACCCGTAGCTATAATACGTCTGGGTTGCGAGACTATCTTGTCTTCCAAAATAGAGCGCCTAGCGTCGTTCTCAGGCCAACGGGGGTAGTTGCATCATTCACACAGTGAGGACATCTTTCACACAGGGGGGACATTATTCTCTAGTAAAAAAAATCCGGGGGGACAATATTTCCTAGGGAAAAAAGTCCGGGGGACAATATTCCCTAGGGGAAAATGTCCGGGGGACAATATTCCCTGGGGAATATAGTCCGGGGGGACAAAGTGGAGGGGGGACAATATTTACTAGGACACCGGTACAATAGTCCCAGTATAGTAGTGTGCTCTAGGCTTATTGCAAAGGTGCTGATTAGAAATTCCTACTCATTATAATTACCTAGTCTGGCGTCGCCAGCCCAGCTTTTCTTGGGACAGGGAAGAAAAGTGGTCAGGGAGCTCTAGCATTAACGCCCGTGCGCTCTCTCAAAAATAATTTAAATTGGTGTGTTGAATAATTTTCCGAAGCCAGTGTAGTAGTGAAATGGGGCCCCCCTGGTTTTGGGGCCCCCCATCCCCAAATCACTAGAGATTTAGGGCTGGGGGGGCCCCAAACAACTAGGGTTATGGGGACCCCGTAGTCCCCATATTCCTAGGGCTATAGGGACCAGTCAGTGATATGGGGCCCCCTCAATTTTCCAAGCTTCCTAGCAAAATAAAAGCTTTTGCATGCTATAGGGACCAGTCAGTGATATGGGGCTCCCTCAATTTTCCAAGCTTCCTAGCAAAATAAAAGCTTTTGCTATAGGGACCAGTCAGTGTAGAGGACCCGGAGCGGGAGTTTGCAAGTATATTAAATTTTAATTGATAGAATAACAAACGACACTGACTAGAGCACAAATTCTCAACTAACTATCCAGTTCAACTAAGCTCCTATTTATACAAAAAGGACTAAAACAAGAAAAAACACGCACAACCAAGTAAAACAGGAAAAATCTCGCACACAAATTACAACCACACAGATGACAGGACAGCAGAATACAGAACAGGTTTAGACATGCACAACTAATTAAACCACACTACAGAATAATAATTTTAACTCACACTTACACACATACAAACTGTCAATGAGTCTAACACACACAGCACATTGCACAAAAGTAACAAACTAACCCCCAATCCATCACATTTCCCCCTCCTTTTCCAGCATCAAACTTGTTTGATGCGCCTATGGTGATCGTGAGAGGGCATCAGCATTAGCATTTCTCTTTCCTGGATGATATTCGATATGAAAGTTATAACTCTGGAGGAACAGACTCCACCTGGTTAGTCTAGCATTGCTATCTTTGATTCGGTCTAGCCATTCGAGAGCTCGATGGTCAGTTTGGATTAAAAAATACCGGCCAGTAAGATATGTTCGGAAAGCGTGAATTCCCAATTTGATAGCCAAGCACTCCTTCTCGATAGTTGCATATTTTTCTTCTCTTGGCAACAATTTTCGGCTAAAGTAAGATACGGGATGGTCCATACCATCTTCATCCAACTGACTGAGGACAGCACCTATCCCCCTATCTGAGGCATCAGTCTGCAGAATAAATTTCTCATCAAAATTCGGGCTTTGTAGGATGGGAACTGAACATAGAGCATTCTTTAACTTCTGGAAGGATTCGGCACAATCTGGTGTCCAGACGACTTTGTTTGGTTGGCTTTTTCGGGTGAGATCAGTTAGAGGGGTGGCTATGGTAGCATAATGCGGAATAAATTTCCTATAATACCCTGTAATACCCAGGAATGAACGAACTCCTTTCTTTGTTGTTGGAGTGAAGCCACTGATAGCCTGTATCTTTGCACGTTCTGGTTGCACTTTCCCACCTCCAATCACATGTCCCAGGTAGACACACTCGGCCATCCCTAGTTGACATTTCGTCGGTTTTGCTTTTAGTCCAGCCTGTACCAGACGGTCCAAAACAATCTCCAACTGATTCAAGTGTTCTTTCCATGTTTTACTATAGATAATAACATCATCAATGTAAGCATTAGCAAAATCACCAAGTCCGTTTAAAAGCCGGTCCACCATTCTCTGGAAGGTGGCGGGAGCACCTTGGAGACCAAACGGCATCTGTGTGAATTGGAAGAGTCCGAAGGGAGTGGAAAATGCAGTTTTCTCCCGATCTTTCTCAGCTACAGGTACCTGCCAATAACCCTTAGTAAGATCTAGTGTACTAATAAACTTAGCTCCACCAATCTGATCGATCATGTCATCTACACGAGGCATTGGATAGGCGTCCATTGTAGAAACACTGTTTAAACGGCGATAATCAACACACAGTCGGATGGTGTTGTCCTTCTTTTTCACAGGAACTATTGGTGATGCCCAGCTGCTTGTGGATGGTTCAATTATACCACACTCCAGCATTTCAGTGAGTTCCTTTCTCACCATTTCCTGATAAGCCTGTGGGAGCCTGTAAGGAGGTAAACGTACTGGTTTAGCATCACCTGTTTCAATTTTGTGCTCAGCCAAGTCTGTATATCCTGGCTGCACTCCAAACCCCAGTTTGAATTTCAACAGTAGCTCACTCAGTTCCTCTTTCTGAGACTCTTGCAGCTGCTCTCCTAGTTTTGGCCTGCCTTCCTCCTTGTCGTCATTCCATGATGGGATGTCATCTGCCATCTCCTCTGAATTTCCATGGTGAATCTCTTTGGTGAGGTAATTTGGACTTGACGGGGTATGCCATCGTCGCAGCATATTAACGTGAAGAATTCTTGTCTTCTTTCTGTGGTCATGCATCTGCACCTGATAATTCACCTTCCCAACTGGCTTTATTATTTCATATGGGCCTTGCCACTGAGCTAATAACTTGGAAGAAGATGTGGGTAATAAAACTAGTTCCTGGTCACCTTGTTGGAATGTCCGTTGACGAGAGTTCTTATCATACCAGGTCTTTTGATTGTGGTTGGCTACTCTCAGGTTATCCTGGACATGATCCATCATTGACTGTAGTTTCTCCCTCATCATCGTAATGTAGGAGAGGACATTCTCATCACTCTTTTCTGGTGTCTCCCAGGTCTCCTTAAGAACATCGAGGGGGCCTCTGACCTCTCTCCCGTACAGCAATTCGAAGGGGGAAAATCCTGTAGACTCCTGTGGCACTTCCCTGTAGGCAAATAAAATATATGGTAAGAGTTTATCCCAATCCTTGCCCTCTTCCTTAGCAGTCTTCCGGAGCATCTCCTTCAGGGTTTTGTTGAATCGTTCGACGAGGCCATCACACTGCGGATGATAAGGACTGGTTCTCAGTGCCTTGATGTGGAGGAGACGGTACATCTTTGCAAGCAACTTGGAAGTAAAATTACTTCCTTGATCTGTAAGTATTTCACGGGGTATTCCCACTCTGGAGAATAATTTAACCAGTTCCTCGGCCACGTTTTCGGCATCAATCGACTTCAGGGCAACTGCTTCGGGGTATCTTGTGGCATAGTCACAGATGACTAGCACATATCGATTGCCAGCTCGGCTCCTTGGGAGCGGTCCCACAATGTCCATAGCAATTCGTGCGAACGGCTCATCCACTATCGGTAGTGGAATCATGGGGCTTGTGGCGGTTGTTGACGTCTGAATTTCTGGCAAGTCTCACAGCTTCGGCAGTAGTCAGCTATGTCCCGGTGTAAAGTTGGCCAATAAAACCTACGAGTGATCCGTTCTGTAGTTTTCTTCTTGCCTAAATGTCCTGCCAGTGGTATTGCATGAGCCAGCTCCAACACTTTCTGTCGGCATTCCTTTGGAAGAATAATCTGATCCACTTCTTCTTTCTCTTGTCCCCTGGGCTGCCATTTTCGATACATCAGTCCATCTTCCCAATAAAAGGAATTGACCTGGGGGGTGGTGGTCTCGTTAGCCATCTCTCGTACAACAGCTAGGGTTGGATCCTCCTTCTGCATTCGTTGAAGGTCATCTTTGGTCACCTTATCGGGATTGTTGAGGGAGGCTTGTCGCCTTGGCTGGTCTTTGGCCCTCACCAGTCCATGCTTGTGTCTTTCCTGTCTTTTCTCTCTCCTGGTCTTCTTCTCTCTGGATCGACCTGGATGGAATAAATCATCAGATAAATTACTGCCCAGCATCTCCACTCCTGACCCAACACTTGGTTGATCTGGACAGTCTGTTATCTCTTCTCTCCTCTGTTCTATAAGGGGATTAGCTTGCACTCCAGACTCCTCTTCCTTGGATCTTTGAGTGGCCTCTTCATCCTCCTTCCTCCTGGCTTGTGCTCTGGTTATCACCATGGCTTCTTCAATTTTCCCAATGTTACTATTTTTAGCAGCCGTACCCAGCAACTGGATCAACTCTGGAACATCAGTCCCCAACAAAGCTGATACATGTAGGTGATCTGAAACTGCGCCTATAGTCTCAATCCTCGTTCCATTTAGCTCCATCTCCACCTTAGCTAACGGGTAGAGGTCCATATCTCCATGAGCGCATCTGATTGTGACAGCTTCTCCCTCCAGTAGCTTCTCCTCTGCAACTAGATCCTGCCTCACCATTGTCCTAGAGCATCCAGTGTCCAGTACAATGTCAGGTACTGCTGTCCCCTCAATCACTCCGCTCTGTGTAGACCAGTCTTCAGCACTGTTACTGCAAAAAAGAGCATTACTAGGGCAATTTGTGGCAATATGACCAGTCTTGCCACAGTTGTAACACTTGACAACTCTGTCTCCCTTCTCCTTCTTTGTAATAACTGGTTCCTTTAGACGGCTCTCCTTTGGTTGGCTCTCCCCATCTCTCCTGATGCTGCAATTGCGAGCCAGATGGCCTTCTCGTCCACAGGCGTGACACCTCCTTGTCTCATTCCTGGTAGCATCCTTCTTGTGATCCCTCCTCTGAACTCCCTCCTTGGAGTTGCCTGAGCCTACTCCCAGTGTTGACTTCCTGGCCTGTTCGTACTGATCTGCCAGCTCTCCAGCTTCCGATGTTGTCTCTGGTTTCCTTTCTCGGATCCACACTCGAAGATCCGGGGTCAGTGAGTTGAGAAACTGCTGCATGACGATGACATCTCCAATCTGCTCCACTGTAGAGTACTTTTGCATCCATTTTTGCCGTAGGTCTTGTAGCCTCACCACCAGTTCTCGGTGTGACTCGTCACTCTTCTTTCTGGTGCTTCTAAAACGCTGACGATACGTCTCCTCATTTATGTCGTACCGTTTGAGTATAGCCTTCTTCAATTGTTCGTAGTCATTGGCTTCGGCGGAGGGTAGGGCAGCATAAGCTTTCTGTGCTCGACCTGACAGTTGAGGAGCAAGTTGGCATGCCCATTTTCTCCTTTCCACGCTATACGCTTCCATCAGCCTTTCAAAAGTGGTTAAATAGGCTTCAATGTCATCCTGATCAGTCAGCTTAGCGACTTTCACTTTTTCCGTCACTGTAACGGTCGTCGGTGCGGCAGCAGGAGGTGCACGCCCGACGGAGGCTTCCAGTAGGTTCATCAATCGTTGCATCTGTTCTTCCCGTCGTTTTCGATCGGCCATGAGTACCTTAACCACATCTCCTGCTGAACTAGCTGTATCCACTGATTCCGATTCCGTCATATTGATATTCTCGGGACTTGGCTTCCTGTACGTTCGTCCAGATCTTGTAGTCATGTACGTGTGTCCTATCTTCAAACAAGAGACAGTTGGATCCCACCGCTGCCACCAAATGTAGAGGACCCGGAGCGGGAGTTTGCAAGTATATTAAATTTTAATTGATAGAATAACAAACGACACTGACTAGAGCACAAATTCTCAACTAACTATCCAGTTCAACTAAGCTCCTATTTATACAAAAAGGACTAAAACAAGAAAAAACACGCACAACCAAGTAAAACAGGAAAAATCTCGCACACAAATTACAACCACACAGATGACAGGACAGCAGAATACAGAACAGGTTTAGACATGCACAACTAATTAAACCACACTACAGAATAATAATTTTAACTCACACTTACACACATACAAACTGTCAATGAGTCTAACACACACAGCACATTGCACAAAAGTAACAAACTAACCCCCAATCCATCACAGTCAGTGATATGGGGCCCCCTCAATTTTCAAAATAAAAGCTTTTGCTATAGGGACCATCAGTGATATGGGGCTCCCTCAATTTTCCTAGCAAAATAAAAGCTATAGGGACAGTCAGTGATATGGGGCTCCCTCAATTTTCCAAGCTTCCTAGCAAAATAAAAACTTTTGCTATAGGGACCAGTCAGTGATATGGGGCCCCCTCAATTTTCCAAGCTTCCTAGCAAAATAAAAGCTTTTGCTATAGGGACCAGTCAGTGATATGGGGCCCCCTCAATTTTCAAAATAAAAGCTTTTGCTATAGGGACCATCAGTAATATAGGGCTCCCTCAATTTTCCTAGCAAAATAAAAGCTATAGGGACAGTCAGTGATATGGGGCTCCCTCAATTTTCCAAGCTTCCTAGCAAAATAAAAGCTTTTGCTATGGGGACCAGTCAGTGATATGGGGCCCCCTAAATTTTCAAAATAAAAGCTTTTGCTATAGGGACCATCAGTGATATGGGGCTCCCTCAATTTTCCTAGCAAAATAAAAGCTATAGGGACAGTCAGTGATATGGGGCTCCCTCAATTTTCCAAGCTTCCTAGCAAAATAAAAGCTTTTGCTATAGGGACCAGTCAGTGATATGGGGCTCCCTCAATTTTCCAAGCTTCCTAGCAAAATAAAAGTGTTTGCTATAGGGACCAGTCAGTGATATGGGGCCCCCTCAATTTTCCAAGCTTCCTAGCAAAATAAAAGCTTTTGCTATAGGGACCAGTCAGTGATATGGGGCTCCCTCAATTTTCCAAGCTTCCTAGCAAAATAAAAGCTATAGGGACCAGTCAGTGATATGGGGCCCCCTCAATTTTCCAAGCTTCCTAGCAAATAAAAGCTTTTGCTATAGGGACCAGTCAGTGATATGGGGCCCCCTCAATTTTCAAAATAAAAGCTTTTGCTATAGGCACCAGTCAGTGATATGGGGCTCCCTCAATTTTCCAAGCTTCCTAGCAAAATAAGCTATAGGGACCAGTCAGTGATATGGGGCTTCCCCAATTTTCCAAGCTTCCTAGCAAGATAAGCTATAGGGACCAGTCAGTGATATGGGGCTCTCTCAATTTTCCAAGCTTCCTAGCAAAATAAAAGCTGTCAGTGATATGGGGCTCCCTCAGTTTTCCAAGCTTCCTAACAAAATAAAAGCTTATAGTGTCTGAATATTGTCCTCCCAAAATTTGTCCCAGTGGACAATTTTCACCAGTGAATAATGTCCATAATTCACTGTCCCCCCTCAGTGAATAATGAAATCCTCAAGGCTGAAGAATTGTTACTGCATGGATGCGAGAGAGAGATTGGTAGTTTTCTCCAGTCTAGCTAGACATCTCAGACTACATCTGCTTCTCTACAAATGCAACTAGGGAAGCATTGAACAACAAACTGGAGTACAAGTTTAATTGCACCATCGTGGGCCGCCACTTCTATTTCAGCAGAATATCATGGCTGTGGAACTCAATGCCTCAAGTGAATCTTGAAAAGTCATTCAACTTTTACAGTTTTCATGGCACATTTCATGAACAACTTTAATCAAGCCAGGCTATGTACATATCATATATGCTGTCCTTGCTCAACATGCCATTTAACCTACTACAGTCACTACAAATTTTTATTTTTATACTATAGTTCTCTAAGTTACAACCTTTGTACATACTTCACTTCACTTTATTTTATTTCCAGCTTCACCAGCACGTGGTGTTAGTCTGGCAACATGTTTCACTATGCTTTAGTTCTGTAGCACCAAACTCTTTATCAAAAAATCACCTTGGAAGAAGCATGGAAGAAGCGTGGTAAAACTCTAGCTATATGTCACGTGCTAGATGAGAAAATGTCATCTTGGTCCACAATTAACTGGATAGTTCTACCACAAAATAGCTATCTAGCTAGGTGAGGTTCCCTATTTTCTACTCAGTAAGCTGTGTCACATAACACTAGAAAAGTATCTCAGTCTGTATGGTCAATGTCACAGAGTCTATGAAGCAAGTCAGAAAATTCACACTCGATCATGGTTATAATACTCCAACTGACTCTAACACACCATTAGAATGCTGTATAGCTATGAGGAATCTATATAGAAACTATGTATCTTTGCCTCTTGTATGCAATGCATACCAGCTAGCCCAAGTCAATGGCGCCTACCTCACATGGTTAGCCCCCTGAAATTCATGGCAGCTAGCTATGCATGCCTATAGATGAACAGGGCAGGCACGCATGAACCTAGTGTCTCTAGGGGCTAACTCCAAGAACCTCAGCCCACCAAATCAACACATCAGCCTAGCGCCTATAGCAATTTTTATATGCTGCAGTTTTGTGGATCTTCCTCCTCCTCATTCTTAGACTGCTTGTCATAGCCATCAGGATACACTCCACCTGTCAAGTACTCTTTTGATGGCTGTGTAGGAATACTGACATAGCTGATTGCCAGCACGCGTGCGTGGGCCCCATTTCACTGGGGGAGCCCCAAAATACTAGCGCTTTGAGGCCCCCCTGGGGGCCCCATTTCACTAGTGATATACGGCCGGGGGGCCCCATATCACGGGGGGCCCCATATCGCTCCTACACCAGTACTGCAGTAGGTAGAATTGCGAACACATCGCCCTTGAAAATCGCTGATACAACTTCCAGCCGTTCAGGATTCAGGCTAGGTATTCCTAGCTCTTTAAATATAGCTCTTGGTTACTTCTCCATTATAGCTCAGCCTCTAGCTCTGGGTGTGTCTCGCCATAGATATACTAGACTACGTACACAGGATTGGAAACAGGGCATGCGCGCGTAGAATTTATAGACCATCCGTGTAGGCATAGATATAAGAGGTTTTACGGGATTGGAAACGCCCAATCAACTGCACAACCGAGGCGCGTTGACAGATGCGCACGCGCATGCAGCATTAATTATATTAATGGCCGTGAAAGGAGATCAATATTCACTCCTTTCAAGGCAGTTAAAGTGATGTTCTGCCCCTACAACTCACAGAATAGTACAAGTAAGCTAAGGGGAAGGTATTGAAGAAGTGAAGAGTCAGAGAGTTGAAGTTGGAGAGTCTGAGGAAGGAAGTTATTAATTATTCATAACTTTTTTCCTTGTAATTATAACTATGAGTACCTATCATTGCTCATTATACATTAATTTTATGTGATTGATTTGAAAGAAAGGCCAGAATGACTTTTTGTATTAAAATTAGACATAAATTCATCATTATTATAGCTAGATAATTTTGCCCCAAAGTTATCTGCCAGTTTCTGCTCAGTTCTCCCTCATCAGCATTATTGCAATACTTCCAGCTTTTGGCTGTTGGATTTTGACACCATCCACCTCAAGAATTCGGCTCAGTCAGCTGTCCTGTGGACCCTATGGATATTAGGGGGGAAATATAGTAAGCTTGCCATCTCCATAGGATGACTATTGTATAGAAAACGAATGCACCAATTCCATTTACTGTTCTATCCTTTCCCTGAAATAACTAATACAGTTGCAATATTGTTAATCTATTTCTTGGGAGAGGGATTACAGTTTTAACACCACTTGCAAATGCTAGAGACAATATATGTCAGCTAATACAAAAACTAACATTACTATTCCATGTAGCTAAAGTTTACATGCCTTTTGATCAGAAAATGGGCAACAGCAATTGATTCTATCAAGCGTGAGAGGGATTATAGTCCCATTAACCACTACAGTAGTATTTGTAGGATTAAACTTGAAAATCTGAGCTAAAATTTATTTCATACAGTAAATCTATGCCCTAGTGTATTATAGTATCATTGGCATAAGTCTTACCTCATGGATCTTGTCAGAACAGCAACTTTGACAAAAGTGCTATGTCATTCAGCTGTCAACGCGCCTCGGTTGTTAGTTGCTAACGAGAGCACGTGATCCGTTTCCAATCCCGTAAACCTCTTATATCTATGGTGTAGGTACCTGACGAACAGAGAAATCTTATACAAAATAAGAAAGAGGGTGAAAGGCAAGGTATTTAGCGCAGCAATAATTATGATTATAAGTGAAAAGGCTCAATGACCTATAGCTGTAGTAGTTTATCATGTCAGTTTAGTCTATTTACTGTTGCTATGGAAGAAAAACGTGGAAACAGGTGACTGAAAAGTTTTGTGGCACTCCTACTACTAAAATAGAAGTCTAGCTGCCTTACTTTTAGTATAAAATGAAAGATACTAGTTGACCATATGTACTCAAGTAGTTTTAATTTTGTGCAGGGCTGGAGATGGCATGCCATTTGCCATTGATGGTGTAAGAAGCCATTTCACTATGTTGTTGTTCTTATATGAGGAGACGAGATACCTTCTTGTATCAGGGGCAGGAAAGGATACACTGGGGCAGCTTTATTCTTCATCTTGATCCCTCAAAACAAGTATATCACAACAAATCTCTCGATAATTGGATGTTCAGCAGTGCACTATCAGTACTTGTTATTATCATTTTTTAATTATAATATGAAAGGAAATATGTGTAAAGTGACAGTATTAGTTGTTACAGTATAGTATCCTTCTTTACTATAGCTTTTCTTGACAGCCAGCCATGGGTAATCTGAAGAAACAGTAACATCGACATGATTTTTTTACAGGCACCTTTAAAAAGTACATATGTACATATAAATGATCACTACCTAACAGATTAGTGGGGGGAAAGAGACTATACTTTTAACATCCAAGCTCCAGAGGTCCACAAAGTCGAACTATCATTGTTACTCGCAATTATACCCTCTAACGCTTGAGAAACCAGCCTTTTTAAGAACTATGCTTGTTTAGCACTATACTAGCCCACTCTTTGCATTCTTTGAACTTACCAATTGGCTATAGTTTAGCAGAAATTTGGCACACTACTTCTCCTCCCCTGTTTGTTTGGGGCAATTTAGCACGAACAGCTGCCTACACGATTGTCAGTATTGTCGTTATGGGCGCACGTGACCTGTTTCCAATCCTGTGTGTGTGTACGTGTCTAGTCGTCTAGTATATCCAGTCGTTACGCCAGCGGAACCGGAAGTCATAGGGCCCCATACAATTTTATTTGCACCGGAAGTTCTTCATTTGGAATATTTTCCTGTTTAGTTAACTTATAATTCCTGCTATAACTCTTACACTTTATACGTGTAGTAAGTAAAACACTTCACACAAACAGATCACACAGACCTATCTAACTATGTGAAAAAGTTGTTACTTCCAGATACACGAAGTCACGATCACTTGGAAACAAGTGCCTTGACGGTAGAGGTGCAACTGGATTTTCTGTAAGTGGCCACGACTTAAATTCTGCACTATCTTTGAGACCATGAACTGAAGTTACACTCACACAAAATACATTTTGTTCCCAACGGTAGAAAGCGCGCTACACACGCTACAATTTCAGCTGTTATCAATCAAGGCGGTAGACTAGACATGCGTCTCTACCTTTTTTGTATGAACATCCATACCTGACAACAAGGTAATCAGTTGTTGATAATGAATTATTAAAAGAGTCATTATGAGTAGAGATACAAGGCAAATATGTAATAGCTATCACAGCCACACAAGACAATAGGTATGTGAGCCAGCTTGGGAGTATGCCCTGTCTCTCCAGAGTTGCCTCTTGATGCAGCCATCTGCGCTGCCGGCCCTGTAGGGTGGATATCAATAAAGTTATGAATATGCCAACACATACCCGAAGGGCTCATTGGGTTAGAAATGCTAAGTACCAGGGTGTGAAGACACTTCATTTGTAGCCACAAAAATGAATCCACAAAGCATAGCTAGAGCTATACAGAGCAATAGATGTACCTTCACCAACTCCCATGTGCAAGTCAAACTATCATAATTATGGTGTATACACCAATATACAGTTGGTATTTATACATTTAATTGGAACTGCATATGACAAGAAATATGCCACTGGCTTTGCTAATGTATCACCGACAGCCCATTTTCTAAAATTTAGAAAGCCAAAATCAAACAAACAAACAACATTCTGAATGGTTGGAGGATATACAACAAAACACCTGGCTACACCCTCAGATGACATTGGCAAAGAACATGTTGACTTGTGGCAACAAGCCAACCAAATTCTATGATTCTGGAACCACTAGTTAATCATGGGTGGGAAGTAAAGCTTAACATTGTAAGGGTTCACTAGCCTCTTGCTGGGTGTTGTCATCAGAGGGGGAATAGAGATTGTCACAATTCTGGCACTGGCACTCTTCACCACACTGGGTCTGTTTCCTGAGGCAGCTGCAGCGTCTGGTGGAGCAGCCTGTGATGCACTTGTAACCACTCAGAAGAAATCATGGACATGATATTTGGAGAAGAGGACAATCAAGGTAATCTGGAGTTGGATGCAAATGAGTTCAATTAGTGTGAAACAGAGCTAGCTAATGGTGGACACGTGCAAACAAATTTTCTGTTTTCTCCTAGGTTATGAAACTTGGTAGTTACAGTCTTTACTCACACCTCCGTTGTAATATCCAATTTAGAGTTGTTCTGTCCAGCCAATGCTGCATAGCATCCTCTTCTGTTCGATCATCTTTGTTTCTAATTGTAGCACATCCACAAAAACTAGTAGTGGTACTTAGGAAAGGCTTAGTCCTGGCATCTAAAACTGGTGATAAAAGATAGAAAGCTTCCTTCAAAGGAGCTACAAACTATCCAAATAATCGTAGCAATAAGCATCACACCAACAGCATCAGCCAAACACGGACACCTTCCACGCGGTCGAATAGCCATTTTTTATAAATTTTTTATATTTGCCATTTTTAGAGCAATCTGATTGGGACGCAGCTAGCTAGCTATAGCTGCGCGCGCGGGCGACACAAGTAAGAGCTGTACCAGACCACTTTTCTTCCCCGTCCCAAAAAAAGAAAAAAAAAGAAGAAAAGCTGGGCTGGCGTCGCCAGACTATATATTACCTGTGATTATTACTTTAATAACTTGTGTAGCTAAACCACTAAGAATTATGAGGTATATTATTAGCTAATGCATAATGACTTGGCATACTTATTGGTTGACCAACGTGCAATCACAAGTCCACAACTATCTGGTATTAATCCACCTTCTCCAAAGAGCGATTTCATAGGTTCAGCAAAGTCACGATAAAGTATTACATTAAGAGCTGATTGGTCATATCTGTGACAGCCAGCATAAACTTTCTTGGGCCAGACTTTCTTTTTAAAGTCACATCCGTAGACTGTAGAACCTTTTGGAGCAATACACTCTACATGCATTGCACAGTCTACCCATTTCGGCAAAAAATTCTCCTTGAAGAGATTATTAGCCCAATAAATAACTGAACCAGATTCAAACGTTGGAGATAAACTTGCCAATTGTTCTCGGGAATCAGTCAAGTTAAGGTATCGAAACATACCGTCATGTGTTGATTTCATTACCTGAAGTCTTTCCTCTAATCTAGAGCAGGGTAAGACAGGAAATTTGAGAAGGTTAGGGATAAAATTTTTAACTGATTGTGTCACACGGATACTAGCATCACAAAAGAAGAATATCTCATATTCTTCACTCATTTCTTCGATTATAAATGGCTTCCAAGCATACATCCTCAAGGTTTTTGTATGATTGGGGTACTTGCTGAAGTCAAACCTTCTGATTTCTGTATTACAATATGATGATATGGTTCTGGACTGAGATGCTTTCAGTCCTAGATCATAAACCATGATCTTAGTGTGTGGAAAATGAGCATGAACTGATCCAATATAGTCAATAACTTCTTTAAAGTGGTTACTCGAAATTGCTGTCACCATCACTAACTTGCATAATATGTAATCTTTACAGCTGCAGGTACCACCCACATTTTTTGCACCTTCAGGACAAAGGTCTTCAAGTTTTTTTTGTCTTGCTATGGAACAACAGGAGGACCCAGAACTAGGTCGTGAAGGACTAGAGCCTGTGATAGGACTAGGACTAAGGCTAGACCTGGCAATAGAACTAGGATGACTAGAGCTAGGACTAGGATGACTAGGGCTAGATCTGGCAATAGAACTAGGACTAGGGTATAAACTGCCGGTCATACCCTTCCTAATATGAGTCCAACTAGCACGAGGCGTGAAAAAGACAACGATTATAACGAGACATAATATTATAAACAGAACTGAAATTCTAAGAAATACTTTCATCTTTCAAGCACTTAGACTATAGCTAGTCACAATCAAGGAATCTGATTGGTCTATTTGGTGAATTCTATTCACTTAGAATCACGCCTTATGGCACTTAGAATCACGCCTTATAGCACTTGCCCTAGGTAAACCCGGTAAAGATGGTCATTCCAATTGGTCCAATTCTACCAACGCATCGCGGTGGCCGGCCACGGTTATTGTTTCTAGGTGCACTCTGATTCATGTTTATTGCATTTAAAAACCATGTTTATTGTTTCCAAGTGCGTGTTGAGGTAAGTTACACCTCGACCAACGGGATCTACGGTCTGGTTAGAAACCTTCGGGCCCTTAGTAGCGCCCTCGCTGCGCTCGGGACGCTACAGCCCAGGGCTCTCAGGTTTCTAAATAGACCGTAGATCCCTTGGTCTCGTTGTCTAACTATTATTTATGTGTCGTGAAGCAGGCGCTCCCCTAGGGTGTATTATCAACACTCTACCAGGGTAATGCACCTTCCTGGTGCTTAACATAGGTTGTTTTTACACTCAACAATACTTAAGTGTACACCCTTTGAGGTGTTCAGTTGTAGTCCAGATTGCTACCATTACACTCAGCAAGGTGGTCTCAATACACTTAGATATCACATGATAAAACAGAAACATTATACAAAAGAAGTTATTCAGCAGCAGACAATGATGTGATGTTCTGCAGTACTCTCAACAGACATGCAGGAGGTACTTGATCATCTTTTATATTAAAAACTGACTGCTGAAGAAATAAAAAGATCCCAGAAAGAGATTTAGGATAAGCTATATCAAATACATAATAAGTACAAATCAAGTCAATGATAGCGTCCAGGTAACTTTTGGATTCACAAATTGCAATATTTTCTCCACAGATGAAATACTGTGTATTCTCCATTGCAGTACCAATCACAAGGATAAATGGTGCAGACTGTGAAATGTCCAATATTTCTTTATTTAAGTCAACATCATTAGTCTGCAATTAATAATAATAGTTTATAATCATTAGGATCTGGTCCAGAGCCAGAAATAATATATGGGCTGCAAAGCGGCTCCATGCACCCTAGATAGCAGCTTATATGGCTTTTTGACCTATTTGGCACCCCATGGAAATACGGACATTCAGTAAATATATAGTACACATCCTGGCTTCCATGACTCCTGTATTAAAGGGTATTACTGTAGACGCTGAATAGTAACAACCAAGACCCATATTAACACCAGTTGTTACGAATAGTCTAGAGCATTAATAGAAACAATATTCACTATGATTCTGTGTTACTATTTTATCACTATCTTAATGAAGCCAGCAAAAAATTGCTACAGACATTATCATGGATAGTTGGTTTGATCAACAGTGACCATTGTTTTATAACAACCCACAGGAATGTAACACCATACACAAATGTAACCTAAAAAAACCTGAAGTAGTGAGGTTCGTTAATATTCAGTATGGTTGCTGCTATGGATTCTGAAACATAGTAAGTGTTTAGGGATTTATTGTCATCGTAATCTTTACACGGTTTTGTGAGGTAAGCCACCTCTCTATAGTATAAACATGACATAAACATGACCACCATACACAAATGTAACCCATTTGTTCTGAAAAAAACCTGAAGTAGTGAGGTTCGTTAATATTCAGTATGGTTGCTGCTATGGATTCTGAGACATAGTAAGTGTTTAGGGATTTATTGTCATCGTAATCTTTACACGGTTTTGTGAGGTAAGCCACCTCTCTATAGTATAAACATGACATAAACATGACCACCTACCTCAAAGCTCTTGATGAAAATATTTTTCTTTCCTGGTCCCCTAGGATACAGAAGTTTCATGATTAGTTCCATCATGATTGCATTTGAATGATCTAAGAAGAATATGTAAGCTTACGTAGTTGTCACAGTTACATAATATCAACTCACCCTCCTTGATAGTTTTCTCGGACTCTGTTACAGCCTCAGACTCTGATATGCCCTCCAATTCTCCAAGCAATTTTTTTATAGCAGGCCGTTCAATTTTTGCAATTTTTACCACTTTTTCCATCCAAGGGAGCCAGTCATCTTTCAGTGTTGATACATTATATTCCAGAGAAATTATGGAACGAAATTCTCTACGTAACTAGAAAGAAATTGAAGTCATGAAGATGAAATTTGATGCACAATTAACTTCACTACAGAACTTGAGATTACTATCTCAGGGGCTGACCATGGTATACATTTTTGTTATTAAGCAATTGATAAGAATATTCAGACAAACCAGTTAAAGGGGACCTCCACTCCTTAAATAGCTAATAATGTAAGGACAATCTTGTATTTAGGGAACTTACATTCCTTGTATTACATAAGCATGGAAACATTTTCAATATATCTGCGATTAGAGGTCTTTCTGCTGATATCCAATTTCGCCTTTTTTTTTCTATTTTCTCCATAATACTTTTTATCATGGCCTGATTTCTTCCCCTTCTTCCTTTTTTCCACTTGGATAATAGGTTCGCAACAGCTTCATCATAATTGTCGTCTTCCTCTTCATGGTTTACATACACATCATCTGACTTCAACCTTTTCGATGGGGGCTCTTGTTTACCTTGGTGTTGTTTCACAACACAATGGTCCTTTGTAGTGGGGGCATGATCTCTACGGAAATTCTTAAAAGAATTCCTAAGGGATTCTTTCCACGATCCCTACAATAAAAATGCAACTGGATTAAATTTTGTAGGTAAGAATGATAATCTAACTTACATAACCATTTGATCCTAATTGCTTGCTGTCTCTAAGTTTTCGATACTTAGCTATCAATTTCCGTGAAACAGTGACATATTGCTCTGAGCTTGGGAACTTTGTTTTTTGTACAATTAGGGTTCGCAAAGTTTGGATAATATCCCTTCTTGCTTTGGAGGACACTATACCAGTTTCAATCGATTTTCACACTGACTCGTTATAACTAAGGAACTCTGGGATTTCAAATTTAAGATGCCAATTATTAGCTGATTCTGTAGCATTTTCTGATTCAACTTGAGACTCCTGCATACATACATGTATGCACATATCATACTCAGCTAGTAGTTAGTAA
This sequence comes from Crambe crambe, assembly GCA_963924555.1. Classification (NCBI taxonomy): domain Eukaryota; kingdom Metazoa; phylum Porifera; class Demospongiae; order Poecilosclerida; family Crambeidae; genus Crambe; species Crambe crambe. Next base: position 5,531,040 of record OZ004582.1, read on the forward strand.
TGTTACTGCTTACTTTGTGGTTACTAGTAAAGCTTCCATTACTGGAGCATTCACCAGGAGTGTTATCTGATTCCTTCCTTTGTTTGGCCTATAAAAAAACAGTGCTTATGTGCTTATTAATAGGCATTTTAACTTACATTCTTCAGTATGCCTCTTATTTGTGTTCTTAGTCCTATTATTGGCACTAGCTCCTTCAAATCATCCTCGGTTAGCTCTAAGAACGCTTTTCCAGTAATGAGATTTTTCTCAAAATTTGAAACCACATCTGTACTAACACCCTCTTCCAACAAAAAATCCCCCAATTCAGCAGCATCAAATCCAGGCAGGTCCTTCTCAGCCATCAGTGCAGTTCAGAATATTATTAAGGCCGGCTAGCTAAACTACTCCTGCTTTTACAGTCGTTACAGTCAATTCGCCAATGTAATTTTTCGCGTAGGTGTATTTTATTATGACGTAATTATTGCGGTACTTGTAAGCGTGTTTCTCGACAGCTGAAACTGGCAGAGTGCTCGCCTCAGATCTTTGTTCTCCGGAGGAGTTTGTGTTAGATATCGCGTACAGAGCACCTGTGATATCCATACTTGGGGTAACAAGTAAGAAAACTACTGTACCAGACTAACCTGGCTTTATAGGGCTAGCACTCCACTCCACGTGATAATAAACTGGCACAGCGTGACCGAGTAGATCATGCCTGTTTATCGTCATAAAGAACTGGAACAACACAGAACTTGGATATATTATGTAGTAAGTATTATTTAAGAAAAATGCTTAGTTTCAAACCAAAATGTATGTCAGAAAAAATTTCCTGACAAGGTTTGTAGGCAGAGTACATAGTATATTAAAGAGTTTGAAGGGAGAAATGTATAATGTGAGTGGTAGAGGGCAGTTACAGTTCAAAACTGTCATCACTGTTATAATTACAGTCACAAGAATCTCCAAAAACATCTTCCATTATGAGATTAGTGTCACTGTCATTTTCAGTCGGCTCAATCTCTTCCCTTTCCAGATCTTCCATGTGGCTGGCTTGTAATGGCAGATTTGAACAATGCTGACACGAACAGCCTTCAGAGCAGTGGTTTCCTTTCTTTCTGCATCCACAGTGAGTTGTTCGGCAACCAGCTTTACATTTGCACCCTTTTGTTAGCAACAAAACCCTTTGCTCGATTTGTTTGATGTTATCATCACTATCCCAATCTATGGCAAGTACTCCGTCATTAATCTTCCATCCATGTGATGAGATCTCATGTAATTGGATAATGCTCTGATCAGCTTGTCCCCACATGTCTAACACCCAGCATGACCTCTTCCAATGACGTAGTAGTGCATCTACTGAGGGAATCATGTCATTTTCTGCACTTATTCGATCCCATACAGTTTGTCGGATGTCCTCCAACCACTTGTTGTGCGTATCCAAGGGAGATTCGTCAGTTTGAAAGCTCTGGAAGTGTGATTTAGGTGAGTTGGTATTGAATCCTGTGGCATTCTTTTTATAATATACGGTGCCAATCAGCCTGAGGAAAGCCAAGAAACCTCGTGTGTGTCCTTCATTTGAGATCGAGGTATCAGAGAGTGACTCGTGTGTGTATGTTGTTTTACCAGTGATAAATGCTGCATGTTGAAAAAAGTTTCTCATGAATGTGGCCTTTCCAATTCCTGAAAAAAATGATGTGTAATCACAGCCAGTAACTACAAACAGTACTTGAATGACTTTTGAAAGTGTGGCTGGTTCAATGCTGGCTAGGTTAGGGTCATTTTTCAAAGCGGTTACAAGATGTTTCATGTGTACAAAGTGCAGTTCTTTGGATAGAATGCTGCTGATTTGCACTAAGATCTCCTTTTCTTGATTGCACTGAAGTGGCAGACCAATCATGTACACATCAGTGTCGGGGGACTGTATCAATATTTGATTGCAATTTGTTTTCCTTGCATGTAGCCATACTCTGGTATCAGCTTCCTCGGCGTTATTGGAAAACTTAGGATCTGGTTGTGGAGTGCATGTACTGCCACCTTCTACAAACCATGCTGTATCGGACAGAGGTTCAGCAAATGCTCCAGCCACATAGAACCTTTGATTTTGTACAAGGTGAGGGTAAAGATGTTTCATCATATTCTGGGCCAAAAAGCACGTTAGATGTCTTTTGCATTGACGGCAGTGCAATACATTTTCTCTCCACTTACGACATGGAAGTTGTGAGTCTGCTTGAATTGCCTCACAAACGTGCTCAGGTGCTATTGGTGATGCTTCATCACGTTTTTTTTGCTCAAAGTATTTTGGGGTAGCCTTCAACCGCCCTGGGTTATCAAATATTAAGTGAACCTCAGTGATGCCCCTAGTAAAGTGTGGGATGATATATCTTTGTGACAAAAATCGTCCATAGTCACCAAATGTAGTGAGGCTTCCAAGAGGAGCTGTGTTTATCATAAACATCCCTTCCACTATGCAGCATTGTGGCTGCCATCCTTGTGGGTATTGTGAGAGAAAAACTTTTTGTGGAGCATTTTTGTACTGTTTTTCTAAGGCTTTTGTCATGTAATGCTTTTGACCTTTCAGTGGGATCCCTTGATGGTCTGATATTGCCAGTGGTAATGCAATCAATTGTTCCCCTGCTGTTTGTATAGGATTCCCTGTACGCATGGACCATTTCAGTTTTTTTCGTAAACAGGACATTAAAATTTTTCAGTCCTTTTTTAGCTGAGAGACCCGTTTCTTTCCTACTTTTTTCGTAGAAAAGGTTAGCAATTGCTTTTTTCTCATGGGAGCTGTTGAGCTGGGTTCTCTTAGAATGTAGAAGGATATTCTGGAATGAAATTCATTCTGTCGAATCACCCGAAAATTGAGCAGATCTGAGGTTTGCTGAGCAGTAGCAGATGTTTTGGTGAAAGGGTTCATCAGACCTCTGTTAGTAGGTGGTACTTCAAACAGTGAATGTTTTTTTATGGCTGTGATCTGTGCTTTGATGTTCTCTTCTCTTTTATAATCTCTGCTGTTTGTGGTTAAATACCAGTTGTGTGTCTGTGGATGAACTATTTCCTTGTCTGGAAATAGCTGTTGATCCAAATTTTCAAGAGTCTTAGTTCTCGATGGCAGATAGTTGACAAATCTATTGATGTAATCATGAGATGGCTGTACAATTGATGTTTTACATGATTTATTAATCAGCATCTCATGAGCTTCATCGATGGCAACTGAATGCCATGATCTTCCCCCAATACTCACCACAAAAGCACCTTGTCGAAACATAGTGAGAATGGATTGTGGCATGCAAAGTAAATCTGCTAGGTGTTGGGATATAAGTTTAGTGTAATTGTGGTGATCAAATGCCGTAAAAGTGGCAGCCATTTGTTTGATGCTGGCTACCCTCAGTGACCAATCTCCACTCCTGATGGCAAGGAAGAGCCCTATGTATGCCATGAGATCCTGAAAAACACACTGCACCCAAAATCGCCATGTTTCATCTTTCTTAGCAAGTTTTTGGATGAAAGCTTTAAACTTCTTAAAGTTTTCTGATGTCACATGATGTATTACATCTGGCGATTCTGGATGGGACAGTTTATTGGCAATAAGGGTAAGAGGGTGGGTGTGAACTTCTGACTGCTTCTCCAAGAAAACTGTAATCATAGCCCTATAGAGAGCCTCCCATACCTCCAAGAGAAAACAATGGGTCCTTTTAAATTGCCCACAGACTTGAATGGACGCAACAGGGTATCCTGCAGCTTTAGCTAGATCCTTGAAACCTGCATCGAAATATGGTTTCATGAGAGCTTTTTGAAAGTTTATAAGCATATGCCAATCTCCAGGCATTGGAATTACCCAATCAAGCTCTTTTCCATATTCACTTTTTAGAGCTTGGAAGATTTCGTACAGCTTTTGATCCCCCGTGAGTACTAGATATTCCTTTTTTTTGTTCAGAATGAACTTCGTGTAAAGATCATGCAGGAGTTCAATGATGGTATCTTTGTTGTCAGACTGTGCGTCAATGACTTCCAGATATGTTACCTCAGACTTTTTGGTATGTGTCACCCTTTTCAAGTCAAAATAGGTTTGAATGTTAATAAATACTTGTCTTGAACTGGGGTCAGCCGTATCATTAACAGCCATTTTTTGTAACATGTAGCTAAACAATTCTTCTTGAATTTCCGCTACAGTATCAATCTCTGTCTGACTTGTTGCAAAGTCAACTAGTGACTTGGTATTGATGGGTGCAAGTTGCTGGGTAGTAGGTGCTGAAAGCATTGGTACCAAATTTTTTGTACCATGATTGATGTATTCTTTCCTTCTCTCTACTCCAGTACGTCCTCTGCACCATGCTTTTGCTGCTGGTGATCGTATGAGGTATGTTGGAGAAAGCATTGGTGATCCTCTCTCTGGTCTTTTTCGTGACAAGATATCTGCTGTATTTGAGGTAGGTGATATTGGACTGATTTGGAGCAATGATGGGACTGAAACTGGAACAGGCTGTTGGAGTGTTGGTGTGACTGATGTTGGACTGGTGGCCATAGGTTGGAATTCGAGTGTTGGTGTGACTGACGTTGGACTGATGGCCATGGGTTGGAGTTTGAGTGTTGGTGTGACTGACATTGGACTGGTGGCCATGGGTTGGAGTTTGAGTGTTGGTGTGACTGATGTTGGACTGGTGGCCATGGGTTGGAGTTTGAGTGTTGACGTGACTGATGTTGGGCTGAGTGTTGGTGTGACAGATGCTGGACTTGCAGCTGTGGGTCGGAGTTCAAGTGTTGGTGTTACTGATGGATCTGCAGCCAGTTGCAACTGTGTGTGAGATTGAGCAGGTAAGAGTTCAAGTCCAGGCAGGGGTTGTACCAGTTGTACAGTGGTTCCATGCCAGCTGCTTTTATGATTATTGCATACTTGGGAAAATTTATGTAAAAAATCGATGTTGTCTGCTGATACTATGATAAAGGAACTGGAACTGAATTGATCAGTACAAGGAAGACCCAAACTCTCTATTTTAGTTTGTCTGAATCTGGATAAGGTGTCTTTTGAGGCGCATAAGCCTAGTCTGTTTAAGATTTTTATTAAGTGAGCTGATCCCCCATGGCTCTCCACAACATCAGTAATCAGTGTATGCATAGGTAGAGAACAACGATCATCTGTGCTGAAAAGGATTGCACAAAGCAAAAAAAAGTTTCTTACTGTTTTAGTATTGGATTCATTTTTAGATGTACCGATTCTATCTCTTGTGGATCTGGTTAAAGCACAGATAGCTTTCCACAGTTCTGGATTGAGCTGATCAATGATAGAGTGGATATCTAGCTTTTCATATTTACTTTAAAAATATGAACTTTTTGCTATAAATTTTTGACACTGATCATGAACCAAATCATTCAAGTGATCAAGTACTTCACTACTTGATTCATTAGCACTTGATTTCACTGGATTTTCTGGATCCTCAACAGGTGCGGGTTTACTCTGACCAAGCTTCCATAGGGTTTGCTGTAACATTGGTGCGAGGTCAGATGTTTGCCTATAAAGTAAGGTGCCGTACTTTCTGACACTGCAGAAGTATTTGAGATGATGCTCCAGCTCACTTAGCAGGTTACAAAATACCCACATAGCTGTCATGTGTGTACTTTCACCCACTAGGCCACTTTTTGCCAATAGTTCACTACAGTATTTTTTGAAAAGTTGGTGTACTGTCGGTAATAGCATTACTTTTCTGTGCAGTAGTTCCTGTCCAACGTAAAGTATAGTTTTATCCATGGCCAAGTTGGTCACTTGTTGTAGTGATGTGGGAGAGATGGTATGTGTTCTGTACCTAACTTTTTCAATTAGTGATTGGAGCTCGCTGTCTAGGCTTGCTTTGTTGTCACCCTTAATGATGGTTAATTGGGATTTATAACAAGTGAAACAAACCCTATCTGTGTCAGATATGTGACCGTCAAAACCAGTAGTCGTTCGTAAATGATGTTCAATAATTGCAGGGTTTGGGGAAAGTCTGGATTTCATATTCTTGAGAGAGGTGTACAGGTGGGACAGTTGGTGTTTGGTTGTACTTGTACGTTTTTGTAAAGTTGATGGTAATGATGTTTACAAAGGGGGGTTGGAATGGGAAGAACACTCATTTTGCTTTTTAAGCCACATTCCTCTACTGCTAAGCTCATTCTATTTGCATCAGCCATGTTGCTAGAAGCAAATACATCGTTTGTACAACACCTAATACAGCATTCATTATTAATCCTTTGTTTTTCCCACCTAGGATGATAGGTGGAATTGGTGAGAACTCGTCCGACATCATCTCTGCATGGCCGGCATATGTGGTTGTCCCCTGTGATGCCCTTCTCAGCTACAAACTCACATGCCTTGATGTTCTTCCATGTTTTCACACGAGACATATGGTCATGGGGGGTATTACACAATGCACAATCTGTGGCTTTTGACATGATCTGTATAATATATTTTTTATCAACTCAATGCTACTTCCTTCCTCATAACTAATACACCTTTAGCAAATAGCTATCTACAGTGTTCTACACTTTGTTTATATTGTAACTACATGCATGAGTAATTAAGTACCTGCAACGATGTGGTAAAACACTACCTCACTTTGTGGTTCGTTATGTCTGTTGTGATAAGTGGGAACAGCTGCAAATTTGCTATGTAGGAAGCAGCTGCATATATGTACTATGAACTGTGTTCCGATGTGACGGCTGTTGTCAGAAAAAATTTCCTGACGAAATTTGTTTGCACGTGTCCACCATCAGCTAGCTCTGTTTCACACTAATTGAACTCATTTGCATCCAACTCCAGATTACCTTGATCGTCCTCTTCTCCAAATATCATGCCCATGACTTCTTCTGAGTGGTTACAATGCATCACAGGCTGCTCCACCAGACACTGCAGCTGCCTCAGGAAACAGACCCAGTGTGGCGAAGAATGCCAGTGCCAGAATTGTGACAATCTCTATTCCCCCTCTGATGACAACACCCAGCAAGAGGCTAGTGAACCCTTACAATGGTAAGCTTTACTTCCCACCCATGATTAACTAGTGGTTCCAGAATCATAGAATTTGGTCGGCTTGTTGCCACATGTGGCACACCCAACATGTTCTTTGCCAATGTCATCTGAGGGCATAGCCAGGTGTTTTGTCGTATATCCTCCAATCATTCAGAATGTTGTTTGTTTGTTTGATTTTGGGTTTCTAAATTTTAGAAAATGGGCTGTCGGTGATACATTGCAAAGCCTGTGGCATATTTCAGTTCCAATTAAATGTATAAATACCAACTGTGGGGTTGGTGAAGGTACATCTATTGCTCTGTAGCTGTATAGCTCTAGCTATGCTTTGTGGATTCATTTTTGTGGCTACAAATGAAGTGTCTTCACACCCTGGTACTTAGCATCTCTGGGGTACACTAACCCAATGAGCCCACCTTCGGGTACGTGTTGGCATATTCATAACTTTATTGATATCTACCCTACAGGGCCGGCAGTGCAGATGGCTGCATCAAGAGGCAACTCTGGAGAGATAGGGCATACTCCCAAGCTGGCTCACATACCTATTGTCTCTGTGTTGATGTGTGGCTCTGACATATTTGTCTTGTATCTCTACTCATAATCTATATTTTGACTCTTTTAATAATTCATTATCAACAACTGATTACCTTGTGGTCGGGTATGGATGTTCATACAAAAAAGGTAGAGACGCATGTCTAGTCTGATAACAGCTGAAATTGTAGCGTGTGTAGCGCGCTTTCTACCGTTGGGAACAAAATGTATTTTGCACAAGTGTAACTTCAGTTCATGGTCTCAAAGATGGTGCAGAATTTAAGTCCTGGCCACTTACAGAAAATCCAGTTGCACCTCTACCGTCAAGGCACTTGTTTCCAAGTGATCGTGACTTCGTGTATCTGGAAGTAACAACTTTTTCACATAGTTAGATAGGTCTGTGTGTGATCTGTTTGTGTGAAGTGTTTTACTTACTACACGTATACAGTGTAAGAGTTATAGCAGGAATTATAAGTTAACTAAACAGGAAAATATTCCAAATGAAGAACTTCCGGTGAAAATAAAATTGTATGGGGCCCTATTACTTCCGGTTCCGCTGGCATAACGACTGTTTATTAGCCAATCAAATGACAGCATGTGTCATGCATGCATGCATTATATACGGCATGCATGCCATTATTGCCACGTCACCATATTATAACAGCTGCATTTCATGTGCAAGTCATCATGTGCAAGTCACATGTACAATACCTACATGTTTATTACCTATGCTTGATGTACTAATCAGAAGTAATTAACTTCTACATTTGATCTTGTGAACAGGTGAGTTGTAATTAATCAGCAGTCTAAACAGTGGGTATTACCCAATTTATACTTGAAATACTCAAGCACTAACTTCAATTAAAATCATATATACTTATGAGATATAAAAGCTATTTTGCCCAGTCATGGCCTCACTTTTTAATATGGTGTGTCCAATATGTCCTCCGATACAAACACCACTTTGTTTAAATGTTTCTCAGTATTTGAAGCACTTGGAACTATTCCACTCACATCAACCCAACTTCACCATAACCTGTGGTATCGGTGGATGCTTACGCACTTTCAAAAATATAAGGACACTTCGTAATCATGTATCTGGTTTTCATAGTGACAGAGATAATCTCGATGAAAGTAATTATACTGACAATGACGAGAGCCACGATAACAGTGATGATGATTTTACGGAAGAAAATGATTGGAGCAATGCTGAACAGCATGATAATATTATAGATGCAACAAAAATATCTTCAGCACTTTTCATTCTCAAACTAAAAGAGAAGCAGAAACTCACACAGGTAGCGGTACAATAGAGGGAGTCACCAGTTTATTCCAAGGACATCTGGATGCTTTACTCAACCAGATTAAAAGCAAGCTTGTGGAAGCAGGCGTATCAACAAGTACCATTCCAGGTTTTGATGACCTCTTCAAGGAAGAAGAGCATTATAATCCATTCTTTGGATTGGAGACGAAGCACAAGCAGCTCAACTTTTCAGAAAGCACCTTAATTTTGTTGTAAGTTTGATCACAACTTTTGTATGTACATTAGAAATATCCTCATTTAGGACCCTGTACGTGTGCCACTAGGTGAGAGGCATGTCTGGAAAGGCCAAGGACGAAAACGTCGTTGCATTGTAAAAAAAGACCATGCAATCTACATTCCAATATTGACCACACTGAACAATTTACTGAAGAATGAGGGAATTTGTGCTGAGGTTAGCTATACACCTTAGCAAACAATTTATATTAATTAATAGGTTATGAATGGGCATACATTGGATAGTGATACACTAGAAGACTACTGCGATGGCCAAGTTTTCAAATCGCATCCACTTTTTTCCATCCATAAGAATGCTCTTCAGATTTATTTTTATTATGACGACCTAGAGGTCTGTAATCCTTTAGGGTCAAAAGCAAAGATCCACAAGCTAGGTAAGGAAATCTAATAATAATGGCTGAATTGACAAATATTTTCACTTCTATATAACAGGGATATTCTATTTCACTTTGGGTAATCTCAGGCCAAAATTTCGCTCCCAACTCTCAGCAATTCATGTTGTATCAATAGTCAGCCACCCCAATCTTTCCAAATACGGAATTGATGCAGTTATTGAACCATTCATTGAAGATATAAGGAAGTTGGTATGTGCATTATCTTTTAGTACACTCATTTAGTAAACGTCTACTCAAGCACTCCCCATACCTTCCAAATTTCATAGTATAACAATATGAGAATTTCAGGAAAAACATGCTTTGTAATATAATCCATATAGTGATCTAGTTCTCTATTTACAAGGTATTTTGCCGTGTATAGGAGGAAGGTTACATCTTTGAATTGGAAGGGAGACCAACTAAAATGTATGGTACAATCTCTGTTATTTCTGCTGACAACCTTGGAAGCCTTGCTTTAGGGGGGTTCAAAGAGAGCTGCAGTGCTAATAGATGTTGTAGGCATTGCATGGCCACACAAGACACGGCCAAGACCAAGGTTTGTTATTTATTGGTCAAATTGAGGATGCACCAGAAAATAACATTATAACAGTTCGCAGAAATTCAATTTGAACTTCGTGATAAAAGTACCCATGAAGAACAATGCAGTAAACTTACCCAACCATCAGCTGCAGATTGCCTTAAAGCTTCAAAGGAATTTGGTATCAACAGAGATGCTTTGCTTAACAAATTAAAGTGGGGTATTTTTGATAGCAAGCCAGATTTTATTACAAATTTCTAAATCTAAGGTATTTCCATGTGTGTGATGGTGCACTGATACCGGATATCATGCATGATATTTTGGAAGGAGCTTTGGAGTATGAAATAAAAGTCATGTTGGTTACCCTCATCACAACAGAGAATTGCTTTACTTTAGCCGAATTTAATTCGAGATTAGAAAATCTGGATCTGGGGTATATGGAGGCAAAAGATCGTCCTACTTTGATTACAGAGAACGCTCTATTGAGCCCAAGTAGTAAGCTAAAGCAAGAAGGTACAAGTATAATGCTATAATGCTCAATGATAATTACCGGTATGTATATGTATGTATGTATGTATAGCTGCTCAAGTATGGTTATTAGGATGTATCCTACCTCTTGTTATTGGTGACCTTGTGCCAGAGGATGATGAAAATTGGAAAAATTTTCTAAAGCTTATGGACATTGTTGATATTCTCTCTTGTCCGATTATAACAGAGGACAATGTGGCATATCTGGCAGCACTAATAAATGATCATCACGAGGAATTTCGGCGTCTGTATCCCCATCATAGCATAATTCCAAAGATGCACTTTATGGTGCACATGCCTCGGCTTATGTTAAAGTAAGTTATTCTTGCTATTATCTATTTGTAGGTCTACTTTTCATTCCTCTCTATAGATATGGTCCTCTAGTCTGCCACTGGACAATGCGCTACGAGGCTAAGCATGCTTATTTCAAAAAAAAGGCTCAATCGATGGGGAATTTCATTAACCTACCATTTTCTCTTGCCATGCGTCATCACACTTTCATTCTTATAATGTGCTCAAGCAAACTTCTACCCCAAAGTACTTCAAATATGACAATTTATCGCTTAAAAAACCAGTTTATTTTCACCGTGCACAGTCACTTCCAGGACAGGTCATCATCATTATGCCTTATCATATTAATTAAATCATTTCACCTATTAATTATCTTGAACACCAAAATAACATTGAGTACCGAAACTGTATACTATCCTACCAAAGGTTAGTATCCTTCCCACTATCTGTGGCGGCTCTGTTAGCTATTATGTGAAATATGAATTAATAAAATTATAGTATGTTTCTTGTTACCAGGTACACCATTATTATTGTGTAAATAGTACTCATTACCTACAGGGGAATGGGGATATCCCTATTCCCCCTACAGTATATTGTTACACTGTGTGGTGTATATTTAACACTCTACTTTGGGTGCTAACAAACACCCTTCTTCAATAATATCCCAAAACGGTGGATAAAACACCCTTCAAGCGTTCCTTAAACACCCCTTTCATCTAGGGTGCTCAATACGCACTACTCTTAAGGTGTAATCTAACACCCCGTTTTTAACAGTGTGCAGGCCCTCAGTGAAACGGGAAATGTGGGGGCGGAAAGGAGAGCCTAGTTTCTACTGCAGACCGGATCCTTCACATTCCAGGGGATTTGGATTCCCTCCGTACTTTCCCGTTTTTGATTTCATCATAATTATTATTTTGTCAATCAGCGTTTTTTTGTGCAAGATGGCGAGTTCGTTTCTGAGAGTGTTTCTTCTAGCGTTTCTTCAAGCGATTCAAGTTCCCACTATCCGCAAGCGCTTTCTCATGCCCTGTCAATGCTTGGTTTACCCAATCGAACTGTTGCTGAAGGAAGAGCAGAAGCTGGCTATCCGAGCTGTATTTGATGGCAAGGATATGTTCGTGCCCCTGCTCTCAAGGGATCTCCGCAAAGAAGATCTGGCCAGCTCTTTCAAGCTAGTAATGTTTGCAGTTGCCTTCTCCAAGGAAACTATTCTCCTCTTGCAAGCTTAACAGATGTGTGATGGGAATAGTCTCGCAAGCCAGCCGTATTTTTCACGCGCGAAAAGGGGAGGGGGAAAGGAAGAAAAATACGTACGTCTGGTCAGACTGGCCAGGTTTTTGTGAACTCTGCCAGAATCTTGGCGGAGCCAATCAGATCAAAGTAGTCATGTGATGTTCAATAAATCATGTGACATGATGACTACTTTTTCTAGCTCGCGCGTGAAAATGAACCGAAGCAGTATTTAATATAGAGCCACCCGCCACAGTGAAGAGGGGGTAGGCGCAGCTATGGACGAGACAACCAAAAGGCTAGCTTTAGAGAAAACCAAAGGTGCATCATAGCCAGTTGTTGCAAGTGGCCGAAGTGATGTCTTCGCTAGCATGCCTACAGTGGCAGTCAGACTGGTGGCAGTGGCAAATCACACTAACAGACGCCTCCATTGCCATAATATAGCTATATATCTATGCGCCAAATTCAAATTAGTCATGTGATTTTAATGTGACTTGACCGCGCGACTAAAATTAATAGCATTCCTTATGTTCACAAAATCCTGGCGAGTCTGACCAGACTGTATATGGAATATTCAGGCTGGCTCGCGAGGCTATAATGGGAAGGGGTCATCTGGAGCTAGCTCAGGGACATCCAGGAGTTTGTTGATCCTAAAAGCCCACTTCTATGATAATCCAGAACTGCTGAACAAGGCAATGGCTGCACTCTGCTCACACTGTCACGAAATATTTGGTCCGGGGCAATATTCGGTCCGGGGTGGACAAAAAATTTGCAATTTTCAGTCCCATTGCGCCATAGATTGTCCGACCCGTATAGGTAGCTACGTAAGTACGTAGCCGTAAGAGGGCGCCCAGCAGCGACTGTTATCTCTACCATGCAGCAGCTGACTTGGCAGGGAACCTCCAATACTCCGGGATATGCTTTGAAGATTGGTGAGGGACAGCCCATGCTGAAGAATGTGGATCACCTTTGCTCATGGAGACACTGGGAGGATGGTGCGAGGGTGCAGTTCAAACTATTCGTGACATCAGCAAACTGCAGGGCCTTAGGCTGCCTGCTCAGTGGCCCTAGCCCTAGCCCTAGCCCTAGCCCTAGCCCTAGCTCTAGCCCCCCTCCCCCCCACCTACTTTTGTCGTGGTGTTTCTGCCCCTGCTGCTGAATGCACACTTTTCCAGCGACTTGCCATTTCACTGTGGAAGGCTGTGGCTGATTCACCCCTGCAGTAGTTGACGGGAAGGTCTAACTGTTACACAACAAATAAAATCAACAAACACTCACAGTTAAGGTATATTGTACCTATGTGCAGGCGCAGATTGAAAAGGGGAAATGATACAGTGTTTGTGCTGGCTATGAATGGTTTCATGATCAGTGTATTTCAATTCCCAAGAATTTGAAGAATTCTAAGTGGTATTGTCAAAACTATAAATAACTTCAACTATAGCTAGCTGGTACAAATTCTTTTTCATGATTTTTGATTGAGTGATAATGACAGATACATTTTGTCCTAACAAAGTATTGATGATTATTGGAGTAACTAGCTAGCTAGCTACATGTGATTATATTTTACCGAAAATTATGGCTATAGTGTCCCATGAAACATGCATATAACGCAGGCACACCTGGATAAATATACTTTGGCTGGACAAGCAACCACATCTGGCGTAGCTATAGCTAATAGCCACTAACTATATAATGTCAGTGGTAGCTAGCTATAAGTTTAAAGTTTTCCTTGCTGCAAAACTAGTTTTTTGGTAGTGGCATAATACAATGCAATTGCCATAATAAATAAGCGGGACCAAATACAGCAGCCATATTTTGTCTGGTGGGACTAAATATGGCAGCCGTATGTCGTCTGGTGGGACAAAATACTGCTCTATGGGACCAAATATAGCAGCAATATGTGGTCCGGCAGGACCTAACATGGCAGCCATATTTTGTCCGGACAAAATATGGCTGCCATATTAGGTCCTGCTGGACAGATTAAGGCAGGACCAAATATGGCTTGACAACACAAGTGACATGCAATTTCGTACTACGCGCGTTTGTAATAATTACATCATCAATCGTGTTATGAATATAATCATAGATACTATAGACCATAGATATTATGAGCCGTACCGGGATTGGAAACGGGGTCACGTGCGCCCGTAGGGCTAGTATAATTATTGAAGTACAGGCTCGTTTCACCTTAGTTACGCGCATGAGTTACTGTCTTCCCGAGTACAAAGGACCGCAAACATATCAGAAAATCTTTGCGAGAAATTTATAAGAAACACTCTCAGCTCCTTGCCTGAATCTATCTTGTGTACCATTTGCAAGTAAGTGCTATATAATGCAGAGTTAGCATATAGTGGATAATGTAAAGCTACCAAATGTGCAACTAAATCCATTGTCACTAGAATTAAATAATGAATAGTTTATATCTACTGCCCTCATCTTTGTAATTCAAAGGCTCAATTTCGTGTACCATAAGCAACTGTGTGTTAAAGGATAGGACTTGTTTTCTGATTAGTAGCAATTGCTTACCTATTAAAGTAACTAAATGTGCTATTTTGCTGAATGCAAGCTGTTTAGCATCCGACTTATGCAGGGATAAAGTTACAGCTAGCTACACTATAGCTCTATAGCTTAAGGCATAATATTGAGTCCCACATTCCCAAACCAAATTAATAGCTATACACTTTGTGATGAATATATATCACAAAGTGTAGCACTAGCTGACATGGTACTGTAACATGCATGCAGAATGCCTCGGAAGAAAAGATTTACTCATTTCAAGAATGGAGAGAGGAAGAAACAGGCTGCTAAGAGGGCACAATTAGACATGAACCAATTATACCTGGCAGTAAGGGAAGATATAGATGGATGGGTTGATTTAACTGATCAATCGAAAGGTAGTATGTCTTTTCGTTGCAAATCATCCAATGCATATGAGCTCACGATTCATGATGATTTTTCATGGGAGATATGCATTCATGGACGACAAATCAACCACACAATGTTGGCACTACCCAAGCTTCTCAACAAAAAAGAATTAATAGTAAATGTTACACACATTCTCAGTAATTCAAAATTATGCCCAGGAAATCCAGACAAGAAATTCATTGATATGATCTTGTCCCCAACTTATGAAGGCAAAATAAGAACAAGTGCCGGATTGCTGGTAGCAGAGGTGATTCAAGGGTTCTCTGTTTGGTATAACGGTAAAGTATTTAACTCAACAGTTCGAACTACAGATTGTACATTAATTGTGGGTGATGGTAAATGCAATATTTGTCAGAAATTCCGATCAAATTTAAGATCGATGTATAGTCGATTCTTAAAAAAAAAGGAAACAAAATCTAAATATTGCAACAATCGTTACCTTAGTTCAGCAGAACAGTTGAAAAAGTTGAAAAATCTTCAATCTAAAGCTAGTAATTCAAAATACAATCTCAAGAGGCTAAGAAAGAAAATAAAACAATCGTATGAAAGAAATAGTGTTATTGTGGATCAAGAATTACACTCTGACCTCCACAATATAATGGAAGAAAATAAACACAAAATTAGTGATATATATCCGAAAGGATCATTTCGCAGGCTATTTTTGGAAGAACAATTGAAGGTGGCCAGATTGACGAATTCTCATCAGATGCGTTGGCACCCGATGATGGTGAGATGGTGCCTCAATCTGAAATTCCTATCCACAGCAGCATATCATGCATTACGAACATCAGGCATGGTCAAGCTTCCATCGGAAAGAACCTTGCGTGACTACACTCATTATATCAAGAGTGCACCAGGATTTTCTGAAGAAGTTGACCAAATGTTGGAGGAAGAGGCAAAATTATCCGAATTACCTGATTGGAAGAGACATGTGACATTGGTTTTGGATGAGATGAAGGTGAAGAAAAGCCTCGTGTACAACAAACATCAGACGAAAGTGATAGGTTTTGTCAACATGGGAGATATTGGTGATCATCTTGATCAATTGGAGAGAGATATTGGTAATGAAAAAACACCATATGTTGCTACCCATGTACTGACACTAATGATTCGTGGCATTTTTTTCCACCTACATTTCCCATATGCAACTTTTGCAACCACTACAATCAAAAGTGATTACCTTTTTTTGATAGTATGGGAAGCTATTGAAAGACTTGAAAAATGTGGATTTAAAGTAATCGTAGTGACTGCTGACGGTGCATCACCGAACAGAAAATTCTTTCGCATGCACCAGAGTGACAAAGATGATGGCTTGTGTTATAAAACCAAGAATCCATATGCCTCCGATGAGAGATATGTTTATTTCATGTCTGATGTACCTCACTTGCTCAAAACGACAAGAAATTGCTGGTCTCACTCTTCAGGCCATGGCAATACACGCAACCTGTGGGTAAGAAAGCAGTTAGCAATATAGTGCAAGTAAATCACATGCATAATTTTTAGATCAATAGGAAGGAAATCAGTTGGCAACACCTGTGTAAGCTGTATCATGCAAAGATTGCAATGGGGAACAGATCACATGGCCTATATCTATTGCCAAAGCTGTCACTAGAGCATATCAAACTCACGTCATACTCAAGGATGCGGGTGGATCTTGCTGTGCAGGTATAAGCTACAAATGTTTAAATAGGGTGTAGAATACAATGAGTGAATTCTAATTGTAGGTATTGAGTGAGAGTGTTGGGAATGCACTTAAATTCTATGGTGATCCAAAGACATCTGAGACTGAGCGCTTTGTGCACATATTTGACAAATTATTTGATTTTTTAAATGGTCGGAACAAACTGGAGTACATCAAGAGGAGGAAACCAAATTTAAAACCTTATACTGACACTTCAGACGAGAGATTTAAGGTACTGTACTGCAATTTAATATTGTAATTAATGGATGGCAAAGTGGTATTTTTGTAGTGGCTCAAGGAGGATTTTCTGGACTACTTGAAGGAATGGGAAGATAGCATTGAGTCTAATTCTGAAGTATCAGATGGTTACAAAGCAACTATGTGTCTCAGCACAGAAACTCTAGAAGGCCTACGAATAACAGGTACATTTTGCAGATAGCATGCATGCATACACACTCATTCTCTCTCTCTCTCTCTCTCTCTCTCTCTCTCTCTCACACACACACACACACACACACACACAGTTAAATCATTCGTTGAAGTATCTAAATATCTGCTCTCTCTTCCTGGATATCCAGAGAAGTATATTCTCAGTGAATGTTTTTCACAAGACCCCTTAGAGAATTTCTTTGGCCAAGTTCGTGGAAGAGGTGGCCGCTCTGAAAATCCATCTGTACAGGCATGCCTTGAGTCTACTCAATCTCTAAGAGTACAAGGATCTGCTTCTCTGCTACCTGTTAGAGGTAATAGTAGTCGGAAAAGACGGCTCTTGCACAACAAGGAGGTGATTGATGATACACCTCTTCCAAAGAGACGAAGACAAGCAAAAAAGGTTGAATAATCAAGATAATGAATGACTGATATAGCTAGCTACAATACATATTTTGTTAATCATCACTGGAGTCCAAGTCTGTTGATCCTTTCTTGGACTTTTTTTTGGCTAATTCCTTTCTCAATGCTTTTTTCTTACTTACTTGCTTTGCTTTAATATCCTTATATTCTTGTAACCAAGAAGATGTTATGGTGAATCCTCTAAGAGTGACCCACTTTTCCACTATTGTGCGTAAAAGATCATCAGAATACTTGGAATCGATGTTTATGGAAAGCATTGACCAGAGAAAATTGACATCTTCATCATCCATGATGAGGGTGAAAAGTTGCTCCTTTGACATGGTTCCACCTTTTAGATGATGAGGAAGACACTCTTGTACTTTAAGCTCAAGAGCACGAAAAAAGAGGAACAGCTGTCATTGATTTCAAATAGGCCACCTCGGTTTATAGTACTTATCCAAATTTTTGTATATTCATAAAAATTACTTCCATCACCCTCAACTGACATGTTAGCGAGGCATTCTACAAACTGCCTGGCTTTGTTGGTATGTTCCTGTTCGTAAATTTTCTTCAATCGCATTGTGACAAATCCACTTGCATATCTAATAGCATTTTCTTCTTCCGAAGACATATGCACTGATAATGGTCTTGATGACATAGCCGATGATGCATGATTAGTGGAAAAATGTTCAGTTAGGATTTCATTAAAAATTAGTCTGTTAATTGATTGAAGTAACACTGGAGTGCTTGTAATTTCAAGCTCAGCTAAGCTTTTGTTCCATATTTCAGGTAGCGTGTTCAGTCTGAGCTGATGAAATTTTTTTATAGCCCTTTCTCTTGCATGTGCCATACTTACTCTTCCCAACTCCATTATACATGTCTTGATAGCAGAAATTAATTCACAAAATAATTTGTCCACAACCTTTTTTGTTGCTACTTGCAATTAAAAGGGACATTATTTCATTCTTCCCAGCTGCTTTAATGACCCTTTCAATCATTGGGGTACTGGCTGCCATGATCTATAAGATTAAATTATTTACTATTAGGTACCTAGCTTGTATTGCATTCTAATTTTAGCACAATATCTAGCTAGCTAGAAATAATAATAATAAGCTCAGAGGTTTGGAAAGAATGTAACCCTTGTATTGCACTAATTCAATCATACAGCAAATTTAAACGTACATAGATACATGTGTTTGAAACCAAACAAGACTCTCAAAAACGCTGACAGTATAAAAACCACAGTCCTTGAACATACCTTGAACAAGTCAGGCGGTTACTTAGCTATTAGGCTAATTATAGCTAGCCTATACCTATCATACTATCATACCTACTGTACACAGGGACTTTAGCATCCACGAATCCAGTTCTCTAGCTTGCTGCAAGTCCTGCTGCCGGTGTCATAAAGTTTTGGGGACCCCGTAGTTTTAGGGACCCCCCATCCCTAAATCTACCGTAGATATGGGGACTCCCAAATAGATATAGGGACCCCATCCCAAATGTATGTTTATACAAGATATCTCATCCACAAATCTACATAGATATCAGTATTAGTTAAATCCACACCTTTTATATTAGATCTTGGCCTTAGGGTGGCTGCTCAAAGTATGGTAGCTGAGTCTAACTCATTATTATTATTATTATTATTATTATTATTATTATTATTAGTAATAGTAGTAGTAGTAGTAGTAGTAGTAGTAGTAGTAGTAGTAGTAGTAGTAGTGCTATTTGGATAAAATAGGGTTCTGAAATAGTCCATGCATGGTTGCCAAAATTGTGCGAGCGAAGCAAGTACAATTTGGCAACCAAAGGGAAATTTCAGAACCAAAATAGCACAACTAACCCACCTATCACAGGCTAATAGTTATACAAATAGCCAAAGCCAAAGCTCTTCAAATAGCCAAAGCCAAAGCTCTTCAAATAGCCAAAGCCAAAGCTCTTCAAATAGCCAACACTATTTCAAGCAAGTAGCCCACAATAACTGCATCATGATAACTGAGGTATTATGGAGGCGAGCCAATAACTGCATCACTAGCTACCAAGGATTTCCAAAAGTACTGAACAATCGCACTCTCTGATATAAAAGCTGCAAGAGCTGGGAGTCCCTAGACATAGGTGTAGTGCTGGGGCAGGTCAGGCATTTATACAAGCCAACATATCTTCCACATCCTGATGGCCTCACTTCAGGGAGAGTCTAGCTACAACATTAATGCAGTTTGCATAACTTCAGTAATTAGTAATTTTGATAGCTACCGACACCTCCAGATTCTTCATACCACTCAGGTTACAGTTAATGGGGGAGAGCCTAGCTGACCAGTGGGAGTATTTGCCTGACCAATGCACAAAACACTGCTAGTTACACCTCTGCTAGTCTGCTAGACAAAACAGGCTGGGGTCCCCATATCTACATAGGGGTCCCCAAATCTACCGTAGATATGGGGACGGGGGTCCCCATATCTACGTAGATTTAGGGACGGGGATCCCCATATCTGCATAGATTTGGGGACGGGGATCCCTAAAATAGGGGGTCCCCGAAATTTTATGACACCGGTCCCGCGCCTTACGCGCCATTGGTTATACGGTGAGTAGGGGGTTAATTTCCTGCACTACCGAGTTAATAGCGAAACGCGCCTAATTAATTTCAAAAGTATTACGTTTCCAATCCCGGTGTCATAATGTTTTGGGGACCCCCCTATTTCAGGGACCCCCGTCCCCATATCTACGTAGATATGGGGATCCCCATCCCTTAATCTACGTAGATATGGGAACCTCCGTCCCCATATCTACGGTAGATATGGGGACCCCTGCGTAGATATGGGGACCCCAGCCAAAGTAGCCAGATCTGGCCAAGTAGCAATAGTATTGCTAATAGCAAGCTCGGGGAGAAAAAATCAGTCTGGGAACTAAGCTGTTCCCCTCTATATTCATATAGCATGCTTGGTATACATAATATAAACCACAATAATAGGCTATAGCTAGCTGTTTCAATTTGGGGCAAGATGTCTGAGGGTGCCTCACTGTTGCAAACTGAGACAGAGAGGTAAACAGAGGTTTTCAAACAAGCAATCCTTGGCCAGCATTACGAAGGAGCAGGTTGCAGATGAGAGACCACCTCGTGAGTAGGAGAAAGAAGATACAAGTGAAGTAGACCATCTAAAAAGGTTCCTACAATTATTTATGAAGATTCGTGGATGAGATATCCTTTGATCAACATACATTTGGGGATGGGGTCCCCATATCTACGGATGGAGAATGGTACATACGGTATATCTGGATGAGGTATCTTTTATGATAAGCATACATTTGGGGATGGGGTCCCCATATCTACAGATGGAGAAATGGTACCTACGGTATATCTGGATGAGTTACATTTGGGGATGGGGTCCCCATATCTACAGATAGGGTACTGTAGCTACTTAGCTAGCTATAATAGATTCATACATTTGGGGATGGGGTCACAGATGAGGTAATTTAGTGGTGTCAAATTTTTAGTGGATGCCAGTACAGATATTTTATCATTGAATCTACAGATATATTAGCTATTGGAGGTCGTTAAATCTATGTTGGATTTTTGCTGAAAGTGTGGTAGAGGAATCTGACCTATTATTATTATTATTATTATTATTATTATTATTATTATTATTATTATTATTATTATTATTATTATTATTATTATTATTATTATTATTATTATTATTATTATTATTATTATTTATTATCATTATTATCATTAAATAAGCATTATGAAACTAAATAATATAATACTAATAGTAGTAGTTGTAGTAGTGATTAAAAATTAATATAGATAATAATTAATAAAAGCTAGGATAATGTAATTTTGTATTTTTAATATTAAACTATTGGAGGGCCAAAACTGCATGTGGTCCATATGGATGATAGCCTCAAACTGAATAGCCCACTTCCTCATAGCTATTATTCAACCCTAAAACAGTAAAATAAGTACTAACTACAGATGGCTAACTTACCCAGCTTGAACTGAATATTTCACTCTCCCTCACTTTTGTTTTGTCAGCTATGTAGAGATATAAAGCGCATATAAAGCGCGAGGAATGGGGGTCCCTATATCTATGAGGGGGTCCCCATATCTACGGTAGATTTAGGGACGGGGTACCTAGAACTACGGGGTCCCCAAAACTTTATGACACCGGTACGGCTCATATATCTATGTATAGACGTAGTCTATAGTATCGTGTACGTAGTCTATAGTATCTATATCTATGGTACCGGGTACGAGGCTAAGTTACGCCCATGTTTGGTCTTGTCCATTGTGGTGAAAAATGAAAGTATTTCTTAAAATTTTAGTTCTGCTTATAATACTATGTCTGGTTATAATTGCAGTCGGCTCCTTTTTCACGCCTCGTGCTAGTTGGACTCATATTAATAGGAAGGGTATGGCCGGCAGTTACTCTAACCTTAGTCCTATCTTTAGTCCTAGCTCTAACCCTAGTCCTAGTCCTATCTGTTGTTCCATAGCAAGACAAAAAAAACTTGAAGACCTTTGTCCTGAAGGTGCAAAAAATGTTAGTGGTACCTGCAGCTGCAAAGATTACATAATATGCAAGTTAGTGATGGTGACAGCAATCTCAAGTAACCACTTTAAAGAAATTATAGACTATATTGGATCAGTTCATGCTCATCTTCCACACACTAAAATCATAGTTTATGATCTAGGACTGACAGCATCTCAGTCCAGAACCATATCATCATATTGTAATATAGAAATCAGAAGGTTCGACTTCAGCGAATACCCCCATCATATCAAAACCTTGAAGATGTATGCTTGGAAGCCATTTATTATCGAAGAAATGAGTGAAGAATATGAGATATTCTTCTTTTGTGATGCTAGTATCCGTGTGACACAATCAGTCTTAAATTTTCTCCCTAACCTTCTCAAATTTCCTATCTTACCCTGCTCTAGATTAGAGGAAAGACTTCAAGTGATGAAATCAACACATGATGGTATGTTTCGATACTTTAGCATGACTGCTCCCCGAGAAAAATTAGCAAGTTTATCTCCAACTTTTGAATCTGGTTCAGTTATTTACTGGGCTAATAACCTCCTCAAGGAGAATTTTTTGCCGAAATGGGTAGACTGTGCAATGCATCTAGAGTGTATTGCTCCAAAAGGTTCTACAGTCGACGGATGTGACTTTAAAAAGAAAGTCTGGCCCAAAAATGTTTATGCTGGCTGTCACAGATATGACCAATCAGCTCTTAATGTAATACTTCATCGTGACTTTGCTGAACCTGTGAAATTGCTCTTTGGAGAAGGTGGATTAATACCAGATAGTTGTGGAATTGTAATTGAACGTTGGCCAAACGATAAATATGCCAAGTCATTGTGCATTAATAATACACAACTAACAGCTCATAATTCTTAGTGGCTTATAATAGTCTGTAGGGAATATGAGCAACCACTATATTATTTTTGATGTTTTTATCATGGAAATTTGATATGCCACTCCTCCATAATAATAGTCCAGCAGATAGTAGAAAAAATTGTGCACTTTATGGTAAAAGCATGAAATTTGGTACACACATTAGTGACCCTGAAACATGCAAATTTGAAACCAGTGCCATGGCTGATTTCGCTTTGGGGGCGTGGCAATGACTTTCCATATAATGGGCAACATGTTTTTATGGAATCAGAGGATTAACAGACCTATATATCTATAATGCAAGTGTTTGTGGTGCCAAATTGATCATAATAAGCATCATTGCCATCAAGGAAAGTGCTAGACAAATATTAAAAAAATCATAGGAAAGATATGCAAAAGTATACACAATGAATGTAGATCTAACAAGTACCAGCACACTTGCACAAAGCTGTACAGGAGAGGGCAGCTTTCTTACACTTGCAGTTAGTACGGCAACCCTTGGTACAGCCACAGCATATAAGTTCTTTGCATACTTGGCTTGCCTCAGGAAGTTCGCTCCAAAAAACCTCCCATGTTCCACTAGAAGAACTTTCCCATCCCCATTCATTCGGTTGTGGAAGCTCCATCATTGGGTTTAACGATTGACTCCAGCAATATCCAGCTTGATAAACAGCTCTCTTCACATGTTGAAGAAGACTACCTTGTGTTGGTGGAATACGATAGATGTCTCTGCCTTTTCGTGCGAACAAATCGACCCTTGTCTCATTGACACAAGATTTTGAACTTGTTTCATCGTAGAGAAGGACAATAAATCTTTCCAAAACTTTCATCGCTATGATTGAAGTTCATCATATGAAACAAACCTAGTACTAATTAAAATTTTTGCTCTGTGTGAATATGAAAATGAGGATCAAATGAATTCACATGTAGAGATTGTTATGAGTCTTCCAAACACAGGGAAATCAACTTCAATTTCCAATACAAGAATATATGGCTTCTTCCACCCACATGAAATAACAGAAAATTCTTTCGCATGCACCAGAGTGACAAAGATGATGGCTTGTGCTATAAAATAAAGAATCCGTATGCCTCCGACAAGAGATATGTTTATTTCATGTCTGATGTACCTCACTTGTTCAAAACGACAAGACTCACTCTTCAGGCCATGGCGATATACACACAACCTGTGGGTAAGAAAAGCAGTTAGCTATAAATATAATAGTGCATATAAATCACATGCATAGTTTTTAGATCAATGGGAAGAAAATCAGTTGGCAACACTTGTGTAAGCTGTGTCATGCAAAGATTGCAATGGGGAACAGATCACATGGCCTATAGCTATCTATTTCCAAAGCTGTCACTAGAGCATATCAAGCTCACTTCATACTCAGGGATGCGGGTGGGTCTTGCTGTGCAGGTATACAATATCCTTGCTGTTTAAATAAGGTGTAGAATATCTGTATCAGAGAGTATGATAATACTCTCTAAGTAGGGATGGCACGGATTCTCTATTGGAGCAGTACTAGTCCATGTGCCAGGAGGGTCGGTTGGTAATTTTGGGGGATGGTACTTTTTGGGAATGTTTATATAGATTAAAAATGCATGATAGCATTGAAATAGTGATAGCTTTCAGTAAATAAGTGCGATGATGAAAAAATATGCCAATCCCAACCACAAATTTCCAGTATAGTGCATAATATTATAGTTTCAATGGGTATAGGAGGAAATTTGATTTATCTTAAGACTAGAGGATAACTCAACTACTAATGTAATGACAATTTAAAAAAAAACAAACAAATCAGCTGTCTAATGGTTAATAATCGTCATCTAGTTCATTGTCATCACATTCTTCACTCTCTTGTTTTGGTTTGGCTGGTTTTCACAATCTGGTAGTCTGCACATATCAGTACACTTGAGCCCATTTTCCATACACTCACACTTGGGTAGCTCACACTTCCTTGCACAATTGCAAGCAAGCAATTCTAGAACGGCTTGAGGTGCTGGTTGGCCTTCCATTCAGTGCATAATGAGCTGCTCCTGCCTCTCCAACTTCCACCCTTAGGACTCAGCACTTGTGGATCCCATCTTTGCCAAATTCCGGCCTGATAGTTCACTCTTAGGGCATGCTGTACTAGGCAGCCCTTGCATGGTGGAAGCTGATGATTCTCTATTTCCCCTTCCTTGGCACAGAATAGATATCTAAGTTCATTGATTCTAGTTGATGACAACTTAGAGGCATAAAGAAGGCAAATGAATGCTTCCAGTTTATCCATGAGTTCCTGAGGTCCCACTCTTGACCTAACTTCAAGAACATATCTTGGTTTTCCACGTTGCTGACCAGTAATTTCAGCACCTTTGCTTTCCTTCTTCCCACAAAGGCACTGATGGTATCACATCCAGTGAATGCATGCATGCCGACAAGAACCCTGCATACTCCCATGCCAACAGTGGCAGCAACTTTACTGATGTCAACAACTTTCCTCCTGGTTTTTGTGCCACACTTCTGAAACAGGGAAGCTCTTATCTTGTCATGAAATGCCAAGGACATGATAAAGACATCTGTATCCTCACTACAGCATGATATCCCTCATTTGGATGTCCATCTGCTTCTTCTTGAAAACACTGTAATGCTGAAACTACCCTGAGATGTGATTCTATAACACTTTTCATCAACAGTTGCATACAAAATTTTCTCCTGCAGTTTTTCTCTGTACTGTTCCTTCCTCCACTCATTGACTATGAAGGTGATCAGATTGGATTGGTTCTTGATTCTAGACAAAAATGTCCTACACTGCCTTACAATCTGTGTGCCTGTAATGGGTGTCCAGTCTCTTCACCTAACTGATCATTTACTGTTCTTAATTGAGTTTTCCTGGTATGTGTCAAACACAACATCTATCCATTTGCTCTGCCCCCTTCCTTCAAAGCCATCAATAAAACTGTAACAGCAACATCTCCAAAAGTAGCCTGGTCACCCTTGATCCTCTGGACCAAATTCATCCCATCAACTACCCTGGAAGCTCTTGTGCTACTGCTACATCCTTCTGAAGAGTTGTGGCCAGGGAAGACTTGCTGGTCTTCGTCATGCAGTAACCCATCTGGTGTAGAAAGAGACCACGGTAATGGCCCAAGGGGATGAGACAAGATATCATACTACTTGGTGCATATTCCAATATGGATAAAGTGGTAAGTGATTTTGCTCCTATAGCTATGCCACCATGTTGGAACAAACCCTATTATTTTTTAATGGTGACTACATAATAGATGATATTTTTATGTAGCTAGTTGTAGCTAGCTAGTAGTAAAGATTTTGTTTGAGTAACCAATAACTGGCACTTAAACAACACAGATAGCTATGTTCTAGTTTCTCCATTCAAATCAACTCACTGGAACGTACACCCTCCAGTCCCTAAATAATGTTATTTTTTTAATTTAGGTGTGGTCCCCTAAATAAATAATGGTGGAGGCTAAACATAGCTAGCTTCTTCAAACACATCTCTAATGTCTTAAGAAATTTCCAAAAAATTTAGCTGCCCGCCATCAACACTATATTATGTGCTATAACATGTTGGATCGCCTAAAACATCAAGTTACTTATACTGGAAGTACATTCAGCAATCAATTATGGGTGTGCATTATGTAGAAAATATGTTGTGATTAATAACAGTGGATCATTGCTCCTTAATTAGCTATGTAGTTGCTAAACAAAATAATCCTTGCTGCACCAGAACTAATGGATGAAGCCATTTGGAGGTCAGTTAAAAGCTATAATTCCTTATTTATCTTTAGGGCTCGCTCTGCCACCATAAACAGAACTGCATACAAAATGAAGCAAGTCATTGTGTGTGGAATAGCAGAAGAGCCAAAGTTTTGTCAAATTTACATATTTATCAGACACCAGGTTTGGAAACACTATTTATTATGTGTGTTCTTATCATAACTTAATCAACATTATCATGCATATGAAGTCATCTCTTCATCAGATATACATGTGCATCAATTCACCAATCACCGTCCATTCCATATTTGCAAAACATAATTATGGTCCCAACAGGTCTCAATTTGTGAGCTTAAAATATCATCTATACTTAATCATCATAATACACATGTCCTTCAACTACATTTTTTACTTCTGTAACGGTGATAACCATTGCCATTTTGTGTGAAATGCTCATTAATATAGGGAGGTATAGTCTCGTGTAGCCACCTGTCACGAAAATTTTAGAAGGTAGGCTTCTTAAGCTACATATAGATTTGCCACTGATGTTATCTTCATTAAATTTATTTTACTATTGTGATAGCTAGATTTGGATCATTTGGATCATTTTAGATGCCAAGGAATAGCAGCGTATATATACTTAATCTGGACACCTTAGAATAAAGAAAACTTCATGAAAGATGACAGTATTTTATGTCTGGTTATAATTGCAGTCAGCACATTTTTCACAACTCGTGTCGGATGCTCTAGTTGGACTTATAATAGGAAGCAGTGGAGTAGGAAGTGGGGGGGCCAGTGGCCCCCCAATATTTTATAAGGGGGGCCTGGCCCCCCCCCCCCCCAAAGAAATAACCATTAGCAGTGTACTGCATGTAGTGTGTAATTAACTTAGCTACAACAATGAATGTACACATTCCATGCATCTTGTCTTATTTAACACTTTATTATTGAATACTATAATCATGCTGTAGTATCATATCATAACTAAGTGAGCTACAGTCTATTCGTCAACATGGCCAAGAGAAAGACATCCTTTATTTTCTTTCCTCTCTAAGAAATAGCTTTCTTTCCTCTCTAAGAAATAGCTGAGGAATTTATTCAGAAGAATGACAGGAGGAGGAAATTTTTTGTGACAGTTTTTTTTTTTGGCTGTTTGTTTGTTCTTTTGATGACTTTTTAAAATATGAACATTAGCTAGTAGTCCAGGTGGCTGGTCCCCCCCCCCCCCCCCCCCCCCCCCCCCCCCCAATATTTTTTTGCTTCCTACTCCGCTGGGAAGGCCTGATTCAGTGTATATTAATCATGCATTAGGCCAGTGTTAATGACATTCATGTTTCTGGTTAGTCTGGCGCAGCCAGCCCCAAGCACTTCCGGAACTCCAGCGTAAGGGTCTTGTAACACACAATACTTCGACTTGTTCCCGGCCTAAATTTTTTATTTACGTAATATGACGTTTTAGTGTCGTAAAATGACGTTTGTCTTGTTTAATTGTCATAGCAACACCTCGCGCGAAGAAAAAAATGGCCTCCCGATCCCGTAATAATTATGGTTGTTATAGCTACCCACGTCATTAAACGTCATAACGCATCAATTAATGATATTCATCGTTTTAGCAGGATTTCTGCTAAACGGGAACAAGTCGAAGTATTGTGTGTTACCAGACCCTTGCGCTGGACTTCCGGAAGTGCCTGGGGCTGGCTACGCCAGACTAGTTTCTGGTCGGGATTTTTCCTCACAATCATGCGGGCGGGCGTTAGTTATTATCTATTATACCATGTCAAAAATGTCTATTTTCTAGCCACAAAATCATCACAAGTACAAGCACTTTTAGGTTTTAGGTTTGAAGCTGTTCAGCTGAATAGCTGTATAATTAATGTAATAATGGCTTTGGAGCGGGTGCCAATTTTCCAATGCGGGCGGTTGACCAGAAACATGACATTGGGCATAGATATATGACACGGAACAGGATTGGTTACACCATAGATATAAGAGGTTTTACGGGATTGGAAACGCCCAATGAACTGCACAACCATGGCGCGTTGACAGATGCGCACGCGCATGCAGCATTAATTATATTAATCGTTGTGAAAAGAGATCAATATTCACTCCTTTCAAGGCAGTTAAAGTGATATTCTGCCCCTACAGCTCACAGAATAGTACAAGTAAGCTAAGGGGAAGGTATTGAAGAAGTGAAGAGTCAGAGAGTTGAAGTTGGAGAGTCTGAGGAAGGAAGTTATTAATTATTCATAACTTTTTTCCTTGTAATTATAACTATGAGTACCTATCATTGCTCATTATACATTAATTTTATGTGATTGATTTGAAAGAAAGGCCAGAATGACTTTTGGTATTAAAATTAGACATAAATTCATTATTATTATAGCTAGATAATTTTGCCCCAAAGTTATCCGCCAGTTTCTGCTCAGTTCTCCCTCATCAACATTATTGCAATACTTCCAGCTTTTGGCTGTTGGGTTTTGACACCATCCACCTCAAGAATTCGGCTCAGTCAGCTGTCCTGTGGACCCTATGGATATTAGGGGAAATATAGTAAGCTTGCCATCTCCATAGGATGACTATTGTATAGAAAACGAATGCACCAATTCCATTTACTGTTCTATCCTTTCCCTGAAATAACTAATACAGTTGCAATATTGTTAATCTATTTCTTGGGAGAGGGATTACAGTTTTAACACCACTTGCAAATGCTAGAGACAATATATGTCAGCTAATACAAAAACCAACATTACTATTCCATGTAGCTAAAGTTTACATGCCTTTTGATCAGAAAATGGGCAACAGCAATTGATTCCATCAAGTGTGAGAGGGATTACAGTCCCATTAACCACTACAGTAGTATTTGTAGGAATAAACTTGAAAATCTGAGCTGAAATTTATTTCATACAGTAAATCTATGCCCTAGTGTATTATAGTATCATTGGCATAAGTCTTACCCTCACGGATCTTGTCAGAACAGCAACTTTGACAAAAGTGCTATGTCATTCAGCTGTCAACGCGCCTCGGTTGTTAGTTGCTAACGAGAGCACGTGATCCGTTTCCAATCCCGTAAACCTCTTATATCTATGGTTACACCTCCAATTAAGCCTTGAGGCGCGTGCCATCAAGCGCGCCAAGTGGCGGTAAAATTGAAAATAGTGTAGCAGTCTTTTTCATTTGCTGCACAATGGCTGGGAACTCGAGTTTTGGATGTAGCTACAGGAGAGAGAATAGGTTAGTTTAGTATGTTTAGTATCGATAGTTACAACCAGTTGTACTTTTTAGAGTGTCAGGAGCTGCATGTTTAGGGCTGCAATTTCCCAAGTGATGAAGGGTTTACCCACAGAGCCAGCAAAAAATGCAGTCTCCTGTCAGAGAAGTTGGTGGATGAATAGGGATGAAGGGAAATGCTGCCTTGTCAAGGATCTCCAGTCATGCAGTCATGCCATGATAATTGCCAGCACCTTGGTCATGGACCTAAGGCTTTGATGAAAGAAAAAGTCCAAGGCACATAATGTAATGAATGCAGAAATGAGTGGAAGGGACCTCAACTCTACTTCCATGGCAGATAACATAGTGTCACTGATGTAAATGGGGGCAGGTGTGACATTAATACATTACATACATACATAGAGAGAGAGAGAGAGAGAGAGAGAGAGAGAGAGAGAGAGAGAGAGAGAGAGAGAGAGAGACCAGGAACAAGTAGCTAAGGGAAAAAATATTTCCGTGAAATGAAAAAAAAGTAGGGATGACCATTGCTCAATAAAGTAAGGAAAACGAGGGTAAGGGAGTGGAAATGGGATCAATCTTTGTTCTGTATATCCAGCCAACAATCCCTACATATATGTATATCTGAAGCTACCCGACATATATGTAGGGATTGTTGGCTGGATATACAGAACAAAGATTGATCCCATTTCCACTCCCTACCCTTCTTTCCTTACTTTTTGAGCAATGGTCATCCCTACATTTTTTCGTTTCATGGAAATGTTATTGATATTAAAATTGTTGTTTGGCTTGTTGTAGCATGAAATGGGCATCCAGTATTCAATAATACCCAAAGTTTCGCGCTTCGCGTGGGAGGGGGCACATCCCCCTCCCACACCCTCTCCCTCGTAGCCGCGCGTTACAGATAACCATGTCAGTATTGCCCCCATACTCAAAATCATCTTCCTCCGCCTATGTAGCTTACATGTATCCACTATTTATAGGACTCTTTAAAGAACCTGTGCTTATTCTGGTTGTTAATTCAATAGAGTATTGGTTTAGCTATTAAATGGTCCCAATAACTTATAAATTTTATGAAATGGACCCCCACAAAACTACTAGCTACATTATAAAACTCTAAAATGTTATTCTAGGAAGTATCTTTATCATAAATTTCTCTTTTGCAGTAAAGCAGACACTTTTTCATGCTCTTACCTATTCTCACAGCCCCACAAAGTAATTACAACAACGGCCATAGAAAATAACGTTGCGGGTGACAACAAACCGTCGGAAGCGTATGGTTTGTGCGGGCCATACAAATTTAGGCCTATCAACACTTCTATTTATGGCACGCACAAACCATATGCTTCATACGGAATGTTCGAACGGAGCTGCAATTGACTGTAGTTCGATCATGCGCGTGACGTCATCAGTCTCCAATCTTGTTTGACGTTCGTCCGTGTCATTATCTATGCATATATGCGCATTGGGTCAGACCATAGCTATGGTCAGACCTAGCCTCGTCCCCAGGCGTTGAGCCATTGAGCTGCCACTGGATTCGAGTTTTGCTACGCTTTGCTAGCCTAGCAGCAGATAGTATCGGAGCTGCCTATCGTCTAGTAGTAAAGTTATCGAGTAGTCTAGATTTTAGGCTCAGCTGGATTATAAATAGATCGGCCTCAGAATTCTTTACGAGTTTTAGTAAGTCCTTGGTTGTATAGCCATAGCGAATTGGTCTTTTTGTTGTAGCGAAACGGCAGAAGTTCTTCTGAACACCTGGTGCCTTTAGGTCGATCCTGTAGTCGTAGCCCAAATGCGTGGGCATGGTCATAATGCTCTCGTGCACTGCCCACGCCCAATTAAGACGGTTCTACCCCAGTTCTATCCCCCCCCCCCCGAAACTTCGCGTACCAGGCCCTCCACATTCATAACTAAAAAGAGGGCCTGAGGGGACGAGGCTAGGTCAGACCATGGTCAGACACGAGGTCAAGGTCCAAAAATCAAGGGGGCGTGGTCATTGTTGTCTCGAGGTACTTCTGCGCATGCGTAATTAACCGGAAAAGGGGAGGGGCTAGCTACGAAATCGTAGGTGGCCGGGGCTGGACTGCAAAACAATCACCTGACCCATGCCAATGTTCGATCTGATGCAACTAAAGTTAGGTTTTACATCAGGTTTTAGAAAAGAGTAGCTATAAAAGTAGCTTACTGCATGCTAGCTAAATCACAAATCATATTTATCAAGTGAAACAAGCTCCTGCCTTGCAATGAGACTCTCTACTTCCTTGGTGCTTCTTTTCCTCTCCAGCAGCTTGATAGCCATATCCATAGTCCAGGGAGAATACCCTTCCCTCCCTTACTCTGCAATCTGGAGTGCTCCAACTTCCATATGCTATGGGTCTTCCTTGAGAGTTGACCAGTTTGACATCATCCAGAACTTAAATGACTCTCTCCATGGTGGGAACCTCACTCTATTTGAAGGTGGAATAGGGAAATTTCCCTATTTTGAACGTGGTGATTCCAGTATTTTTAGTTATAATGGAGGAATTCCACAACTCGGTAACTTGACGTATCATCTTGAACATGTGATAGGTGCTATTGATTCTCTGATACCAGATCATAACTTTTCTGGCTTAGCAGTCATAGATTTCGAGATATGGGGACCATACTTTGACCATATTAACGATGGCCTTTATCAGGAGCAGTCCATAGAATATGTTCGAAAGAGGCACCCTGACTGGAATGCAACACAATTGAAGGACCAAGCAGCAAAGGAGTTCAATGAAGCAGCTCGGAGTTTTTTCGAAAGTACAATCAAACTTGCTCAAAAGCAGAGGCCCAAAGCCCGATGGGGGTACTTTGGGTATCCTAGTTGCTATGGAACTAAATGCTCCGAGGAAGTTATGAAAGAAAATGACGAACTCCAGTGGCTATGGGATGCCAGTTCTGCTCTCTACCCACGAGTCTATTTTGGTATGTTATGAATCAATTTTTCAACTAATTCTCTACATGACATTGTGACATAGTGATGAAATCAAATTGCTAGCTCCCATTTAAAAAAAAATCTCAAACCAAACATGCATTGATGAAGGCTATGATTAGTAAGAGATCATGGCTAGAATGGATGTTGTGATTTCTTTTAACTATCTAGCTATATGTTATTTGGCTATACATACCTTTAGCTACGTAGCTACATTTAGTACAAGATTTGGGGCTTTAGCTTATTTCCTGAGTCTCGTAACTTTCTAAAGTTTGTTTTATTTGTTTGTTTATTTTGCAGGAACAAATGCAACATTCGATAAAACAGCTACAATGAAAGATAAAGTATCTACTCTGATCAGCACAGTCCGTGAGTCACACAGAATTGTCAGCAAGCGAACACTGCCCTCTCCTCTCTATGTTTACATGTACACTGAGTATGTTTATGCCTCAGGCAGCAGTTATTACATCTTCTATTCAAAGGTAAGGAATATACAATGCAACATGCATGGGGGTTACAACATTTCTAATTGTAAAGTGAATGATAGAAGATGGTCACTTTTATAGATTCCTGGCCCCCTGTGTATATGTAGCTACGTATATAAAATTTATTGTATGGGAACTAGCTAAGATATAATGCACCACCAATATTGAGTTGTGAAACGATGAGCAAGAGGGTATGCAACTCCCACAAGCCCAGTATAGACGGCACAATGCTGACTGGTACAAAAAATAGAGTATAGTTACTATGCATGTATACCTATTTTTAGCTATACTTGGAGTTGCATGCCATATCGCTTCACAACTCGATAAGCCCTTGGCACCACTAACTTCAAGGGCTGAATGGATGAGAACATGATAGAATGGGAGTTGTCCTAGCTTTTGTAGTTATAAGATACAAATACCAATAGCTAGCAGGTATTATTAATTTCATCTTTTCAGGAAGATCTCTCACTGACTCACTACTCTGCCAGCCTCTTGGGAGTTGATGGTGTAGTGCTCTCAGCACCTTGGCTAAACATGAGGTACTATTGTCCATCAATGCTCACTTATATCAATGAGACTCTGGGGCCAAGCATCAAGAATCTTACCGAGTGGACAAGGAACTGTAGCAACACCATGTGTAGCAATCATGGGCAATGTGCTTCTGACAGTATCAAATTCATTACTCAGCTCACCAAGGTATCATTACAGGTGTATACAGGTGTACATAGCGAATGTACGCATGTCATGAATATCATATATTATAAATCATATAGCTATAAATAATTATAGTCATACATTAATATATTCATGTGAACATGCAGCATTGCTGTAACTAGACATGAGGCATTAGCTAGAAGCTTACCATTTCTGGATGTGTCTTGTATTGTGAAATTATCAGTATTAGCTATCATCCTCCTGGTTGTAATTCATGGTCCACAATAATAATTATGACTAGCTACAATCAAAATAGTTAAAAGTTATTTGACGATGCTGTAGGCTGAGCAAAGGCAAGAATTCCTGAAGTTACTTGATGATGGAGCAGATCCTCCAATGAAATTCACTTGCAGGTGCTACTATGGATGGGAGGGAGATCGCTGTCAAACTCAAAAGAAAACTAAAGCTGTATAATTGACACTCAATCATCGATAAGACTGATTAATTAGCTATTGTTTTGTATTTTTTCTATAACTGCACATGTGTATTATACATTTGCAATATCTGAATGGGAGTAGCTAACTCATGATCGTAGGAGGGGCTGCTATTGCTACAGGTCCTCAGAGCTGCTTTTCCTCTCCAGCTGCTTGATATCCCTCTTTCCCTCATGTTATAATAAAGGTTTAAGCTTGACAAGTGGTGTGGGGAGGTGTTTTCCTTACCACTCACTCGGTGACACTTTAACTAATGAGCTTAACTAAAAGATAGATTGGAGCCAGATAGCTAGCTTTGTATAGCTATCTAGTCTTGATAAGGTTAGCTACATAACTTGGTGAGCATGAGCAGAATGTGTGTACTTCATCATCCATCTGGTTTCCATGAACTTGTTTAGGGTGGAAGTGCAAGAGGAGGAGGAGGAGGAGAGCAAGCATGCATGCAAAGAGCAGTCAAATAAAAACATAAAAATTAATTACAAGTTGATTAGAGCATGATGGAAGTTAATTGGCCACTGAAACTAAAGTAGCTAGGTTTTTAACTTAACAGTTCATCATCTATATCATATAGCTACCAGCAGATTGTTGTCTAGCTAGAGTGCCATTACATTATATAACCTACAGTATAGTAATGTCAGCATAATTATAGCTATATATAGATTACTAGGAAATCCTTGTCCTCCTATGTGTACCTACAAACGTAAACTGTGCATCAAAGAGTGGCTATAGTTTTAAACTTAACAGTTTATAGTTGTTAGTTAGCTAGATAGCTACTCAGAGTTCATGTGCTAACTGTTAAACTTCCATTTTAAAAACAACAACAACAACAACAAAAACCATTGGAGAAAGGTATTCCAATATGCCTCTGAATTTTGGAATTTATGGCTCCATTAGTGAACTTATTGCCTTCTTACAATATAGCTAGATCTTGACATGCATGTGTAATTGCTGTAACTGCATGATCTAAGCTTCTTAGTCACATCAGTATTCACTATCATCTTCAGAATTGATGTCATAATAATGTTGCTGCTTGTTTTTTAATCCAAAATGGACCTGTAGCTATTTCTATAGATGACGGTATATCTAGTTACTGACAGTGGAACCCTCTCTACTACCACTTAAAATTTTACATGCAACTAATATTGTAGTCTCGCACAAGCCAGATCCTTCTGCGTGCGGGTGGGTGGGTAAGGAGTCTGGCTTACGAGACTACTAATATTGACTGAGTGATGATTTAGCAAAGGAAATCACTATAGTGGATAAAAATAATGCATCTTTTTACAGTGGTGCTAATTTCATGAGAGCTAGCTAGCTAGCTAGTGTCAATTAAGTGTTATGTTTACTGGTGCTGGAGTGTGGAGTAATCCTCCTGATCATCGTCAATGGAAGTGATGTTCTTCCCTGTTTGGATAGGGACCTCATATGCCTCCCCTTCCATTTCTGCCACCACCTGATAATCACATTCCCCCTCTGTTGGGAGAGAATCCTTCTTGATGATGTCATAAGTGGAGGATACCCCTTCAGTGCTGTGAGTGGCAATATCTTTAGGACTATGGACTACGGGGCATAGTGGGGTGACAGAGTTGGTGGAGTAAGAGGTAGAGTAGGTGTAATTTTCTAACAGGACTTGGTTGATAGTTGAAGTGCTGGCTCTACATCATTAAAAATAATAGTTAGCTAATCATAGCTATAACCTGAACTGTGCACATGCATGAGCTTATACCTCTTCTTCATAATGGATTTCTCTCTTTTCCTCTGACATGACTACACCTTCCCTAGGACCACAATCACTATCCCTAAGGCCATGAGAGCTGCCAATGCTCCCAGACCTCCACTCAGGGCAGCACAGTTATTCACTTCCTTTGCCTGAGGCTATCCTATCCCTGAGATGATGTTCCCGGTAGCTTCTTCCATAGTGGGTGGTGTCATGGCACAGGAAGGCTGTACTACTTCAGTGCACTGTTCCTTCTCTATCATGTGGTGACCATTTCTTCCTGATAAGTGACAGTGGATGCCTTGGCCACAGAAAATGGAAAAGTCACTTTTTCCGGATGAATTGCTCCTACAACTAATGTCATGCCAAACAGGATGTCACTATAATAATAGCGATCTTTTTTCTTTTTTCATGATTCATAATTGTGGCTTTAAATTTTCCCTCAGCAGCTCTTAGACCCGCTAGCTAATTGTTCAAAATAATTCTGATGACATTCTAGCTATGATGTAGCTACATAACATATTTATCATTTAATTTTGGTATGCATATTAATTTTACTTACTATGCACTGCACTCCTGCATTATTACCACTGCAGCTTCCACTTCTATTGGCTTTGTTGCAGTTTATAAGTTTTGATTCATTGCCAAGGCACTTGAAGGTATTGAAGATTGAGGTGAGATTGCTCCTACCATAGCATGACTTTCTACAAGCTTTTGCTCCTTTGTGGAAAAGAATATTATATAGCCATAATTATACCATGTCATGTGCATGTCGTCATAGCTATATATAAGCACCTTTAGCAGAATAGCCCATTTGTCTGCAGGCAACTCGTGCATCTTGCTCACTCCATTTATTGCCACACACTGACTTCCACTCTCCAGTTTCATCACACAATTCCATGCGACCAGCTAAATCGTTTTGATCAATCGTCCCCATCAACCTAAGATCTCCTCTTCGGCACACAGCACCATTGGCATCATATCCTGCATGTATAGAGTGTTGGATATCATTCATGCATGCAATTAACCTTACTCAGTGGATATATTAGTAGCAGTAGCCACAGCCTGATGAAGATATTCATGATGCTCACGTATAGTTTCTCTCTCTATGTATTACTGTATGACTACTGATATACTTATAATATTTACATACGTATAAGGTGGAGTAAGTTATGATTGTGTACTGCATAGCTAATCTACAGATTTCTTATCATGTAGCATATATACTGGTGTAGTATAAATTATAGAACATTACATAGTGTTGTGATGAGTGTATATTATAGCTGTGTTTCCTCTTGAAAGTGAAACCATTGGTGAGGGTGTATAGCTACAGTAGACCCTCTGAAAGTATATATCTTACTCATACTTATGTCCTGTGATGTTTGATTTTGATTGGCCAGTAGGCAAGTTCCTTCATCATGTTTTAAGGAATTAAACCACATGGTGTGCATGCTCAGTCTACCTGATTGTTGTCACACTTTTGTTTAGCTGGTGAGTATGGAGTACGTAATCCTCCTGGTCATTATCAATAAAAGCCTGGGAACATCACACACCTTCCCCTTCATTTCCACAGTACTTGATAATCCCGTAGTGGCCTTATTGGGGGCATTTAGCTATTTGTTTCCGAGTTACTATAGTAATTGCCCAGCTAGTGTTAATGGGGCAATTATATTGTTTTCTCAATGACAATTTGACAAACACATACACCTTTACAGACTTACTTTACACACACATAATATATACACACACACATGATTGTAATAATCACTGCATTGCTCTTTTACCAAAGGGATTTAAGTTTGCTGGTAGTGGTGCTATTGATAATGGCAGTCATCCCACCAATTTCCCAATTTCAGTAGTGACTCTCACTACCACCAGTTCGTAGCTGGGGAAGACTGTAACTAGAGGCCGTGATTGCGAGGTGGGCATCTCTCCCATGACACTCCATGAATCAGTGACTTTATCATAATAGTGAATGTCTGCCGATGGGTTATTATTGGTAGGTTCTCCTCCTATTGCTAGTACATGTTCTCCTAGTGTAGTTAGACTGGATCCACCACTTGTTACAGGAATGTCTGCTTGTCTAGTCCATATAGAGTCACTCTTACTGGCATCAATGGAGGTAGGCTTCTGGGGAGGCAATTGGCAGGACTGGAGGAGTCCTTCCACAGAACAAGAGAATACAGTACCACCATCAGAGAGATAAATATATCCATTGCATAATGTCATTTGAGGATACATAACATCTTGAGGTAAACTACTTGCCACAGACCACTGAAAAGTCTCAGTATCCATTACTTCGACTGTAAATAGGCCACCACCAACATATTTTGTTCTTCCTGCTGCTACGATTAGGTGGGTAGTGATGGAGATAGTAACTGGAAGGATTCTTTTCGTCATCATTGGTGGTAGATATTTCCCCCATTTCATTTCCAATCCACTCTGTGTGAGGCTGAGGAGAGTATCGGTCGATTTAAAATCACTAGTGCATCCACCAATAGTTGTAAGGGTGTCATTAACGATTGCCAGACTGAAGTATTGATATTCACTTCGTTGTAGCACTGTCCACTCGTTGTCAAGTATTTTGTAGGAATATACATTGCAAATAAAAGAGAAGAAGGCAGTGTCTCCATGGACTATAGCCGCTCCACATAATGATGACATAGTTTTTGGTGGCTGCTTCCCTTTCCTCCATGATAGTTTCACTGGATTAGCTGACACTTGTTTGCATTCCTTTTGCTCGTCATGTACCTGTAAAAAGTTAAGAATAGCTCTCTAATTGAAGTAATTGTTGGTGTATATTGAATGCTAGAGGTTCGACCACATCAAAGACTGGATATCCCAGTATACATACTAGCTACTGGCTCATTATCAGTATGATTTGAGAGTCAGAGTCAAGTCAACCCTTACTAAAAATGAAATTATGCTACCTACTTGGAAAGGCCTATTATTCCCAAACTATGCCAGTAGAATGTGCCGGTCCCTACCTCTCACTATAATGTACACTCACAGGAATATTCTTGGGTTTAACCACCAGTGGTTGATTTATGTGCTGGTGTGAATTATCTTCACGAGACTTGGTGTGAACTTCTTCCTTCTTGGCTGCATTCTGGTGTTGCTCTTCTACAGGTTTTAGTTCACAATCGGTTTTTGCAGTCTCTCTTAATCTTAACTGTTCTTGCATACCACGACATTCTTCTTCTTTAGCGGCCAACTCTCGCTGCTTTTCAGCCAACTTCCCCTGATATTCAGTTAGCTCTCTGTGTTTTTCGTTGAGCTCTCTTCGGCTCTCATCTGACTCATTTTGTTTTGTGACTGACATTTCAGCTAGTTCCTC
Organism: Crambe crambe; assembly: GCA_963924555.1. Lineage (NCBI taxonomy): Eukaryota > Metazoa > Porifera > Demospongiae > Poecilosclerida > Crambeidae > Crambe > Crambe crambe. The sequence continues at coordinate 5,570,479 of OZ004582.1, forward strand.
CTGTATTGCAGCTAACTCTTCATTTTTTTTATCCAACTGCAGTTGTAGTGCCCGTGCTCGTGAGGCCTGATCCTTAGTCTGTTCCACACTGTATGTGTACCTTGAGTCCCCTTTCAGGGAGGCTAGTTGCTCACAGAGCTCATTGGCTGATGGTCTTTCTCCTTCCTCATCCTTGATACATTGCAGAATAATCGGTAGGACGGGATGATCAGATGCTATCAAGTCTATATCCTTCTTTCGGCGATCGACTTCTGGGACAAATAATAAGGCACGTCCTGTTGGGAATCTAGCATCTTTCATCACAGTTGTAGCATCTCCAGGGTCGGGGAAATTCCTTGTTTCCACCTGAATAGTGAGCACACCATGAGAGAAGCAGTCCATTTTACTGGAGTAGTGAGGTGGTGCTGTCAGTGCTTCTGGAGGCATGTAGGCCATGGTTCCTGGACATTGGGTCAATGGGGTCATGCGAGGGTTCATGTCCACAAACTTGGACATCCCAAAATCAGTCACCTTTGCTCTGCTACCTGAACCGATCAACAGGACATTGTTGCTAGAAAGGTCTCGGTGGATGATGCTATTTGAGTGAAGGTAGGCTAGGGCAAGTGCCACATCATAGCAGATGTTGACTTGGATGTGGTAAGGGACAGAAGCGGTGGATCTCTCTAAGAATTTGGTCAAACTCTCATCCATCAGCTCCATCAGGAGAACTGGCCTTCTTGATTCGGGATCCCTAATGGTGCCTAGACACTGCACAATGTTTGGATGTTTTATAGAAATGAGGAACCGGCATTCTTGCAGAAACCTTATTGTGAGGTTATGAGTCCCTGGGTCATTGTCCTGGAAAAGAGTGTCATGGAGAACCTTGGCAGCACAAGGTAGCTGACCACACTTGGCCCTACATACCTTGCCGTACGCACCAATGCCAAGAACATCATCGATATGGATCTCAACGGTACCGTAGCTCAACTCTTTCAACTGTGAAGCCATTCATATCGGTTACCATAAGCTAGCTAAACGACCCTTTACCTATACCTCGCGCCCCGCCCTGATCGATCCTCTCTGGAAGGGGCGGGGCCCGCGAGCGTGCCTTGGTGCCTTGAGGTCCTCTTAGCTACCTCTTAGCTACTAAGCTATCACCATTTTCTTTATGTCTATTTGATGGTTTACTTGCTTCTTCCCCTCAGAAGACTCCTGCATCTGCATTTGATACATTCTGCATGCATCAAACCTACGATACCACATACGTAGCTTCATTCCCATGCCTATTTTGTAAGGCCTGAGAACGAGGCTACAAACCTACTAGCTATGTTGATTGCTATGTAAGAAGAAAGGATTTTCCATGCTTTCTGATACTATATCATCTACACCTGTTATAGACATCAGCACAACCTCCGAGGATCAGATATTGTGGTAGAGCAATTAGCTATGCATGAACTAGTTCTGGAATTCATAAGTAGCCGGATTAATTGCATTTTGTTGAATAAGAATGTGGATAGTTTCATCACATGGCCAATTGAGGCTATTATAGCTAGCTATTTATTATCATAGCTATCATAATTCAATAATCATTCACACACATGTATATATATAGAGAGAGAGACTAGCTATCTCTTCTTGGCCCCTTCCTAAACTGTTAGCTAATGATCAATGGCTACAGAGTCCAGTGCGTGCACAAAGTGGCCAATATTATAATTGGGTACGTAAACTGATCACAGATATTATTGATTCATATTATTCATGTCTAGCTGATGCTATATAATTACACCTTAATTTTCTCAAAGTAACTGATCAAAGGTACCTGTAGTGATCAAAGGAAACTCACATAGTGAGTAGATACTTCTTCAAGCTGGCTGAGGTAAACTGATCACAGAAATTCTTAATTTGTTACTATGTGGTTGTAAAGGCAGGTCTATGTTCTTCATGACTAATTCTTGTCTAGCTGCCGGGTAGTTACCAATGATCCCTGCCATGTACAAGTTTCTTAGGCCAATCCAAGGTTATAAAGCATGTTACACTTGACTGCAAGGTAGCAAATGGCAATTAATAACAAACTTAATACGCATTCTAGCTATACTTAGTTGCATGAATTCGCTCAATCCTGTGTTTAATCTTTGTGGTACACCTGCAGGTTTCTATAGAGTGGAGACTCAGAGTCTGGGTATGCCATCATTAATAAATTTGTTTTGCTTGCTCGACTTTTGAACGTCATACATTTCCTTGCTAATTTTTCTGTGTCCAGAAATTTCTCAGCCAACTCCCTACTGTGGGGTTGCTCCCAATAATAATAATTATAATTAACCCTATACCAAAGCATGCAATTTTGCATACTAGTATTTAGCTAAATGTTGTTGTTGTTTTTTTCATTAGCTAGCAGCATTTATAGTGTGGCCTTATTGATAACTCTGAAAACAATAGAACATGCAGTCAACATGCATTAGAAGTTAAAATTGTCTCCATTCTAAGCCATGATGGGTAGCTAAGTGATTGGCTCATCTATAGCACATCTGGATAGCATGGTCACGATGCTGTATAGCTAGCTAGCTAACTTCTTGATAATGTTCTGTATTTATATAATATTATTATAGTGAGGGCTATTGTGTGTTTCTATTCACCTTTCTTGGCCTCATTTGGGATAAAAGGCAGGGGCGGATGTAATGAAAGGATCCACTAATAGCATGTGCCTTGGGTGGTGGTAGTCATGATGGGGGGAGGCCCTGGCTCCCATGGCTCCCCCCTTGGATCCGCCACTGAAAGGGATTCATGCTTTGAGCACATAGCTAGTAAATCTAGTCTAGGTATCTATGTATGTTGCAGTGATCTAAGTTGAAACTTAAATCACTGCTGTAGATCATTATTGTGTATATAGCCAAGACTATATTATATGCTATAGACTGTTGACTAGATCAGATCACTTGAGTGACCATAATTACTCACTCTTGTGATCTAACCTACACACAAAAAACAAAATTAGATAGCTACTGTAAAACCATAAAAAGGTTTACCCCACAAAAATTTCACGATAATTATGACAGACATGTGAAGGGTATACAAGTTAAAATCAAACCGTTCATACAAAATTAAATTTTGTAAAAATATGTGTTTTGCTAAAGTACATGCAATTAAATCACATGTATAGCTATGCCAGACTCAGTTGTTCTAATGCATGAACTTTAAGTGAAATTTATTGTGCGAACATTTTGATTTTATTAATAACTTAGCTACCCTTCACACATGTACTAATAATGATATGAAAAAAATAGGGTAGATAATGGCATTATAAAAGTGGGGGATACTTCTTTTGAATACACTTTCCTATCTTGTATGTAGCTAGCCAAAACTAATAATGAAAGTGTTCAATAGTTAATGTCCTATTGTTCCATAATTATATTTCTTGGAATCCACTTTCTTTCATAGTGTTCCATAGAGTAACACTTTCTTGACCACTTTCTTACATGGCTATACAATGCATATAGCTAGCTATAAGTAAGTGTTCCATAATGTCCTACTGTTCCTGTCTATCCTATACAGCACACTGTTATATCCCTTGCATCATAAAGGGCTCAGCCGCTGAGATGAATCAGTTTTCAAAGGCTGTGCAAGCTAGTTACAAAGAAAATTCAACAAACAGTGTACATGGATATCACATGCATGTATCCACGCAGAGGAAGTTAGCTATTTTCACTACAAACTACATCTAAGCCACAAAAGGAAAATAGTCATTCAAAGCGCATGTTAAGACATCAAAGCATTTTTGACTCCTTTGTAATTTGAGCTTCAATTTGGCAGGGATTTGAATCTTACCGTTGCTATACGTGAATCACTAGGAAACCGAATACAAATAAGTAAAATTCTACATGTGGTATTGTATTACTAAGTTAATTAGGATGTCCTATCCCCTGTTGGCAATATTGTAACTATAGTCGTTAGCCAATATATAACTACTACAAAATATAGCTAGCCAAAATTAATGACTTCCGAAAGCATCAAAGACTGGTAGTAGCTATTTAAACTGCATTTTGCTACCATAGCTATAGCTAGCTATCAATTCTAGCTATAGTGATTATAATAGCCATGCTTCTGATGTTAGTTATGTTTTGCCTACTACATGGCACCATGTCCGAATGTGAAGAAACACAAAACATTCGAGAACGATTAGGAGCAGAGTGCCGGAGTAAGTTACACTTGCTTCGATACGATTCATCCCTTGATACAAACACCAATGTTCTCTTCGATTCTGCCTGTACTACTGAATGCTTAGGAAAGTATGCCAGCTTGTTGATTACCGAGTGCAATGACACGCATAGAGCCAATCTCATCAAGATATCCTGCTTGAAGACAAATGCTACAAATTCACAAAGCACAGTATCCAGGTGTCGCTATCTGCTACCAGATCTGGAGATCAACCTTCTATTGCAGTCCATCCGAGAATGTCCACAATTTCTGGGAATGGGAACAGGAGACACGCTATGCCCTAGGAACTGTAGGGTACCTGCAAATGACATCATCAACACATTTGGCTGCTGCTACTCATCCATCTATAATAACTCAAACATTATTTCCAGTCTTGAAGCAGTAGGATTTCTAAATTCAACACAAGTATCAGCTATCACCCAATTTCAATCATCTGGTTTCATTCTAGAAAACTGCAGGAGCACTGGTGATATTCCGGGAGCTTGTAAAGGAGGAGAGATTTTTGATAATGTTGTGCCTGCTCGCACTACTGCAGGAAGCTTTGTTGTTAGTACCAGTTCTGCTACATCAAGAAACTTTTATTCATCCTCTATTATAACTACTCTTTACTTGTCTTCACTAACTCTAATTCACCAGAGAGTTTAGCTTACTGCTAGCTACCACCCACCCACCCACCCAAGTAGACTGACCAACATCTACATCTACAAATAACAGATTTCATACGGACATTGCTAACTAGCCTACGTAACTAGTATAGCTGATTAGTATTCACCTTAGGTCTGTCTCCTCATGAATAATTAATAACCAATGACGTCATAATAATATTAAAAGTGGGTGTGCTCTCTTATCAGCTGAGTTTCAATTTGGCTGTTTCAGAAAGAAATGGTGGATCTACGAACTAGTCTGAAGGATCTTACTCTTGAGGGCGTGAAGGAGAGGGATGTACAGATAGGAGTGGGCGCTTATGGAGTGGTGAAAGAATACGTATATCAGGGCCTAAGGTTAGTTGTAGCAATGACTAGCCTACGTGTTGCCAGATTTTGGTTAAGTGTCAGCTATTTATAGACTTGGCAGTCTAAAGTTGCTGTGGTATTTGGCTAGGTGCATTTTTACATAGGCAATCACATGATCCCCCTTGGGGATTCAGTAGCCTTGGGGAAAAAATCTGTGTACATACTGACATACAATGATTGAAGCCATTTTTATCACAACATGAGTGCTATGGAGGAGTTAAAACTTACTGGTGAATCTAATCTATACATACACCACACAATGTGAAATTTTATAGCTGGTACCATGGCAAGGCTGCATGTCGGCTGCTAACACCATAAGGACAGCCAATATATCTTCCGTGTACTCTAAAAAAATCCGAATTTTTGATCACATGATGAAAGCTCCCTATTGGTTTAAGGTTATTTTGTTAAGCACTCTCATCCATTGAAGCTACGTTTTTATGGCAAGCATCATCAAAACCTGCAGCATAAGTTAAGATTCTTTAGTATGTGGCAGTATGTAAAGACATATCCTTGACAAGAACTAGAGCGATTTGTTTACTGGTTCTGTACACCAAGGGCGGAGATTAACGTGTGTCTCACATGACCATGAAACATTCCAAAAAAACAGCAAACTACCATGTTATGGTGGAAGTACTCCTTTAGAAGTGTAAGTTTGTGCTGGTCACTCTGTTTTGATAGTGTAACACCATGTTTGTCCCTCATAATTAATATTCCTTTGTTTTAATGGTATTGGATTTCCTTTGTATTAACCCCAGGTCTCTGTGTTAGTTTTTCTACTCCATTTTGTTATAAGGAGAAAAAAAAAATTCTAATGGCTATGTGTGGTTCAAAAAGTTCAGCAACAAGAGAGTGGAACTTCAGTCAAGTGACCCCTTACCCATCACCAATTATTCCTACTTCAAGATTGCCATGTACCTGATATACTATTGCATCAAGGCTTGATTCATAACCAGAATAGTGCCTAGAAGTTATGTTCTGAGCATCGAGAGACCAACATCGAGAGAGAAAGCTAATGACAGATTCGCTCAGTTGTGAGGTCAAGGTCCAAGAATCATGTGTACGGAGCAGGGCATAAAAATGTCTGCCACGTTGTAGGTTGAAAGCTAGCAAGTTGGAAAATGATGTGCTATTTTTGAACATGTCGAGTTAAATTAGCTATATAGCGCAGTCAATTTTGAGTAGTGTGGTGCATTTGAATGAACCCATTTCTGAGAAAACACAAAAAAAAACAACAACAACAACAAAAAAAAAAACCAAAGCAGCTTTTAAAGTGCATACTACATGAAATTGCAACAGCAAGACTAGAAAATATAATATCCTCCTTACAAGAAGAGGACAGTGTGCTGCCAATCCTGATAATACATAATAGAAATAAGGATGACGATAATTTACTCCCACCTGCCCACACCATATGCTTAAGGAGTAGAATAACGGTGCCAATAACAGTGACCTTGTAACAGTTCTTGATACTGAGTAGGAGGCCTATTAAGATGGAGCCAAGGTGACTTCTGTTGCCTGACTATAAGGTGTGTACCTTGTGTACGTACTTCTATAGGCCAAAAAATAAAAATGTTTAAGGGTGGTGGCACATAGCAACGCACGTGCTAACAATTAAATTTTAGTCTTTCTTACATAACTCCAAAATTATTATAGCTAAATTGCACAGAGTTATAAGGTAGTATATCACTAATATACACACTAAAAATGAAAGTTTATTCTTACAGGTGCTATGAGTCTTTCTACTCTTTAGAGATAAAAAGCATTGCTACTCACCAACCACTGGAATTAAGTGGCTGATTTTTGGCCTAAAGCTTCTTAGTAGCCCTCTTTACAAAATTACAGAAGGATTTGTTGGTATCTACTTTATTTTTTGACTTCCCAAAAGTGAATATTTAAGCTCCTGGGCTAAATCGAGAAGTGAAATAGATATAAACAAACCCTTCTGTAAATTTTTAGAGAGTGGCTACAAACCAAAAATCAGCCAGTGAAGTTTGGTGGTTGGTGTTCATAGCACCTGTAGGATTTGACCTTGCTTCTTCTTTTTTTGTGTGTAATATTACTAAGCTGCTTTATAGCCATGTGCAGTGTAAAGTCTATGGTGCAAGTAGTTTTGCCCCATAGCAACCATGTGTGGGCGGGATGTGCCACCACCCTTAAGCACAGACATGATAATCTTTATTGCGAGCGAAGCGAGACACTAGGGGGTTGAATGAGAGAGGACAGGATCCAGTCTGCCCACACTGGTCGACAGTGGCCATTTTGACCACCACTTGGCTATTTTGGCCACCACTCATTATACTTAGCTGTAGTAACTTTAAGCGTATCAGTGATCATCCAACCCTAAATGAACATGGTCTTATAAACTGGGGATGGCAAATGAAATTAATTTCGGCCACCACTAAGGCAGAACCCCGAGAGGGCTGTATTATAATTGCAGCGAGCGAGCTGACTCTCAGGTCATGACTCATTGAAATTTTAAATATATAATATGCCTCAGGTGTACGTATGGTACGTAGGTGTCCCAAAATAGTAGCGCTGTGCCGTGCATAATGTGCATGCTCCAATTAATCAAGCGCCTTTTGTCATAGGGCGCTAGGCTTATCTAAGTGGATTGTAGGCGCTTGTTATCTAAGTGCTTGTGGTAAGTATTTACAGCTTTCTATGTATGGAGCTTCCTGGTTGGAACCACAACTTATATGACTCTTATTCTCTGACAGCAAGCACTGGAGCCTATCAGCTACTCACTTGCTCACTGTCAAATGCTGCACATTAGTTGTAAAGGCTCTAGCCTGGTACTATAAACTCAACAGCAAATCTTCTAAAGAGTTGTAGCACTAACTTGCTTGCTCACTGGCTATCAAGTATCAAAGTGAATTGTAGGCACTTAATTGGCTTATCTAAGTGCTTGTGGTAAGGGGAGATTTCTGGTTGGAACCACCACTTTAATTAATACATGACTCTTGTCTCTGATGCAATATAAAGCACTGGAGCCTATCATGCTCACTTGCTCACTGTCTAAACCAAACAGCAAAATCTTCTAAAGAGTTGTAGCACTAAAGAATACTTGCTTGCTCGCTCGCTGTCAACTGAATGTTGAACATTGCCCTAGTTATTGTATGTACATTCTGTCCTTTGTGGTAAGGTGATGTCATCGGATAAAGCTTCGCTCGCCACAATGCAAATGTATAAAAACAACCCATTTTCAGGTTATCTGAGTTGCAAATTGGAACTCAGTAAGTTTGAGAGTGTGCTTTAACTTGCCCACGCAGGTGAGGGCACAGTTGCCATGGTTGGGCACTGACCTAGCTGGGAAGCTAGGCATGCAGAATGAGCTGGGTTTGAAATGTGGAATGTGGTCAATGAATATTTTCAAACATGCAATGAATAATATTAAAATTCCACACTTCAAGTATTTCTTTAAAAAAAACAGCTGGTTTACAGCAAGCTGGTATTTGCATGCTGCCTTCCTTGATCTTCAGACTGGGCAGACACAAACCTTGTGCTTGGCAGTATCCAGTCAGATTAAAATCTCTTGGCCCTCAAGCTTTAAGCCAGATACATCCCTCACACTGCCTCACACTCAGGGATATAACTATTACTTATTCATCTCTTGACTGTCATGTTTTTGTTTTGTTTTTTTGTTTTTTTATATTTATTTATTATTTTTTAAATGCAGATGTGCTGGTAAAACTATTCACAAGGAATTCAGAGAAGCTGACTCCGAGCAAAGTACAGAAATAGCATTGCGATTCGAAACGGAATGCAACCTACTGAGCAAGCAACGCCATCCCTGCATTGTCCTTTTCATGGGCGTATATTTCAAGCCAGGTGAGAACTTTCCTTCTTTGTTGATGGAATATCTTCCAATGTCCCTGGATGGAGCTCTTGAAAAATATCCAGCAATACCACCGTATATAAAAAATGTAATCCTTTACGATGTTGCTTGTGGACTCAGTTATCTTCATAGTCAAAAGCCACCGCTAGTTCATCGTGATCTTACATCCAAGAATGTGCTTCTTTCAGAGAATTCACGTGCTAAAATAGCTGATCTTGGACTTGCAAGAATCATTTCCAATACTGCAGCTATTTCTCCTTGCAACTTAACAAAAGTACCTGGAAATAGCTATAATCTTTATGCCTCCGGAAGCATTCAGTGATGATCCCAAATACGATGAATCGCTTGATATGTTCTCCTTTGGTAACCTCATCCTCAATACCATCAACCAAAGATGGCCGAAACCAAAGCATAACATTGCTGAAGATGGGACCACTATTCTCAACGAAGTTGAACGCAGGAAGTCATGTTTTGATTTGATGGGTTCAAGTCATAGTTTAAGATCATTCACTGAACGCTGCCTTCATGATAAGCCTCATGAGCGACCTCATGCATCACAAGCTGTTCAGAAATTTTTTGGAAAAATTAATGCTTCACCTCCACCTTTCACAAATGCTCTTCAAATGATTTTTCATATTAATGAGTTATCCAGTGAAACTAGACGGTTAACTGACAGAGTTCAGTCTCTTGAAAGAGAGAATAAGGATCTTACGGCTTCAGTCGAAGTACATGCTCTAGAGATGGCATGCAATTCATTGGCTCTAACATCCTCAGTGAGTGGGATTGCAAATGGATCTGGGGGGGAAGCAGAAGTCAAGCAAGATCATACTCGAGTCACACGTAGTGAAAGTATGTGTTTGAAGAATGAAATCATTGCTTTGAAAGAGAAAATGAGAGATAAAGTAAGAAAATGAGTCAGTGGTTGCTATGGTAAAGTGTGATCTAAGTATAAGGTAAAGGGTCATCAATTCTAAAAGAGTCCTCTTAGTATAAGGTAAAGGGTCCTCAAATTTTTCTGTAGCTATAAGAGCAACGTGTGATTTTTTTGATATTTTGCGGGGATTACTTCGAAGCAATTTGCCCCATAAAATTTCATGTTAAAGCTATGATATGTCATTGGTCATATAATTACTCTAAACAACATTTTAGGTTGTTCTATTGGAGCCTGAAGCAACAATAGAGTGGGCAGACTGTCCTCCTCTCCCTCGACCAAGAAAACACACCCAAGCTGTCGAATTTAAAGGTAAAGTGTATGTAGGCTCTGGATACAGCACTGACGATGATTCCTCTCACCTTCTCTACTGTTACGATGTGGAAAAGAAAGAATGGAGTGATTGCCCAGAGAGTAAGACACGATACTTTGCCATGACAGTCTTTAACAACTCCATATTGCTGATCAGTGGGAAGGAAAAGGACAGTGGAAAAGCTATAAACGGAATCCAACATTTGAGCGAGGGGAATAAATGGGTCTTCTACAATAGTGACGAAATGATGGACATCAACACTGCTAGGATGGGAGCAGTTGCCGTTTCATCAGCTTTGAATATTGTAGTAGCTGGAGGCTTCAATGATTCTGGAAATCGAATGAGTAGTGTTGAGGTTTATGACAATCTTTCAAAAATGTGGTTTTTCACATCTAAGCTTCCAGCACGGTGTGCCGAATTAAAGTCTGCTCTCGTGCATGGTGACCAGTGGTACCTTCTGGGTGGTGCTAATCAGTTCAAAAATGTTTATAAAGCTTCGCTGAAACAGCTTGCTAAAGATACAACAGAAGAGTGGACTTTGTTGCCTCAAGTCCAATACGAATTTTCCTCTGTTGCTATATTTGGTGGTAATCTGATAGCATTTGGAGGTGGAAAGGATCGATTAACCGGATATAACCATTACTCTGAAATGTATGTGTACAACAAGTATAAGAAGATGTGGGTCCATTTTGCTGACTTAAAAGAGCCTGTTAGTAAATCCACTGGTTTAACTCTTGGTAATGGAGAACTTATGATTATCGGTGGTCGAAACAGAACAAGTCAAGAGTTGAACTCAGTGAAGATTTGTTCCTTAGTGTACCATGATGAACAGAATTAGTGATATACAATATAGCTTTGATAAACAGGTGAAAGTACTACCATATACTGTTATTGTTGTTGTCATTGTACAAAAAAATGATTTTATACTGCTAATGTGCATGCTATTTGGTTTTTCTATGTGTGAGTTCAGGGTGGCAGTGATTTAAATGTATTGGCTATTTAAAATTCCTACATCACTTATTGAGTCATCTCAACTGAAGAAAGCACCATGAAGCGCTAAGAAGCCAGCCATTTCACACTATCATCCGCCAGATCAATTTTAGTTCTGCAACTAAGCTTACTAACTACTATCATTCAGAGACTCAGGTATTGCTGTTTCACCACAGGTATTTCAAGGCATTGGGAGGTATATTTCAAGGTATTTCAAGGTATCTGCAGGTATTTCAACCTTCTTTTATTGATGCTCTTGTTTTAGTAATTGCACATGCTTATTATTATTATTGTTGTTTTTTTCAGAAGAAGTTGTTATTGAAACAAAAAAACGAACAAACTGATAAATAATTATAAATAAATATAAATTATTTATATTAATTTATAATAATTATAAATAATAAATAAAAATAAGCTATAAGTGCAGAACACTACATCACCAGCAAATTAATAATGATGCACTTTACATGCATGAATATATTTTAGGTATGACAATGCTGGATTGAATCATCTAAAAGGACTCTCTTTCAAAGATCTGGTGCTTAAAATAGATTTTTCACTGGATAGAGTGGCTGGTTCCCTCAATTTTTCAACATTCAATGTTTCGCCAAGCTAACTCTCATTCACTATTACACATTAATGAGTCATTTATTAATTGTGTTGGTCTGTTATCAGTTAATGTATAATTATACCAATGGCACGCTTGTATTCTGACCTGTGGGACTATACCCAACTCATACCTTGCATATTATTCATTCTAACTAATTTGTCCTTGTGGGTATTCATTCTTGGGTGCTGACATCGATCACTACGTATGTACCTCAGTCAAATGTTTATCTGATGATTAGCTAGTAATTATGGCATCACAGGGGTGTATCCACCACTCCAGTTGATCTGGTTTTCACCGGACACTTTTTATTATCCAATAATGATATTCTATCCCATGCCTGTAGAGTTAGCTAAGTGATTATGTGTATATGAAGCACCATGACCTTCAAGAATCATGATCACACTAGCATAGCTATACCAAAACTCCTTTTGATAAGTGGGTGAAGGATAAAATGGGCATGGCGATCCAACACACAGGCACACCGGGCCACTCAAAATTCTGTGGATACACCCCTGCATCAGATACATGTAACAGACTACAGTGTGAAAGCTGTCAGAGTTAGCTAACACATCTCATTCTTGTCAGGTGATTACAACATGAAACAGCAGCAATGCTCCTGAGGGTATATAGGAATTATCATTGGCCCTTGGGTATCCTTGGGCACTAGGGCTTCTACAACATTTAATTCTGAACTGTAACTCGATTATGAACCCTCTAACTGGTCAGTATGTTAAGGTCCCACCGTTGCTAATCTCCACATTATAGACGTATTCAACCTTAGCATTTGTTCCAAATGTGACACTACTGGATAATGATCATAAATATTATAAGTGTCATAGGAACTCTAAATGAGTGTTAAATGGTGATACCATATGCAGTTCAAAGAGTGTTGACTTACATAACACTGCATGTTCATAGCTAATTAGCTATGCCTAACTACAGTTGGACTCTCTCAATCATAACATAAAATGATGTGAATACTTTGGAGATCTAAACAAGGTAGAATTTAGGAATGGGGGGGAGGGAGGGGGAGGGGGAGGGAGGGAGGGAGGGAGGGGGGAGCTACCAGACTATGGAATTCTGTCCCAGGTGAGCTGGTTGATTTGTATTCAGACTTAAAGCTTGGTTTTCAAATGCAAGCTGAGGCACTATCTCACCATTGCTTAAACTTGCTTTAATAGCTACCTCACTCTCTTGTCACTCTCTATTTGTTGTAGATCATCTGTTCAATTAACTCCAGCTGGTCCTGACCTTTGTAGCTAATATTTCTCATTGTATATATAGAGAGAATTTTTTTCACATGGACCCCCCAATCAGAACGCTATATATTCCTACACAGTGTCTAGCTATGACTGTAGTGGTATATATTTTGTGAGATCGGAAACTCATTAGCTTAAAATATGACACAAAGTACATAGCTATAGAGAGTTTACTCAGACTTCTGTTTTGACTGATCATGAGACAATTTGAAATGCATCGAGGTTAGGTGTTGTTACTATAGAATGCAATACCATTGTTGTACCTGTAGCAACATCAGCAATGAGCAGAACAGTGACATTTGAGGTGGCTGCGGCATTACCTCCTGAATCATCTACAAGATCAAATGTTATAGAGACAAAATATGAATGAAGACATTTCAACCAGTATAGCATCATAGTTTGGGTGTCTACGTATAAGGCATAAACATTTCTGTGAAATGAAAAAAAGAAAAAGAAAAAAAAAAGGAGATGACCATTGCTCTAAAAAGCAAACAAGGAGATGAAGGATTAGCAAGTCGCATATTATAGCTACATAATATCAATCTGGGGATCATGCAAGTCTAGCTACTGTTGAATCTATTATGAACTATTGCCCCAGGGGGTTGCAGCTATGTTACTTACGTGCTAGTTATCCCATCACATCAACTACTCCCATAAATATATAGCAGAACATGCAGTAGAATCACCCTAAGATCCCTCATGACTCAAACTGCTTTAAATATCATTCACTATAAATACTGTGATATAATAGCTGGCTATAAGTGGCTAGTTTACTTATGAACCTCACTTTACATAATAACTTCTGCAGCTAAATATATAAGCTAGAAAATAATTAAATTCTTCTGACCACAGGTGTGTGCATATGCATAAGCACCCATGATATCTGTGAAACCATAACAATAATGAAGTACTGGGTGATGCACGTGTGGAAGTGAACTTAGTTCACCTAAATGTTGATGTGCACTATGCTCAAATGACTGAGGCTATACAGGTTAGTAACTAGCACAATAGTAGCTACAGCTGGCCACACACGATAAAAAAAGAATTGATATAATTTAAAATAATACCTCAGACGATTTGCTTCCTACACCTATATTATGAGTATGAGATAGAATTTTGAGGCTCAGGCAATTGTTATACTATCTTTACTACAGGTGAGACTGATCTCAGTACTAATAATGTACAAATAACAATTCCTAATGGTACTATTGGGACTTTTGCCATAAGTGTCAACATAGTGACAAATGATGATGAAGGGGAAAGCAGTGAACGTTTTAGCCTGCTTTCCTTCACCATTTTTTTATCCTCAGTTTCATCTGCAGTATAATCATAATTCTTGATAATGATGGTGGGTTTATGTAGCTACGTATGATCTAATAATCAAAGAGCAGTAGAGTACAATTATTGTACATATACACTAAGTGAGTGTATATTATGTCTGCTATAATAACAATGTTAGTCCTTCGCATGAATTTATTTATGTGATGTTCAACAGCACTTGCAGTACTTCTCAAAAATGAAAGTGTTACCACAGAGGGCTTTATAGCATTCCTTAGATGGTACCAAATTATCATGACTATTCTCCATACTTACATAACTAAGCTTAGCTCACTAGTTTTCATCCACAGCGAATAACAGAAGCCATGCATGCATGATTCTACATGCCTCACAGAGATTCCTTACCAATCATGGCTTCACACCACTTAAGCTTAGCTACACTAATTTCCATCCACAGCGGAACTGAATGAACAACAAAAGCCATGTATGACTCTACATGCAACCTATGCAGCAAGTATGAAGCCATGGGGGTGTGAGGCCTCCTAGGGGGAGGGCCCAGGAGGGAGAGGACTGTCTCATAATACATAATGGTAAAACAGTCAGAGTTACTTTCTGGGACTATTCTGGCCCTTCTGAGACAGCTGGCAACTGGGAAGTTTAGATTCAGCCCTTGAATTTCTGGTCTTCCATTTCCTTGAACATTTCCTGTAGCTCTTAATTGAATGATCACAGAAAAGAATAGGCCTACGTTATTTGCGATTCTAGTTTCTTTATACATGCAAAATATAGCTATGAGGTGGATCACCTGACCTATATGATTACATCATACCCCCCCCCCCCCCCCCCTAATACTTGGGAGTTACACACTATTGATCATTAATTGTAATGCTCTGACCATGATGATGAAATATTTTATGCTTGGGTATCTTCTACCTGATGGACTCGTACTTTCAGCTGGAGGTTGCATATTATTCTCCTGCTGGAAGTTGCCATCCACCTTTCCTCACTGCTTCAATATTCAAGTTGCCAGGGCAGTGCACTGCTTTCAACAGAGATATATTCTGAGTCACATATGTACTTGCTGCTTCAAATGACCAAATGTACCCTTAAATGGTACCAGATCAAACCTGCTAGAAAGGTTTCTTTTGCTTCCTCGACCATATCTCTGACTACAAGTTTTAATGGCTGTGCTTGTTTATATGTATATACACCCCATATACTTCACTCAAAATACTGAAGCATTATAAGTAGCTACCAGAATGGTAATCCAAAATAAAGATTATGGCTTCCAAGCTGCATTACATAGCATTTGCTAGTAATAAGGTTAGTTGCTATAACCACGCATAGCTATGCATAATGCATTCTTTCTTTCAGGATAATATCTACGTATGCAAGGGTGCATGGGATTATATAAGCTACCAGCTCTGTTTATCACTATATACTGTTGTAATCTCAGTATATAATTATTGTATAAAGAGCTAATACTGATTGCTCAAGCCAATAGCTATAGTTGTACTTGTATTGTGTGAAGTACATAACTGGTTAAGATCTACAGTAGCAGTTTGTGTGAATCGATCTTCACGAGCTGCAAGTGCTAGCCATTGGTGGCTATATCTGTTCAGCATGAGAAAACTCAAAGTTTTGGCTTTTCTCTGGTTTTTGATTGGAAGTATCAAGTCACAGGCAGAAGGTATTTGTCATTGTATGAAAAATGTTTATAGTGTTAATGATATAATATGAAATATCAGA
This sequence comes from Crambe crambe, assembly GCA_963924555.1. NCBI lineage: Eukaryota > Metazoa > Porifera > Demospongiae > Poecilosclerida > Crambeidae > Crambe > Crambe crambe. The sequence goes on from OZ004582.1 coordinate 5,586,651, forward strand.
TTCTAGCTATGTATGTATGTATATAGCATAAATCATTGCTACATGGATAGCTAGATCAATGGCAATTAAAGGCTAATAGGCTAGGGCTAAACAGTGCATGCATGTCTACGTGATTTGTTGGAGGGTGGTTAGCCTGCATTGCCTATATTGGTAGCCCGGCAACAAGTCTACTTATCAACTACTATGTGCATGCATACATGTTTTTCAGAATCTTATATTCATGGAAATAGCTATCCATTTTGGAAATAATATGCATTTTAGATTTTAGTTGTTTGATTCTTACTTTGACATGGCCCTTCTGGGCCACCATATTATACTCCATGCGCCGATCTACCTCCATATTCAAACCTCTATATTTTAATGGTCCTAACGTGTCCACTATAGAGAGGTTCCACTGTAGCTACATAAAAAGGGGGGAGGAGGGCAAGAGATTCAGGCTGTCCTGATTTTTTATGGTAAAATTTAAAATTTGAAATTAAAACATGAGGCTGATAGTGAGTTGGTTATGAAATTGAGTCAACTAGAACAACAGATTTTAGTTGTTATATATAGCAAGGGGGTGGGTGGGGGACTCTAAAATAACCTCGAATCCATGCTGTAAAAATGGGCCTGGGTATGAGGCTAGCTTGAATGTAGTGATGAAATGTAAGACAAACTAAATATGTAAGCAAACTAGCTAGTTAGCTATTTAACTAACTGACGAAAAATCTTAATTCGTTTTGATGGCACTAAAATAGGATAGTAGCTATATATACAGTTTTACAAGTCACACATCATGTTTATTATCAGCATCAGAGCACTAATCAAGTGTATCAAGTATATGTACATGCAGCTTGTTATAAACTGTATAATTATGTAGATATGAGCTCCATCAGCATTTGTCCTTCCAGATCAGATGCATGCAATCAGGGTTTCATCTAAGGAGGGGGGCGCAGGGGAAGCTTCCCCTCCAAACAGCTCAACTTCTCTCCCAAACTGACCCAGCTTCCCCCCAAGATATTGCCAAAAGAAAGAGTTTTAGGATAAAAAATACTTCTAAGTAGTATATTTTTAGGATCCAACCATTAAAAAAAAATACTTCTAAGTATTATTTTATAATTTAAGCATTTTTGGCTTCACGCTCTGCGCAGGAGGAGGCACATCCCTCTTCCACACCCTCCCCCCAACGTGACCTCATGGCCACACATTCCATGAGCTTCCCCTCCAAGGTGAAATTCCTAGATGAAACCCTGACAATATTATGATGAAACCTCCAATGAACTACATAGCTACAATACAGAACTTTAACTTGGATAACATCCAGTTGCCAATAATTGAATGTGCATATAAATTAACATAATTATTAATTAATTGATTATTATAAATTTATAAACATCCAGTTGCCTATAATTGAATGTGCTTATAAAAACTGCATATGAAATATCGATGCTTAAGTTGAAATATCTCAATCAATATGTTTCAGCTGTACTCATATGAAACTGAAAAGCCTACATGGCTCTATTGAAGAGAGGTCAGATTTGATTACTTTAGCAAGCAAAGTTACAATACAAATGACCGTTGCATTATAATTATGCCTTGGGAAACCTCAGGCTAGCTATGACAATTAGTGGTATGATAATTAGTGGTACAATCAATGCAAGTGAAGGTGTGCAATTGAAATGGTGCTCCATGGATAGCCTGGTTTAAGCTAAGGAGCTCTTTGTGTGTATCTCTTGCTCTTTTTCCAAGTGGAACCATATAGCTACCAAGTAGCTATTATAATACAACTATTTTTCTACATGGTAGCTATGTACAGTAATTTACAATTAACTATTGTTCTCTTTATGCAGTGACTGTTTTTTGGAGAGGAAGTAACATAACAGGCATTCCAACACTGATATATCATGATGAGGTTGAAACTGTTATCTATTCACCTCCACCAACACTCAGTAATCCTACTGGTCCTGGTGGTCTACTCTGCAGCTCTACAGTTGGCCCTATTGCTTGGCATCCAGGAAATGGTGCAATGACACAGTTTGATACTAATATTGGTTCAAGGGTCCTCTACCAGATAATACCTAATGGGAACCTCATGGCCCAAATTGTCCGTGATGGGAGAACTCTGGATCTTTCAAATTCTGATTTTCATAATGGATTGTTTACTTGTCGACGGAATGGTGATATTTCAACAGCAGTTCCTGTGGGTTTTTATCAAAGAGGTGGTGAGTTAATTTGTGTCTACTGTAAGATGACATGAAATACAAAATGAAATTGTCAATGGAGCTTGCTTCACTCACTCCACACCAGGGAAATTTCTAACATTGGAGTTTCTTTGCATGATAATCTTGGGTAAAATGAGCACATGCACTCATCCCATAATGCCATTTCCCTAGTGTCTGAATGGATTATGAAAGAAGCTCGCAAACCTAATGCCAAAGGTTGTGAGTGGTGCAATGTAACCTGTACAGGTATATTGAATTGCATGCAGATACACTCCATCCTTATGGTGTATTTTCATGCACATCCATTACACAAATTGTAATTAATTCTGAGACCTGAGTCAGCAACTGACAGCTAGTTAGCTAGAGACTGTTCTGGTACGCTAAATTCAACTCACCCCTCACTCTCAGCCTGACTGGAGCTATTTTTCAACTGTAGCATGTACAAACACGCTTCAATGCCATTATAGCTATAGCCTACCATAGCACCCACAAAAGGCTATTTCGACCAGCAGTTTTTGTCAGTCTAGTTTGCACACTCTTCAAATTTCCTGTGCAGCAGCATGCTAGCAGACATGCAGAATTATCAAGATAGTTGGTGTCGAGTATAATAGCTATCTAGACTGGAGTCATGTTCAAGCCTAGTTCTGCAATAACAAGTAATTCTCTAGTGAGTCCATACAGTACTCCAGTCCAGTAGTCCAGTGGTCACAATATTACTATCATAAGTTTCCGTGTGATACAATGAAATGTAAAAAGTATTACACTAACCAAAATTTGCATACAGCTATTATCTGAATAAGTGAACAAAATTATAGAGGGATTTATTCATATCTCACCTAGGATTTCAGATAGCAATGAACGCTTCTGTAATTTGTAGAGAAAAGGGCTAAAAGAAGTAGCTAGTTGTAATCAACCAAAAATCAGCTACTGAATTGAATTGGTGAGAAATAAATTTAGCTATATCTTGCCATTATAGAGCTTCGTATCTCGGGTAAGAATTGTTATTTTTCTCCTTCCATTTCCATAGTGGATGGGTTGTCAGAGAACTTTTGCTATTTGGTGATTTAGGCTATTTTTTGATCTAGTGGAGCAACTAAATTCACTTAACAACAATGCACTCATTGAGAATCTCTAATCATAAAAATATTGATAAAGATAATATCTCGCATAACTACGTATGCTTATTACGTAGCTACATGTACATCATGAACTATAATTATGTACTCATTCCATAGAGACCACAGGCCACATATAAGTTCTTACTGCTGTGACCAATAGGTCGAAATAGTCCAAGCATGCAGTTAGCTACCTCTTCTAATTATTTAGCTAATCACTAAAATTAATGTCTTCACATACAGTACAAGTAGGGGAAAAAACATTTCCGTGAAATAAAAAAAAATAGGAATGATCATTGCTCAAAAAAGCTAAGGAAACAAGAGTAGGGATGATGGAAATGGGATCAATCTTTGTTCTGTAAATCCTTATTTCAGTCCAAGTAACCATCTTCCTTAATGTTTTGGTTTAGTTTTAAGCTATCAGGACTCTCTAAGTAGGGATGACAGGTCAAAGGTCATAGGATTGTATAAACTAAAAACTCTTCTTTCTTATTCTATAGGTTCTCAGAAGGCTACAGTGAATCATTACATCTACAAAGAAGAGAGAAGAATATTCAAAGATCTAAAATTCATTTGCTAACATAAGAAAAAACGATATCTGAAATTGACTTTTGTTCTATTATAATAATAATAAATAAGATTGACGTACTGACTTACTGGCTATAGTCATCAGAATTCTGTTCGGGCCATCTGTTAGAGCGGCATCTAGAGGCTGATCTTTTGCTATTAGTTTTCACTACAGTTCCATTTTAAGGCATTGTACACTGTTTTTTGTCATCCCTACATCAACTTTCTTTTTTTTTTAAATGTTTTTTTTCCTTTAGCTACTTGTTATTCGCTATTATGAACAAACTGAACAAAAGTCAATTTTAGAAATCATATGTTAGTGAATGAATTTTAGATTTTTGAACATTCTTCTCTCTACTGTGTAGGTGTAATGATTCTCTGTAGCCTTCTGAGAACCTGTAGAGTAAGGGTAGAAGAGAAAGAAGAGTTTTTAGTTTATACAGTCCTATGACCTTTGACCTGCCATCCCTAGACTTAGAGAGTGCTAGCGCACTCTCTGATGTACATAGGGATAGTAAATTGATCCCATTTCCATCCTTCATCCCTACCCTTGTTTCCTTTTTTTAAGCAATCTGATAATCATCTATAACTGAATAGCACAGGCCACATATTAAGTGCTTTCAAAAATGTATAATTCATGCAAAACAGTCCAAGCACTTTCTCCAGCTGCAGTTTAGCTCTTCAAATTCATAATAGAAATGTGGGTCTCATCCCCACATGCACACAGAGCATAGGATCACCTGTTTTACTGCTACGTATTTAGCTACTTGTATTCGGTATGGTTTATTTCTCCAGTACGTGGTGTTATTAGAATCACTAGAGTAAGTATCACATCTAATTCATTCATGGCTGCCCCCCCATCCTTCACTCTGGCTGGTGATACTGAAAATGGTCCTCCTGAAGCTTACACTTGGACAAGAAATGGTGTACCCATCATTAATAATAACTCATTCAGCATTTCCATTGGAGTAAATGGTGTAACTAACCCGAGTGCATATGACAATAGTCGCTATCAGAGCGCACTGACTGTGACTGGGACACTACCTGGAGTCTACCAGTACTCTGTCTCCAATAGAGCCACACTCAACACTCTCACCTCCAGTATTAATATAGAAGGTATGTAATTGTGATTCTTCTAGAATGTATGTTCATAATAATTATAGGTGCAGGGGTCACAGCTCCTAGTAACCTTTCAGCTCAACAAGCTGGAGTGGAAATGGTATTAGTCTCATGGACTTTACCATCTCTTCGACCTGTTGATGGGTATCGAATAGCCACAGGATCGCCCCCAGATTTCTCTGCTGGTATTGATGTTGATGTTGGTCGTGATGTCTCTTCACACCAAATTAGACTAACACCAGGTATGCATTCAGTTAATATAATGGCTCGTTCCCGGCACTATCCTGGTATGGTGGTGGGACCAGTGACTGTCACTGTGCTAGGTAAGGGAGAGATTTATGACTTATAATATATTTTTATCGAGAGTCTACTAACATCATTCAGCATTTGAAAGGCCAATTATTATGCCACCATCAGTAACAGCCAATTCAGTCACGCTCTCCTGGGCCCAGCCTGAAGGTACTCTGCCATCTGAGAACTATACTATATCCCTACAACGTGGAACTAACCAGCCATTTTGTTCTGATGAAACAGACAGCAGGCAACTGACCACCAATGATCAGTCGGTTGTTTTCTCTGACCTATGTGGAAGCAGTTCCTACACTGCCACTGTCACTGCCACAGCATTTGGTATTTCTATGATGATGTCACAAGAGTTCACGACACGTAAGTTTGATCAAGCCAATTGACTGGAAAGTTAAGCATGCAACAGGATCTATCCACACACTTGGGACATATGTACTCCACTTATTATTCTCTGGCCTGAAGGCTTGTACAAGTACTAGCTTCGTACCCAGGCTCTAGAATTATGTGGAGTCGAGAAATAGAGCCGGCCTGGTACCCACTGTTTGCGCATGCGCCAAAAATTTCATGCGCCTATTACACTTTATGATGGTGTGTGATGTCATAGCATGTAACTGCGTGTATGAGCATGCGCTATAAGATACCAAGAAAGCTGAAATTCTCTGTAGAAAAGAAGACAAGACTGGCAAAAATTGGCAAGAATTTTCTTATCCATAAGCCACTCTCCCTTAAAGAGATGATCACAGCCTCAGCTCTGCACTATTCCAATGAATGGAGAGAATTTTTGCTGCTGCTCCTTGTTCAGTACTAAGTGGGGTTGTCCCAGCTGAGATAGAGTGTAAAACAAACACACCAAGAACTGTAGTTATCTACTGATTCAGCAGTATTGCGTCATGTATCACAGAAGATTGCAGAGAGATTATAAATTCCCCGAATCATGGGGAATTTTTGGCGCATGCGCAAACAGTGGGTACCAGGCTCTTTTGTCTGCCTCTGCAAAATTTTAGAGCCTGAGGACGAGGCTAGTACAAGTACAGGCCCTACTTATTAAAGTGAAGGGGAAAAAATTTAAAAAGGCCATTTTGGGTTAGTCTGTACTTTGAACTATAGCAGTTTCTGTGAACAAACATCAAAATTATGCTGCCTTCAATAATAATTCCTACATCACTGCCTCCCACCAAGCTGCTTTAACAGTGTAAAAGTGTCCTGCTTGGTTTAGTGCATGTCTAGTAGGTTGGAGGGTGGTGGTCTCAAATTCACTGTCTTTTTTTCGAGTGATTCTGAAGAAAAGTTACTTGTTTCTATGTAGTTAGTTTGCAAAGTGAATTTTTCCATTCTTGCAATTTCTCTTACCATGAAGAGCAAAATAGCTTGAAAATGGCAAGATTGGAAACGGTAAGATTGAAATTGGCAAGATTGGAAAGGTAGTTAGCTAAGATTGAATAAAACAAGATGGGAAATGGTACGTAAGATTGGAAATGGCAAGATAAGAAATAGCAAGATGGAAAAGTTTAATTTGCAAACTAGCTATTATTTCTATCTATGCGGAGGAGTAAGCAGTGATCCAATAACATGAACTTAGGCACACAAGCTTTTTCAAAATGCTCCAACCTAGCTATGTACATAACTATAGATCACATCTTTCTAGCTAGCCTATATTACGGTGGCCCATAAGGGCCATGTCAAAGTAAGATTTTTCATTTTCCAAACTGAATATTTCTATTTTCTGAAATGAGTATTTCTAAAATGCACATTTCCAAAATGCGCATTTCCAAAATGCAAAATGTCTAGCTACAATTCCACTACACGGTGGAACCATACTTTGCCACTTACCTAGGCTAGCTATACATGAATAATTTTAGCCAGATAAATGGCTACTAAGCTAAAGCTACCAGTGCATATTAGTTGGAGGGTGTGGTCTCATTCAGTGTAGTTTTTTTAGAGTGATCCTGAAGAGTATGAAGGCTAGGCTTGCTGGAAAAGTGTTACACGATTCTATGTAGCTATATAGGTTGGAATTTGAAAAAGCTTGTATGCATGCTGCCTAGCTAGCTGCATGTAAGTTCATGTTTGGATCACTCTGTTTCTAATCATGTTGCTCACTCCTCTGCATTAAATATAATTTTATAAGGATACAGTTTAAGTGTGCCATCTACCCACTCCTCTGCATAGACAGCAAGCTATATAGCTAGCTATAGTCTTTGCTATTTCCAACCTTGCCATTTCCAATCTTACCATGAAGAGCAAAATAGCAAGATTGAAAATGAAATGGTAGCTAGCTAGCTAGCTAAGATTGAAAATAACAAGATTGGAAATGGTAAGATTGGAAATAGCAAGATTAGAGATAGCAAGAATGGAAAAGTTCACTTTGCAAACTAGCATAATAGCTAATATTATGTGGAGGAGTAAGCAACATTTAGAAAGAGAGTGATTGAACTTAGGCACACAAGCTTTTCAAAACACTCCAACCTACATAAAATCATCAACTGAATGTGACCACACCCTCCAACTAGCCTATTAATTTGAGCCTGAGTTGGGTAGATTGTCATTGATGTATAGCCATGTAGCCTAGGTAGATTTAGCTATCTATATAGCTATTTATGATCTCAAAGGAACAACAGAAACAAAGCTTAGGTTGATAACACTTTACCTATCTGAAAATCTTTCAGTTGATGCATTATAGATAAACATTTTTAGTCATGTTAATTAGTAGTTATATGCATAAACCTAGTATCCAGGCGAGGCTGCATTGCCTATAGTCTCTATAAATTGGTATACCCAACAAGACTACCTATCAATTACTATCTAGCTATGTGCATGCATGTTTTCAGAATCTTATCGATTTTGGAAATGTAATACTCATTTCAGAAAATAGAAATGTTCAGTTTGGAAATTGAAAATTCTTACTTTGACATGGCCCTTATGGGCCACCGTACTATATAGCCCTGACTTCATGCTCTCAAAAACGACACTGAAAGAGACCACACCCTCCAACTAGCCTGATCTATAGCTAAAATTATCCATGTAGCCTAGGTAGATCTAGCTATCTAGCTAGCTACCTATGATCTCAAAAGAATAACACAAACAGAAACAAAGATCACTTTGCCTACCTGAAGTCGTAGATAAGCCTTTAGCTAGTCATGATCGCAAGCTTGATTAGTAGCTAGTAAGTTGTATGCATAGCCTATAGTATCTAGGGGAGGCTGCATTGCCTATAATCTCAATAAAATATTGGTAGCCAGCAAGCCTACTTATCAACTACTATCTATGTGCATGCATATATGTTTTTTAGAATCTTGTTCATTTTGGAAATATCCATTTTGGAAATATGCATTTTAGTTAGTTGTTTGGAAATTGAAGATTCTTACTTTGACATGGCCCTTCTGGGCCACCGTAATGCAGAGGAGTGAGCAACATTTAGAAACAGAGTGATCCAAACATGAACTTACATGCAGCTAGGCAGCACACAAGCTTTTATCAAAATTCCGACCTAGTTACATAACTTTTTCAGCTGGCCTAGCCTTCGTACTCTTCAGGATCACTCTAAAAAACTACGCTGAATGAAGCCACACCCTCCAACTAACATGCACTAGCTTAGTTAATTAGTAGCCATTTATCTGGCTAAAATTATCCATGTAGTGGAATTATACATTTTGCATTTCGGAAATGTGTATTTTGGAAATATGCATTTTAGAAATACTCATTTCAGAAAATATTCAGTTAGGAGATTGCCCTTCTGGGCCACTGTATAATTAGCTATGTGCTAGAAAGCTATTTCTTGGAGAGGAAAGAAAATAGAGGATGTCTTTCTCTTGGCCATGTTGACAAATAGACTGTAGCTCACTTAGTTATGATATAATACTACAGCATGATTATAGTATTCAACAATAAAGTGCACAAGACCATGGAATGTGTACATTCATTATTGTAGCTAAGTTGTTAATTACACACTACAGTGGTTATTTCTTCTGTTTATAAAATATTGGCCCCCCCCCCCCCCCCCCCCCCCCCCCCCTCCACTGGTAAAACAGTCAGAGTTACTTTCTGGGACTATTCAGGCCTTTCTGAGACAGCTGGCAACTGGGGAGTTTTATATTCAGCCCTTAAATTTCTAGCCTTCCATTTTCTTGCATGAACATTTCCAGCAGGCAGCTCAATGGGCTTGAGCCCCCCTTATGGATATCTTAGTCACACAATTTATCACTTATGCATGCATTAGTTTCCTTAATCAATATTATAACCATTTTTATTTCATACGCATTGAAAATATCTTAGCTGAGTAACACCAATTAATTATCCTCCTGAGCCATCCCTTTCCTGAAATCCTGGCTACAGGCCTGTTATTTACAATCCTAGTTCTTTATACATGCACAATACATGAGGTGGATCACCTGACCTGTATGATTACATCATAACTGTAAAGATTAATGATACCCCCCCCCCCAATACTTGAGAGTTACATACACTAAATTATAATGCTCTAACCATGATGATGAAATATTTTACGCTTGGGGTGCTTGGGTATCTTCTACCTGATGGACTCGTACTTTCAGCTGGAGGTTGCATATTATGGAAGTTGCCATCCACCTTTCCTCACTGCTTCAACAGGGCAGTGCACTGCTTTCAACAGAGATATATTCTGAGTCACATACATACTTGCTGCTTCAAATGATCATTGTACCCTTAAATGGCACCAGATCAAACCTGCTGGAAAGGTTTCTTTTGCTTCCTCAACCACCATATCTCTGACTACAAGTTTTAATGGCTGTGCTTGTTAGGGATCCCATATACTTCACTCAAAATACTGAAGCATTATAAGTACCAGAATGGTAATCCAAAATAAAGATTATGGCTTCCAAACTGCATGATTACAGTAACCACGCATAGCTATCTGGTGTAGGCACATAATGCATTCTTTCTTTCAGGATATGTATCTACGTATGCAAGGATGCATGGGATTATATAAGCTACCAGCTCTGTTTATCACTATATATTGTTGTAATCTCAGTATATATTGTATAGAGAACTAATACTGACTGCTCAAGCCAATAGCTAGTTGTAGTTGTATTGTGTGAAGTATAGAGTTATACATAACTACGTAGGTGATAACTATTAGATCTACAGTAGCAGTTTTGTGTGAATCGATCTTCACGAGCTGCAAGTGCTAGCCATTGTCTCTCTCCTCTGGCTGGTGGCTATTACCCGTTCAGCATGAGAAAACTCGAAGTTTTGGCTTTTCTCTGGTTTTTGATTGGAAGTATCGAGTCACAGGCAAAAGGTTCGTCATTGGATGTCTGCAATGAAAAATAATAGTGTTAATGATAATATCAGATTCTAGCTATGTAACATAAATCATTGCTACATGGATAATTTAGCTAGATCAATTTAGCTAGATCAATGGCAATTACGTAAAGGCTACTAGTTAGGCTCAAATTGGCTAAACAGGCATGCATGTCTATGTAGTTAGTTTGTTGGAGGGGGGTTAGCCTATGGCGCTATATTGGTAGCCAACAAGTCTACTTATCAACTACTATCAATTTATTCTATGTGCATGTATAGCTACATATTTTTCAGAATCTTATATTCATTTTGGAAATATCCATTTTGGAAATATGCATTTTGGTTGTTTGATTCTTACTTTGACATGGCCCTTCTGGGCCACCATAATTATTATACTCCATGTGCAGATCTACCTCCATATTCGGTCCTAACGTGTCCACTATAGAGAGGTTCCACCGTAGCAGCATAAAAAAGGGGAGGGAGGGAGGGAGGGAGGGAGGGCAAGAGAGTCAGGCGGTTCAATCCCTCCATGGCCCTTAGAATAATTCATGTGGGCTGATTTTTCATGGTAAAATTTACAATTTGCAATTAAAACATGAGGCTGATAGTGAGTTAGTTATGAAAATGAGTCAACAAGGGGGTGGGTGGGGGGCTCTAAAATAGCCTCGAATCCATGCTGTAAAAATGGGCCTGGATATGACAGTACTTATGTAGATGAGTTCTATCAATATTATTATGTCTTGTTAAAATATTTCAGCCCTAAGTCTAATAGCAATCTCATGCACTAAGTAAAGTAGTTAATAGTATCAAATCGCATAGGAGCAGCAATGAATTCAGGATTGGTGAAATGGAAGTATGAGCATGACCACACTTACATTGACAATACTAATTTTTCATGGCCAATTTCTAACATTATGATTATTGTTTATGATGGGACTTTTGTATGCCACAAAATTCATTGGCTACATACAACATTGTGCTCTAAAATATCTGTAAAATTGAAGTTTCTTAACCATTAACTACATGTCCATTTTTTGTTGTTGTTGTTTTTTGTTATTTTTTTGGTTTTGTTTTTTGTTTTGTTATGTTTTGTTTTGTATTTTTATTTTGTGTGTTGCTTGCATATGCATGTGTGTATGCATGCTGCGTGCATGTGTGTGTGCGTGTGTAAGTGTGTGTTTGCGTGCATGACACTACCAATAAAATAATTATTTACTTACGTAAGGGCATTATCCACTATAAATGAACTGGCTCTGGCTCTGTAATGAGTATAATCCCTGGATCCCTTAACATATGGTCAAATCCCTGGAAAGTCTTGGATGGTTGGTAGCTATGTATGTAAATGGGCAACTAGAGGTTTCTCTTTTCTAGCTATAAACGTTAGACCTAAGCCAGATTCTCTTTTCTTTTAAAAAAATCTTTATAATTTTAATATCCTTATTTCAATAATTGATCTCAATCCCAGAATATCTTTTCTATTATCCAGTCATTAAATTGGCAGCTTTTTCTGTTAAAAAGCTGAGAGAGCTCATGATCAACATGCCATTGATTGAGTTTTGAAACCCCCTTATCATTCGAACCTAGATCCTGATAAGTATCAGGACTACGAGTCCTCTTTGTAGAGCAAGCTTTAACAATTGGAAAGCAAAATTTTAGGTTGATCTGGATTAAGTTGCTTTCCTGCCAATCCCATGTTCAGCTAGCTATACTAAATAGCTGGCCTACGTAGCTAAAGGGAGCAACATTACATGTTCATATAAATATCACTCTTATATAACATGGGCAAAGGAAGATGATTCTGACTGGGGCGGGGGGAGGGAGGGAAGGCCCCTCCTCCTCCCATGCAACATAATTAGACTTAAAATATATATATTTTTTCTTTAATCTGTTCAACCTTCATGGCATCTGCTTACAATTGTCATTGAAAGACACCCTAAAATATGAAATTCCAGCTATTAAATCCATGGCTTCTGTTGCTTTCCTTATAAATGACAATATTAAAAACTTTTAATACATTCTTCTATGGCAAGTCTTATGCATTCACACATTTTATAGAGTAAACATTCCCACTCAAAATCAATAATCTGAATCACTATTCAGGGTTTCATCTACTGGGGGGGTGCAGGGGGGAGCTTCCCCCCCAAACAAACCAACGTCCCCTCCCCCCCCCCCCCCCCCCCCCCCCCCAAGGCCACTCCCTTTGGTGACTACAGGTTGTTATATGTAGTCACCAAAGGACCAATTTGAGATACTTCAGAGTAGTAAGCATTTTTGGCTTTGCGCTTTGTGTGGGGGGCACATCCCCTCCCACACCCTCCCCCTCCTAAGGCCACACGATCGGTGAGCTTCGCCCCAAGGTGAAATTCCTAGATGAAACCCTGCTATTGATTCCTATTAGCCAGTAGCTAGAATACTTTATATGCCAAATAAAGATTTATTGTGGTAGCTAATGGTCGAGTCAATCCAAACGATCACTCCTGCAAGGTCTCAAGAATTTCCTGTTTCCTTATAATCTAATGTGCATGATGTGCACACGTGCTAAACAATGAGACCGTGACAAGATACTGAATGGGAAGGTTGTAATGGTAACCATGCAGGGTGGAGCCTCCAATGAATGCAAACTTCCTTTAAACCCCCTTCCTTGTTTTTAGCTAATAAGTGAACTGATGGCTAATTCCATGCATCATCATTTAGATACCTAGTTACATTAACCTAATAGACCATACCTCATGATTTCATATTCTTTCCTCTGTTTTAATAGTGGCTGGAAATATTGAATTTGAGCAGCTGCAGTACAATGTTCCAGAATCCCAAGTGATATCTGTTTGTGCTGTTCTAGTGGATGTAGTGGAACCTCCTCAAATTTCTGCAAACATCTCATCCTCTTTTGTGTTCTCATTCGATGATCCTAATAGTGCTAGTAAGAGTTTGATACATTTTATAGCTATGTATACAGACCGAAAATATAGTACATTCATAATGTGTTGTTTTAACATGCGTAGTATACTAGTCTCTCTCTCTCTCTCTCTCTCTCTCTCTCTCTCTCTCTCTCTCTCTCTCTCTCTCTCTCTCTCTCTCTCTCTCTCTCTCTCTCTCTCTCTCTCTCTCTCTCTCTCTCTCTCTCTCTCTCTCTCTCTCTCTCTCTCTCTCTCTCTCTCTCTCTCTCTCTCTCTCTCTCTCTCTCTCTCTCTCTCTCTCTCTCTCTCTCTCTCTCTCTCTCTCTCTCTCTCTCTCTCTCTCTCTCTCTCTCTCTCTCTCTCTCTCTCTCCACACACACACACAGGTGCCAATGATGTTTCCAGCACAGACCTATCATTTACCTTCCCTAATGGCAGTGGTAATGGTGCCACAAGGTGCATAAACATAACAGCTCTGAGTGATGACATCCTTGAGGGCAATGAGATGTTCAGAATTGCACTCTCTGAACCTGTTACTACTTTATCTATAGTAAATGTTACTGATGAAGTTGCAAATATCACAATACAAGATGGAGATAGTGAGTTGTACAAATCCATATGCAGTGACTGCAATCAGAACATACATTTTCAATGGGTAATGACCTGAGAGTACGTCCTGAGTTAGCCACTTTTGAGTTCCCATGAATGTACATACATACGTACTCATGAATCATGTTGTTGTTGCTTTATTTGCTTGTTATCTCGCTTAGAAAATATGTAATTAGCTAGCTAGCTGTAAAGCTCTAAGTACCATAGAGCTAGCTACTACAGTAAACTTTAAAATAAAATCCTTTGAGGATATGGTACATATATGATTTATCACCTGAGCACAAGGGCTGATACTGCTTATCTAGGCAAATCAATGACGTCTAGTAAGGTAACTATGGTAGCTGCACAAGTATAGCTGCACTTAATAGCTGCACTTATTTAATAGCTATAGTTAAATGGCTTCTGGGAATGGACTACGTATATCGATGTTGAGAAGCCATCAAATTCACAGTTCACACATTTCTCAGTTTCACAAACCATGAAAAAAAAATCTTTCTGTTGTAGCTATATTTATACATACATATGTAGCTAGTGGGTTAAGAAAAGGAAAAGAGACCTGACCCCTAGCAAGTCTATCATCATAAAGCAAAAAAGAATTATTACCGTATAAAGGTCAGATAGAATGAAATGATACACGATACATGACAAAGGTGTTCATTTTCATGTTGTTTGAACATTTAATGTATTTAGTTAGTATGTACATATGACTCTAACTTTGTGTGCTTCTCTTTACAGGATTTACACTTGTGATCAATGCACCTGAGGCTGTACTTGAAAATGAAATCATTGACGTGATGGTTACCTTTGGAACTCCTGCTGGTGGTTCTTCCATTGCTGTAGATGTATCTATAGGCTACATAGAAGATACTGATGGTAACACTATAGCTGCATGGAATTAGTTATTTTGATCATTCAAAGAAAGAATGACTCCAGTAAAATTGACACTCCAGCTCTTTTGAACAGCATCTATAACTTTGCCTTTATTATGTAGTCAAAAGTAACAGCTATAGACTAATATGTAACATCTTTAAATTTCTGATTTATAGCATTATGAATCATACAATGATAGCTAATTAATTTCATTTAATTAGCTAATTCTGATTGTTGAAATGGAAATTCCCGTCATTTTATGTATCATAATTGTTATTGCAGGAAGTACTGGTGATATTAATGCTTTAAGTTCTACATTCAGAGCCGGTACTGTTAATATAGCAAGAATTCGAACGAATGCTGACAATTTTGTGGAGGGTAATGAGACTCTAACCATTTCAGTCATTAGCGTATCTTTGAATCAGCAGAATGGAAGTACAGAACCTGTTGATGTTATAATTCAAGACATAAATGGTAATTGTGTTCACAGTCTAGTTGGTACTAGACCTGATCATTAAAATTAATATATAAACAAGAACTGCATAGAGAGACAAACAGACAATAATTAGACTAGTTAGATAACGAGATCAAGGGATCTATATGTGGTATTTAGAAACCTGAAGGCCCTGGGCTGTAGCAGCCCGAGCAGAGCTATTAAGGGCCCGAGGGTTTCTAAATATCCATAGATTCCATTGGTCAAGGTGTCTAGCTATTTTAGAACATAGCCCAGCAATCTAGAATCTACATACAGTACCTGTATCAAAGCAGCTACATGCCCTCAGAGCAAGGCCACTAAGAAGAGGGTATATGCTAAAGAAACTAGCTAGAGAAGTAGCTTAATTAAAAGTAGCCACTATTTCTACCAGAGACATGTCAGTCTGTCACAAGTAACAATCCAGGCTGAAAGTATCATGCATGTGCCCATGTATACTGTAGGAGAGTCACTTCCAATCACTTGATAGCTTGTTGTTGTTATTGTTGTTGTTGTTGTTAATATTATTGTTATTGTTGTTGTCATCGTAGTTGTTGCTGTATAAATGACTAGTTATCATTCACTTAAAATTAAAATAGCTATTTGCCCAACTATACAGGAAATAGGTTTGGTTGTTTTATAATCTCTGAATCTATTGCACATAGACGTGTCCTTCCAGTTCAGAAATATGCAAGAACAAATCACAGAAGGTGGTGCTAGTGGATCGATTTGTGTTGATAGTATTGGTACAAATGAATCAGATGTGTTAGCTGTTAACATCAGTGTGATATTAACACTGGACAGTTCAGGTGAGTCAAATTTAAGTGAGTCAGTGAAAACTGTCTAACAGTAGTTCTACACTCCAAAGTGCCCCAGTGTAGGTAGGCATCTCAATAGTGCCCAATGCTGATTAATGCAGCATGCTCAAAAATTAATAGCTATAGGCAAGCTTATTGATTTCTACAGCGTTTTGTGTGGTGGGTTATAGGCACTATGCTTACCCCATCTAAGTCTTTGTGGTAAGCAATACTGCAGCTACCTGGCTGGAACCACCACAACAGCAAAATCTTAGCTAGGAAACTCTCTTGCTCACTGTCACATTGCCCTAGTTATTATTTTATATATCAGCTGTAGCAGATGTAGGATTCATCTCTCCTTCTACATTACTCACCAATCTGACCTTCCCAAGTGGTGCCAATGTTAACAGTTCTGAGTGTGTAGCACTGGTTACCAACAATGATAATCTATTGGAACAAAGCATCGAAAGTTTCCCTGCTATGATTACCTCAGTGTCTCTTGGAATGATAATTGACTCAAGGAGTGTTGCTACAGTGAATGTGGTAGATAATGAAGGTAAGCTTAAAAGTATGGTAGACACTTTAGCAGATAATGATACAGATGCTTTATTTGCAAGTATAGAATAAATCATTTATCACACTCATTGTGGAATATGGCGAGTCATCATTTCACCCATAGGCTGTATTTTCACTTGCCTTTGGCTCATGAAAATACGGCCACCTTACTAATGAACTCTTCTCTGACTCGTGTAATAAAATATATGTAAAAATTTATGTACTATTCTATATTGCTCTTTGTAGTTTTTGCACTTGGCATCAATGCACCAGAAGCTGTACTTGAAAATGAATCACTCAATTTTATAGTCACCTTTGAACTTGATGGTATTTCTGACATTGATGTAAATGTAACCCTGGCCTTCATGGAGGACACTGACGGTACACTATATTCTTATAATTATCCCTTAGCTTTCTGTATGCAGTAAATTTAGGTCAGCATCAATGGAATTGTTTGAGGATAGGAGAATTTGGCGATAAGCCTAGTTTTCTTTTTAGAATAATAATATACTATTTTAAGCACACATGATAAACTTTACTGAGCTAACAATTATTATTTTAAGAAAAAGGTTTTCACAATTACAATCAAACTATTGTAGGAAGTGCTGAAGATCTTAACACCTCGGATATTGTAGTGGCATTTGGACCTGGAAGTGGAGTGAGGTCACAAAGTGTTTCGATTCCTATAAATGCTGACAATCTCGTGGAGGGAAATGAGACCATAACTATATTAATTGCTAATGTATCTTCGAATCAGCAGTTCGGAACAACAGCACCAGTGGGTGTAATAATTCAAGACGTAAATGGTAAGATTAACACAGATGACTATGTAGCTAAAGTGAAATCCTTTGAATAATCTTTCAAAGGGGAAATATTCCAAGTCAGGCACTACAGTTATATGGTTTTGTAGTTGTCATTGTCATTGTTTATTTGTTTTATTTGTGTTTAAACATAGTTACCCCTTACCCCTCCTAATTATAATGACCACATCCATTATCAAGCTACGTAGCTATCTCTACTTCACTCCCCATGAGTGCAATATACTGTATTGTGTGACAATGTCTTAACACTATTTTACCAGAACTGCAGGTGTTTTTGAATAGAACTAGTGTGACTTACTTTGAGGCAGATGGATCCGCTAGTGGTTGTGTGATTCTTGAAGGTGGAAGACTAGATCGCAATGTAATTGTCAACCTCGTTACTCTTGATGGAACTGCAATAGGTACACATAATAATAGTTATTAAGAATTGAAAAAGTTATAACAGTTGTAGTGAATGATCAAGGGGCAAATAGACTTTAGCTGTATTCAGCAATCTTTTTCATAACAATTTTATTGGCCTATGTATGCACCTCTGGAAGATAATGCATGAGTCTATTAGGCATTTTCTCAATTTACAGTGGAACCTCCAAGTGAAAGGCACTTTTTGTACAGAGGTTGTCATTTGTCCTTTTCTTAGAGGTTAAAAATGTACTAATGCTATGGGAAAGGGGCCTACAAGAGCATCCTTTGTTGGGAAGTTGTCCTTTTCTTGGAGGGTCCTTTATCATGTTATATGCACATTGCCTCTGTAGTAGGAGCTATGTATATGTATAATGGTGATCGTATTCATCACATTCATCTTTAATACATTACAATTAGCACCATTGGACTACACTGCACTCAATATCCCTGTTATCTTTCCTCCGAGTAATGCTACACAGCAATTTTCCTGTGGGATGATTCCAGTTGCCATGGACAATGTGATAGAGAACACTGAAGTGTTCTTTATTACTCTGACTTCGTCCGATCCTGCAGTCGTCCTCACACCACCAAATAACACCACTGTTAATATTCTGGATAGCAGCAGTAAGCCATAGCTATTAGCTGATAAGATCTGTGGTACTTCCCTTGTACTAGCCTTTATGTGACTGATTGTTTATCAGTGGGTGAATAGAGCTAGCCTTGTACGAGAATAAAATAGTGCTAACTGCATTATCTTTGGAACCAAATATGTACGCTTTAAATGAGTATTTGATTTTAACTTAAGATTATATCATGGGCATTTATTGCTCAAATTTATGAGTTAGCTGTCATCTGTAGGAAGATAAAACCCCTCAAATAAATAAAAAGAGTGGAAATTTAAAAAAAAAATTCTAATACCCTATAAATAATTGATTGAAACATTAAATCATTACCTTTTTGATCCAGCTATATAGTAGCTAGTTCTCTATTCCAGGTTCCTTTTAAAGTCACCATCTCCAAAGTATGCCCCATAATCATGTATACATAGATGGTCACTTTCATGGTTTCTCATTATTAACACGCTATCTATATTGCACAGCTGTGGAGGCCTCCTTCAGTGAGATCAATCAGATCAGCTTCACTGTTAGTGAGAGTGAAGGCAACTTTACTGGATGCATTGTACTTTCTGGTGCTGTGCTAGATCGAGATGTGCAAGTTATGGTTACCCCCGTCAATGGAACTGCAACAGGTAGCTACATGCGTACATACATACGTAGCTAAGGAATGATCAAGCAATAGTGGCAGATCATTATTATAATCCCCTTAAGCTTTCCCCCCTTAATTTGCATGCTTCTTATCACTTTACGTTTGCTTACTTGCTTGCATGCTTATTTACTTGCTGTACATGGCTTTTTGCTCATTTGCTTGCTTACTGTTTTATTACTGCTTACTCATGCTTTTGCTTATCTGCTTGCCTAATATTTTATATTTATTTGCACATCTTTGTTTGCTTGTTTATTTCAAAATTTTCCATCAGTTGTTTGCAATGTTTGTGCTTATCTGCTTGCCTATTGCTTTTATGCATATCTTTGTTTGCTTGTTTATTCCATCAGTTGAATGCAATGTTTGTGCTTATTTGCTTGCTTATTGCTTACGTATTATTTCATTTATTTGTTGCTTATTTTTAGCTCCAGCTGATTATATTGCCGTCAATGGCATCATCACATTTCCTCCTGATAACATCACAAATCGCATGCGTTGTGGAATTACTCCTATCATTATGGACAATGTGGTGGAGGAAACTGAAACATTCTTTACCATCCTCACTTCATCTGATCCAGCTGTAAACATCACACAAGACAATGGCACTACTAATATCCTGGACAACACCAGTAAGCACACACAACAACAACAACAACAACAACAACAACAACAACAACAACAACAACAACAACAACAACAACAACAACAACAACAACAACCTAGTGCAAGGTTTGAAAGCTTGAGGCTCAACATCATGTTGAGCCTCAAGCTTTCAAACCTTGCACTAGCTATATAAGAAATCAATTGACTTTAAGCACATGCCCATAACAATGCATCATTACTACAGTAGAACCTTGGTCACTGAATGAATTGGCTGCCTACCCTCTATGCAGTGAACTCTAATATGTATGAGGTTTAATATCAGGTTAAATTGGTCACTGAACAAAGTAGCTGACATACAGATGTGGTCGTGACCTCTATTAATGATGAGGTTTAATATCAAGATCTCTCTTTTGGACTTTAACATTAACGTAGTACGTACGTAGGTGACCATGTGACCATAAGTCAGCTTCCACTGTATAAATGTAATACATGTAGCTAATACAGTAATTGTTATTGTCACATTCAGCTCTGCTAGCATCTTTCAGTCAGACCAGCTACACTGCTAGTGAGAGTAAAGGCTTTGTTGAGGTATGTGTGGTACTCAGTGGAGGAAGGATTGATCGTGTTCTGACTTTTAACATCTTCACAGCTGATGGAACTGCTACAGGTGAACTGTACAATAATAGTCCCAGATAGTAATTAAAACTAGCCCTTTCTTTTGCCTTTCTAGCACAATGATGAATAGCTAAACTAGCTATAATTATGGTATAGCTATACAGAGATTCCACTCTACATGTATGTACATTGTACATGCATGGTTCATGTACATACCACATGTGCATGTATGCTACATACAAGGCTATTTTTTCACACTCATCAACTCAATTGGATATGTTATTCTTCCTCAGCTCCATCTGACTACACTGATAATAGCTTTCCTTTGATCTTTTCTCCTGATGATGTGACCAGCCGCATCCTGTGTGGAAATATCTCCATCACTGCTGATAATATGGCAGAGGATACTGAGGTGTTTTCTGTTTTCTTGAATTCATCAGATCCTGCAGTGAATCTGACACAAATGAATGTGCCTGTTGAAATCCTTGATAACAACAGTAAGTGAACTACGTATTAGTTTACCTAGTACATACTAGCTACAGTGATGATGATATTGAAAGTAAGGATGGCTGTGTGCAAAGTTCAAAAGTTCATGAATAAGAGAGCCCTTCAATAACCAAACCCTGATATTGGCTGATGTAAAATTCAAAAGTTCATGAATAAGAGAGCCCTTACCCCTCTTAATTTCAATAATTATCTACCCTAATACTTCACTCCCCATGAGAGTGGAGCAGAGATAAAGAACCATGCAAGTAGCTACATTCAACTGAACAACATCAGGAATGACCACTGGGAGATAGTCATGAGAGTTGTGCATATGCCAGAGAAATTAGTTGCTTATCTACATGCAAGCTACTATTTCAACCAGGGTGTCAGTCTATCACATGTAACCATCCAGGCTGAATGAGTGTCATGCATATAATATACTGTATGGTGACGCCATTTCCAATAGCTGTTGCCAAACTATTTTTTTCCATGATTATAATCTCTGAATCTATTGCACATACGTAGGTGTTTCATTCCAGTTCAGAAATATGCAAGTACAAATCACAGAAGGTGGTGCTAATGGATCGATTTGTGTTGATAGCATTGGTGCAAATGAATCAGATGTATTAGCTGTTAACATCAGTGTAACATTAACACTAGACAGTTCAGGTGAGTCAAATGATCTTAGCTAGTGAATTATCAACAAGTTACACATCTATGTGGTTTGCATAGCTTCAGGCTTATACAGTTCTCAGTATGTGTAAATAGCATACAAATTCACTACCTGCTCCAAGTGGGCTATTTTGCCAGATCATTAGCTATAAGCTATCATTTTTATATATCAGCTTCAGCAGATGTAGGATTCATCTCTCCTTCTACATTACTCGCCAATCTGACCTTTCCAAGTGGTGCCAGTGTTAACAGTACTGAGTGTGTAGCACTGGTTACCAACGATGATGCTCTATTGGAACAAACTATGGAAAGTTTCCCTGCTACGATTACTTCAGTGTCTCTTGGAATGATAATTGACTCAAGGAGTGTTGCTACAGTGATTGTGGTAGATAATGAAGGTGAGCATAAAGTGTATGGTAGACACTTTGAATTTAGTTGGCATTGATCAACTTTAAAGTGAATATGATGGAACACCCGACCCTCTGAATAAGGACACAACCTCCCAATCAATGCTCCATTCAAATCATGAATTACATGATTAGTGTCTATACGGAAATTGGGAAATTTTCATTGTTCATTTGTCATGTTCAATAATGAAGATTAATAGTGATCTGAAAGTTAATAGTGATAAAAGTAAGCTGTAACATAAAAATTCAAACTCAGCTGACTTCTCTCAACATAATGAATTTCAATAATAAAATTAAACTGAATTACCATCTAACTTCCCAATTTGTACTTGATATAGTTATAATAGCCATGACAAAACTGCCCATATGTATCTCACTGAGTTATCTCACACTGTACTGAGCAATAGCACAGTCATAATTTCCAAGACAACTGATTGGTTTCTACAGCTTTAGTCATTTCACTCATAGGCTGTATTTTCACTCACCTTCAACTGGTGAAAATACACATGGAAATAACTCCACTCTGACCTGTACATGATGTAATAAAATTTTATTATGTTTATGTATTGCTCTTTGTAGTTTTTACACTTGGCATCAATGCACCAGAAGCTGTACTTGAAAATGAATCACTCCATTTTATAGTCACCTTTGAACTTGACGGTATTTCTGACATTGATGTAAATGTGATCCTGGCCTTCATGGAGGACACTGATGGTACACATAGCTAATCATAATTGTCCCTTAGTTTTCTGTATGCAGTAAATTAGGTCAGCATCAATGGAATGCTTAAAGATAGGACAATTTCTTGTTAGAATAATTATTTAAGCATACACAGTCATGATAAACTCTACTGAGCTAACAATTATTATTTTAAGAATAATTATTGTTTTATGATTTTTCTCGATCATAACTATTGCAGGAAGTACTGGAGATCTTAGCAACTCAGGTATTGCAGCGACATTTGGACCTGGAAGTGGAGTGACATCACGAAGTGTTTCGATTCCTATAAATGCTGACAATCTCGTGGAGGGAAATGAGACCATAACTATTTTAATTGCTAATGTATCTCCAAATCAACAGTTTGGAACAACAGCACCAGTGGATGTAATAATTCAAGACGTAAATGGTAATGACTAGAGAAGTGCAATCTTTTGAATTAGGGGAACTATTCCGAGTCAGGTCATATTGTTGTTGTTGGTTTTATTGTTGTTGTTATCATCATTAGTTATTCTTTTGTTTTGCCTTCATTTTTTTTCCTTTTTTAAAACTTCTAGACTATTATCATTAGTCCGGGGAGTTAATTGTACTTCTGAGATTAGGGGGAGATCCTTTTAGTTATATTAAATCTCAAGCCAAACTTGAACATGTAATAAATAATTATGTATTGTAGAATGCAAATAATGTAGCTAATGGTGGTTCCTCTAATTTTGTATTTATTTATCTATTTTATATAATTAATGTAGGTGTGTCATTCCAGTTCAGAAATATGCAAGAGCAAATCTTTGAAGGTGGTAGTGGATTAAATCTTTGTGTTGAGAGTTTTGGTGATGCAGGCAACACACTGGCTGTTAACATCAGTGTAACATTAGTGATGGCCAATAATTCAGGTGAGTTGAGTTGGATACCAGGGTTTCATCTACTGGGGAAGCTTCCCCCCCTCTCCCCTTAACTAACCAACTTTCCCCCAAGGCTACTCCCTTTGGTGACTACAATTGTTACATGTAGTCACCAAAAGGAGTAATTAAGAACCAATTTAGCATTTTGGGATTTTCACTTTGCTTGGGAGGGGGCACATCCCCCTCCCACACCCTCCCCCTCGCTATGGCTTAAGGCCACACGATCGGTGAGCTTCCCCCCAAAGTGAAATTCCTAGATGAAACCCTGGATACCGCTTACCCAGCTACCTACCCAGTGATGATGATTCTCCACTCCCTATGTGCATCCTCAACCTGATAATATGCACACAGTTGCAATTGTCCATTAATTTAGTGTACCATTAAATCTCTATTGATTGTTACTATAATGTGATAATTTCGCTGAATTGGATTTATTGCAGATTTAGGATTCACTATTTCCTTTGCACCTACCACAAATTTGACCTTCTTGAGTGGTTCCAGTGTTAACAGTACTGAGTGTGCAGCACTGTTTGCCATCAACGATAGACTACTGGAACGAAGTATTGAAAGTTTCCCCACAATGATCACTTCTGTGACGCTGGGGACAATAGTTGACTCCAGGAGTAATGCTACAATAGAAGTGATAGATGGTGAAGGTGAGTTCAGGTGAAAAAAGAACATTGATCAGCTTTGAAATAAGAATGAACATCCAATAGTAAACTAATTTCTGTACTCATGCAACTTTTGTTTTATGTCTACAGTTGCAAATTTAGCTTTTCTTCCGAATTCTACTGAAATTGAAGCCATTGAAGGAGACATGGTGAATGTGTGTGCTCAGATTATCATAAGAAACGATACAAATGGAGTTGGTTCATTAGGAATTGCTTCGGACTTTCCCATCTCCCTTACCCTTAACATGCAGGAAACTGGGACAGGTAACAGTTGTTGTTTTTTTCCGAGGATTCTCTATGAATTGAATTACTTTTTCACCTCTGATTTAGCCAATTCCTCTGACTTCATGATTGCCTCCAACTCCTTGCCTCTTAATGAGAGTCCAGAAGTTTGTTTTGGTGTCACACTTACTGATGACAGTGAAATTGAAGGAACAGAAAATATCATATTTGACCTTCGATCGACTCCAAATGAGGAGCGCATACTCTTCTCTACTCCTATATCGAACATAACACTGCTGGATAATGATGGTAAGTAGCTGTACAATTTCTTAGTAGTGTGAACACTTTAATTCTGAGAGATTATAAAATAAGTTCCTGGTTGAAAGGCAGTCATTATTATGATTATAGATTATTATTTGATGGTATCTACCTTCTACTGGGGCCATAGAGCTTAGCCCTGAGATATAGTTATTGGATGGTTTGGGACCATAGAGCTTAGCCTTGAGATATAGTTCACCTTCTATGGGGCCATAGAGCTTAATTAGCCCTGAGATATAGTTATTTGATGATTTGACCTTTTACTGGGATCATAGATCTATTAGCCCTGAGATATAGCATACAATAAAGGGGTTGGTAATACTGCAGAGCCCATCCCCCCAGAGTGGCCTTGGCCGTCCTGCCTACAATATTGGAATGACCTGCACTCATAGGCCACGGCTGTCCATAATACACAATTGGCTCCCCGGCCTAAATATACATAGGCCACCCAAGCACTGAGAGTTCATATCCTGATAGCAAATTGTGACTTGGCCATCGAACTGGCTCTGACCAATCTCACCCGTCAGTTGATGTGCATACATAAAAAGAGTGCGGGCCCTCAAAATATAGCCGTAACTCATTTGAAGATTCATTATTTACTCAGTGACTGTGCTTCACACTTAATAACTTAAGCTTTTCATTTTCATCCACAACGGAAATGAATTAAAAACAGAAGCCATGCATGATTCTACATGTAACCTATGCAGCAAGTGTGAACCCATGGAAGGGACTTAACATTAAAGGAAGTTCGGAGTCAATAGGCCTTTTAGTGTTTGCAGAATTGCAGTTGCTATGATAATTTGGCTTATTTTTGTTTCATTGGGCAAGTAAAGTGAAGTGAAATGTCCATTGTACTTAATTTTACAAGTAAAGTAGGGATGGCTGTGTGCGGTTCAAAAAGTTCAGCAACAAGAGAGTGAACTTACCCATTACCAATATTATACCAAACTACGAGCTAACTATTCCTACTTCACTCCCATGACAGGCCAAGATGAGATCGAATGAAGTAGGAATAGTTAGCTCGTAATTTGGTAATAATGGGTCTTTATGGCTACTTAGCTTTGCTTCTTTTCAACAATGAGCATGCACATGTATACAGCTACATATGGCAAACTAGAGACAAAATTAATTAACATGAGCACAAAAAATTTCTTCTAAAGAAAAGGTGAAGTAGGGATAGCCATAAAATTTACTATTCCTATCACTCATATCCCTCCTAATAGCAATAACCACATCCCTACTTCACTCCCCCTTGAGCAACAAGTTGAGTCAAGTAACTCCCCATCACCAAACTCAAGAACCACAGCAATATTACTATTCCTACTTCACTCCTAGGCCTCCTAATTTCAATAACCACACCAACTTAAGCAAACTATCCCTACTTCACTCCCTCCATGAAGCTGGAGAGAAGTAGAGATAGTTTACTTAAGTTGGGTGATATGTATATACACAACATCAAAATTAGATGTCATTTTTATAAGTGCCTATACATAACTACAGTTAGAATCTCTCAATGTGATGATAAAGGATAAAGACATGGGCATTATTATTATGAGGAGGAAGATGTTTGTGGAGATGGTTAATTGTGTTAGGGGTTGGGGATGACTATCAAACTCACAGTCAAAGCTATACATTTCTGGGACTATTTTGGCCATTCTGGCAACAGGAAATATTTTGATTCAGCCCTTAAATTATTCTCAATTTTCTTACATTAGCATTTCCTGTAGTTCCAGTGATTGAACTGTATACACAAGTTTTATGAGAATTCAAATGGACCTACATACGTACATATGCTGGGTACTACTTAATAAGGTTTCTAAGCTATTTAGCTAATAAGTTGCAAACACGGAAACACTAACCCTCAGCACATTAATCAAATAATAATAACTCACAGGAAACATGAGTCAGTCCAAAAACACGCCATACACATGTATGGTATGGTACACACACCTGCTTGATAATTACATTTCTTGTGTAGGCAAACTTGCTCCATTCTTCATTGCATTCTTTCTTTAAGGATATGTATCCATGCAGCAGTGGGATATGTACATATAATCAGGGACAAATTTTTGCTCAGTAATGTATAGAGAGCTAATACCGATTACACATCAGAAGCTCAAGCCAATAATAATTATGATTTGTAGTTAATTTTGCACTAAGTAGCTTTAATAAAATAGCTTAGGCTATAACCAGTATTAGTTACATGTGATTCCTCACTAGCTGCAAAGAGTTGACACTACATACATTGCTAGCCATTGTCTATTTCTCTCTTCTGGCCTGGTGGCTATGAGAACTGGATATCTGTTCAGCATGAGAAAACTGGTATTTCTCTGCTTTTTGATTGGCAATATTCAGGCACAGGATCAAGGTACCACAGATCCTCATATTGGCTTAGAAGATTAAATGCTGCAGGCAGACAGATTAGTAGATGGATCTCCAGGGTTCTTTCAGCCTCGTGTATGGTCGTATGACCTAGCCTCATCATAATTTTCCCATGGGGAGTGGCCCACCTTGATTGTTAATTACATTAAAGAGGACTTTAAATCTTATAGATGTCTAAGACAAATTGTGCACATGAATTTTATTTAACTATAGCTACATAATAATCATGCCAATTATGAGTACACATAACTATTATAAACTTGTATCTACTCCAGGTCCAATGGCTGAAATAGTGATTCGACCCAACAGCTCCACAGAAATTCCAGGATGTGAAACCTTCGTAGCCAGTTGCACTGCTATTTTTGTATCTGAAGAGGATATCATGTTCACACGAAATGGAGTCAGACTGACAAATGACATGTTTACAACAATCAATGTCACTCAGATAGTATCAGACAACAACACTTTCACTGTGGCAACCTTGCAGATATGCTCAGTTACGCAAAATATAAATGGAATGTATGAGTGCGTAGTCAGCAATGCCTTTAGTAACGACTCAGCAACTTTCAACGTCAGTGTGATCAATGAAGAAGGTACGACTAGAGTCCCTAAGTACATATAGTTTTTGATCAGTCTAGTTGTCCAGTTAACCAACATCAAGGGTTCACATTCATAATGAAGGTCATGTAGGGATGGCTTAAAATGCTGAGGAAGAGATTATGCTAGGCCGAATTAACCAGTCATCCCTATTAATGGATAATATTGACCTATAATAGTGGTAGTACCTGGATATTATAATCATTACATAATCCGTAATCCTATTGTATAGAATAATATAGTATCCTATCAAATGTATGGCTGGCTTTTTAATGTCCCTTAAGGGTGGTGGCACATCCCGCCCACACATGGTTGCTAAGGGGTCATATCTCCAAAACTACTTGCACCATAGACTTTAAACTGCACATGGCCATAGAGCAGCTTAGTAATACTACACACACAAAAAAGAAGAAGAAAGGTCAAGTCCTGCAGGTGCTATAAACAGTTTTCAAATTCAAACTAAAAAGCATTACTTCTCACCAACCACCAAACTTCACTGGCTGATTTTTGGTTTGTAGCTTTCTAGCACCACTCTCTAAAAAATTACAGAAGGGTTTATTGATATCTATTTTATTTCTTGATTTAGCCCAGGAACTTAAAATACTCACTTTTGGAAAGTCAAAAAGTAAAGTAGATACCAACAAATCCTTCTGTAATTTTGTAGCTAAGAAGCTTTAGGCCAAAAATCAGCCACTTAACTCCAGCGGTCAGTGAGAAACAATGCTTTTTATCTCTAAAGAGTAAAAAGACTCATATCACCTAGCTATAAGAATTAACCTTTTTTCTTCATTTTTAGTGTGTGTATTAGTGATTATACTACCTTATAACTCTGTGCAATTTGAAGTCCATAGCTATAGTAATTTTGGAGTTATTAATATTTAATTGTTAGCACGTGCGTTGCTATGTGCCACCACCCTTAAGTCTAAGGTGGATGTCTTTGAGTGAAGTCACTGGCAGTAAGTGGTTGGCTTGCACTCTAGGCTTATAAAGCAGGCTCTTAAAGTGGCTGATCATGAGTTTTGGTCCTGCCAGTGATAATATTATGGTGTTCATCAATTCATTCACTAGTTCACTAGCATTAATATCCATCCATACTACCAGTCCACCCAGCTGGAAATTGGTACTGGATTTTCCATGGTGCAAGTCCACTGGCTATCTCTCAGTATCAGCTGTGGTTCAGGTGGGATTTCAGATGCCCACATCACACACTGTCATATCAGGTTGGGACTTCAGGTGCCCACATCACAGAGAAGAAATAGTCAGTCCTCGTGCAAGTTCCTAGCCAGGCTCCAGGAGGTTGCAAGCACTGGCTCCCAGTGTCTGTTTAGTGCACAGGCATCCTGGCTTGACCAGGTGCTTCGGCAGCAATATGATTTGCAAGGTGGATGAAAATTGCAACTGTTATTAGTAATAGGTGGCATCTGTAATATCCGGAACATGATCAGATCATGTGTATTTCCGTGTTTATAGTTATGTGCATGTGTATACACACTATCAAATTTCATGCCACATTGGCTAGGCTTCTGTCTGTCTCTACCTGCAATAGCTAGTTTTGTTGAATTTTGAAATTTGATATCATTATAGCTAGCAAAAGATAACAGCAACACTAAAATAACGTAAGAAATAGTACAAAATATGGGGAAAGGGGGATGGGCCGCAACAGCATAGCATTTCTCTGAAGTGATCTCTCCAGCCATATCGATATTATGCTTTGTTCATGGATAAAATATTGCATTTGTCGATTTGTTGATCACAGAAGAGTCCAAGAGCCTTGACTAAAGGCATTTCAGCTAATATGAAGCAGCTGCAGTATAACTAGTGTGGTAATATTTCATGTTTTTTGAAGAAGACCACAAAATACATGAAATTTCACCCCTTAATTATTCCTGCTAGCTACATATATGTATTGTATTCATTGTTGCATGTCTTACATTATGTTAACAGTGACAATTGGAGTCAATGGACCAACTTCAGTCTCAGTTCCCGAAGGAGGGGTCACTACACTGTCCATAGAAATCCTAAATGGACGGCCTTCACTTGGATTTGTATTGGAAGCATCTGCATCACCAATAGATTCAGCATCATTAAGTGAGTCAGAAGAAGCCTTGAACATTTGCCAGAATGATTCTCATCATCCTATAATTGTATGAACTGAATTGACCTTTGAAAGTAACCTTTCTCACAGTGAATCTCTTTATATATATTTTTGCTTGTTTTTTCTTACCTACACCCACAGGTGATTTTCAGTTTACTCCTTCCTTTCATACCTTTTCCTGTGAGTTTTTTATGAATAATATCACAATCACCATACCGGACAGAGACTCCATCCTTCAAGGAGAGAGAATGTTCAACTTATCATTAGCCTTTCCATTTGGAGTGGATAGCAATGCCCAAGTGATCTTGGATCCTGCTTCAGTTATCTTCACAGTCTTGGATAATGGTAATTTTAATGGCCTACACTTGAATATTCAAAGGGAGCAGCTTCTTGAATGATGGAGCTCATAACACCATTTTCGGACTTTGTATATCATTTTGTATTGATCCTATACTTCCACAGTCTTAGATAATGGGAAAACTTGATAGCCTACAATCACAGTGGGAAATATTTGAAGCCTGAAGGGTAAAATTTTGTGGTCTTGCAAGAAAATCCACAAAAATATTACCCCATAGAAATAATAATGTGAATTATGTATTGCATAATCAGTTTTATTCCTAGGAAGATGGGAAATATCATGCTCACTCATGACAATGATCT
Source organism: Crambe crambe (assembly GCA_963924555.1). Lineage (NCBI taxonomy): Eukaryota > Metazoa > Porifera > Demospongiae > Poecilosclerida > Crambeidae > Crambe > Crambe crambe. Next base: position 5,617,266 of record OZ004582.1, read on the forward strand.
CTATCATTTTAAGGCTGCTTGTTCGTTGCCCATATAAGTGGTCACATTAGGCTGATTTACTATCTATCATTATGTATATGTATTTTACTAACTCAGAATTAGCTTAAAAGTGGCAGGTTTATTGTTAGTAGCAAGTACTTATTTCATGTTGACATTATTATTATTATTATTCAGAAATAGCTGAAATTGTTACTGAACCCAACAGTATAAATGGAACGCAGGCATGTCAAACCATATCATTCACTTGTGAGGCAACTGGAGTGAACCTGCAGAACATCAGCTTTCGTCGCGATGGCATGGAATTGAACAATAATACTCTCTTGTCTGTCAGTGTATCGGAAACTACCTCAGCTACCTCCTCTCTCGTCACAGCAGTCCTTCAGATTTTTTCTGTCACTCAAGAAACCTCTGGAGAATACGAGTGCTTTGTCAGCAATAGTATAAGCAATGACTCTTCCACTTTTACCATTAACCTGCTAAATGAAACAGGTATAGCTTTATTAGCTACAGCAGATGTCCCCATGACAGCTAGCCTCCCAGTAGTATGGGACAATTAGTGCACATCATTCAACTCTTCAACAAATATCTGTGCTGCAGTTTTTAACTCTTCAAAAATGTCTATGCTGCAGTTATTACTGCTAGCTATAGCCATACCAACTAGAATTATTATTTTTACATAAATATTGTAGTGACGATTGGCTGGAATGGAACGACAAGTATATCACTGATGGAAGGAGAGACTACCACTCTCTCTCTGCAGATTTTGAGTGGCAATCCAGCCTCTGATCTTCCAATACTAATTATTGTTGCATCACAATCATTAGGTAACTACACTATGTGTACACATGTAGCTAAAACGTCATCATCACATAATAGATGGAAATTTTATAAACTATCTGACCAACTTTCTGTTTAAATTTCTCTTTTTTTTCCCCCTTCAGATGTGGGACTCTCCCAGGAAATGTTTACTTTCAACTGTCAAAATAGAGCACACTCTGTTAATGTTGTCATCCTTAATGATATCTTATTCGAGCTGAATGAAACTGTCTTTTTGCAACTCGTGCAACTCATACAACAGGTCATGGAACCTGGGAGTCCATCACCTTCTCCTTCTCCTTTTTTGACACTGGAGCCATCTAGATTTGAAATTGTCATTATTGATGAAGATCGTAAGAATTTAATATAGCTATGGTGAACATACTTATTGGTGTATAATTAGAGGGAGGGAGGGGGATTATCTACATAATAATAATATGTAATGATTATTGAATTGGCCAAGAATGTTTCATTTAGTATGCAGAGAGGATAAAAGAAGAGAAGGATATAGCTACATGGATGAAGCTTAAATACTATGATTTTGCAGCATTGATTCCAATTACACAATGATATATTTGCAGGTTTGGATGATGTCATTCTCGGACTAGAAGTGAACCCCAGTACCGTGGATGAAGGGGACAACGTAACAGTGTGTATAACAGTCAACAGAACTTTAGTGGCCTTCCAGTTAGACCCACTATTTGCACTTGCTGGTGCTGATAGTGAAACAGGTTAGTAATAATAATTATTTTCATTAATTGGTATGGTTAAATGAGGTTAACAATGCACATGGTCACGCCTCTCAGTTGGAGCATGCGCAATGCTAGACACTCACTCCCCAAGCTGGAGGGCTGCCTAAATGTGTCTGAATAAGGCGCTGTTGGGCCATGTCCCCTGGCAAGGTGTATTCTAGGCATTGGTGTGGGATCTGGGCGCTTCCTAGGTTGGTGTCTCACACCCTAACATCTAGTAAGGGGCTCCTTATGTATAGGCTTAGTTCACTAGTTGGACTGGTTCAGCTACATATTTCATTCTTGTTTGTGAAAAGGAGCCAGGTAATTATAATATTTGTGAAAACCTATATAAGTAAATACTTTGGCAACGAGACAGAGAGATCTATGAGGGCCCTGGGCAGTTGCATGTCAAGTGCAGTGAGGGCACCACTTAGGACCCAAGGGTTTCTAAATACTATAGATCCTGCAGTGCCTCAGAGGGCCCCGGGCAGTTGCATGTCAAGTGCAGGGCACCACTAAGGACTCAAGGGTTTCTAAAGTAGATCCCTGCAGTGCCTCAGAGGGCCCTGGGCAGTTGCATGTCAAGTGCAGGGCACCACTAAGGACTCAAGGGTTTCTAAAGTAGATCCCTGCAGTGCCTCAGAGGGCCCTGGGCAGTTGCATGTCAAGTGCAGGGCACCACTAAGGACCCAAGGATTTCTAAATACTGTAGCTAGATCCCTCAGTCTCGCTCAGTGCCTCAAATGTCCTGAGTCAGAGTTAGTTAGCTGGTTTGAGATTTACCAAAACTTAATTAGTGCCCTTCTCAGTGTAGCTACACTAGTCAAAGAATCCATCAGAATACTCTATTCTGCCCATATCTTAATTTGGCAGAGAATAATTAAAAAAAAATATTTATAGCCAAGGTTAAAATTTTCATGGATCTGAAAAAAATACCAAAATCATAAAATCTGCCTCCTGAAAGTTTATTGCTCTATGGTTATAGTAGCTATTAAGTTGTGATTGCTATCACTATGTACAGTGCATGGACTGGACTTCAGACTTCGTGATCAGACTCCATTTATCCCACCTGGTGAATCAATGGTCTGCACTGTACTTGAAGTGATCAATGATGATCTTTCCAACCCTGAATACACCATTGCTGTCGAACTGTCTGAGGCTGTAGTGAATCAAGCAGTGACTCAAACCTTTGTAGATGGAGGTCCAAGAAGGAAAAGAAGAGCTGTGTCAGGAGAGCAAGCTTTATCAATAGAAGGCTCAATGATACCTCAGAATCGACTGCTGATCACTGTGGATGATGATGCAGGTATATTACCTATGTAGGATACCAGTGTATTTTCGTTTGGGAAACTGGGGCAAGTGGATCAACCTAATATTGGAGATGGATGAAAGTAGAAATGGATTCTCACTCAGAAACTGGAAAATCATGTTATTTAATGCTGCAGTAGCTATAGATGGCTACGAGGAATGCTTAGCATCATAGAGATTTTGATTACCTGGCAATATAACATGTATGCAATACTGTATAGCTAGTGGTATAGCCAGTGGGTAAGTTTGATCAATTAAAATAATTGTGGATTTTATGATTTTCAAAACCACGAATTTTCACCCCATGAAAGTTTGTGCTATTATTTAAAAGTTCGAATGATATAATCTTTTTCAATGAAATTTGCAATTGATACTTCACAGGGTTTAATTCTATCTATTGACAGTCTATTATTAATGTTACAGATGATAATTTTCCCCCTGGCCCTCTACGAAGTCCTGAACTAGGCAAGTTATTTATGTGGCTATAATAATGTGATGGTCCCAGGTAAAAGAGCATTCTGGGTTTAGCTCTTCATAATGACTTAAGTGGGGATGATTTGCTTAGTCAACAAGAGCAATCGTAGATTTCATACCCTGCGTGAATTTTGCATGCCATATAAATTTTGTAGTAGGTACGGAGCAAATTACATACGTTTAATTAGAACTTGTTAGGTAATAAACTAATATATAAGAGGCAAAAAAAGGTTCTACGTACCAGGGACTTGTGTATTATCTAATGTAAAAACATTTAATAGATCGACTGCTTTCCTATGGGATAAACATGGGAGACAATATTTTCCCACTGCTTGGTGATGGATCTGTTAGAGTGGACTTACCTAACCCTTTTCGCTTCTTTGGACGGAATTCTTCGAAACTTTTTGTATGATTATTAGCTATTATTAAGTGTATGCTAAGCAGTAATGCTGTGAATTATTACAGTGGGACCTACACTCTGAAAGAGGACAAACCTCTAAGTGCCTTGTATAAACACACAACATAATTAACCTCCAAAAGAGGATGATCTCTCTAGAAAGGATAAAAGGATGGGTCCAATGTGTGTCCATTATTTGGATGTTTCACTGTATAAGAGTAATAGCTCACTCAATTGGTAATTGGGGAATAAGGAGATCTAAGAATGTAAGCCTCTCTAAATTCTATCAAGGGGAGACACTCCCTTCTTGGTGGGGTTATGGGTAGGGCCAGCAAGTAGATGGGTCATGTGAGCCTACAAGAGGTAGAGCACAGAACATCAGCTGCTACCAGTGATCGGTCCCAGAGCCTTTCTGCCAGAGCCAATTGTTAAACTGTCATTCATGTTTCATACATTGTTGATTTTTGTTCCTTTAGGTCAATTCTAATGGTGTGGTATCATTTGATGAGGAATTCACTGAACCCAGTCAATTATCAGGAACTCCCAGAAATACATCCTTATTCATTGCTCCTTACTGGGCTGACGTGGACATTACAACATTTGGACAAATATTCTACAATTCTGTGAATGACTCACAACGAATGCAAAAAGTGAATTCCTTAGTTAGCTTCAACTTCGATGTCAGCTTTAGTGCAACATACATCTTTCACGCCACATGGGACAGGGTTGCCGAGCTTGGCTCTTCTAATCAAACTGTAAGTTAGTGTTTTAAGTCTAGCTATAATTATTATAGTGTTTCTGTAAGGTAAAGTGGGGCTATTTCGAATGGTGGGGCTATTCCGTAGGGTCAAATATTTTCAAAACTCCTCGACCTTATGAGCTCTATTTTGAAAGGTATATTCTACTATTATAGTAGATGATATCCTCCAACATTGAGCTCAGAAGCTTCAGTAGTTTCAGAAATATTTGAAAAATACGGAATTACCCGCCGTTCGAAATAGCCCCGCTTTACCTTACCAGATAAAATCCCAGGTCAAAATCCAACAACTTAGGTTATGTTAATTAAAATTTTTTTTATACTTTGATAAACTTAACTTGATAGCTACGTAGCTATAATATGAAGAAGTGATCCAACATGAAATGTGTCAAATCTATCTGAGACCAGCTAGCTATCACAATTGTAGTGAAGTGATTTGTCTGTCACAGGCTTCGTTTGCACATTAGCTAATTTAAGTATGTAGCTACTGGAATCCTGCATGGCCAGTATTTCAGACCAAATCCTTGAATAGTAATAACTATACGTATACACTTAGCTAGATCTTCAGTTTTGGAAACTTGAGTACATTGACAGTATTTGTAAGGGGAACTATATGAGCAATACAAAATAGTTTCAGCTAGCTACCACTGTGTAGCTACTGCTAAATTGATCCTTTAATCTGGACTAGCTAATTCTATTATAAATTTTCGGTAAGGGTACTGCTGGCTATAGCAGGGATAAATGATGACCCCTTACCTTACCAAGCTTGCAAGATTTGTGCAACTTTTACTGTGTGTAGCCAACCCAAACTACTGCGTAGTTACTATTACTCTTGTTAATAGGAGCAAAACACATTCCAAGTGGTTCTGGCTAGTGATGGACAGCATTCATATGTGAGTTTCATTTATGGTGTGTTGCTGTGGGGAGCAGAGAATGCATCCATTCGTTTCCAATTCGATGGCAATTCTTTAACCCCTGGCATTCTCAGTGATATTGGAACTGTAGCATCACGAAGTAACATTGGAGTAAATGGAACATATCTATTTCAGATTAATGATGGCCTAGTCGAACCTCCAGGTAAAAAAAAATTAGCTAATCACTTCTTAGCTATACAGAGGAACCTCTCTACATATATTTAGTGGCCACCATTAGGGGGTGAAGTTTTGTCCTTTATAGAGGGGTGTCTCTATCTCAGGGTTTGTTGTTTTTTTCCCCCAAAGTACTACACTGAATAGTAATGCAGTCAGGACCGAGGAGAGTGGCCACAATAGGCAAGGTGGTCATCATGAGGGGTTTCACTGTAATAGACTGCCAGGATATTTGTTTCCATGGTCATGAAAAGAAAATAGCATTAGCTACAAGGAATGAAAGAAGACCATAATTAAATTTGCTGCACTTCACAGTGTGTACTTTAATTTTAATGGGTGAAACACTCTTTCTTGTGTGTCAATTTTTCAAACTACAAAAATTAATTTGATCCTATAAAAATTTCACAATAGACAGTATTATAATAACAAGTAAGGGAAAAAGCATTTCGTGAAATGAAAAAAGATGTAGGGATGACCACTGCTCAAAAAAGTAAGGAAACAAGAAGGATGGAATCTTTGTTCTGTATATCCAGCCAACAATCCCTACATATACGTCGGGTAGCTTCAGATTATAGTGTAGTAATGTACGTATATGTAGGGATTGTTGGCTGGATATACAGAACAAAGATTCCATCCTTCTTGTTTCCTTACTTTTTTGAGCAGTGGTCATCCCTACATCTTTTTTCATTTCACGAAATGCTTTTTCCCTTACTTGTTCCTGGTCTTTTTTCCTCTCTTTTATGGTTTTAGCTATGTATAGAGTTCATTCTTCTATGTGTATGCAGGGACAGATGAAAGAAGAATAGTTCTCCAATAGCATACCAGCCCAATCATTATCAACGAGTCAAGGTGGAGGTAGAAGATGCTGAAATAGAGTCTACCTTGTTGAATCTAAATCCCCGAGTCGATACAGTAGTCTATCATCATCATCATTATTCTAGCTACATATACCTATACCTAGGACCTAGCTAGCTAGCTAGAGGCAGCTGAGTAATATTATAATTTCGAATAATTGGATATCAAATACATGCGCATGCGTATTATAGAAAAGATGGCTTCCTAATTGAATTAGTCGAGTGCTGTGCTCCTTAGTGTCTCCTTTTTCATCGACTCTTTCGAGGATCAACGAGTAGAAAAGATCTTAGTTCGTAGAATTTGGAGTGGATTTGTCCAGAAATCATAGCTGTAGCTTGAGTGGTTCGAGAGATATGGTTGTCTAAGAAGAATAATAATAAGAATAATAATAATAATAATAATAATAATAGAGAAGAAGAAGAATATAGCGATTTACCTGCTTGCCGTATTTCTGAAACGGTAAGCTCCCTGGTCCTGAAACTTGGTCTGCACATTGTAGTAGGCTCTAGTAGGCTGGATAATCATTCACAGTAGCTTTTGTTAGGTCTAAGTGGGGGAACTGGAATTTCACTTTTGTATTAGTCTATAGGCGGCGCGCGTGGCCGTCCGAGTCATCCCTACATAGAGAGTGCTACCGCACTCTCTGATAAATGGATAAGAAATATGATTTTCTTCCTGTTTTACAATGGTGTGGACTAGTTGATTGTTCAATGTTTCTTTTTACAGTGACAATTGGTTTTACTGGGGAACCAGCAGTGTCTATCACTGAGGGTCAAAGTGCAAGCATATCTGTGGAGTTTCTGAGAGGCAGTTCATCTTTTGATATTGTTGTTGAAGTGATGGCAGTATTAGGTGAAGGAGCAGAGACAGGTTTGTGTTAATCACAATAGAACCGAAAGGAACATCTGTAATAGAGATTTTTTTTTGGTCATTGTTTTAATGGGTGGTAGTAATGTTTCATGACAGTAGCTGTACTTATTGCATAACCTTTAAGGAGAGATCATGAGATGTAATCATCCCATTCATATTCCATTCTATGTTCCATGAAGTGTAGTTGGACTAAGGAGCACAGAATTATACATGCTTGTGTGACTAAAAAATCGATATGCAACTACTGAATTTTGAAGTCATATTTTAATTCCTTAATTGTGACAGGTGGATTCATACTTTCCCCAACAACACTCACCTTCAACTTTGCAAATATGGCAAACAGTATCAACATCATCATACCTGAAGACGCATTCTTTGGAGGGAACAGAACCTTTAGTTTATCACTAGCCTTGTCCAGTCAATCCAATCCTAGTGCCTCAGTGACTTTGATGCCAAACACAGTTAACATCACGATCATTGATAGCAGTGAGTTTGTAAATTACACACCTTTTGAAATTGCTAGTACTTCTCAACTATAAAAAAAAATTACATAGCTACCAAGTAGAAAAAAAAGAAAAGAAAATACGTAATGTAATCTAAATAAATAAATAATCAAAGCACGTTTCTTCCCTGAGTACCTCAGCGCTTCGTTGCCATCACGAATCTGTAAAGCAACTTCACTCATCTTCATGCTATTAACTTAGAGCGCCTAACTCTACTTCGTTTCGGACTGCGCATCAGGTCAGAAATTGTACTACTATCTCCATGTTGACGATCTTTACCATACAATTTAAGAACACGTGCAAGCTGTAGTAGCGGCAAGCGATGAGACTCTGCTAAGCAGCAGTGTGTACAGGCATTATGTGGTTCAGGTGAGTATCTAGTCAGCTTTACTATCATCAGTAATTGTACTACTGTCTCCATGTTGACGATCTTTACCATGCAATCTAAGAACACATGCAAGCAGAGTTCTTTAGCTTTCTCCTGTAGCGGCAAGCCTTGATTGTAGACAGAGATGAGACTCGTTTACAGGCATTATGCAACTTTAACTATAATATCATCTGTATTAATATAGCTGACCAAAAGAGTTGGGTTATAATCAACTGCTAAATAATTATCTTTTATAAGGTTATGGCCTTCCAGCTTCAATCATTTGTGACTTGGGACACTAGTGAGAGCTCCCTGACCTTTCACCTAAAAAATAATATTTTTAAATGATCATTGCCTTGACAGCTTCTCTCAGTGACACATCTGTAATGTAAAAAAACATACATTGTAAATATGAATAAGACTTATCGTCTGTTTTTTCTACTTGGTATATGGTCAACTCTTGAAAAAAAATTGAGAAAGAGGTATAAGATCACTTCACTTTTCTTCTTTCTGACCTTTTCCAGTGCTCATGTAGAAAACAAAATATATTTTAAGAGACCTTTGACCTTTAAATGAGTTTCTATGATAAATTGATATAAGATTATGTCTCAATATAGCACCAGCTCAGATTATTCTCCAACCAAATGTATCCATTGAACTGATGGGTTGTGAAACTCTATTGGCAACTTGCACAGCATCAGGAACCAACTTTCAGAGCTTCGTCTTCACTCACAATGGAGTAGCTCTGTCATCCAATGACAGTGTGTCGATCAATGTGACAGAAGTATCATCAGGCAATTTCACTTTCACTGTGGCAACTTTGCTGATATGTTCTGTTACACAAGCTGTCGTTGGAGAATATCAATGTGTTGTGAGTAATGGGTTTAGTATGGATGCTGCTAACTTCAATGTGTCTCTAACTAATGAATCAGGTAATAAATCCCAGAATGTTAAGCACTGCATGTTTAATTTGTCAGTATAATTTTGTCAACCGACCTGAAAACTTCTAAATTTTTGTTGAGCAATAATATTTTGTGTTGTTACTATTCATAGTTGTTGTTGGCTGGGATGGAACCACAACTTTATCACTGATGGAGGGAGAGAATGCAACTCTTTCTCTTCAGATTATGAGTGGTACTCCAACCTCTGAGTTTGTTGTAACTATTAATCGGCAAGGCAATGCATCATTAGGTATATAATGTTGTATTACCGGGAATATTTCTTTTGTTACTTTGTTATTAAACAAAGAAAATTTATTACGTGAAAATAAAATTCCAAAGTGTAAAACTAATTACAGGTAACCTGTATAGAAACACTCTTTCTCTTTTCTCTGTAGATGACTTCCAATTATCTCAAACTGACTTTACCTTCAACTGTCAGAATAGAGCACACACTGTTAATATCACCATCCTTAATGATAACTTATTCGAGCAAAACCAAACAGCTAATCTTCAGCTTGTTGCTGGATCTGGACAAAGTGCTGGTCCTACTGTCAGTCCTCTGGTACTGCAGCCATCAGCTTTGGAACTAATTATCATTGATGAAGATCGTAAGATCTATGTGAAACTTAGCTACTGGACCTACACATAGCAGTTTTTTAAAAGAAAAATACACTCCCTTTTATACTAAAAACACAACATGGATTTATAAAGAGCTACATAGAATTTTGGAACTACGTAAGACTATACCCTTCAAATACTAAAAGCTGCAGGCCTGGCTCATATTCTGCTCAAGGGGAGGGGGGGGGGGATGTGTGTGAAGAATAGCCCGTCATAGGGAAAGAAATTGTCCATTCCATTCCATTGCTGGAATGCCTGGTTATTATTGCAGGCATAGAAGACATCATTCTTGGACTGCAAGTGATGAATGGTTCCAGCAGTGTGAATGAAGGAGACAATGTAACAGTATGTGTAGTTATCCAAGGAACTACATTATTGGAATTTGGTGCATTTCTAATACCTGCATTTGCTGGAGATGCTGAAACATGTCAGTGAACATTTCAAATTATCTCTTATTCTCATTTATTACTAGCAATTTTATTTATTATAGTGTTTCAACGGGACTTCACTGTAGAAATGCAACAGATTATTATTGATGGCAGTAGTTTTGTTGCACAACTTGCAATGAGAGATTCCATCTGTCTTAATCTTGAAGTGATTAATGATAATGAGTTCAATCCGACTTACCAAATCGCTTTTAGACTGCCATTTGCTTTAGCGATCAATCCGATAGATGACCGTCAAATCTTCCTGAATGTTTCAGCAATTCCTCCACTGCTCATCACTGTGGATGATTCTCAAGGTAAAAAGCAACAGTATGTTGTAAACCAGGCTATGACGTAACTTGTAAGTAAACTTTAACATCAGTTATATGTGTAGGTTGTAAACCAGGCTATGTAACTTGTAAACTTTAACAGTTTTAGAAGTGCAATGAGAAATGAGTGAACTGAGTTAGTGGCTGTAAGGTGGTAAATTTGATTAACATAAGTTAGACTAATAGCACAGTGATTAAAATGACAATAATTTTTTCCAGATTCTTCTCTTCCTCCTGGTCCTTTCAGGGATCCTGCACTTGGTGAGCATTAAAACACTTTTAGTAGCACCTACATACTTCTATATTTAATGTAGATCGTCTTCTGTCCTTTGGAATTGAATTTGGAGACAATTTTATTTCACGATTAGTAAATATTGGTACAGCAATTTTTCCAGGGCCTTTCCCCTTCTTTGGGCAAAATTATTCAGATGTTGGGGTAAGTTTGTTTATACATTTTTTATGGGGGGGGGGGGGGGGGGGGGGGGGGGAGTTTAGACAACTAGTGAGAAAAACCTTGATAACATACTTACATGAACTAAAACATCCTTTCTATCAGTAATATTGTTTCTTGGCCACTCAGCAATAATTAGTACTACATGTATGATAAGTCTCCGGGTTGAAATACTAAGCCCTGTTTACACGAATATTTTAACAGGCTTTTAAAACTTGACTGTAGTGTTAATTCACTTTACAAGAGAGGGTGTGTAGACAGAACTCATATCCAGGTTGAATCCGGATTAAATCCAGATTGAAATTTACGTATAAATGGGGTAGGCCACTCTTTATTCCATACCTCACAATTGCTAGTAGGATATTTGCACACTGAGAAGTTTGGGACAATTTAATCAAAGGACTAATATAAGATTTCTATCTGGGACTGCCAAATACAATCATGATAGTATAACTTTCTGTTATAGGCTGATGCTAATGGTGCCATAATGTTATTTGAAGTTGATGTGCATCTTGCAATCCTTGATGGATTTAGAATTTCTTCAGGTATTTATCCCTATGCAACTGCAGTTGATCTCACGACAGTTGGACGGGTATTCTTCAACTTAGTGACAGACACTGAGCGAATGCAAACAGTGAATTCCTTGATCAGGATAAATTTTGGTGTTAATTTTACAGCAGGATATGTATTTTACGCCACATGGGACAGAGTACCCCAGAGGGGTGGTAACATAACAGTAAGTATGAACTTAATATTCAGTACAGTCATGCTACAATATACACACTGGACAAGTATACATGTTCAGTTTATCGGTATTGAGAAAAGGGGTCTTACAGAACAAAACAGAGTTATTGGTATCATTTTAAAGCTCTTCATCTAAAGTTTTATAATTCAGCGAGCGAGCTGACTCTCAGGTCATGCATGACTCATTGAAATTGTAGATATACAAGTGAAAGGAAAAAAATTATGCTAAATAAAAAGGCCATGTAGGGTTAGTCTGTACTTTTACCTATAGCAGTTACTGTGAGCAAACATCAAAATTATGCTGCCTTCCCTACATCACTAATGTTTTGCACCATACATAAGACCCCTTTTCTGTCACATAATTGATAACTGTACAATGTGAAGTTACTTCACATCTCACTTAAATGACTGTATAGACCTTCATCTTGTTCCTTTGCTTAGGATCAAAACAGCTTTCAAGTGGTGTTGGCTACTGATGGACAGAGCTCATATGTGGGTTTCATTTATGCTGACTTGCAGTGGGAAGCACAAAATGTAAATATTGGTTTCCGTTTTGATGGTGGTAATTCTACGACCCCCAATGTTCTTAATGATACTGGAACACTCACTTCACGAAGTAATATCTTTCAAGATGGATTCTATCTATTTCAAGTTAATGATGTGCTCATTGAACCTCCAGGTAAGTCATACTTGTTCTAGGGACCACATAATCTTACTGAATGTGGTGGTTCCAGATATTAGATGCATTCAATTTTTGGCCAATTCTTGATGTGTCCCCACTATAATAATTATTATTATGAATACTGTGGAGTGGAAATTTTTGTGGGGTAAAATTTTTGGCAGTTTTTCTGCGAAAGATACAAAATCCACAAAAAAACTTATCTGAAAAAACATTCCTGCTATAGCTACAGTCCTTAATTCAAGTTGACATTAATATTTATATTCCAGTCAGCACATGATTAAAGTTTGGGACAATTTCATCAGCCAATTAATTGAAACTATAACACAATAATTAAATCCCAAGGAGGAAGAGAATCTTGTACTAATTATTATCATTCATACAGGGTCATGTGTGAGAGCAAACTTTTCAGGTTGCTGCGATCCACGAACCAATGACTGTCTCGTTAATAACAACTGTTCTTGCTCTCAAGACTGCTTCAGTCAAGGATCCTGCTGTGCTGATATCACCAGTGCCAACTGTTTTCCAAGTACGTAGGGACATGCGGCTTGGCACCTTAGAAAAGGAAATTTTAAAAAATGTTTCCTGATTAGGAGGGTCAGGGGTGGACTATAATATATATCAAAAACGTAGCTTGTTATAAGATATGTGCTCACTGAAGCAATAGTACTTCAGCTGGCTGAAGCAGAAAAGAAACTGACCTGCTTAATTAGGGTACCAAGAAAAGAATATTCAGCTCTTAATCTGAGAAGTCCTGATTGCACATCGTAGCTAGCTATTTACTATTTTAAAATAGCTCTTTAAAAATCCTTTTCCTTCAGATGTGACAGTGACACCAGATCGTGATGAAGTACGTATTGATGCTGAAGATAATGTGAATGCTGAGGTTATTTTCACTGTCTCAGGCATTGATCTTCCAGTTCCACTGAACACTCCTCTAAATGTTTTCGTAACCACAAGAGATGAGACAGCTCAAGGTACATAATAAAATCAGTGATAAGAGTGTACCTGAAATACCATAGCATGTTGCAGCTGAAGTAGCTAGTGGCAGGCAAGGCCAAGTGAAAATTTATTGGTAGGGCCAAAGTTCATAAGTGTGTATGGTGTACAATGGGTCTGTAGTTATTCCACTATCAAAGACCATACTACATATAGCTACCTGCCCTTCCAGTCCTCCAGGCCTGCAGGGTGGGAGTAGGTGGTCATTGCAATCACCTAAAGATGTAGAGCTGCTATGTATCAAGTATATAGTTACAGTTATAGCTATGTAACAGTCTCAGGTAGAAGTTGTGAAACTAGCTATCATATTTTTCTAGGAAAAAATTGGGTCAGGTTGAAATTGCAGACTGTATGGTAAAAGTCGTAATCATATACATGAGTTATGGAGAGATAAAAAATGAAATCATCGATAGAGTATGTTGGACTCTCATGTAATATCTATAGCCACTAGACACTCAGTCCATGGGCATAGCAGACCGGATCTAAATGCATGCATGCATGCATCCATCCATGCATGCAGAATTATGGTGATTGGAATTTAGAATGATGTGTGGTACAAAAGGATGTCTAAAAGAAACCATCATTGTGCTAATTAATTTGGCATGATGAAGCTATAGATACCTAAGAAAATTATGACATCTTTGAGGGTCATTATTTGTATTACAGGGGGTGCTGATTATGTTCCGGTGGTGGAGAGCTTCCAGGTGACTTCTGATGGAAGATTTAGGCAGAACATTTCGATTCTCTTTGATGGAGAGTTTGAAGCCTCAGAGACTTTCATTGTTGCCATCTCCTACTCATTTCCAATGAGTATTGTTAATAAGACCATAGAAGTTACAGTCATCATTGGTAAGAGGATTTATGGGATTCAGGAATGATAGACTTATTCTCTGTTCTTTTGAGCTTTTCTGGTGTTTCTTTAAAATTAAATCTTTTAGCTTCAAAGTTACTTCACTTTTTGACTAGAGTTATTAGTCGTGTGCAGTGCACTATTTAAGATTATTTAACAAAATAGTATAATTTTACTTTATTAGGCAATCTTTTGCCCTTTGGACTTCAATTTGGTGATGAGTTGTTACCTGTTGTGGATGATGGATCTTCAGTTCCAATACCGAAAAATCTATCATTTCAATACTTTGGAACCAATGAGAGCACGGTGTTTGTAAGTGTGGATGGCAGTAGTCTGTAGGTACTTACATGTAGCTGATTGCATGTAGTTGCAATATGGAACAAATGCCAAGAAGAAACCACATGCATGAATTTCTTGTTGACCACTTCATACATGTATTTCTTAGCTCTCCACAGTATAGTCACAGTGTAGACCGTCACAAAATGTGCATAAAAATAGGAAAGCTCTCACTCCCTCTCTAACTCCATGAGCTCCTTCTTCTAAGATTGTAGCCATAAATTGCTGTTGATAAAGTTGGGCACTGTATCACAAGTTCCTTCTCTTGTCTATATAAGGATCCCTGCCATTAACCTTATAAATGTATAGAGTTGTACACTGCATATGAAGTTAGTCTATGGAATATACAGTAAATATCGTACATACATAGAGCTATTGTAACCATAACCAGGGTTTCATCTAGGAATTTTACCTTGGAGAGGGGGAAGCTCACTGAACATGCGGTGAGGGGGGTGGGAGGGAGATGTGTCCCCTCCTGTGTTGAGCGCAAAGCCAAAATGCTTATGTAGCTAGCTACATCCTAAATAATACTATAATTATTTTTTGTCCTAGCTAAAATTATTTTGGGGGAAGAGGGAACTGTTTTTTTTGTTTGTTTTTTGTTTGTTTATTTATTGTTGTTGTTGTTTTTTTTTGGGGGGGGGGGGAACTTCACCTGCACCCCCCTCCTTAGATAAAACCCTGATAACAATGATGATCTTTTTGCTTTTGCAGGTTAACTCCAATGGACTTATTTCTTTTCGAATGCCATTCACTTCATTCATCCCTATTCCTTTCCCACTATCTTTCCCGGTTATCCTCATCGCTCCATTCTGGGATGACATAGACATCCGTGCATTTGGGGAGATCTTGTTTCGTTTCTCCACAAAGCAGAGGCTACTGAATCAAGTATCTTCTCACATTACCGCAGCATTCAGAAACCAACACTCTTCAGAGTTATTATTCATAGTAACTTGGAATAATGTCTCTGAATTTGCAGGAGATGGAACCGTAAGTTTATAAATAGTTTCCCATGAGGTAGCCTATTAAACTCTATAGCTAACTAACTTATAACATTTTAACACTTTTATTTTTGTACATAACAACAAATTAACTAGGGGCAACATTTGACAGCGAGCAAGCGAGCAAATGTTCCTATGGCTTTTAGCTAGAGCTGATAGGCTCCTAATGGCTCCTAGTGGGCAGATGCATGCATAGATAGAAAGCTGTAATGCTTACCACAAAGCACTTAGATAAGTGTTGTGCCTACAATCCACAGACACTTACCACCACCATACCTAGGCCGGGGGGGAGGGGGGGGGGCATTTTTTGGAGTGTAGACTGAAATATATACAATTTCAATGAGTCATGACCTGCTTGCTTGCTCACTAAATTATAGTAATAACGATGTTACTTTCTTCTCATTTCTTCTCATTATAAGAGCAATACATTCCAAGCTGTCATATCAGTAAGTGAGTTGGAGTCCTATGTCATATTCCTCTATCGAGACATCAACTGGAGCAGTGGAACTGTGATAGGGTTCAATGCTGGAGACAGACAACGTTTTGAAATGATTCCTCGTAACGATTCCTTCACTCTGGGAATTGAGGAGACATCTAATATTGGCATAGCTGGCACCTACTCATACAGGGTAGACCTGGACTTAATCATTGAACCTACTGGTACGATCTTGAATATACAGTTAATGCTTACCTATAGCTAAATCAAGTGGGTACAATATTCAAAATTTGGAGCAAAAACAAGTTTTGGAGATAACAATCAAATTGTTTTTTTTTTGTGGCTCATTTATGTTATCCATGTGCAAGGAATAAGGAATGGCCTATGTACGTGGGTCACCCTTATATCCCCTGCAACCCCTTTATATATTCCACGTATTTAGCTAGCATAGATATAGTGCTGTGCATGAAGATGTGGCCCTGCTGAGAGTTAACATGAAGAGAAATTGCTGCTTTTTAAAACTTTTATAAGCAGCAGCTATAATATACTCCCTATGGAGGTGTGCACGACATTTACTGTAACAGTATTTAGATACTTTTCTACAGTCAGTTAATATCTTCAGTCAAGGCGCCTGCAATTCACTAACCTTTGACCTGTTGCTATAATGTCTTCCTTTGACGATAATGTTGCCAAAAGAGTAAAATGCCTTGACTGAGTGAATTAATTAACACATACTGAGCTTCTATTAATGCCACTGCAGAGGTGTTTGTGTCCCTGAATGTATCAAGTGAAGTGAATGAAGGTGATACTCTCATGGCCTGTATTGAAGTCCCCACTGGAAGTGTAGAAGGAGCTGTGTTTGTTAACTTGACAGCCACTGGCCTTACAGGTAAGTAATCTATTACATAGGTAGAGCTATGGTTATAGGGTGAGGTCAATAGTTATAGGTATGTATGTACTTAAGTCATTTTGGATCAATGTAAGGATTAAAAAAAAAAACTGCTTATTTTGTAGCCCAAGATAATATTTGTTCTATTATTCTGTCACTGCTGTTTGTCTGTCTGTCTGTCTGTCTGTCTGTCTGTCTGTCTGTTTGCTTGTTTGTTAGTTTGTTTGTTTCTTATTGCTTGTTTGTTTGTTTCTTCATTTATTCATTAGTTCTATACCTACCATTATCTCATACCATTATTATTAGCTTCATCTATGGATTTCATTCCCGTCAGCATGATAATTGAGATATCGAATAACAGTGGTGTATGTGTACCTATCACCACTCTCAATGATCAAGAACTAGAGCAGAGGGAGATGTTTGTCGTGTCACTGGTGGCTGCTCTTGGACCAGTTCTAGTCAGCACCAACAACATAGCAGTTGTGGCCATTAAGGATACTGATAGTGAGCACCATTTTGCTACTGTAGAACCCCTCATTGTGGACTCAATTTGGAAATTCTCGTGGTCTCATTCGTTTACAAAAATTATAACAAATTAACAAAAAAAAACCAACTGAAGTACAATAGAATATGACAATTATTTATGATCAGATGGAATGAGGCTGCATTATACAGATGAACACTTAGACACGAACACTATAATATTTTTTACGCTGTATTAATTTCATGATTAGTGAACATCAACACCTTTTTTGCAGTGGTGGATGTCTTCTTCAATCAAAGCTCTTATTCAGTTGATGAGAGAGATGGTGTCCTGATGGTGTGTGTTCGTATCACTCCAGTAGTACTCCAACGACAGATTCTGGTGGACCTGACTCTGAGTAATGAGGATGGAACAGCCACACGTAAGACAAACTGGGAGCATAAGGCAATGCCTTAGTGAAACACAACAGGCAACACTACAAGATTAAACAAAATTTAGTGATAGCTGATTAATGGCACCAACAAAATAATAATATTGATAAAACCATACAGATATAAAGATTGTTACAAGTTTGTCGAGGTGCATAATCATCAAATTTTTTTTTACAGCTGGTGAGGATTATGTCAATGATACCTTTACCTTGACATTCTCATCATCTGCAATGGTACTCTGTGAAAGCATCACAATCATATCGGATGGCATAGATGAAACCTTTGAGAACTTCAGTGCTGTACTGTCTACCAATGATACAGCAATTGAATTCACAATGTCCAATCCTGTTCCAATCACTATTACAGGTAATTCATGCAAATAATACTTTCTTCTATTATAATCATTGAGGTTTTTTATGAGAGAGAGAGAGAGAGAGAGAGAGAGAGGTCAGTGTGTGGTGGTTTCATTACTTTTGCAACATTCCATTGTGGAATTTTAGCTATTTCTTCATACATCAGCTACTGGACTGAAATTTAATAAAGAGAGCTAGTACAGATAATCTCATCCAAACATGTTTGAGAAATATAATTGTTACCTCTCTCATTATTTTAATTGTTGTTGTTGTTGTTGCTGTTGTTATTGTTATTGTTATTGTTGTTGCTGCTGTTGTTGTTTTTTGTTGTTGTTGCCGCTGTTGCTGCTATTGTTGTTGTTGTCATCATATTTTGTTAGGGTAAATTTGTTATTGTAAGTGATTCTTGATATTATTTACAATGTGCTCTACATATTATTATATGTGTTATGCATGCAGGCCCAGCTCATATCATAATCCAGCCAAGCAGTGTCTTTGAAATCTCTGGCTGTGGAGCCTTCAGTGCCACATGTATAGCTTCTGCTGCATCCCTTCAGAGTTTTAACTTTATCCACAATGGACAAACTCTCTCCAATGACAGTCGGGCAACAATAACCATCGTTGAAATACAGGATCAGTTTTTTGTGGCAATTTTGCAGCTCTGTATGGTGACAGCAGAAGATACTGGGGAGTATAGCTGTGTTATTGATGATGGTCGCGATCAAGACTTGGCTAATTTTTCTGTTCAAGTGATCAATGAAGAAGGTGAGGTAGCTATTTGCATGTGAACAAAACAATCACTAGGAACATTTCTATCCAGATATTGTGTAGAATCGTAATTCAATTCGGGGGTGGAATAGTATGTGTGTGAGTGTATATTCTGAGTTTTGGAATATTTCATGTATCTTGAGAAAAGGTGTAAAGTGGATTCACATTTATTCCCATGTCAGTATATCAACTATATGCAGTAAATATACAGTTTGTGCCTTTATGACTCTTCTATTTGCTTGATCTAAGACATCAACAGAGAGCATGCATGGGTTTTATAGTGCTGTTTAAATTTGGACATGCAGTAGCTAGTTGAGCAAGCATTCAAAGTGAAAAATGAATCTTATTTTTATTCAGTGACTGTTGGTTTTGTTGGAGACACCTCACTATCATTGGTGGAAGGTGAAAATGTCACCTTGTTGGTTCAACTTCTCAGTGGAAGTCCTGCTTCTGGTTTTGTCGTACAAGTATCACCAGTGAGCGGCACAGCAGCATCAGGTAAATAACTATCATTAGAAAATGGTATGCTTTGATCTTTAGTCTTTAATCAAGTGCTCAGTCCACCTGTTCTAGTAGTGTGGCTATGTAGGTCCCTTACCTAGTAAGACATGTAAGAACACCTACCCACAGACTATTCACCAGTAAGACACCTCACCACAGGCAGATTAAGACACCATTTTCTTATAGAAAACAACATCTTCTAAACAAGTAAAACACTCAACGTGGTTCCTCAAGGAATTAAAGACCAAGGGTGATGTAAATGATCACCAAGTCAAACTATATACTTATACATAGCTAGCTATTATTTCATGTGGAATTAATTTTACCAAATTTGCACCATCCATGACCACTGTTCTTGCTTCTTCCATGTAATTAGTAACTGGGTAGCTGGTTTATACCAACACAGAAAGTTTCCACTATGACCTGCACAAAAATGGCTGCAAAATGACTTTTGACATAATCATGTTTTAATTTACGGATTTCAATTTAATGTTCCTATGTATCTTCCATCCACTGCAGATGATTTCCAGACACAAGATGATCAATTCTTCAGTTTCATGTGTGGAAATTTCATGTATCCTTTCAATGTCTCTATATTGGATGATAGTACTGTTGAGGGGAATCAGAGCTTCTCCTTGCAGCTGAGCGCTTCCTTTAATGCTGAGCAAGTCAATCTGACCGTGGATCCTGCAATATTGAATGTCATAATAATAGATAATGATAGTAAGTTTGTGCATTTTAATTGTGTGATCGAATGCTGTCCACCAGACACTCTTCAGCATTTACTGGAGATTTTTGTGCATCCATGTAACTATTTGGATATCCTAGTGGATGGTAGACTTTATTGTCCACACTGCAAAAAATTTAGCCCACAAAAAAATTCATGCTATCAATTTAAGGGCTTATTGAGCCACTGTAGGCTTGATACATCTACACATATTATGTAGCTATTAATTTTGCTGATCTTTGAAATTCAGAATTTTTTTAAAGAAAGTGAATTATGGCTAACATGACCATATTTACTGTGTAGTTGAGTGCCAAGTGATTAGTATGTATAGTTATTATTGTTATTATTTTTGCAGTGACTAATATTTTCTTCCAATCTGCCACATATGAAGTCAATGAAGGAGGGTCAGGTGCTGGGCAGTATTGTGTGGAAACTGGAGAGCTTCCTCAAAGGGATATTGTAATTGCATTCCGTTTTACTGCTGGAACAGCTCTAGGTGAGACATATGCTTGCTTTATTGTTTGATAACCTGAACAATATTTCATTATTACGTACGTGTGTATATAATTCTGCAGCTGGTGAGGATTACAATGATATTTCTGGGACTCTGACATTTTCTCCCACTGGCTCGACTGTGGCCTGTAGAAATTTCTCAGACATTATCATTCAGGACAATCTGGTTGAAGGAGCAGAGGTTTTTACTATCCAGTTGGAAACAAATGATACAAGTGTCAATCTCACTCAATCAACCACACAAGTAACCATTGGTGATGACAGTGACAGTAAGTTGAACTATTTTACTAGATACAGACTTGGAAATTGTTCAGTCTTAATAATGATGGACAATCTGCTATCATTATTATTTATAGCAGCACCTACATAATAATTATTATCTTTTTCCTTCAGTGTTTTTCGTGGAGTCTGAATCGGGTGCAGAGGTAGAAGTAGCTGAAGGAGAAAGGATCTTTGTGTGCTTTAACCGCTCCAGTAATCTTGCTCGAATATCCTTCATTTCTTTGACTTCGATTTCCAATACTACATCAGGTAAGATGGATATGAGCACAATTAAGTTTTAGATCTCTTAATATCATGATTAAAGAAAGTATAAACTGGGAAATCTTCTTCAGATAATAATGTGTGTTTAGAGTTTTCATGAGCTAGTATTTATATTAATTTCCATAATTGAACATGACCAAATGTACTATAGAACAGTTTCCATTAATAATCAGTTCATACTGGATCTGCATTGACTATGTTCATATGTAGGATCAGATTTTGAGCTGTCTTCTGAACAAGTCGTTTTTTCAAGTATACAAGGTCGAGACTGTGTAGTAGTGGTTGGTGTGCTAGATAATACTGTGGAAGACACAGAATTCTTTAGCTTACTAGTCAGCAGTTCTGACCCAGCTGCCAATATAGTGAATGATGTCATCATTGTGAGGATCACTGACAGGAGTACAGGTATCAGAATTATTATATTAGCCAGAACACATCATTTCATCATTGTAGCTAAATGATAATCAACCTCATGCAGTATTATGTATATTAGACTGTAGCATTTCATTACTGATATATAGAAGTACGGGTATGTCAGTATGATGTATGTAGTATTATTAGACTGCATTTGAAACTTTTAATTTGATTTTTCCACAGTCTTAGCTTAACAGTTTCATCTCAGGATTTTCATTTTGGGGGGCCACCTCCACTCCCCCCCCCCCCCCAGATGAAATCCTGATTGTAGTAATCCGTTAATAATCTCTAAACATTTCTTCTCCTCATCATTGATAGGAGTATATGAGGGGGGGGGGGTTTCAAATCCTGTAATAATCTCTAACCATTCTCCTCCTTTACCATGTCGGGCTTAGCTGCATTTGCATTCATCTTTGACGGTGATGCCGTGCGGAGTGTATCAGAAGGTTCTGAACTGACTCTCTGCCTGCAAGTGCTGCCTCCCTCCATTATTGAACCTGCCACAGCTGCTGCATTTCCTTCCACAAGTCCTCCAGATCCTATGAACCCTGATCCATCTGTGTCACCACTGGACAGAAATGTGATCCTTCAGATAACCACACTTAGTGATACTGCTATTGGTGAGTTTTGAATACCAAATTCAAGATTTTCTCTACATAATAAAAAATTGAAAAATGAAAAAAAAATAATTTAATTGCAGCGAGCGAGCTGACTCTCGGGTCATGACTCATTGAAATTGTAAATAATCTAGGTCTACACTCCAAAATGCTCCAGGCGTACATACGGTAAGTACGTGTCCCGAATTAGTAGCGCTGTGCGTGCATAATGCGCATGCTCTAATTGGAATCTAGCTAGATTGTTTTCTACAGCTTTTTGTCATCGTGCTTGGCTTAGGCCACTATTTATAGAATCCTAGTTTTCTGTCCAAGAAGACATCCACAAGTGCTGCGGGCAGGAGGTTATTCTATTCTTGCTTCGTTATTTGTCTCAAAGGTCCTGTCTTCATCATTCACCATGGGCTTTCCCAAAAAGAGCTGTGTGTGAAGCCAAATGTGTGCGCTCTACTGCGCACATGAGCAGTGGCAGTAATAATATTTTTTTGATGCGGTAACATTTTCAATACGCGGGAACAATCATTCTATTAATAGTGGCCTTATCTAAGTGCTTGTGGTAAGTATTTACAGCTTTCTATGTCTGGTTGGAACCATTCTTTAGTGCTATAACTCTTTAGAAGATTAGTTTATATGTATTAGATAAGCATAGGTACTCTACAACTAGCAATGTGCAGCTTTAGACAGTGAGCAAGTGAGCAAGAAAAGTAGCTGATAGGCTCTATAGTGCTTGATATCGCTGTCAGATAGAGTCATGTACTTGCTTGCTTGCTGTCAAATTGTAAATGTTGCACATTGCCCTAGTAATACAACACTAAACAACATGCAATAGCTATTAGCCTTCCTATACCTTATCTCATGCTAAAATTAACCAGCTATCCACCAAGTACTACAATAAAAAATTCATTCATAGGCCACTAATATTGATACTTCTGTCTTATTATGCAGATGGGG
Organism: Crambe crambe; assembly: GCA_963924555.1. Taxonomy (NCBI): domain Eukaryota; kingdom Metazoa; phylum Porifera; class Demospongiae; order Poecilosclerida; family Crambeidae; genus Crambe; species Crambe crambe. The sequence goes on from OZ004582.1 coordinate 5,640,432, forward strand.
TTGACTATGTCAGTGTGAATCGCTCACTGACATTTAATTCGTCTGTCGGTGTCAACTGTGTGAACATCGTAGCAATACCTGATGATAACCTGGAAGCAGTAGAATCCTTTAGCGTATCAGTCACTTCTGCTGACTCAGCTGTCTTCCTGATAACAAATGAGACTTCAATATCTATCCAAGATACAGGCAGTGAGTTCATTTGCTATAGCAAATAGATAAAACATATCAATCAGTCACTGGACTGGGCTGTAGCTAGTTAAACTATTGATTTGTTCTTGAGTGATTTATGATTTTGATATAATAATATACTCTGAAATTCGAAAAAAAAAAGTGATTTTCTGTGAATACATAAAGGCAATATGCATAGCCCCAGCAGTGAAGTGAGTATATTCTGTTCTTACACTTATAGCTTAACAAGTTACTTAATCTGAATAATAGCGTTGTCCCTGTAAGTTCTGCAAACACAATTTCATACATGCAGGTTTCCTATAATCATACATACTTGTTGGCATTTATATAGAACACCAGTAAATCCTTCTTTATCTTAAGCACATAGAAAATATGCCTCCTTGCATATGCTCATTGTGTATTGAAAAGAAAAAAGTGCAATTGTTGTGTATTAACTTCTCAGCCCTGCCAGCGTTTTTCAGCCAGACAAGCTACACTGCTAGTGAGAGTGAAGGGTTTGTCGAAGTATGTGTCGTGCTCAGTGGAGGCAGGATTGATCGTACTTTGACAGTTAACCTCTTCATAGCTGATGGACCTGCTACAGGTAAAAGTCAGGAAATACATGAAATTATAATATTATTCATATACCTGCTAATCTTATAAATTATTTACTTATCATCAGCTCCAGCTGACTACGATGCTTCAAACTTCCCTAATATGTTCATCTTTGTACCTGACAATGTGACAACTCGTATGCTGTGTAGAAATATCTCTATCATCATGGATGATGTGGTGGAGAATTTAGAGACTTTCTCTGTCCACATAAACTCGTCAGATCCTTCAGTCAATTTCACACAACTCAATGCAATAGTAGAAATCATTGATAACACTAGTAAGTGCACTTTATAAAATCTTCCTAACTGCTTTGGGTTATTTGTACACAGTAGAAGATTGTTGTGAGTAAAAAAAAAGAAGTTAATTTCATGATCTTAAAAACAGGCCATCAGATTCAGACCCAATATAGCTATATACATGATTTTGATTGGCGACAAAATTAGGCTGGACACCCTGCAACACTAAGCTATAATGTTAATACAATACATAATGATAGTATTGTTTGCTACGTAAGCAATGTACTGTGTGACACTGTATCGTATTACAGCTAATTATTGCATTGAAACTATAATTGGATTTATAGCCCATTGCCATGGTAACGGACGGATTTACATGGATTTATAAATGTGATACAGTGCATGTAATTGTAGCCTGGGGTGGTGTTTACAGATTGCATTGAAACTATAATTGGATTTATAGCCCATTGCCATGGTAACGGACGGATTTACATGGATTTATAAATGCGATACAGTGCATGTAATTGTAGCCTGGGGTGGTGTTTACAGATTGCATTGAAACTATAATTGGATTTGAAACCAGTTGTGACCCAAGTATAGTGGTCTGAGACCCATAATTATAATTATATATACAACACTAGTTAAGTATCTTAACACTATTTTATCAGCACTGCAGGTATTTTTGAATAGAACTAGTGTGACGTACTTTGAGGCAGATGGATCTGTCAGTGGTTGTGTGGTTCTTGAAGGTGGAAGACTAGATCGCAATGTAATTGTCAACCTCGTAACAGTTGATGGAACTGCAATAGGTACGTTGCTACTTAGAAAATACACAAAACTGAGCAAGCTCCTTAGCCAGCTTAACCAGAAACCCTTTTCATAACGATTTATAGGTCCACCTCTGGAAGATAAACCATGAGCCTATTAGGCATTTTTTTCATTATTAATTTTGTACACTGCCAGTAGTAGCAGCTGTTTAATGATAATTGTTGTTATGTTTAAAAGATAATTGAGCATCAAGCATGCTATTATTAGTGACTGTAAGGGTGTTCTTTGTATTCCCTGAGGGTAAAGTGCCCAGGGTACAATGAGAAGGTGTCATTAAAGGTATCAGTGTATTCCCCCAATCTGAAAGCATAATATTATGTGTATAAGAATATTAATCCTTGTATATTATATCGTAACTAGCACCATTGGACTACACTCCCCTCAACGTCCCTGTTTTCTTTTCTCCAAATAATGCTACACAACAGTTTTCCTGTGGGATGATTCCTGTTGCGGTGGACAATGTGATAGAAAACACTGAAGTGTTCTTTATCACCTTGACTTCATCCGATCCTGCAGTTGTCCTCACACCACCAAATAATACCACCATAAATATTCTGGATAGCAGCAGTAAGCCAAGATAATATGCACTTTCCTTAGCATGAAGGTTATATTATGAGATCTAGCCTTTTCTTTTTTGATTACATGAACAGAGCTAACTGCATCATGCATAATGCTACTTGTAACTGCATGCTACTGCGTGTAATGCTAAATGAATGTTCTATCAGTGGTTTAACTGCATTTGCCATGTCCCCAACAGCCAGTTATTTCTACCTCCTTATAAAGTCCACGTTTTATTAGCATGCTATACTGTAATTCTGTCATAGCTGTGGAGGCCTCCTTCAATGACATCAGCTTCACTGTTAGTGAGAGTGAAGGCAACATAACTGGATGCATCATACTTTCTGGTGCTGTGCTAGATCGAGATGTGCAAGTTACGGCTACATCTGTCAATGGAACTGCAACAGGTATGTATGGTATGGAACAATCAATGAAAAGTGTTGGATAATTATGACTCAAGCTTTTGTATGTTTCTTATTGTTTATGATCAAGTTATTTATTGTTGCTTTCTTGCATGCATATTACTTACTTGCTTGCTTATTTGCTTGAATATTTACTTGCTTTTGCTTTTTCTTGTTCGTTTATTTGTTTGTTACTTGCTTACTTGTTTGTTTATTTGTTTGTTTACTTGTTTATTTGTTTGTTTGCTTGCTTTACTTTCAGCTCCAGCTGATTATATTGCCATCACCGATGGCATCATCACATTTTCTCCCAATAATATCATAAATCACATGCTCTGTGGAGATGTCCCTATCATTATGGATGATGTGGTGGAAGACACTGAAACATTCTTTACCATTCTCACATCATCTGATCCAGCTGTCAACATCACACAAGACAATGGCACTATTAATATCCTGGATAACACCAGTAAGCACATAGCAACAACAACAAATCTATTTCCCTAGTACAAGCTTGAGGTTCGACATGATATACCTAACTATATTGGCTTTAAGTATAAAAAAAAACATGCATAGTAGGTGACCACTGAGTCAGCTTCTACTGTATTAATTATTATTTTCATATTCAGCTCTGCTAGCATCTTTCAGTCAGACCAGCTACACTGCTAGTGAGAGTGAAGGGTTTGTTGAGGTATGTGTGGTACTCAGTGGAGGAAGGATTGATCGTGTTCTGAATGTTAACATCTTCACAGCTGATGGAACTGCTACAGGTGAACTGTGCAATATAACAGTCCCATAGTAGTTAAAATCAGCTCTTTCTTTTGCCTTTCTAGCACTATAATAAACTTCTATTTACATACATAGCTAATAATTTGTTACAAAGCTAGCTACATATGTGTACATTGTACATGCATGCTACATGTACATGCATGTTACAGTACATGCATGCTACGTGTACATGCATGCATGCTACATACATACAAGGATATTTTTTTCATTCATTAACAATTGAAATTCTGTTATCATTCTTTCCTCAGCTCCATCTGACTACACTAATATTAGCATTCCTTTGATCTTTTCTCCTGATGATGTGACCAGCCGCATCCTGTGTGGAAATATCTCCATCACTGCTGATAATATAGCAGAGAATACTGAGGTGTTTTCAGTTTTCTTGAGTTCATCAGATCCTGCAGTCAACCTGACACAAACAAATGTGCCTGTTGAAATCCTTGATAACAGCAGTAAGTGCCAGTGATGATTATCATAGTCTTGTCAGTACAGTACGTAATTACCGATTTAACTTACTAATAGGAGAGAGCAAATTGTTTTAGATGCAAAATAGAATATTATTACATGAATTCTGGTTCACTACAGTGTGCCTCTGAGTTTACATAATTCAAATAAATCATAATTTTAACTACGTAATTTTCTATTGATTTCATTGTATTTCCCTCCTGTGCTGCAGCATTGCTGTCACACAATAAGCAATAAGAAATGTGATTTGGATACGTATAGTCCTAGAAACTAGCTCTTTTATGATCACAAAATTAATATGCCACATAATTTGAATTGACTGTGTGTGATTTTACAGCTTTGGAGGTGTCCCTGAGTGGAATTAGCTTCACTGGTTTGGAGGATGGAATCATTGAAGGATGTGTCATTCTTAATGGAGGAAGAGTGGATCGTAGCGTAACAGTTGATCTCTTCACAGTTGATGGAACTGCCACATGTAAGTCTCTCTCTAGAGAATAATACGTAAAGACTCATCAACAATATCTTCTTATTCATTACCATCCATCAGCACCTTCTGACTACATTAGTTTCAACATGTCACTGGTGTTTGTTCCTGACAACTTCACTGATCAATTGCTCTGTAGAAATCTCTCCATCGTAGCAGATAATGTGGTAGAAGATCCAGAGGTGTTCTTCCTTCTCCTAAACTCTTCTGACCCAGCTGTCATATTATCAGATTCCCTGAATAATGCTACCATTACGATCATAGATAGAAGCAGTAAGTTTTATGTACAGGTAGTACAGTGGTCAGATAGATTATGGCTTCTATACTCTTAGGTAGTTAGATTTTACTCAAATTGTAGGCATGTCAGTGGGTGTGGCTATTAAGAGAAGGCACTGTTGTGTTTCGTAAAAGTACTTTCCAAAAGTTTCCATTTATACATGTTGCAATTAAATTTTTTTATTAAGCTCTGGAAGCGTCTCTGAATGGAATGAACTTCACTGTTAGTGAGGCAGAAGGTTTTGTTGAAGGATGCGTGGTTCTGGATGGCGGAATGATAGATCGCTCATTAGCAGTTGATCTCTTCACAGTTGATGGAACTGCCACAGGTAATATAATACTTGATTCAATAAGAAATTTCTACCTGAGAGCAACATTCACTTATATTATTATGTATACATTATTATTCAGCTCCATCTGACTACACTACTCTCAGTATTCCTGTGATATTCAGTCCTGACACTGAAACCAGGCGCATGTTGTGTGGAAATATCTCTATTGTCATGGATGATGTGGTAGAAAATACCGAAAACTTCTTTGTCTTCATTGACTCGATGGATTCTGCCATCATTGTCTCTCAAAACAATGCCTCTGTTGATGTCATTGATAGCAGCAGTAAGCATCAGTTAGTTATACAGTGGAACCGGCATAAAAAAATTAAGATGTTGCATGAAAATGAAATTGTACCTTGTAGTTATTACAGTGAGCGAACTCTGTATATTCAGGACGCAATGCAAAAAATAGTCCTATTAGGGATATTTTTCTTCAAGGAACCAAACCAAAATTAATACAAATTGAACCTCTATACAAAGTTGGTCCCAAGATAGAACCAAAATTTAATTCTAAAATTTCAATTGACCTACTACTGAGCTTCGCTCTATTGGAGATATTGATACCAATATCTCCAAACTTACTCTCAAGCTTCAATCTATACATAAGTGTCCAATAGCATAGCAATCAACCTTTAAGCTTCAACTATTGGAGATTTGATAGCAATACATATCTCCAAAACTTACTATTGAGCTCCACTCTTGTTATACGTATTATAGGTATCCAAGTCACATTCAACCAATCAAGTTATTCAAATCGCGAAAGTGATGACATGATCCTGGTGTGTACCTTGCTGGAGGGGAGGGTGGCTCGTGATGTGCAAATCATTTCCACATCTCTCGATGGCACTGCAACCGGAGAAACTGATTATAGATCACTTTCTGGAGTTACAACATTTGTAGCTGATAATGAAACCAGTCGTATCATGTGTGATACTGTTCCAATTTTCCAAGATAATGTGGTGGAGGGTACTGAAGTGTTTTTTGTGCTTCTCAACTCAAATGATCCTTCGGTCATTGTAGCACAAGAGAATGCCTCCTTAGAGATATTGGATGATACAAGTGAGTGCACTGTCATATAGCTGCATGCAGCACAGAATCGATAAAGAGGGATGACAGCTATTAAGTATTGAGAAGTATCCCTCCAGCATCGTGGCAGCAAACTACCATATAGTGGGAAATATTCATGGGTTCATGGGGTAAAATTCTCATGGTTTGAAAAAAATAAAATTTGTACTTAATTATTGCATAGGAACTCTTTATTTCATTTATTTATTTATTTATTTTATCTTTGATCAATATTTTTACACTCCACATAGTTCTTGACCTTCGTTTGCAAGAGTCCATTTACAGCATTAGTGAGTCGGGTGGCAGCTTCAATGTTTGTATTGAGACAGGAAATCAGACACTGACCAGAGAAGTTCTAGTAAACTTGAGAAGTCTTCAAGATACTGCTACAGGTAAATTATCATAATTATGATCATGGCAGCTTGATGGAATATCTCAACCATAACTGAAATCGTGTGAGATTTAGAGATATAAATTACTGGCTAACATGCTCCGTTGTATGTCTATAACTGCAGAGTTAGTTGTCATTTTTGTTAGTTATTTGCTTTGCAGTTAAGTATGGAAACATGGAAACTATCTTATTTTTTTCCTGTTCAGACTCATTAGATTATAAGATGGCCAATTTAAATGTGACAGTGTTTGGTTCTGCACTTCAAACCCTCTGCTCTTCCGTTATTGTGAGGATGGATGGCCGTATTGAAGATATAGAGAGATTTTTTATTCAGCTCTCTTCTGATGACAATGCTGCTAACGTAACACTTAATCAGGCAGAACTCTTCATTTCAGATTCTGATCGTACGTAAATATTTGCAGCTAGTGATGTTTTGTTTATCACTGTATGATTATGTATATAATTTGATGTTGTAGAAGTCATCACTAGCATGTATAAATCCTTTCATACCATCTTGACTATTATCTTTTCTTTTTACAGAGGTTACTGTCAGTTTAGACCCTCCGAGATTTCACACGGTTCTAGAAGGAAGTGACTTGATGATATGTGCCTCATACAGTGGAACACCACTGGATCGCAATGTGTCCATATTCTTCACAGTTGAATCAGTGACTGCCATAGGTAATAATTATAACCAACCTCTACAAAAATTGAGGTAGCTAGTTTGTGTTCACTTGGCAGCTAGCTATATACAGGGTTTCATCTAAGGGGGGAGGGGGAGGGGGAGGGGGACACAGGGGAAGCTCCCCCCCAAACTAACCATATTTTTCATAGGCTACTCCCTTTGGTGACCACAGGTTGTTAGGAGTAATAATTTTTGGCTGATATGGAATAAAAAACAATGCACATGATTTGATTGGCTTAAAAATAGGGCCTTATAAAACTATCATCAGAGCCAGCATGCATTTTTTGACTGGTGAATGTGGTTAAGAATTGAGAAAATTACAAATAGAAAGCAGCTATGGCAAGCTGAAAGATCATAACAATACTTTTAACTTGTGCACACACTTGCAGAGAATCAAGATTTTGAAGTGCTGAATTCTACAAGGAACCAGACCTTTGGGGCTGGTAGAGACAGTGGCACCCTCTGCTTGATCACAATAGTGTTGAATGATACAGTGATTGAGGACCTGGAGACTTATCGTGTGGCAGTTGACAGTGTTGACCAGGCAGTTCTGATCACAGGGATTATGGGAATTATGGAGAATGTAGCAGTAGTCACTGTAGCTGATGCAGAGATCAGTGAGTATTGAGACTCTACAATAGACATATCGTAGTACAACAGGACCAGTTCCTTGTCCAAATAGCATCTGAGAACAGAAAATAAGTTTGAAATGCTCGTAGGGTCCTGTCTATGCCACTTTCTCTCAAAAATGTGTGTACAAAATTATGATACATTAAAAAACTACTCCATGCATGGAAGTACTACACTGGTTGATAATGGCTAGATTAGCCACCATTCAGCATTTTTTTTGGCCATTTGGTCACTTTCCTTTTCTCTACAACTAGCAGCTACACAACTGTTTTGGTCTATTCTGTACCCATTACAAAGAGTGCTTACTTTGTCAAATCAATGGTTGTGACCAGATAAAATGGAGTAGCTGCTGTTCCACCAATAGAGTCATTATCCAGCATGATTTGTGATGACAAACCTACGTACATAATTGTACAGGAGTCATTTTGGTGGAGTTCATGATGGATGTTTATATGGTGAGAGAGTCTGATAGGATTCTTACAGTTTGTCTTGACATTCTCATCAACTCTGATGTCCTTTTTCTGAGGAATGTCACATTCTCCGTCTTCTCAATTGATGGAACTGCAACTGGTGAGAGAGAGAGAGAGAGAGAGAGAGAGAGAGAGAGAGAGAGAGAGAGAGAGAGAGATGCATAATGCACACTGTTTTATATTGTAATGACTGATTGCAATGATATTAAAGATTTCATTATTAGCTAACTGGAAATGCATACCAGGACATATTGATTCAATGCATAGCTACATGCATGATTGTTACATTAACTAAGTATATATTTTCCTACAGAACCTGGAGACTACACAGCACTGAATGAAACTCTGGCACTCCAAGGAGGTCAATCTCTCCCACTCTGTGTGAACCTCACAGTCAATGAGGACAACCTCACTGAAGCCAACGAGATGCTGCAACTTCATCTCTCTTCAAATGACACTGTCGTACAGATACTTACACAGAATGTCACTGATGTTATCATCATCAATACCGACAGTGAGTTACTGTAGTATTCTCTACACATGAATACATTATCCTATACTTTAAGAAAAGACAATAAATAAACAGCACATGCTTACAATTATTATGACAAAACAAGCCACCATGTATGGATAAAAGCTCAACCATCTAGCACATTATAATATTGTTATAGTATAGCATATAGAGTTTTATGATCATTCTGTAATGGATTTGTATACAGATACTGTAGGTAAGATTTCCATATTAATTACCTCTATGGTAGCTACCTTTATTTCAATTGCTGTAATTTTACCTTTATTGATAACCTTCTCTACTTTTAGTTGCGGAGTTTTCTTTGAACCAGACTTCATATGTTGTGAATGAGCAAGAAGGTGCAGTTACTATCTGCGTGGATCTAGTGGGTAGTCTGGATCGTACCATACCACTCCAACTCATCTTTCAAGAAGGCACTGCTAGTACCAGTGACTTTAATGATACTATCTTAACATTTGCTTTTGAGAGTGGAGCTAGTACAGGAGATGTTCAATGCAATGACATCAGGATTACTCAAGATGACATTGTTGAAGATACTGAAATGTTCAGAGTAGAACTGATTCCTAGTCCTCCTGCTGAAGATGTGAGGATATATGTAACAACAGCAGAAGTATCTGTACAAGACTCCTTGTTAGACGGTAAGAACCAAGCTTTTAATTTTTTCAAGTTAGCTCTCAAGATCTTCAGTAATGTACATGTAATGTTCAACAGAGCTTCCAAACATGGAACCCAGATTTTTATCCTTTGTAGAAAGATTGCATTGTCCTCTGTATAGAGTGAAAGGTACTTTTGATTATCCTTTGAATATGGCCACATAACTATAATTGCCTATAGGCTCAGGTTGATAGGATTAATGATCTATTATCCTATAACACTTCACATAGTTGTGGAAGTGTCTTTTGCTCAAGACAGCTACACCATCAGTGAAGGATTTGGATTCGTACAAGTGTGTGTCTCACTCACTGGAATGATCGAGAGAGAGGTCCTGGTTCAGTTAACCTTTGAAGATGGAACAGCAACAGGTGACACATTAAAACTACGAAAAATATTACCCCAGCCACAAAAGCTTCCTGCTTGTGTATATTGAAACATGCTATATATATATATATATATATATAATTATACAACAATCAAAAAAGTAGACCAAATTCGAGTATTGTCAAGGGAACTCTAACCAGTTAAGTATAAAAAATATAAACTCGTGTAATCATGAAATCCACCCAACGAAAAGTTCTGACTACACAATATTAATACATACAACTACAGAGCTTATGATAACAGTCTGACACCTGACATTTTCTAGCCAATATTGGCATATGTCTGGTCATTATTTGTTTGTCAGGACAAAAGTGCTTATCAAATGCACACTGATGCAAATGTCCAGTTAAATGTTAGGACAAACTATTATTTTGTGGGGACAATGTGTCTGATCAATATTCATAAGCACCACATGATACGTAGGCCTAAAATTATACTTAAAAAATAATTAATAGTCACCCACAGCTAGCAGTTACGTATATGCTATTTTCAATGTTATTTTGCACAGGCGTGGAGGATTACACTAATGAGAGAATCACATTGACCTTTAGTCCCAGCAGTTCAATGCCATGTGCCAATATTGCAGTTGCTCCTGATAGTAATGTGGAAAATGCTGAAGATTTCTCTGTTCTCCTGGAGACAAACGACACTTCAGTTAACATAACACTGTCAAGAGCATCAGTTACAATCATAGATATGAGCAGTGAGTTGTGAGCCAAAAATTACATGGGTATATTATGTATTATGAAAGTTCCCAGAAAAGTTTCTTGTCAGGAGTTTATCAAAATCTTCATTGGAGAACACTCCAAAAGAAGAAAAAACATCTCTTAATTGCAACCCCTATTGGGCCCTAAGAAATCAAGCAGCTGTCACTATAACAGAAACTCCCAAACCACCTGTTCCCTTGTAATTAATTGCTATTATCAGGGCAACAGGGTTGCTAATAGCAGGATATTGTCAATATGTACAAGAGGACACCTTTCCACAAAATGCTTGTCCCTATTTCAATCTTTCACTGTGTACATGTAGTCATTACAGTTTCTCTGAATCTTGTATACAGCTGTTGATGTGGCAGTGCAGATGGTACAGGGCTCACTAGTGGAGGGACAAAATAGAACTCTCTGTTTCATCATTGCAAGAGGAAGCATCAGCAGGGACATATCTATAATGTCCACTATACTTCCTGGAACAGGTTAGCAATATCAATTTCTAGTTTTCCCATACAAGAATAATTTCTAAAACATGTAGAGAAGCAATTAGATATATTATTATAAAAATATTATTTATTTATTTATTATTTTCAGCTGTTGGTGGTGAGGATTATGTTGTACGCTCAGCTGAACTGATCTTCGTACCTGCCACTCAAAGAGACCCACGTTGTTTTGCGGTTCAAACCATTGATGATATCATTTTAGAAAACCAGGAAGACTTGACTGTTGAAATCTCGGCGAATGATAGAGCTGTGAATGTGCTGAATGAAACAATCACAATAACCATTCTGGATAATGATGGTATGCTCATCTTAAGCAACTGTAGATTCATGTGGTGCAATTTTTTCTAGCTTAACCTTGATACTAATTACACATTTCATGTGGTAGAGTTTTTAATTTCCTCTTTCTAGGTACTTGTCCAATAAATGCATGATTGCCACACCCATGTGCATGAGCATTAAAATGATTACATTGTTCTTAATTATGGTGACCTTTGAACCATGATGTCATCACATACTGACTAATTGAGCATGCAAGTAAGGATAATTATAAATGAACATGACAGTAAACTTTTTTAGAAAAGTTGAAGAGAGTTATTACTAAAATCACATACATATATAATTCCATCATTATTAATAACTAATCCAGAAATTTCTTCGAATTTTCCTCCTTTTTTTCCAAATGATGTCATTAACTGACCCTCAGCGCTGAAAACAGAAATTCGCTTATTTCCATCTTCACCAACGTACACTGAACCATTACTGTCTGTGGTGATACTTACTGGCTTGTTCAATTCTCCTCTACCCTGACCATATTTACCAAATGATTTCAGAAATTTTCCTTCAGCAGTGAAGACTTGGATGCGATGGTTTAAAAGATCTGCTATGAAAACTTTCCCAGTTTCATTACAGCACACACCTGCTGGGTAGGAGAATTGACCCTTACTGCTTCCTTTGGTACCGAAACCTTTATAGAATGTAAGGTCAGAATTAAGAATTTGAACCCGGTCATTGAACGTATCTGCCACATAAATTTTATTGTTTGTAATGTTTATTGCAATATCAGCAGGGTGATTGAATTGCAATGATCTTTTTCCCATATTGCCCACTGCTTGAAGGAACTGACCATCACTAGTGAACTTCTGTATGCGGTGATTTTCATAATCTGCCACTAGGATATTTCCATCCCTATCAACTGTGATGCCTAAAGGTTTATCAAACTGACCTGGATCAGATCCATGTGTACCGAATGTTCTAATTTCACCATTATCATTTAGCACAGACACACAATCTCCTCCACTTTTACTCACAACTACCTGCCCTCTTTGGTTGATTGTCACTCCATATGGACTGTTAATACTCTCAATGGTGTGCATAAAACATCCTAGCTTTTCTACCGGTATTTTTACTAGCACAAGAAACGGACTTCCTTTGATGTGGTTGCCTTCGACTTTGATGTGTAGTTGATGCTTCCCTTTGATGACTGGCTTGTAGCTGATCTGGTATTGACCTTGTTCTTTGCCTATTATTCTTCCTTCGGTAGTTTTACCAGTTAATTCGGATGAAAGCGTACATTGCAGTGATGGAAGTTTGAGTTCACAGGGTTCATCTTTGTGGTTAATAATATAAACTTCTGTAGTTGCATTTTCTCCAAACTCTGCTACTTCCAATCCCTTGCCTGTAGCGTAGCTGTTCAATGGATCGGGTGACTCTGATGTGATCACTTGACCAAAATGCTTACATTTTGCACAGATATCAAGTGGGTCTGAAAACTTGATGTCAGCTTCTGTTTTGAGATTTAGCATTTGTGGTTGGAATTCAGAGGTTAGTTCTTGTGCTTGTTTGGTTATAGTTGACTTCATCTTCAGAATCTCTCCCTGACTGCCTGTCTTCAAGTTTTCTGTTGTAAACTTGAGACAACTCCTCAGCTTTGCTTGTGTTGTTTCAATCTCGTCTCTCTGAATTGCAATATCTTTCAGCTTTCTCTGAGTGATTTGGTGTAGATTGTTAATGAGTTCAGTCCTCCTGGCATCGAGAATATCATAAAGTCGTTTCACTTTTGAGTGTATATCAGCTTCGATAGATGCTCGCTGGTCATTTATTTCCCCACAGCATGCATCCAACTCTGTCAAAGCTCTTTTGACAGCTGTCAAGTGCTGCTCAACTGGCTTCAGTGAAGATTCTATCTCATTCTTGTGCTTCTCAAATACTTCACTCACCAGGTCATACTTGTGGCCATTATGATTTCGAATAGTGCACTGCAAGCAAATGAGTTGACTGCATGTCTCACAATAGAGCTTCAGTTCTTCTTCATTATGCTCAGAACACTTGAGAGTCGACTTTTTGGGCAGTATCAGGTTTTTCACATCACCATCCACCTTCTCCAACTGTGCTACTGGGTCCTTAGCCTTTTTCAGGTCCTCCCAAATCTCCAAAAATTGGTTGGTTTGGAATGCTGGTTGCAGACCAGCCACTCCATTGGCTGGAATGGGGGTGGCCTGACGACAAGAAGGGCAGGGCAGAGAGAGTTGTCCATGCTGATCTCGCACCACTAACCTTACAAGACACTCCCTGCAATAGACATGGAGGCACTGGAGGAGTTTGGGGTCAGTGTAGGTATCGAGGCAAATAGCACATTTGAGTTGTTCTTCCAATTTCTTGAGAGCTTCAGCCATTTTAGAATGATTCCTTGCTAGATACAGTAGCTTCTAAGTTGTGTTTACCTAATAAGGTAGCACATTGTTATGACTAACTAATCACTTGACCATAAATTTAGAGTGACATCATTGTGGTATAACTAGTTACGTTACATGTACTGTTTTGGTTAGCACCTGCTTAGAGATCATTATCATTCTAACAGCTGTTTTTATATAGCTATAGAGCTATCAACAGACTATTGTTTTCGGAGATACCACAATCATCATTTGTATAGCCACACACATTTCATGTCCTCTTTCTGGCTTAACCTTTAAGTGATTCAATTTTGGGGCTTTGGGACGTATATACTGTATTTCATTAACTGTAAAAAAACAAAAATATTTACTGCACACCATTTTGTCCCAATACACACACTGTTTTTAGTGTGTGTATTGGGACAATTTAGTGTGCAGTACACACTTTCGTTTTTATAGTGTAAGCATGGCCAATTTTTTTTTACTTAGCTACTACAATAAAAGCTACAGTTTCCTACTGACTTGCACTTCCTACTCTACAACTGAGACATTCTAGAACTCTACTGTTGCGTAGAAACTCAATTACAAACTGCCATACTCAATCAACAATGGAATTATAAATAAACATGACAGTAAACGTTATTAGAAAAGTTGAAGACAGTTATTACCAAAATCACACACATATATAATTCCATCATCAGTGTTAATAACTAATCCAGCAACTCCTTTGAATTCTCCTGGTGCTACCCCTTTTTTTCCAAATGATGTCATAAACTGACCCTCAGCACTGAAGACTGAGATTCGATTATTTCCACTTTCACCAACGTACACTAAACCATTACTGTCTGTGGTGATACTTCTTGGTTTGTTCAACTCTCCTCTACCCTGACCATATATACCAAATGATTTCAGAAATTGTCCATCAGCAGTAAAGACTTGGATGCGATGGTTAAGCTGATCTGCTATGAATACTTTCCCAGTTTCGTCACAGGATACACCCATTGGGTGGGAGAATTGACCCTTACTGCTTCCTTTGTCACCGAAACTTTTGTAGAATGTAAGGTCATAATTAAGAATTTGAACCCGGTTATTCATCATATCTGCCACATAGATTTTATTGTTCACAGTGTTGAATGCAATATCAGTGGGGTGATTAAATTGCAAAGGTCCTTTCCCATTACTACCCACTGCTTTGAGGAAATAACCATCATTTGTGAACTTCTGTATGCGATGATTTCCACTGTCCACCACTAGGATAATTCCATCCCTATCAACTGTAATGCCAGTAGGTCCATCAAACTGACCTGGATCAGATCCATGTGTACCGAAAAATTTTTCACCATTATCATTTAGCACAGACACACAATCTCCTCTACCTTCAATCACAACTACCTGCCTTCTTTGGTTGATTGTCACTCCACATGGACTGTTAAAACCCTCAATGGTGTGCATAGGACATCCTAGCTTTTCTACCGGCATTTTTACTAGCACATGAAATGGACTTCCTTTGATGTGGTTGCCTTCGACTTTGATGTGTAGCTGATGCTTCCCTTTGATGACTGGCTTGTAGTTGATCTGGTATCGACCTCGTTCTTTGCCTATTATTCTTCCTTCGATAGTTTTACCAGTTAGTTCGGATGAAAGCGTACATTGCAATGATGGAAGTTTGAGTTCACAGGGTTCATCTTTGTGGTTAATAATATAAACTTCTGCAGTTGCATTTTCTCCAAACTCTGCTACTTCCAATCCCTTGCCTGTAGCGTAGCTGTTCAATGGATCGGGTGACTCTGATGTAATCACTTGACCAAAATGCTTACATTTTGCATAGATATCAAGTGGGTCTGAAAACTTGATGTCAGCTTCTGTTTTGAGATTTAGCATTTGTGGTTGGAATTCAGAGGTTAGTTGTTGTGCTTATTTGGTTATAGTTGTCTTCATCTTCAGAATCTCTCCCTGACTGCTTATCTTCAGATTTTCCATTGTAAACTCGAGACAACTGCTCAGCTTTGCTTGCATTATTTCCATCTTGTCTCTCTGAACTGCAATATCTTTCAGTTTTCTCTGAGTCATTTGGTGTAGATCGTTGATGAGTTTGGTTTTCCTAGCATCGAGAATATTATAAAGTCGTTTCACTTTCAAGTGTATATCGGCTTCAATAGCTGCTTGCTGGTCATTTATTTCCCCACAGCATGCATCCAACTCTGTTACAGCTCTTTTGACAGATGTCAAGTGCTGCTCAACTGGCTTCAGTGAAGATTCTATCTCATTCTTGTGCTTCTCAAACACTTCACTCACCAGGTCATACTTGTGGCCATTATGATTTCGAATAGTGCACTGTAAGCAAATGAGTTGACTGCATGTCTCACAGTAGAGCTTCAGTTCTTCTTCATTATGCTCAGAACACTTGAGAGTCAACCTTTTGGGCAGTATCAGGTTTTTCACATCACCATCCACCTTCTCCAACTGTGCTACTGGGTCCTTAGCCTTTTTCAGGTCCTCCCAAATCTCCAAAAATTGGTTGGTTTGGAATGCTGGTTGTAGACCAGCCACTCCATTGGCTGGAATGAGGGTGGTCTGTCGACAAGAAGGACAGGACAGAGAGAGTTGTCCATGCTGATCTTGCACCACTAACCTCACAAGACACTCCCTGCAATAGACATGGAGGCACTGGAGGAGTTTGGGGTCAGTGTAGGTATCGAGGCAAATAGCACACTTGAGTTGTTCTTCCAATTTCTTGAGAGCTTCAGCCATTTTAGAATGATTCCTTGCTATGTAGCTAGATACAGTAGCTTCTAACAAAATTAAGTTGTGTTTACCTAATAAGGTAGCACATTGTTATGACTAACTAATCACCTGACCATAAATTTAGAGTGACATCATTGTGGTATAACTAGTTATGGTACATGTACTGTTTTGGTTAGCACCTGCTTAGAGATCATTATCATTCTAGCAGCTGTTTTTATAGAGCTATAGAGCTATCAACAGACTATTGTTTTCGGAGATACCACAATCATCATTTGTATAGCCACACACATTTCATGTCCTCTTTCTGGCTTAACCTTTAAGTGATTCAATTTTGGGGCTTTGGGACATATATACTGTATTTCATACACTGTAAGAAAACAAAAGTGTTTACTGCACACCATTTTGTCCCAATACACACACTGTTTTGTTTTTAGTGTGTGTATTGGAACAATTTAGTGTGCAGTACACACTTTCGTTTTTATAGTGTAAGCATGGCCAATTTTTTTACTTAGTACAGCAAAAAAAATACAGTTTCCTACTGACTAGCACTTCCTACTCTACAACTGAGACATTTTAGAACTCTACTGTTGCATAGAAACTCAACTACTAACTGCCATGCCTCAATCAACAATGGAATTTAAGTCTATTTAAGTGGAGTAATCCCAGATACAGTGTCATGTGCAGGCATGGGAGATACATGTTGGGTAAGGGGTTCGTGGGCATGTGCACATCAGCTAATCAGGTCCACGCAGTTTGGCAAACAGCAGCAATTCTATCAGTGAGGCTGAAAATCTCTCCCCACCTCCCTTCACATGGGTCACTTAAGAATAACCAGTGGGTAGGGTAGGGCCTTACCCAGCCAAGTATATACGTAGGAAAATGGTGTATAGCAGATGATAGGCTGCTCATATCTCCCCCTGTGATGGCCCAGAGGTGACTGGCTGAAGTCACACAGTGTGGGTGGTTATATTATCACCCATTAGCACAAGGGCTAAGGGTGATAGCCATCTGATCGTAAGAAGCTCAGACCCCTATAATTGCTAGATATGGTCAGTAACAGGATCTAATTCGCAAAAGGGGGTCAGAGCTAATAACAGCTATTATCACCACTTCAGGAGCTACGTACCATAAATTATAGAGCTAGTTGGGAGATTATTCTCTCAGTAGGACAGTGAACTACGTATGTTGAGTTCTATTATCGAACTTCAATCTCAAGACTAGAGCTGGGAAATTGTATTACAATATTTTTCGTTGTTGCATCTTGTAATTAGCTGTTATATAATAATCATTACAAAACAAAATTACAAAGAAGTGGCCAAGAAATCAAATTCTGCTTTGGACTTTCACAGTGAGTTTAATCTTTTCCCTTTAACCTTACAGTTGTGGCTGTGTCCTTCCAGCAAGACACTTACACAATCATTGAGGGAGATGGAGAAGTGGAAGTGTGTGTGGTACTAGATGGAGTCATTAATCGAGATGTGGCAGTAGAATTATCCACACAAGATGGAACAGCTGGAGGTCAGATTTTATAGATAAATATCTGGATAATAATCATTATTATGTAGAGAGATGATTATTTTGATTAGAGAGGTATATAAATAGGTCTAGTCTTATTATTCACTTCATCAGAGCACCATCTATCCTATATGTAGAGATTAGAGAGGTACATAAATAAGTCTAGTCATATTTTTTTTATTATTCACTTCATCAGAGCACCAACTATCCATCAAAATAGTATCTTACCCATCAAGCAGCAAATTACTTATTATTCAATATAATGTCTCTTGCTCTTTTCATATCTTTTATTAGCTCCTATTGATTACTTGAGAGTTCTCGGTGAAGAATTGAGATTTCTCCCTAATGGTGCTAACACTTCAATGATGTGTGTGAATATAACAATTATGTCGGATGACGTCGTTGAAAATACTGAAACATTCCTTGCATCACTGAGGACTGATGACACTAGAGTGAACTTGGGTCAGACTCCTAACACATCAGTGATAATCACAGATAATAGCAGTGAGTTTTTCAAGGGAAATTATATGTACCTGGAGCACTTGTGATATTAATTTTCTTGCACTACTTTTTTTTCCTTTTCCTTTTACATATTTGCTCCAAGTTGTCTTCTACTGTCACATGTAGAGTTGTAGAGTTTGAAATGCTCAGGTATATGAAGTAACAACTGGTTTTTTGTTTTATATTTGACAGGTGCACAAGTTTCATTCGATCGAGAGGACTACATTGTGAGAGAGAGTGAAGGGTTTCTTGAAGTCTGTGTTGTGCTGGATGGAAGGATAGACCGCAATGTCATAGTTACTGTCATCACAGCCGATGGAAGTGCCACAGGTAGCAGCTGTAAGAGATATGGAGTAATTAACTTTGTTTTCATGACATGAATAGACCGTGTATGTTAGTCTCAAATAGAAAATCTAGTAAATTCTTGACTATTATTCCTTTTTGCCTTGCCATTATTTTTCAATCTAGAAATACCAGATATCAGTGCCAAAGCTATTATATCTAGTAATCATGAATTACTAGTGAAAAATCATTGTTCGATTTCTAAAGTGTGGTAATTCTGAATGGTGGGGTAATTCCAAACACTTCAATATTTCTGATACTTCTGAACTCAAAGTTGGAGGATACGTATAACAGTAGAATAATTACATTTTTCAAATAGAGCTCATAAGCTTTGGGAGCGCTTGGAATTTTGGAATTACCCCACTTCACCTAAGATTATAGACACAATTTATAATATTGAATATATCTTCTTTTTTTTTCTCAGCACCATTTGACTTCACCTCAGCCACTTTTCTGGTACCCTTCCTTCCTGATGCTCTGACCACTCGTATTCTGTGTGAAAATATTTCCATCATTGCTGATGATTTAGTGGAGAATACTGAAGTATATTTTGCTCTTCTTTGGACCTCTGACACTGCAGTGATTGTGCAGCAGACTAATGCTTCCGTCAGTATTTTGGATAACAGCAGTAAGTAGCTAATTTTATACAATTTCAGAATAATAAAATTTTGAAGCATGCAAAATAAGTATCAGTTGAAATAATGATGATTGAACTTTCAATTATGTCCCACTAAATCCTCTGCTAAGTAGTGATCTTTCTGTAAGATTATAAAATTGGCCAGTATAATTATACCTGCTCTGAACCATCATGCTCTGAAACCGTAAAATTATTGTTATTTTCTGTATGATCATTCTATTAATAAGTGTTTTAAAATGCCAGCCATTACAAGTTAGCTATGATGATGGTGTTGATCTTTGTTACAGCTGTGCGTCTCTTCTTCAACCAAACCAGCTACACGGCTAGTGAGAATGACAGAGAAGTTACAGGATGCCTTTTGCTGGAGGGAAGAATAGCTCGCAATGTTAATTACAGCTTCTCGAGTTTTGATGGAACTGCCACAGGTATGGCTAATGAAATTACATGAACTCCCTCTAATCAGGACCCTGAAATGAGGCCACCCGGCCCACTGCTGTATTCAGGACACTTTAAAAAGTACCAATGTATACTTCATAATATAAATCCACCCCTGAAATCTGATCATGACACTTCTGCTGGCCCAAAGGTGGCCAGACTAGTTGAACAACTGTACCTTAAATCTTACAGTTGTTCATCTTTTAGGTCTCTATAACACATGATTAGTATCATCTCAATTAATGGCTTTTACACATTGACAGCTAAATGAGGGGTACCTGTAGCCATTACTAGATGCGCCTGACATTAACCTACTCCTTCCTTCCTCCCCTGTTTAGCACAATCTGACTATATTCCACTTGGAAATGAAATATCTTTATCTCCCACGGATGAGAACCAAACCAGTCAAGTGTTATGTGGGAGCATTCCTCTTTTGTCTGATAATATTGTGGAGGAGAGTGAATCCTTCTTTGTTGTTTTTACCACCACTGATCCTTCTGTCATAATCACTCGAGGGAATGCCACTTTTGTGATATTGGATGATACAAGTGAGCAAAAATTAGTAATAATCAAAGCAGAGTTGGAGTCAACTGAGTAGCCTTTGTTTTATAGCTTATTGCATTGTTAACCTTTTACCAACCTGAAGCTTACTTTTTCACCAGCAATGATGCATGTGGTACTAATGAGTAACTACGTATATTTGAATAACTTCATTTTCTCTGCAGTTCTTGACCTTCGTTTGCAAGAGCCCAGCTATAGTGTAAGGGAAATAGATGGGAGCTTCAATGTTTGTGTTGTGACTGGCAATCAGTCCCTTGCCAGACGAGTGCTCATAAACTTGAGAAGTTCTGGAGAAAGTGCACAGGGTAATAATCATGTGGAAAAAGATGTATACATAGACATTGTAGCTAATAATGTATTTTAAAATTCTTTTGTTATTATAATTATTAGTCAATGTTGTTGTGTTAATACAGACCTACATACCAGCCATGTAACTTTTTGTATGCTTATCTATGAGACTAATAAAACTAAGCTGTGATAGGCATTATATACATCTCTTTATAGATTCACTTGACTATGAAACGTTGAATCAAGATTTGATATTAATTGGTCCTGCTCTCCAAATGACTTGCACCTCCTTCTCAGTGATAAGGGATGGACGAATTGAAGGCACTGAGAGACTATTCATCAGTCTAACCTCTGAGGATACAGCGGTAAACATAACACTGAATCAAGCCGATGTTGAAATCACAGAATCTGATGGTATGTAGCTATTCCATGATTAATATAAATATATTTACTAACTACATAAAAATAGCCAAATTATCCTGTATAATTATAGTTTATATTATTATTATATTACAGAGGTGATTGTCAGTATTGAAGCTCCAAGATTTAGCATTCCAGAAGGAAGTGATTTGATGATATGTGCCTCATACAGTGGAACACCACTGGATCGTAATGTGTCCATATTCTTCACAGTGGAGTCAGGGACAGCCATAGGTACAACTGTTTAACAAGTACACTCTATCTTACCAAACCTTGACTTGTGGCAATCTTATAGCTCTATGTATTCTGATCTGAATATCATTATTGAGAGTTCTTAGTGATATATTCAGTTTCCACTGTAGCCAGCGAACAATCTGTTGCACAAATAGTTTCTAATTTCTCCATGCCACCACACAGAGAATCAAGATTTTGAAGTGCTGAATTCTACAAGGAACCAGACCTTTGTGGCTGGTAGAGACAATGGCACCCTCTGCTTGATCACTATAGCATTGAACGATTCATTAATTGAGGACCCGGAGACTTACCGTGTGGCAGTTGGCAGTGTTGACCAGGCAGTTATGATCGCAGGGATCATGGGAATTACAGAAGTCACTATAACTGAAACAGGCATGTACTATACATGTACCATTAATGAGCTGATCTTCAATCAATTCTGAGAGAATCCATGTACTATAAAGAGCTACCACTCTCTCTGATAGTAGATATTCCACTTAGTTATGTTGAGTCAGATTTGCAAATACATTAAAGCTTATGAATTATCATAGTCATATAATGCTTAGGAAAGTGATGTGACTATTGTATTTTCATTCCATTGTAGGAACATTTGCAGTACAATTTCCAATGAATGTATATCGAGTGAGTGAGTCTGACATGACTCTCACTGTCTGTCCTCAAATTCTTCTTGCTCCCAGTGTCCGGTTAGAGAGGGCAGTTACACTCGAGATCTTCACAACAGATGGAAATGCCACTGGTAAGTTCTTGTGTTAGGCTATATTATAATTCCACATTTCCACTATAGTTCTATGGTAGCTGTGGGAGTCACAGTGAACCAGATTCTGTGAAATCATATGTCCAGTGCAATGATATGATAGAGATGTATATTACCCTTACCCCATTGACCGTAATAATTATACATCTCTATCATTGCACTGGACATAATATGATTTCACAGAATCTGGTTCACTGTGACTCCCACAGCTACCATAAAACTATCAAGACACTTATTACTAGGTCCCAAAAGTGTTCCACTGTACATTATATCTACAGAGGGATCTATGAATCATGTGATCTATAATGTTGTTTTTTTTTTCCTGCAGAGCCTGGAGATTACATAGCACTGAATGAAACGCTTGTGCTTCAAGGGGACCAGTCCTCTCCTCCATGTGTCAACATCACGGTCAACCAAGATAATCTCACTGAAGCAAATGAAAGATTTCAACTTCACCTCCTTTCTGGTGATCTTGTCCTTCAAGTAACTGAACCAAGTCTTGCAGATGTTGTCATTGTGAATTCTGATGGTACGTTTATACATTAGACTCATGATTAAATTTGTATCCCAATGGAAGGGTTGCATATACACTATACTTTACAACTAGCTAGCAGTCCTAAACAGAGTCATATCCACATACAGTACACTGTATGGGACATACTGAGTTATTTGACAATGTGTATATTTCATAGTTGCGGAGTTTTCTTTGAACCAGACTTCATACACTGTGAATGAGCAGGAAGACATGGTTACTGTGTGTGTGGTTCTAGTGGGCCATCTGGATCGTGCCATACTACTCCAGCTCCTCCTTGAAACAAGCACAGCTAGCTCTGATGACTTTGATGACACTACCTTAACATACACCTTCGAGTCTGGAGCTATAACAGGAGATAGTCGTTGTAGAACCATTCAAATTGCTCCAGATGGCATTGTTGAAAGTATGGAGAGTTTTCTGGCTACTCTAAGTCATAGTGCTCCTGCTCAAGATGTGAGGATAAGAGAAGCAGAAGCGGAAATAGTTATAGAAGATTCTCTTCTAGATCGTAAGTCATACTGTATCAATGTAAACTTAATAGCTAATAGTTGCTTACTGTCATGATTCAAAAATGAAATGAGGGTTCATAACTATCCCAGGAAGAAATAGTTTTAATCGTACAAAGACCCAACCATTATAGAGTAGAAAGTTTCTTCAAAGGCATATTTGCAAGATGAATAAGAACCGGATAAGATTTCTTTCACTCATTTACTTTATTTTCCTATTGTAGGCTTCACTGTGTCTTCTGAATCTGGTGGTGTGGTAGAAGTTACTGAAGGACAGGAAGTAGCCATTTGCTTTAATCGCACTAATAACCTTGCAAGAGAATCCATCCTCATCCTTACCATCTCATCCATTACCACAGCTGGTATGATATTTTAGAAGCCAAAGTAACCAAATTAATCACAGTTGACCTGACATTAGATGTGGCACAACATACATGCGGAGCTGAAAAGAACTGGTCTTTGTTTAGTGGTCATTTTATTTAACGATGGATATACATAGTATTGAAATTTTTCGGGTTAAAATTTTTGTGGTTTTGCCAAAAAAAAATGTGTGAGCAAAAACCACAAAATTGTACCCCACAATTTTTCCCGCTATATTGAATTACATATCTGACCATGTAATTATTTCACCAACTCCTGCATGTGTTTGTAGACATAATAAAAATTATTTTCTCATAATGATTATTATTGTATTATATCCATTTGTAGATTCAGATTTTGAGGTGGACCAATCCTCCCTCACCTTCTCTGATGAAGTTACTCGTGTATGTTTAAATATGACGGGTGTACCTGATGACAATGTTGAACTGGATGAAATGCTCAGCATAAGACTGAGTAGCAATGATCCAGCTCTCACTCTGACTGACCCAACCATAGCTGTGACCATTATTGATAGCAGCCCAGGTAAGCTACAAAATCGTCATAATTAAACTGTGAATCAGCATACTTAGCTCCAAGGTCACGATTCAGTACTGGTGATCTTAGTGCTGAAATTTGGTGTAGAAAATTGATACTAGCTACAATAATTCCATCTATGATCACAGTGCTTAAATAACCCTTTGCTATCATTAGCTCATACAGTGTCTGGATTATGCACTCATTCTTTTGCAAAACATTTTCAGGTCTTGCACGTTCGAGCTTCACCATGGATGAGTACAGCATGTCAGAGGACAGTGGTGCAGTGGAAGTGTGTCTCCAGCTCCAGTCAAGTCCTACTGCTTTAGAGAGAAGTTTGATTATTCAGCTGACTACAGAGGACAGAACTGCAACTGCTGGTGAGTCAGCACTAAATCCTGACAGCTTAATAGCCTTGAAGTGAATTTTTTTAAGTGCTTAACAGCTTACTTTAAAAAATAATTCTTGCAAATAATGAAACATGAAAATTCTATAATAATTAGCAACTCCTGCTAAGCCTGCATTATGATGTCACAATCTTTGTTATTTTGTGCAGGTGAAGGAGATTATAGTCCTCTTGCAGCTTCAGTGACTTTTAGTTCCACTCAAACTCTTGACTGTGTCAATATCACTGTGTTACGTGACACTGTAGTGGAAAATGTTGAATCGCTCACTGTGGTAGCCTCATCAACTGATTCTTCTGTTAACTTGATAACAAATGAAACAGTAGTGCAAATCACTGATTCCAGCAGTAAGTTGGCTAATAATGTAACATGTCTTAGAAAAAGATTTGGCTACACAGGATGATATCTTACATGTATAATATGGTTGAAGCGATTGAGTAATTTCATCACTTCAATTGAAAAAACTGCATAATTATGATAAAATTTCAATATGTTGTAGCTAGTTCTTGCTTTCACTCTAAAATTTCATATTTGTCCAGATGTGTTTGTAAGAATAACTCAAGGCTTTCACTTGATATCTGAAGGAGGTGAAATGGAGATATGTGCCTCATTTAGTGGAGCAACACTCGATCGTAATGTGTCCATATTTTTCACAGCTGAATCTGATACGGCAACAGGTGCACATGTCGGCCATAGCTAAGAGATATTAATTAATTTTACTGGCCATAGCCATATACCCATCTCTTATTGTGACTGTGGCTAAAGATAAATGGGCAATTTTATTGGGGAGAATATTTATAATTTTTTAACTACTAATTTACTGCATGAAATTTTGTGCTATAATATTATATTATGGTAGATCATAATATCATTATTTTTTTTAAATTAACTATCCTCGTATTTCCTGAGATACATACTCTCTGTCATTTTCATATCACAGTGGATCAAGACTTTGTGCTATCGAGTGCACAAGAGAGGCAGACATTTGTACCTGGTGCTGGGAACATGCTTTGTGTGACGACCATGGCTATAAACGACTCCTTGGTGGAAGACTCAGAGAGTTACCATGTCCTGGTGAACAGTAATGATTCAGCAGTTGTAATAAGTGATGGCACAAGAGCAGCAACTATAACCATTAGAGATTCAAGCTCAAGTAATAATCAATAACTAATTATACCTCTCTGTAGCCAAGTCAATTTACTGTAGGACATGGAATTTTTATTAAATGAGAGAAAATACGTACAGTACTTCAAATGAATGAATGGTGAATTATTCAGACACCCACATAGCTACCCTTAAATTTTGGTAAGAAATTTCTTTTTTCTTTAAAATGGCCAGTGATCCAATCATGCAAGTTGCTCTATTGAAGAACAAGTCGAGTGAAAATTAATAATTCTTTTCTTTGTTTCCAGCACTGGTCATAATAGAGTTACAAATGGATGAGTACACAATACCAGAGTCAGAAAGGAATCTCAACATTTGTGTCAACATACTTGCTGGAGAAGGTGTAATGTTGCTTCGGAATGTCAGTATCACACTTAGTACAAGTGATGGAACTGCAACTGGTGAGTCCACAAGCGAATCTCTATAGGTAACAAAAACAAAACAAAATGTGAACACTCAAGACTCACACATTATAGCTATACATAGGCTGGCCTAAAGTGTATTTCTGAATTCATTCATGTACATATCAAGGTTGCTTCAGATTGTATAATCAAGAAATAGTAATATATTTTTAGTCTCTTGATAATTAATAATAATTATCCATGTTAGGTCAGGAATCTTGAATTCCTTCCCCTATTTATATCTCCCTTTTTTGATGGACAGACGGACAGACAGAATGCAGTACAGTAGCTCTATTGGCAGGGGTTGGGCCTAGTTAAATGGTGACACAGTAACTTCAGTGCTTTTTCATTTCAATCATCTACAGAGTCTGGGGACTATACAGGATTGAATCGAACACTGGTACTCACATCTGACACCCCTCGAGTTCTGTGTGTGGAGGTAACTGTTGATGAAGATGGTCTAGTGGAAGCTGACGAACTGTTCCAAGTGCAGCTACTCTCCACTGATCCAATTGTAGAAATATCAGGACCAAACACTTCAAGTGTTACAATCATCAATACTGATGGTAAAGCAATACTTACAGTACACATGTGCATATTCATGTGCATGTACAAATAGCTACTATTATCCATCCACCTTCATAGGAAGTATTTTGATTCTTGAATTACATATTAATTTTCGCTTCTAGTGAGGCCAGTCTTAATATCAGACATTTTTTTCTCATCATTAATGGTGGATCACATAATCACATGATTATAATTTGAATGAATGATAACTCACTGAAAATTCATCATCAATTTTAAACTCCAAAGCTAGACTATGATTTTCATGATTTTTCCCTTGAAAATGTATATATTTTCTTGTAGTTGCTAGTTTTTCTTTGAACCAATCTTCATACTCCATCAATGAACAAGATGGAGTGGTATCACTCTGTGTTGAACTGGTGGGGAATTTGAGTCGTATCATTGAGCTGGGCCTAGCCTTGGAGACTGACACTGCCAGTAATGATGACTTTGACAGCACTCCACTGATCTATATGTTCACATCTGGAGAGGTCACCGGAGAGATTCGCTGTAATAATATTGAGATCAGTAGAGATGGCATTGTAGAGAACACTGAACGATTCATCGCAAGGCTAAGTGAAAATTCACCTGCTGATGACGTGAACTTACCAAGGAATGTAACTGAAATACGTATTGAAGATTCTCCACAAGATAGTATGTTTCAAATATTGGTTCATTCATTCTATCTATGCATTGTTTTTTTTTGTAATGTTAGTTTATTTGATTGTTAGTATTTGCTTGCATTTATTGTTTGTTCCTTCTCCTCAAATGTTGACAATACTTTTTCCCTTCTTTTATCACGTAGCTGTCTCCTTCTCCTTCTTTAACAACACTGTGAGCGTTAGTGAGGGAGACTTGGCCTCCTTCTGTGTTGTGTTGCAAGGACAATTTGAAAGAAGAATTCCATTCACTGTAGCCACATTGGACTCCTCAACTATTAGTAATGTGGAAGCTGGTATGTATATACTTACATGTATGAGTGTGACATGTATAGAAACTTACTTATCTGGTATTCTATAGGTTTCGATTTCATAGACAGCGAGTTTTCTCCTGATGGGGGTTCTAGCCCCATGTGCTTTGATTTGACACCTGTGGATGATGCAGTAGTAGAAGATACCGAGAGGTTATTTCTTTCACTCACAACTAATGACCCATCTGCATCAGTTCAGACAGGAGCTGGTCAATTCACTGTGATCATAAATGACAATGATGGTAAGAGTTTGAAACCTGTCTAATCAGACCACCTTATAACGGCACCTATTCCAGCTATTTCAACCTAGTATTTTGTATCTGATTATTTAGTTGTTGAAGTGAGATTTGAGCAACCAGGGTTCACTACAACTGAAGATTCAAGCACTCTTATGGTTTGCCTCCTTCTCAATGCTTCATTGGAAACGACTCTCTCTGTTTCATTCCTCACACTACCAAACACAGCTCAAGGAGGTGAGTAGTTAACTATGTACATCCAATTCACTTAATCGTCATTTTTCCTTTACCATAATTTTTTATAATTTATTTATTTGTTTGTTTGTTTGTTTGTTTTTTGTTGTTGTTTTTTATGCTTCCAGGTAGTGACTATGGCATCATCAACCAGAATCTGGTCTTCAACTCTTCATCAACAAACAGATCATGCGTCACAGTTGAGATATTTGAGGATACAATAACTGAGAACAATGAAGTGTTCACCATTTCTCTGAGCACCACAGATTCTCAAGTATCCATTCCTGACTCAGAAGCATCTGTCACTATTACTGATAATGATGGTAACCAAAAAAATTGATGGTGCTGTTCTAGGCCTGCATACCATAAGAACTAAAGTTGTGAGAGATGGTGCTGTTCTAGGCTTGCATTCCATAAGAACTAAGGTTGTGAGAGAGTTCTAGGCCTTGCATGCCATAAGAACTAAAGTTGTGAGAGATGGTGCTTGCATGCCATAAGAACTAAAGTTGTGAGAGATGGTGCTTGCATGCCATAAGAACTAAAGTTGTGAGAGATGGTGCTGTTTGCATGCCATAAGAACAAAGATGGTGCTGTTCGCATACCAAAAGAACTAAAGTAGTGAGAGATTGTGCTGTTCTAGGCTTGCATGCCATAAGAACTAAAGTTGTGAGAGATGGTGCTGTTCTAGGCCTTGCATGCCATAAGAACTAAAGTTGTGAGAGATATTACTTACACTTTCAGATGGTGCTGTTCTAGGCTTGCATACCATAAGAACTAATAAAGATGGCACTATTCTAGGCTTGCATGCCATATGTTATGAAAGAGAAGTTTCACTTGTGTGCCTTAAATGTTGGTAGCAGCGCACGAAATTAAAAAATGATGAAACAACCCTTGATGGCAAGCAATTCCTTCATGGAATGGTGACTGATGAATTCAAACATTGCATTTATGAATCCATTTTCTCATGATAGTGGTTACTGTGAACTTCGCACAAGCTGTGAACAATGTCAGTGAAACACAAGGGATGGTGGAGTTGTGTGTCAGTCTCACTGGACAACTCCAGAGAGAAATTGAAGTAAGTCTTTCTACAACTGGTCAAGGAACAGCTACGGCTGATGATGACTATCAGACCATCTCCTCGAGGATTCTTACCTTTGGACCGATTGGCCCAGCTCTCATGTGTCTCAATGTCACAGTGATTCGTGATTTCATTTTGGAAGCTGAGGAAAATTTCTTTGTTTCTCTCAGTGCAATTGAACCTGCAGTAGTATCAGTTGTTCCACCATCAACTGCTGAAATTGTCATCACTGATTCAGACCGTAAGTCAAAATGAATCAGGAATTATGCCAGTCCCAGGTAGAAATTGAATATCGTCCCATTTCATTAAGTTCGGTTTCCTCAAACGTGCTTTGATGTAATCACTCTATGTATGGTCTTCCTCTCAGCCATGGCCTTAATAGAGATACATTATGGTCTCATTAATTTATCTGTATGCAGAACTACATATACTGTTATTAGTAGGTCTTCCTCTCATCCATGGCCTTAATAGAGATGTGGTCTCATTAAACTGTATACAGGACTACTGTTATTGGTAGTATCATACATACATTGTTATATTGATTTCTTTTTCATCATCATCACTAAAGGTGCTACCATATCTTTCTCTTCGCTGACATATGAAGTTGGGGAAGAAAATCCACAACCAATTGCAGTGACTTTAATCAACAATGTTTCGCTGGACAGAAATTTCGAATTCAGTGTAACTACTCAAGCAGGAAGTGGTAAGAATAAGATATTATGTCATGATATCATCATCTGTTCAGAGTTTCTTATAGTTAAAGGGTAGGTTGAATGAAAAAAAATTTTTTTTTTAAATATCACCAAAACCCTTTCAAGGTAGTCTATAAACTAAATATATTATACTTTTAATTCACACTATAGCATAACACCCACAAAAAATCATTCTTTTCAGCTAGAAATCGACATTGACATTTACTTCCTGTTGTGGGCGGGGCTTAACGATGACGCAGATGTAGGGATTCGTTTGGCCATATGCTATAAATTATGGCAACAGATGGTAGTCTAGGTGACCATAGTTCTGGAGAAAGCACTTTAGACTCAAGCTCTTCACTAGGAAGTAGTTCAGGTGACAGCTCCCTAGCACTTTCATATGAATCTTCTGAGTTTGAAGGTGCTGATGAGCCAGAAGGAGTGCATCCATTTCTCTATGAGCCTGTTACCAGTAGTGATAGGAGTGATTCAAGTGATGGTGACTCACCTAGACTTCTCAATACAGATTGGTAAGTAAACAACAGTTCAAGTGTATTGAATAGTTAGATTTTTTTTTTGTTTCTCAATGTTGAAGGTGCACTTGTGGTCACTGTATGATAATACCTACAGCTATAGAATGTCTCTGCTGTAGTGAAATTACAGAAATGATGAATAAAAGATCAACAGAAGAAGTAGGGTGTATTACTCTTCACCCGGGGTTTCAAAGTGTTTGCTTGAATAGCTCCTTCAATAGCATTTTCACCATACTGCTGTCTATAGCTATATGCGGTTTGGAGAACCCATGTATTCAAGCAAACACTTTGAAACCCCGGGTGAAGAGTAATACACCCTACTTAGTAATACACCCTACTCCTTCTGTTGATCTTTTATTCATCATTTCTGTAATTTCACTACAGCAGAGACATTCTATAGCTGTAGGCATTATCAAGTGCACCTTCAACATTGAGAAACAAAAAAAAATCAATACACTTGAACTGTTGTTTACTTACCAATCTGTATTGAGAAGTCTAGGTGAGTCACCATCACTTGAATCACTCCCTTCATCATCATCACTACTGGTAACAGGCTCATAGAGAAATGGATGCATTCCTTCTGGCTCATCAGCACCTTCAAACTCAGAAGATGCATATGAAAGTGCTAGAGAGCTGTCACCTGAACTACTTCCTAGTGAAGAGCTTGAGTCTAAAGTGCTTTCTCCAGAACTATGGTCACCTAGACTACCATCTGTTGCCATAATTCATAGCATGTGGCCAAATGAATCCCTACTTCTGCGTCATCGTTAAGCCCCGCCCACAACAGGAAGTAAATGTCTAATGTCGATTTCTAGCTGAAAAGAATGATTTTTTGTGGGTGTTATGCTGTAGTGTGAATTAAAATTGTAATATATTTAGTTTATAGACTACCTTGAAAGGGTTTTGGTGATATTTAAAAAAAAAATTTTTTTTCATTCAACCTACCCTTTAATCATCGAGATTCTATATACTAATTTGACTGGATATTATTTTTCTTTTGCTAAAATTAATTTTGACCATGCATTTAATATCAGCACCCATTTCATCTTGATAAGCATATCAATTTCAACCAGATAATGTCTGAATTCTACTTATTTATTTTTCATTGCAGGCAATGACCTTACCATAAGAGGCACTACTTTCACATTCACTCCAGCAAATATGCAGCAAAGTTTTGCAGTTGGCTTAATAGTAACAAATGACTTGATTGTGGAAGACAATGAGACATTTGTTGTTTCTTTGTCAAGTTCTGATCTCAGTATTGATGTGAGCTCTCCACAAAGTCAAGTAACTATCATTGATAATGACAGTAAGTTCCTTAGTAATAATAATCAGAGGTGACCCTTAGTAATTAGCAATACATTGCAAAAATACAGTATTAACTACAAGTTTAGTCAATAAGTCCCCACCATATACGTAGTATTAGTGAAGCATTCAGTACCCTTAGATTCTAACAGTCTATAAAGAGTGCAGTAAGATATTTAGTTCAGCTTTCAGTACCCTATGTAGGGTCTATAAGGAAACATTTTTTTTTCAAAATAATATGCAACTGTTGGTATCCAGTTGGGTTTGTTTATAACTGTAATACATACTGTACTTAAAGTTAGTGATGTGATTTATAATAATGTGTACCTGCTGCCTGCAGATTTGACGGTGGCACTGATGGAAGCAGCCTACACAGTGTTGGAGGGCAACACATCACTAGTGTGTGCAGAACATTTCGAACCTCTAGAGAGAAGTGTGGAGATCTCTTTCACTACAATAAGCAACACTGCCCAAGGTAAATAACAACAATAACAACAATAATACTAACAGTGGTAGTGTATTTTGCTACAACAATCGCATGGGAGTACTTTTTATGGTCATTTTATGTAATTAAGTACTACGTAGGTGTATGTACAACATGACTGTAACGTGCATAATGTTAGACCATCACTACAGGCCCCTAATGTCAAGTCAGTTATGCATTATAGTGTACAGCTATTCATATTTTAACATTTTAAGTATACCAGATATGTACATATGTAGCTATAACTCCATGTTAGGATATCACAGGTATAGTATTATCACCAAAGTCAGTTTTACGTATACTGGCAATTTATGTTTTAGTTATCTTTAATCATCTTTCTTCTCTGTACTTCTTCAGCTAACGTTGACTTTTCAACCATATCCTCCACACTCTCATTCACCAGTGGAGAAAGGACTCCTCTCTGTGTCAACATCAACACCACTCCTGACCCAGTCATAGAAAATAATGAGACACTATCCGTCCAGATTGGAAGCACAGATGGGTCTGTTGTATTCAATCGATCATTGGCTAATGTCATGATTATCGATGTATCTCAGGGTAAGTTCATAAAAGTAGAAGATGTCTAAATGCAGGATATTGTGAAAAAATATATATTTCAGAAGAAAATGACCTTATCACTCATGAGATTAATTGATGTGGAATAGCCAGGGATATGGAAAAATAGACATGGATATTACAAGGCCAGGAGTATTTCCTGGATTTTGTATAGAATTTCTAGTAACATCAATGGAGCTGATTCAGAATATTACTGGAATGTTTTTATTCATTATTGTGTAGGAGAGGTTAGATTTAGCATGGAGTCCTATGTAGTGTCGGAAAGGGTCATCAGTCGTCAAGTATGTGCAGTGATATCTTCACAAGTAGAGAGGAATGTGATAGTTACCATGTCAACAGCTGCTGATACTGCTGAAGGTTAGTCACTTAAAAACAAAATGATCATATATTCTTACATTACAGTATTTAGACAGTGATTCATGTAATCAAATTTGATGTAATCCAGCTGGTGTTGATTTTTCACCTTCTACACGTCAACTGACATTTTCCAGCGGTGGTGGGACGGAAGAGTGTATCGACATTGGAATCCTTCAAGATGAGAGAATTGAAGGAAATGAAACATTCTCTGTGACTCTTATTAGAAATGATAATGCCATTGTAATTGGACAGTCAGTGGCTACCGTCATCATAACAGATGGTGAAGGAGGTACGTGAATGTGTGACCAATGTTAACCTACAGACAGTGGCTCCCTTTTACCCATGTATCGCTGATAGAAATTATAATGCCTAGACATAGCTACATTCATAGACACTTGATTCCCAGAGGGGCTAACCTATACTGTTAACTATGGCAAAAGCTAGCTAGCTAGATGATTCCACAGCTCAGCGGACATACAGAATGATTCTCGGCCCTTGGTCATGGTGGGGGTGTGGCCTGCAAAGACTAGCATTGATGCTGACCTACTAGGCAGCTAAGTAGCTCCACCAGAACAGAATGCCAGCATGCTGTAAGCCAGCTAGAAAGTTTTGTCAGATAGCTACTCTCAAAAATCCATGTTGGTCTGTAATGTCAATGCTGTTGCTTTCATAAAAACGCAGCATTCTACATGTAGTTCTGACTTGGAAATGGTTAGTCCGTTGCTATGCTATATTCTAAATTAGTTATACAATTCGACCAATGGGATCTACGGGATCTGCATATGTAGCTTGTACATCATGCGCATGTGCATGGAGCTGCACCGGCCCAGCTAATCCTAGCCATAGATCTCTTGGTCTCAGTGTTTAACTATTAACATAGACACTCTCCAAATTCAAATTTCAAGCACCAGCAGAGAGAGTGGATAATCAGCTCTCTGCTGATGCATTGAACTTTAAACAAGAATTGAGAAAAGTATAGCAGTTATAGTGAATGATCAAGGTGCCAGGTGAATGCAAATAGACATTAGTATTACCTTTTACACATTTACAACAAACATTACCATTTTTGTCCAATGCAGTGATTGGTCTAGGTTTTACATCTGCTATTTATCTGGTCGATGAGGAAGAAGGCTTTGTTGAAGTCTGCTTGGAACTTCGTGGGTCTCTGGAGAGAAATGTACTTGTCACATTAGCCACATCCAATGGAACTGCTCTAGGTATGTACTGTATGTGTGCTAAATCTTTTTCATACCATTTGGCTGATTCATACTCTTGCACTTTCTACTATGTTCGCATAATAATAAGAAACTGCTTTATTGGATCAAAAGGTTGTGCCAAATGTATGCCATCTTGTGGAATTTGCAAAATTATTGTTACATCAGTGATAGAGTTAATGACAAAATTTTGTTATGATTATGTTTAGGAAATGGCAGAGACTATATATCAATCTCAGCATTGCAACTGACATTTGATGGCACTTTTGAAATGATGTGTGTCAATATCACAATCGTTGATGATGAAATAGTTGAAAGAAATGAGACATTCTCCATTCAAGTCAACACCACTGATGCCAATGTGGAGTTCGGCATACGAAATGCTTCCATTAGGATCATAGATCAGATGGACAGTAAGGAAATAAATCTACTGCCTTTACTTTAAAGCTCTAGCTTGCTCTCTCTCATTCCTGGTATTATGGAATTAGTCATTTTCTTTGTCCTTCCGTGGGCATGAAGCTAGCTAGCCATTTGCTTTCCTTCATTATAATTTTTCACTCCCTTACAGGAATACGAATTGCCTTTGATGCTGAGCAATATGCTTTAGTTGAGGATGACAATTTTGTTCAAGTGTGTATAGAACTGGAAGGAAGGCTAGAAAGAGATGTGGTTGTAAACTTGATGACACTAGAATTGCCTTCAAACACTGCTAGAGGTAAGTTCATTCTCTTCCCTAATGTATCCAGCTACCCCTCCAAATCCTTCCTCTCCTTCCCTCCTCCCTCCCTTTTCTCACCCTTCAGTTATATGTACCTCCTCTCCTTACCTTACCTCCCTTTTCCCTTCCACCCTCCTCTCCTTACCTTCTCTCCCCTTTCCCTCCCTTCCTCCTTCTCTCTCTCCCTCCTGTTTTCCTTCCTCCTTCATTTCTTCATCATTATTATGTTGTATTATAGTTGATGTCGACTACAACAGTTCATTTCCCCATCAAGTCCTTTTCTCTGAGGGAGTTTTAAACCAGTGTATCAACATTTCCATTCTCTCTGACTCTATTGTTGAAGGAAACGAGACCTTTGCTATTGGTCTTGGAAGTGATGATGATGCTGTCATATTAAATCAGACTATGGCCACAGTCATTATTATTGACAGTGATGAAAGTAAGTGAACCATGAGTATGCAAGAATCGATATTAGGCTTGTATTATAGT
This sequence comes from Crambe crambe, assembly GCA_963924555.1. NCBI lineage: Eukaryota > Metazoa > Porifera > Demospongiae > Poecilosclerida > Crambeidae > Crambe > Crambe crambe. The sequence continues at coordinate 5,676,084 of OZ004582.1, forward strand.
CAATTATAATTATCGCTATCTGTATAGCAATGCTTTATGAAAATTTAAAGCCTACTTGCGGTTAAGATCAAAGTACTAGCTGTGCTACTGCTCTATATGCCATATAGCAGGCTTGTTATTTACATAGGCTGAGCCAACAAGGGAGGAGTGAGGTACTATTCATATTACCTAGGATAGGGCAATTATCAGGAAGCCAATACATTTCCATTGTACCTCCACCCTCGGGCGTCAGGCAATGTATCCTGTACAGCCCTCGTAGGCATTATCCACTCTGACTATAGCTTTCCCTTCTAAACTCACTTGATGTGTGTAATACATTCTTTTCAGTTCTGCGAATCTGTTTACTGGAAACTAACTACACTGCAAACGAAAATGGCTTTGTCAATATCTGTGTAACTGTGAAGGACATCATTAGCAGAGATATACCCATCAACATTACCACCATTGACACAGGATCTGCATCAGGTATGATTATGTATTCACTTACACATTTTGTACATTCAGTATTGTGTATTAGCTTCATCCTTTATTGTCTGTGACCCCATATGTGACCCACCCTGTCAAGTGTTGTTCGTTGTTATAATTACGTAGGCTTAACATTATATTGTAGGTTAATAATGTAGCTAGCAGGGTGCTTTGTGTCTCACAGTCGGTTAGCAGTTGTAAGGATGTTAGCTACATAGTATTATTTTTGGAAGATCAATGATGCATGCAGACTTTTCTCCTGTGAATTAATGCACATTATTATTTTGTTTTCTAGCTTTCTTGGACTATGAACCTTTAATGAACTCCACAATCATCCTTTCGTCCAATCAAAACACATCCTGTGTGAACGTATCAGTTTTAGCTGACTCTGTCGTAGAGGATCAAGAGAATTTCCTTGTAGCCGTCACTTCATTTGATGTTGTTGCCAACATTACTACACCCACTGGAACTATTTCTGTCATTGATCAAACAACAGGTATGTCAATGTATACAACTACATTAGATACCACTTCTTAGATCTCCATAATTATCTGATTGCTATAGTCTTGGGGCTTAGACTATCATAGAACATGAGAGAGAAGTCTGGGACAATTTGGCTAAAGTTATATTCCACCTGGAACTGGCACATTTACGTCATATTGCTGTATGACATTCTTTAGGTTATGCTTCACTTTCAGTGGAAGAGTTCACAGTAGCAGAAGTAGAAGGGTTTGTGGAAGTGTGTTGGACTTTATCACCTCCAGATATATCATTTCAAAGAACTGTTGAGTTCAATATAACCTCAATGCCAGGGTCAGCAAGTGAGTCTGACTATACCAGAGTGGATCTAATCCTACAACCACAAAGCCAAGATGTTTGCATCAATGCTTCAATCTCATCTGATAATGCAATCGAAAATCAAGAAGACTTTTTCTTAATGATATCAACATCAGATCCATCAGTCCATGTCACTGCTAATTCTTCTATGGTTCGTGTGGTAATAACTGATTCCACTCCCATCGTTCTTGTTTTCGAGGAACAGGCATATCAAGTCCCTGAGAATGGCAGTCGCATGGTTTGTGTTGGTTTGGGAGATGGTTTGGGTTTGGATAGGGGGCTGAATTTCTCCTTCAAAATTGAGAGCTTAGACTCAACAGTAATACCAGGTAAGAACATATGGAAATGAAACCATGACTGCACTTTATATTTCTATGGTAGCACTAAATCTAATGAATAGTGGGAAATTTTTTGTGCATTTTGTAATAAACAAGGGAATTGTATTTACTCTACCCACTGATGTGATATTATTACTTTTTACATTCCCCTCAGCTGTAGAGCTTAATGTGACCAATGCAGAGGGCTTCATAGGAGCAGGACAGGGTAGCTTTTGTTTTAATCTGAGTCCCATTGATGATTCGATTGTGGAAGATTCTGAGGCATTTTTCATTTTGCTGGAACTCGAAGGACAAACCATCAATAATGTCACCCTCACAATTTCAGATAATGATAGTAAGCATTGGTTATTATTGTTATAATTCTTTTAGGTACAAATTCTAGCTGACTAAGCTAACAGCCTATAATAATAGTATGGATTTTACTGTGGTTAGTTACAAGATATCCATATATTATTGTGTCACTATAGGAAAATGTTCCTGCAATTCCAGGGGGGAAAAATTATCATAAATCTGTTCATAGACATTATACACACGTAATTATGTAGTTACACACCTTATTCAATATCTTTGTTCTACTTTTTTTTAGATGCAATAGCATCCCTTTCACGAGAAGTGTACACTTTTGAAGAAGGAAGTTTGCTAGCTGAAGTATTCATTGATGTCAATAATGTTACCATACAAGTGCCATTACCATTGAACATACTGTCACAAGAAGGAACAGCAACTAATGATGACTTTACAAGTATCAACGAGACCCTCTTCCTTAATGGATCCACTCACTTCAGCCTCATGCTAGCATCAGACAATTTAGTAGAAAATAACGAAACTTTCTCCATCACAATTGTGAGTAGGACGTCACAGCTGCTGGTAGCACCAGGAGGTTCACAGAGTGACATCACTATCACTGATATTGACAGTAAGAATTGGTGGAATTGTTGTTGTTGAATTATAATGAAGCCCTTGGCTAATTGCCATGCATAATTAAGATAAATTATTGACATTTATTGTCATGTGATCATAAATCTATTGTCATGTGACCATGCACCTTTATCACATTATCATACATAGATACTCTAGGTGTTATCACTTAATATTGATAGTGGATTTGGTTATTATTGTTATTATTATTATTGTTGTTGTTGTTGCCTTGTAGGAGTTCTTATTGCTTTTACCAACTCCTCTTTCTCTGTGACTGAGAATAGAATGGTTCCTGTCTGCATTGTGATATCAACTGGAAGACTTGCACGGAGTGTACAGACATCACTTCAGCTCAGCAGTCCCGAAGGTTTGTCTATGCAGTTACATGGTACTTTAAAAGGTTGAAGTTTTGGTTAACCATCCATAAGTGTTTGTCCATTCAGTTACACTATTTTTCAATAGTCTGATTACTCATGCAATAAATCTGAAGGCTGTCCAAGTCTATAGTTATTCCATCCATAAGTACTATGCTACTATGCTAATCTCATTGGCTAGTTATATGACACTTTGGTGTGCTGTTTTGATATAATGTATTCAACTTCCCTACCTACTTGAATTATTGTCATCCATCATCATAACTAATATTCTTGTACAGTTTCATTCAGGGAAGACAATGACAGTCAAATAGAGTTGACTTTCACTGTGGAGAATCAAAATGGTCCACTTTGTGTCGAAGTGTTTGCTGTGAACAACGAAGTCTTGGAGAATAGAGAAACTTTTTCAGTGTCCATTTCAAGCAGTGACCGTTCTGTGAGACTGATGGGAAATAGCACAAGTTTGGTTGTATTTGATGATGATAGTGAGTCATACAATATAGCCATCAGAGCTAGTAATTTAATTTCACTTTAACTTTGGTAATTTCCTCGTGAAAATTTTCGTAAAATAGTACAATAAATTTCATAAGCTGGAAAATGATCAGTCACCAGCAGTGTGTAATGTACGTAGCTCTGAGCTACAGGCATATACTTTTGTAAGAGATCATATTTACTTCCACAGGCATATTACTTAGATCATACTTGCATTTACTTTCACAGGCATCATACTTGCATTTACTTCCACAGGCATATTATGTACTTATTGTAATTATTTTTCTCTCTATACTTGTAGCTGTGAGTATTGGCTTCCAGCAGCAGCAATACTTAGTCTCAGAGGCCCAAAGAACTATTTCAATCTGCGCTCTTTTGCAAGGACAGACTGATAGAACAATATCTCTGCCATTAATACTCACTACACAATCAGCGTCAACTGATGACTTCAATACCAACACTAGCAGTCTAACATTCCTTGCTAATTCTCTTGCTTGTGTGGAAGTGGAAGTTGTTCAAGATGGATTGCTAGAAGATGAGGAGTCATTCACCATAAGCTTGGGAATTGGTGACAACAATGCAGAGTTCGTCCAATTGGTTAATACCACAGCAACTGTCTTCATTGCCAACAGTGATGGTATGCTAAATCCTCTACTGTAATATTGGCATCATAATATATAGCATGGGGGAAAATTTTCAGCCTTGGATTACCTAAGTTTGAATGAAGGCCTTCGAAAAGTATCCTTTATTAAAGTCTGTCTGATTGTCCTTTATTCATAATTATTATTTATTATCTATATTTAAAGGTGTCACTGTATTCACAAGACTATTTACTCTTCAATTTTCAAGTAATAATTGATTTTTTGCTTCTTTTGTAGTGGCTACTTTTGAGTTTATACAATCGTCGCCGAGAGTGTTTGAGAATGACTCTCGGCCCATCACCGTCAGTGTAAACATGATATCTGGCAATCTGAGAAGAAATATCATATTGAATGTCATGACTATACCTGATGCATCCAATCTTGATGGTACATTCCCTACGTAAAGAGATTACCTTCCTATTAAGCTTTAATTGCTCCTCCTGGTTTCCTGATTTGTTTGTTTGTTTGTTTGTTTGTTTGTTTGTTTTTAGGATTATTGCCCCATATTATTACTTCTAGTGCCCATACGAAACTTCTGCCCCCAAAATTATACAGAGTAGGAAATTAAACTGTTTTAATGTGATACCCTTTCCAGCCACTGAAGGTGTTGATTTCAATTTCTCTCCTAACACTCTTACATTCTCGAGTGGCGATAGTGCAGGCACACAGCAGAGCTTCACTCTATCGATTCTCCAAGATGTAAATGTGGAATTTACCGAATTCCTGATACTTGGAGCATCAGCATCTGAGAGTCAAGTCCAACCTTTTGTGAACATTTCCAATTCTGCTACCTTTCGTATCATGGATGATGACCGTCAGTTACTGTACTCATTTTCTGAAGCTTCATTATTGTTAATACTATAGCTTTGTCAACTGAAATGAAATTAGCTAATAGAGTATTGCCTCATTGATATTAATACTATAGCTTTGTCAACTGAAATGAAATTAGCTAATAGAGTATTGCCTCATTGATATTAATACTATAGCTTTGTCAACTGAAATGAAATTAGCTAATAGAGTATTGCCTCATTGATATTAATACTATAGCTTTGTCAACTGAGCTGTATTATATTGTGTTTACTTATTAATTTGTGTGTAGGTGCCACTATTATCCTGGCAGGCTTCAGTTCTGCATCAAATTCCACCAGTGAGTCCACCTCAGCAGCTGAGAGTACCCTTCAGGTGTGCTTCACCACTCAAGTGGTTGAGAGATTGAGCGGAGATTTGAGTCGACCCATCCCCATACAATACTCGACCATTGCAGGAACGGCCACGCCTAGTAACGGTTAGTTATAGCATCTGCAACAAAGGATTAAGAAGTGGTCCTGGATGTATGATTGCATAGCTTAAAAACAACAACAAAAAACCAAGAACAATGGAACTATGTATTACTAGTGTCATTCTGACATAATCTAGACTTGCTAATTGTTCTATTCAATGGACTGTATTGAGGGGGAATAATTAAGCACCCCTCATAATTAGGCCCCTATTGATTTTATATCATTGTAAATCTTGTTGGTTCTTTCACCTGTAGGTAATGATTGTTCCAATGGAGACTACCAACCAATCACAAATCGAGATTTTTCACTCACTGTGAATGAGAATACTATTATGACTGCTTGCGTGTCTGTCACCATCTGTAGTGACGACAGAATTGAAGAGAGTGAATCATTCACGATCAGTTTGACTCTTGGAGAAATGCCAACCACACAGGATCCAGCTCAAGTGGTTTATCTCACTCCCATTGAAACAACTACTATAACAATAGGAGATACTTCAGGTATTATGCCCTTGAAGTTGAATAGAGACTTTTATTGATAGCTATTATCTAGGCTACTATATCACGTATTGAATTTTAGTTGCCCTTAAAGTTGAATAGGAATAGAGACTTTTATTGGCAGCTATTATCTAGGCTACTTGAGTCGTAAGTATTTGAAGCTTAAAACAAGCAGGTTTAATGGAACTGTTATATCTGATTTCAACCTAAGATTGCCACAACCTTCTAGCTAAATGATATTATTATTTATTTATTTGTTTGTACTAATATTTCAGATTTAACTGTTGAGTTCAGTGATGCAACATTCACAGTAAATGAGATTTCTAGAGTTACAGTAGACATCTGTGCATTTGGAGCTGAGTTGGACAGGCCTGTCAATGTTCAGTTGACCACTCAAGACATATCTGCTAATGGTATAGGACATAAGCAGTATATTGTTATGAGAGAGAGAGAGAGAGAGAGAGAGAGAGAGAGAGAGAGTTGCCTACGATTATTGTATTGAAACCAAGATAATAGAGAAGTGTATAATACATTATGTACAGATAGCATCACTGAATGCTTTCTAATTGGACTTTAAACTTGTCTATTATTCAGCTCCTAGAGACTACACAGCTCTGAATGGCCTCATATTCAGTGTGTGTAATCCAAGCAATGCTGCAGTATCAGGAAGGTGCTGCAGTTCTCTCACGCTGAACATAGTAGCAGATTCAATACTCGAAATTGATGAGAGATTCAATATTATGATGACCTCAACTGACCCCAGAGTCTCCATTCCAACCAGTACTGCCACCATCATTATCAATAATGATGACTGTAAGGATAGTTTACTATACATATCAGCAAATATTTGAATACAATAGAATCTGTCTATGCAAGTTGGGAATTTTCGAGTAATAAGAATTTGATCTAAAAAAATTTCATTACAAACCCTAATACATGTAACACTCTATGATTCAGGAAATTAATGCACATTATAGCTACTCATACAGTTCACATATTATACAACAGATTATAGCTTGACTGTTACATAATAGTGTATGATTTAGTATCTGTCCTCCAGAGCTCACACTTGTATATTAGCTACGTACGGTCTTCATCATAAAAAAGTTTCCGTTGCGTTGCCGTACAACGTCCGTAGAACGCTCAAGCGTTGTAAAAAAAACCGTGTGCGAACGCTTTATGAACGCAAAGCAGGCGTTTGCGTTGAACGGCCCAATTAAACGTACGTAGTTGGGTTCGAAATTACTAAACGTTTTTACGGTATGAAAGCACGCAGTTATTCCAGCAAAAACGTTCATCAGCAGCAGATCGACAGCGAGATGACCTGCAGGCAGTCTCCGAGGAAGGCCTTGAGCTCTACGTAGCTAGATATCGACTTGTGCATGCTAGTGGTGGTACAATTTCTTCTGCCTTCATCGTGTCTGTAAAGTTTCATCTCACTGATAATAGAACATCATGGTGGTGTTATACTATAGCTAGCTGTAAGTGCAGAACTAGCTAGCTAGCTAGCTCTAGTGCCAACATAAGCTAGTCAGCTTAGAGAGATAGCTAGTCAGCCTAGAGAGATAGCTACGCATAGTTCTATAAGCTTTTAGGCTTAGGGTTACGTTTTATAATAACGTTTTTTCACCTACGTACGTACATGGCTATACTTCTTACCGTTTCTTCGTGAACGTTGAACAGGCGTGCAACGCTTGATGTTAAACGGTGTAGAAAATTAAACGCACGGGGGACTGTGTGAAAACGGTAACGGTCAAGGCGTGCAACGCCAGTTCTACGTGGACGGAACGGGGACTTTTTTTTGCAGCCTACCGTATTATAGTTATTGTACTGTAGCTGATTTGCTAAACATGACAGTGAAAATAATTTATTTAGTTGCTGTGATGCATTGGCACCCAGGAAAGTGCATGGTTTCATTAGGAAGGTGGGGTGAGAAGATGCAATGAATCTAGGGAGAGAGAGTGAAGAGAGAGAAGGATGCATGGGTACATGAGAAGGAGGGACCAGGGAAAGGAACAAAGAGGGAATGAGAAGTAGAAGGGGAAGTTGTAGGAAGTGGGGGAGATGGAGAGGAGGATAGGTACTAAAACATACACTATCGATAGCTAATATTATGTTAACTGTATGAGTATAATGTGCATTAATTTCCTGAATCATAGACAGTGTTTTTAGGGTTTTGAACAGTGACTATTTTTTCATGGATCCCACTACTTCTTTAATACAACCATGCATGCCCACTCAGTAAATGCCGGTGGGGCCATGTTTGTTTAACTTAATATTATTTCTTATGATTCTTATTTTAGCTGTAAATGTTACATTCATGCCACTGCCACGAGTGAATATCCCAGAAAATAGTGGCATTCTCTCTATCTGTGTGAACTTAGCTAACGGCATACTTGAAAGGGACATATCTCTGACCATAATAGGGAGCAGTAAGTTGTCATTAAGTAAATAATAGTTTGTACCACTCGCTGGCTATGAGTATGAAATATTCCAATGTTGATGATTCTTTAGGTAAAGGTTCATGTACTGTAGCAGGTCAAAGCTATTTTATGGAAATCAGAATCCTCTATTATCATCTCTCTCCCTCCCACCCTCCCTCCCTTTCTCCTTCCCTCCCTCCTCTCCTCTCCTCTCATCTTCTCTCCTCTCTTCTCAGGCATAGATGCTGTTGACTCTCCAGCTGATATCCAAGTGCCAAACGAAGGGCTCATTACCTTTATATCTGGACAGTCCACTGGAGCAGTTCAGTGTCTCAATGTGAACATAATCAATGATGATATCCTTGAGATTAATGAGAGGTACAGATTCCAGCTCACCCCAAGAACAGGCAGCATTAGTGTTGTGAATGTCAATGTGGGAGAGATCTCCATCAGCATCATCAATGATGACAGTGAGTACTACAGTATATGGAACCTCCAAATAAACGACAAACTTGGGACCCAGCCTTTAGTCTTTTGTACAGAGGTGTCTAAGTTATTTTGTATTGAGTAGATACTAATGATATTGTCCTTTAGCTATAGAGAGGTTATCCACTTTTTGAGGTAGCTAGAGTGTATATACAACAGTACTTACTCCTCTTTCAGTGTGTTCTTTATTGGAGACTCCTCTGTAGAATAGTGTCGTGATAAATATCGTATCATTTTTTTAGGTGTGAATGTACAGTTTGAACGTAGTCAGTACTCTGCACAAGAGAGTGTGCCATCTACAGAGTTGTGTATTTTGGTACAAGGAAGCCAACAGAGAGATGTCAGCTTAGGAATCATAGACTTAACTCAGCAGAGTATAGCCAACAACCAGTTTCCAGGTGATGATAATTATTAATTACTCAATATAGTGAATTTCATTGAAAGGAGAATGATATGTCAACATAGAGAGAGAGAGAGAGAGAGAGAGAGAGAGAGAGAGAGAGAGAGAGAGAGAGAGAGAGCCACCCTAACTTTTACAAGCTACATATAGAGAGCCACCCTAACTTTTACAAGCTACATATAAAATTGATTAACCGCTGCTTTGGTCACAACTATGGCAACCTTGAACCTCCGAAACTCTTGATGAGAGGGAGGAAGTTTGGTAGTGTGCAAGAGTCATCCCCACCCCATCGATTGCTCTGTGGCCAGGTGCCCAGGTCTCACTCCAATGACAAGGCCTGTTTTGCCAGAAGCCTTGAACTAGAATGCACCTTGCCAGGACATACCCCGACAGCCCCTTATGTCTACCCTTAAGGCTTGTAACTTTTACAAGCTACCTCATGTTGTATAAAGTATAACTCAGGAAAAAATGGTGTGGCTATAAACTTGATTTCAATACTATAAAACTCCAGATTATGAGGTTTAAAATGATATCAATTACTTCCTTTACCCTTTTTATCAAGTACTCTCATCAATTATATTTATTATATGCAGCAAATCTGAGTGACTTCAGTATAGCAATTCGTACTATAAGTGTGCCAACCACGACATGTTTCGAAATAACAGTCATCAATGATCCAATTCTAGAAAATGACGAGGTGGTTATTCTTCAATTGCAACCTGCTGCAGAAGATTTGTCGGTTGTTAATGTGTCTGGAAACCAAATTGCTACTTTCATCATACAAAATGATGACTGTAAGAGATAAATAGATAATTCAAGTATGATAATTTATTCATTTCTTTACACTTTAGCTCTTTAACTCTTTATGACTCATGATTACTAATAGCTTGGCAGAAGTTAGGGATATTTCATCAATGCATGCTTACAAAAATTAATGGCTTGGCTAATAAAGACCATTAAAATGCATACTGGTACATAAAATTTTAGATATTAATGCTTGAGCTTGTTCACTTTTTTTCCTCTAGCTGTCCTAGTCAGTTTCGAATTGCCCAGCTATTCTTTTCCAGAAAGTGTTGATAATTTCACACTGTGCCCGATAGTTGATGGTGTCCGAGAAAGGATGATACAATTCTCCGTCAATATAATGTCTGGAACAGGTCAGATTTCTACAAATAATGCTTAAGAATTGTGGCACCATAAATCTGGTAAATTTTGCCATTAAGTTTATATGTTGGCCTGTTTGTACCAGCCTTTTGCAACCCCTGGAACTAAATTCCTTTGAATTTAATTCCAGTTCCATTCTCAAATGCAAGCTTTGATATTATTATCTCCATTTTTTTTTTTTTTTTTTTGCCCCAAGTGATTCCCTTTTCCAAGTACTTGATATCAGTGCCTAATGTAAGAGTGATTGATGCATGAAGGCACTGAAGGGTGGCACTGTTAGCATTCATGTGGTACATCATGTGGTGAACAAGCATGCACTGAAGGATATCAATGTGAAGCACATGAATCCACTGAAAAGTGTCAGCATGAAGCATATGAATCCACTGAAGGGTGGTGATGCACATGAGGTGTGGTGAAATGCATGAATCCACTAGTGTAAAGCACACTGAAGGGTGTCAATATGAAGCACATGAATCCACTAAAGGGTGTCAGTGTGAAGCACATGAATCCACTGAAGGATGTACGCTGGCACCACTGTAACATTTGGTTGTTCTTCTTCCACAGCTACTACTTCATTAGATTATGCGTTGGTGGTGGACATGGTTACCGTTACTCCCACTCAAGTGAACTGCTTCATGCTGCAGATAATAGATGACGAGACTCTTGAGAACAATGAGACAGTAGAACTGATACTGAACATCCCAACAGAAAATGCTGCAGTCATTAACCTGGATCCCAGCACTCAGAGCACACGATTGATTATCATCAATAATGATGGTAATTCAAAGATAGTGATAATTATACAATACGGGATCCCTTACATCATTTTAAGGATCTTTCAAACATCACTCTAATGAGGGAACTATTAGCCCATTTATGTCATTATATAATGAGATCTTGTAGAAATTGTCTATCCTGCTATGTACCTATATCCTTACCCCATTAATATGTAGATGTGGAACTGGGATTAGCTACTGCCTCATTTACTGTTAATGAAAGAGATCAAAACCTGGACAATGTGGTGTGTGCGAACATCACTAGAGGAAGATCAGAGAGAAGCTTATCAGCAGTCATTACACAAATTAATCTTGATACTGAAGGTAAACCTATAGTCCAGTAGTCCCTTCCTCCTATTCCATAAATCTAAGAACTAAATATTATTAGTAATTGTTATCATTGGAATGATTTTGTTGAGTGTTTTTTTTTGTTTTTTTTTTGTTTTTTGTTTTTTTTGAATTGGCGCCCCCCTCCCCCCATGCGCATAATTATTCTAAGATGAAATCGCTATCTTTTTCAGGTGCAGCAACAAAAAGTAGAGATTTCATCCCTGACAACTCTGTGGTCATCATATCCCCTGGAAGTCGGCAGTCCTGTTGGACCTTACAGATAAATGGTGATGAGATACTAGAAAGGAACGAGACCATAACTCTGTCACTGTCAGCCACACCTGAGGATCAATCTGTCATAGTGGTGGCTCCAGAAAGGAATGAGATGATCATAACAATAAGTGATGACGATAGTAAGTAAAGGTAGCTATAGAGTAGAACCCAGTAATAGTCAGTCATCCAAGGAATGAAAATGATTAAGGCTACGTGATATACAGTCGAACTTAGTCATAACAGTTAGTATACGTACAAATTGAGATGAAAACTGCCAAAAAGAAGAGAGAAACACTAAACCGGTGGTTCCATATGAGGTGCAAGACAGGTAGTATGACTTAACAATGATCAGCTATAGTCAGGAGACCATCTACATGTAGTGGCATGGACATTTTAGAGTCCTTGTCGTGCTATCTAATACCTGGATGACCTGAACTTAATGAAACAAAGAACATGCATGCAGATGCCAGCTCTAGCTAGCTAATATATACTGTTAAAATCCAATGCTGACACGTCTTGTTGATATTGTTAAAGGGAATATTATGTGTACTTGGGACACAGATACGTAGCAGTAATGGTAACATTGTTTTGATGAGATTATTATTCATTATAGGCATTGATGTTGGTTTTGAGCAAGTTCGTTATGAAGTAGTTGAAGGGGATGGACAAGTAAGTCTATGTATACAACTGCGACGAGGAATTCTAGAGAGAAGTGCAACGCTCAGCTTCCAAACAACCTTGAATACCACAGCAAGTAACGACTTTGATAGCCCAATGGGGATATATACTTTCACCCCTGATAACAGTGTGGATGGTAATGATTGCATAAGTATTGATATTGCTATAACTGATGATTTACGATTGGAACTGAATGAAACTTTCACTGCAATCATCTCTGAAACGGAAATCGACAGGTTGATAGTGAACTTTACTGAACCTGTGACCACAGTAACAATCAATGATGATGATCGTAAGTACAACAGGAATGTACCACATACAGTGGACCTTAACTAATCCAAACCCCTTTAATTCCGAACCTTCAGCTCTCTAAAACAATATTCATGGCTTTGAGGTGCATTAAATGGAAAGTAGAAAGTACTCCATTCAAACTGCATGCATTCACTAATCTGAATCCTTCACTAATCCTAAATGAGTTCTGGTCCCAAGCTATTAATGAGGGTCCACTGTAGCATGTAATTATCATGGAGTAATGTGATTTTAATAATTATAAGAATCATTATTGCTTGTTGTAGTTGCTATTATTATTATTATTATTGTTCTATTACTCATTGTAGGAGCCAATGTTAGCTTCACTCAACAATCTTTTACTGTTGATGAGTCTGAAAATCTTCTCAACCTTTCTATTGTTCTTGGCTTGCTTAATGGTGCAACTCTAGAGCGCAACATCATAGTGTCAGTCAGAATCAATTCATCTTTTGTTGGAATAACTGAACCCCTTCGCTTAGCAGGTATAGCTAGTTATCACTACATTTTTTCTATCTGGAAATTTAGTTTGGGGGAAAGTTAACACTTAAAAATTAACAGTACTTGAATATGATCAAATTCTGGAGCTTTTAGGGACAGAAGCAGGAAAATTTGGGAGCAAAATTTGCAAATTTGGGAGAAAGGTTCCAGAGGGTTAATAATTATAGGGCCCAACATTTTGGCAAGGGGAGGGGCCTGATAGCTAGCTGTCATCCATAATAATTAACCAGCCCACATGATTTAAAAGCAAAGAGCTATTCAATGAAATGACTTCACTTAAGCATGTTGCACCTATGCTATAGCAATCTATGAAATTGTAACAAATTTTAAAATATAAATTTTGGTACAGGAGGTGCTGATTATGAAGGCCTATCTGATGTGCAACTGACCTATTCTCCTGGAGAACTGTCTGGGACGAACAAAGCTGCTCAATTTCGACCGATTCATGATAGACTGGTGGAAGCAGACGAGAATCTTGCTATCTACCTTCAGACAGACATGGTCCTTACGGATCTTGTTGGCCCAAGTTCTTCCACTGTCACCATTACTAGCCCTGATAGTAAGATATTCTCTTAATTAATATGGACACCTTTAGTACCAGGAAAAGAATGTCAGGGATTAAAGCATGTAGGACTGCCTGTGTAGAATGACTGTAAATAATACTGATACATGACTTGGATGAAGCATATTTCCAACTACATTTTTCTAATAATTTATTTTGGTTGTTACTTGTAATAATGGAACCACGTGATTTGAGGAAGTCATTATTTTTTCTTTGCTTACTTTTCAGCTGTGACCTTTATATTCGATCAAACAGACTACCTTGTTTATGAACACCAACTTCATTTGAATGTGTGTGTAAATTTCAGTAATGCCTCTACTTCGATAGGAAATTTTCTAAATCAGACTATAGACATTGAACTTCAGACTCAAGACATGACTGCTCGTAAGTATTTATAAAGTATTTTTCATAAAAGTTAGCTTTATGAAATTAGGTGGTTTGTTAATTTTTATGAGAACTAATTCCATTGAATTTATCATGTTAGCTGAGAGAAATAAGTTATTGTGGTGAATTTAGTACCTTTATACGTACTGCCAAATTAAAACTTATGTATAATTATAAGACTAATGCTATCTTCAATGCAATCTTTATCTGCAGAATCACCCGATGATTACTCTGCTCTCTCTGTGACGTTAGGATTATTTGGGGAAGTTGGGAGCCAAATGTGTAGAAGCATCGACATCATTAATGATACGATGGAACCCAATAATGAACCCAATAATGAGATTTTCACAGTCAGCATGACCAATCCTGTGTCTCTCTTGGATGATGTCATCATACAACAGCCTACAGTCAATGTGACTATTTCAGACTGTGAGTAGTAACAATGTGACAGTCCCAAGTAGAAATCAGATATGATACATTCATTTTTGGCCACTTTTTAAACTCTGGCTCACCATAACTCATGACTACATGTGGCCATGGTCTAGAAAATTGATGTAGAGATAGTCTAACCATTATATGTAGAACACATGATAGAAGTTTGGTTATACTGCTTAATTAGCGGGAAATTTTTGTAAGATAAATTTTTCATGGATTTTTTGGTTTTTGGATGTTGGTCATGCCACCATTAGCAGGAAATTTTCGTTGAGTAAATTGTTTTTAAAAAATAAATACACGAAAAACAGGGGAACTTTATACGGTTCCACAAAATTTTACCTCACAAAATAATATAATGTTTTGATGTTCTCCCATCTAATATCTACCCCTAAATTCTCAGAAGCTAAGGCATGTTTATGAAAGCTAAATAAACTTGAGTTATGCAGTACCTTTTTAAGTAATGTTTGTGATGATGATCAACAAAAAAATATATTCACATGAAAATTTATCAACATGTACGAACTGGTGTATGAGCTAGCTAGCTAAATACAAGTAAGTCTTGGATGTATGGTATGATTATTATTATTATAAAGATATCACCTAATTAATTTTATTGCTATAATTTTCAGCACTTGCACCAGTGATAATAGTTGAGCCTCCTATGATTACCCAAGGAATGATCAACGAACCAATAAATCTCACCTGCATTGCAACAGCCAAGCCTCCACCTCAGTACACTTGGTTAAGGATGGAGATTGGTAGAAACGTTATTGTACCAGATGAAACCGGACCTGTCTTCACAATTCCCAACTTGTCACCATGCGAACGTGGAGTGTATACATGCTCAGTCCGAAATGATCTTGGTGTTGTTAATTCATCTCCAGCAATTTTATCTATTGAAGGTAACATAAGGAGTTATCAATAGAGTTAAGATAGTGTTCTGCCCACACTCATTGGCAGTGACTGTGGAACCTCTCTTAGTGAATCTCAATATTCAGGACACTATGCAATCTTATTATATGGACATTTTTCAAGGAACCTAACCATACTACTTAGCCTTTGAAGAGTGGAACCTCTCTATTAAGGGAAGGGGAAAATAACTGGTCCCACAGTGTCCACTATAGGTTCCTCTGTCTGCATTTCAGCTTTTACTTATTACACAGCTTCAATTTATTGTGCACTCCTAGCTATGGCTAAAGTAAAATAATCCCCCATGAACTCTGGACTTGAATAACTAGACCATTTCGATGAAGAAGCCAGCTAAATTTGTTGCATTTATATATGCAGGGCTGTTCCAGTATAATATTGATGTTGTATTCGGGAATATGACTGCACAAGAGATCAATGAAACATCTATAAAGGTAATGATTATCACTGCATCATAAGTTGTTGTTGTTGTTGTTGTTGTTGTTGTTGTTGTTGTTGTTGTTGTGTTTTTTGTGTTTCATTGTTGTTGTTTTGTGTTTTTCATTGTTGTTATTGTTTTCAATTGGCTACATGTATAATTATGAACTTCATCACAATAATATGCTACATGCAATCTCTGGGAGGTCCAAATAGCTGGAATGCATGCATGACATCATGATATAGGGTTATCTGGTTTATTTTGTACTGATATCCATACTAGTAATCAATCACAGATGCAGACCACCACCTTGGCTAGAATTATATCCAGTGTCCCAAATATTACTTTGAGTGGAAAAAATATTCAATGTAAAGTACAGATCCTCACATTCAAAATGATTGCCATGTTCACATCAATATCAGAGAGAGCAGTAGCTCTAGGGATGACGTGGACATTGGCACGCACCGCATACAAAAGTGAAATTCTAGTTCCCCCACTTAGACCTAACAAAAGCTACTGTGAATAATTATCCAGCCTACTAGAGCCTACTACAAAGTGCAGACCAAGTTTCAGGACCAGGGAGCTTACCTATTCAGAAATACAGCAACGTAAATCTCTTCTTCTCTATTGTTGTTCTTCTTCTTAGACAACCATATCCACTGAAGCTACAGCCACTCCAAATTCTTCCAGCTACGATCTTTTCTACTCGTCAATCCTCTAAAGAGTCAAAGAAAAAGGAGACAATACAGAACAGTGTACTCGACTAACTTAATTATTGGAAGCCATTTTTTCGATAATACGCATGCGCTTGTATTTGATATCCATTTATTCAAAATTACTCACCTACTGTAGCTATAAGCTTTAGATAATTATGTGCTTGCTAGATGAACTCTTGGATTTATGCGTACATACATAAAACCATAAAGAGCGAGAGAAAAAAGTGAGGGAAAAAACATTTCCATCAAATGAAAAGAATGTAGGGATGACCAATGCTTTAAAAGGTAAGGAAACAAGGGTAGGGATAATGGGATCAATCTTTGTTCTGTATATCCAGCCTATATAATATGTCGAGCAGCTTCAGATTATAGTGCAGTAATGGATGTATGTAGGGATTGTTGGCAGAATATACAAAAAAAACCATTTCCATCTTTCATCCCTACTCTTATTTCCTTACTTTTTTGAGCAATGGTCATCCCTACATTTTTCATTTCATTCTCATAGATTCACAGTACAATCTCTTACGTATCTCTGTCTTGCTTAATAGCAAAAATAATATTATTAATGCTTATATCCTTTTGCAGTTGCTGGAGTTCTTTCAAAATAATGTGTTTAGTCTAACTGAAGGTAGGAATGGATCATTCATTGAGTCAACACCAGTGGGAAGAGATGCATGTGTGAGTGTAGGGTCTCAACCGGCAAATCGAGCCAAAAGATCCATACCCATGGAAAGGCCTCAATCACCCAAAAGATATATCCTACGGAGTCGTGCCAAAAGGTCAGTATAATTATTAGTGGATTACAAATCTACACTGTGAGTCAGTGATAGGATTCCATCCTATATCAAAAGTCTCATCATGCAGTTTGATACTGCCAGTTTGTCAGAGTCCTGACATCAAAATTTATAATCCTCCTCCCACCAGAAACTACAGAGACTCCAGTTGAAACAGGGTCACATGGGACATTACATAACTAGTTATATATTTTCAATAAGCTGACTAGAAATCCTTCCCTTGCCATTGCTGCATTGTAGCTACACCATTCACCATTAGTATCCACTCCACCAATGCACTCCTTAATCAATACACTCCTCAAAATCTATGCATACGGAATGAGAGGAAATATTATGTTGTGTCAACCAAAACTGAGTGGCACTTTTGATGACTTTTATGTAAGTGCAATACAGCTCAAAAGTCAATATCCAATGTGTATGATTGCTAGTCGATCCATATATGCACACGGGCATGGTGTATGAAATTTAAGACTGCTGTTATTTCATTTATTTTCTTTTTTCATTTATCCAGACAAAATGAAATGATTGAGACATCAAGTGTGAGGACTACCATATTGACGACTGAACGAATTTCTTCCAGAAACTTAACAAATTTCTTGACAACTGATACTGAATTTAAAAGCTTACAACTTGCCAATTTTTCAGTCTCAAGGTTTGGTAAGTCCATAGCCACCTACTCAGCCAAATCTTAAGTAGTATACTATCATCTAGGCCTAAGCGGATACATAAACAGGGTAATCCCCTCATTCACCTTAGCCTTTGTTATACCAACAGGGTAATCCCCTCATTCACTTTAGCCTTTGTTATACCAACAGGGTAATCCCCTCATTCACCCTCTCATTCACCTTACACTTCAGATTAGTATGCTACCATCTAGGCCCGTATGAACAGGGTGATCCCCTCATCAACCTCAGATGACAATATCTCAATAATGTAGCAGCATAACATTTTTCCAGTTACACTTTTATATTTTGACTGTATGGTTCTAGTAGTTACAATAAAATAATTCCTGACAGATGGTTGTCCTGAGAATGTGACCAAGGTGATTTTTAGAAATGCAACGGGTATAACTGGAAGTCTGCCTGTACAATGGGAGGAATCTGATATTGGAATCCAAAGAGCTTTTTGTCCATGTGGTAATGTGTCTGAGGTACTGAATTTGATAATAACTCGAGAGTGTCGTGGAGACTTCATCACTCAATCTGTATGGGGAGAACCAGATAATACAGCTTGCAATAACTTGAGTCTCACGATTTGTCGAATTTCAGAGGTACGTATTATTAAATAATGATAGTGACATTCCAGTTAAAAATACACATTCGTTGTTAGGCCATTCTTTATATTTTAGCTCTCTATAAATTGGTTTAAAATTCAGTATGGAGGAAGTTTTTATAATACATGACAAAAGTTTGAGTCAAAGCACTTTGAAATGGCTAATTTGAACTTTTAAAAAACAGGATTGATCGTAGAATGGCTACTAGTTAATAATCAAGCAGGTCACCAATCCGCTAAATTATTAGTTTCCTCTTTGAAGGAGGAATAAAAGGTTTGGTAATATACTGCAGGAGCCACTCCCCCAAAGCGGCATATGGGGAGCACCCATAGCACATAAACACAGACATAACTAGTATACAGCAATATTATGAGCAAGCAGTAGTTGATATGCCACAGCACAAAATACAGTAAGTATATCCGTGACGCTTGTCACAATGCATAGATATACCTGACACACCGTGTAGGTGAGTGCCCGAACATTTGAGGTGATTACAGTGAGCTCACCACACACCATTTCCCAGCATGCCAGGTGCTCTGAGCAGATACACACAGGACAGATGGGAGAGATAGTGTACTCCTGCAGTTATCCGAAGGTGGAATTTGAAAGGAGAGAGAAAAAGGACGACACACAAATATTAACGACATATTCTATACATGATACAAACTTGACAGCACAAAAACAACAGACATAATTAGGGCAATATGCAACATTAATTTGACAGCAAGCAAGTGAATAAATATTCCTATAAGCTTTTAGAGCTGAATATTCATTTGTGCTTCAACTTTAGATTTTATTGTTGAGTTACCGGTATGTAGTGTCAGGCAGCTGCATACGTAATGCTTATTACAAAGCACTTAGATATAGGCCTGTTAAACCTATCCATGACAAAAGAAATTACAATTTGAGCATGTACATTATTCATGTGCAGGATGCTATCATTGCACGACATGTACCATACGTGCATTTTGGATTGTAGACCTAGATATTTATTATATATGTATATGGAACAATTTCAATGAGTCAGGACCTGAGAGTCAGCTCACTCGTTGTGCTCACTCACTGAATTATAAAGAGGTTCATTGAAATAGTCCTGGCTATAGGATACTTCTCAAATCAGGAATTTCCTGTCTCAAAAAATCAGTTTTAGTATTATGTTGGGAGACTTACATTATATGGAAATCACTTTGTGTCCAGATGTTTTCAGGTATTTAATTTTGACAGGACACATGACTTCCTAATTATGATTATATGTAACGCGCCGGACTGGCCCACTAAATGCTCTGCTTTTCTTTGCAGTAATTATAAAGGACTGACGACTGACAAGTGATGATTGCACAAAATAACTGAACTCAATGACTGACAAGTGCAAAAATGTTAATATACTAGTGGCCGGCCCAATAGTTGGGGCCCGTGCTCCTAATGACATACGTAATATGACATACGTAATGTGACATAGTAGCTAACTATAAAGTCATTTTATTAGGGAACGTAGTCCTTCACGATTAATGTCATTGTGGAAAAAATGCTGAAAAAAATAATGTGTAGTAGCTAATATGATTATGTGGACCTTTCCCTCTTTTTCTAGTTACCTGTGATGGATGCTTCAGAAGCACTTGTAAGGGAGGTTCAAAATGTGTTACCAGCTGCTGTTCAAATCAACCAAGTGTCAGTAGTGGCAGACCTGCTGGTTAACGAATCAATAGTTAATGTGGAAGTAAGTGATTCTGTAATTACATTAATCAAGTGTCAGTGTAGTGGCAGACGTAATAATTATTTTTCATGTCATTGTAATAGTCTCCACTTCTTCATAATTCTTAGCTACCCATAACTAGTGTCTTTGGGGCTGAAGTTTGGTGTAGAGTAGTCATACAAGAATACATTATAGAATTTTGGGACAATTTTATTTGAGTAATGGCCAAAAGTTTAAGCTAATTAAAAATGGGAGTAAATAAACATCTGCTTTCAATGTCTAGGTGCGAGACAATCTTCTAGATGTCTATCAAGGAGTACTAGTGATGGATCCTATGTTGATTATGGAGAGTCAGGAAATGGGTGGCTCTTCAACTAGGTATTAATTAAAAAACTACTATAGGGAATGCTACATACTCAGTTTACCAATATATAAACCTCCAATTTGGTTTTATATGAAATAGCAAATTATGATCTGCTATAATTATTTCAGCCTAAGACAAAAGCTAAATTTTTTATGAAGTGGCCAAAGAATGAGCTTGTCTAATTCTACACGTGATTGTACTTGAGGAAAGGCGAAACTGAGTTATTGGTATCATTATTTTAATTTTAATTTAGCTATGGTGTTAAAATCAAATTTATACACCATTTTGTATATCATGTCGACTTTACAAGCCTTTAATGTTCAAATCCCTTTTCTCAAGTAAATATCACATATAATTTTCTGATTCTCTCCTGTACATAGTGGTAATCATGGCCTTAGTAAGTTAACAGTATACTCTAGCTGTTACCTCTTCCGTACATCAAAATGTTCCACAGAATCCTCTCAAGCATCAACACAGTAGCAAGTAATCTCAACATATCACAGAGCAACTCCACCAGTGACTCAAATACAACTATCTCACGACCAACCTTCTCGATATTCATCAACGAACCACCTCCTTCTGAAGATGGAGTGTTGGGAGATCAGACAATCAGTGCAATATTTGGTAGTAATGCCAGCGAAATCAATAATCTGAACAACGGAATGTTCAGTAGTGCCCCAGATCAAACAAACTCATCAGCCAGTGTCTTTTTAAGCGCTGATTTTTTCCAGAACTTACAAGAAACTTCGATATTGAATGACACTAATGTCCGTCCAAGACTTGTAACTGTGTTGTACCTGTTGAACAGTCCACTCTTTCCCTCAATGGCTAATTTAACTCTAGGCAGTGGCAATCAGAGTAATTCATCACGTTTAATGCGTGGTTCTGTGGTCTTCTCCCTCTCTCGAGCAGAAAATCAGGGCCCCCCTCCAACAAATTTGACCACACCAATTTGCTTCTTTTTCCAGACCTCTGAGGTAGCTATAATATGACACGATAGTATCGGGTTAAAGGGACGACTTCAAGTTTTGGCACCAAAATTAGTGAAGTTGCTATATATATATATATATATATATTATTTTTTTAAATAAGATATTCCCTTGTTTCCAAGAGGAAGTTAAGGAATGTATTTTTGTAGGATACATAAGGGCATGGCATACATATTTCATGATATTTCAAATAGCAAACAAGGGCTAGGGCTAGGGCTAGTTTACTATTGGCATGGCATACATATTTCATGATATTTCGAATAGTAGACTAGCCCTAGTAATTCATTCATTATCATGCTTCTACAAAGTTTTAGGCTAGAATTCTCCTAGCTAGAACAAACCTTTATAATTATTATTATCTTTTCTATCACACTGGGTGATTCCATCTACTTTATAATACCTGGATATTTCATACTATTTTGTGCTACAGCCTGTCAACTTTGACACTGACGAAGTTCAATGCGTGTTTTTTGATCCAGCACTCAATGGTAAGTGAATATGATATTGCATCTTTTCTTATCTACCATTATTAGTATAGGTAATCACATGCTTTTGAGTGCAATTTGGGTATAATAGCATGAGAAACTAGGTAATTGCACGAGGTGAAGCCAAGTGCAATTTTAGACAGTTTCAAATGCAATTATACTCAAATTACACTCAAAAGCATGTATTAATCACATGGTAGATTACTTGTATCAGCATGTTGGAAGCTGTTTATGTGAACCTGTAATGCTTACCACAAAACACTAGTCTTACTAAAGCCTAGCTGTCACCTACAATTCACCCTGAAAAAATGCTGTAGAAATCAATCAAGCTTGCCTACTATCTTCATAAATGTCGTTACTATGGTTAATGCTTAGATGTAGGAGTGAAATTAGGGATTAAATTAATGAGGGAAAATGTATTAGTAAATATAACCATATGATTAAAATTGTAATAGAGTGGCCAGTCATGATGTCATAGGTTATAATCACTCAAAAGAGAAATAAATTCCTATACATTAATGGATATTTTCCCCCTTTTAGATGGAGTTGGAGGCTTTAGTACTGAGGGTTGCTTCTTTGCTCGAAACCTCAGCAATAGTACTCAAATTGCATGCAAATGTGATCATTTGACCAGTTTCTCCGTCTTATTGGTAAGAGATTACAAGGGACTCCCACCATTACTATGATAATCTATTACCACACACATGAACCCTATGCAGAGTTAAAGGTTTTACGAAAGGTATAGTATGAACCATAATACACTCCCTTGTTTTATATATTAAAATCACAAAATCTGCAAAAACTTGACCCATTAAAACATTCCTCTATAATAATGATATTCCTGTAAGAGTCCCATCCTGAAACAGTTCTCCCTGGTTTCTGTGTAGCTATTTCAAGACTAAAGTGTCAGTGAAAAGATAGAGCCCATCAGGAAGTAGATTATAGTTACATGTAGTTAAAGTGTGCATGCATGTCTATGGGGTTATGCAGGTTATTATTATCTGAAGGCAAACTTCAATACCGTAAATCGGGAAATTTTCGCGTAAAATATCTTCGCGTTTTATTTTTTCGATGCGTTTATTATTCGTTTTTTGAATCACCCGCGAATTATTTTCAACAATGAAAATTTCGCTACTAAATCCAGCTGGAGAAAAATGGCGGCAAGTGCTAGCGCAGAGTTCCAGAGCACTTACTGTGTTTGTGACTACCATGTGTACTGTGACATGTGAGATGCCAGTCTCTAGAGTTTGAGGGAGCCAACAAATGACAGGTACGTGGTGGCAGTGAAGAAATCAACCACGATTGTAGGACATGTGGTCAAAAGAACTAACTAACTCTGCCTCCACTTCGCAATTCGCTCGAGCAATAGCCCGAGAAGGAACAGGACAGAGATCCCTTTGGATCTGGAAGACCATCCTTCTGCTTCAAATACTTGAGAGACATGACTGCAATGCAAGCTAGCTAGCTAGTATACGCTATGTGCTTCCTACCGTATATTTCAATGTTTTAATAATCCGTTGTAGAAAATATTTCACGTGTTTAATTTTCGTTGTTTGAGCCAACCGCGAATTATTTTTAACAACGAAATTTTCCCGATTTACGGTAATTATAGCATGGGGAATTATTAACAATGTGACCACAAAATCAATGAAAATTCCCCAATTTACAATGGCTCCATTATTAAGTCATAATATTCTATTGTGTACATGCAGAATGTGAACCCTATGGCTGCATCAACTCCACCACAAGTTACCCAGAGTCTGAGAATAATCAGCATCATTGGAGGCATTCTTTCCATCATTTTCCTCATCCTCACCATTCTCACATATTTGATCTCAAAGTAAGTGTACTTGGGCATTCTTTCGATCAATTACAATTTCTTACAATCATGGTGACCTCTTAGTACATAATGGCCTCTTATTTAGTTGGTACAAGCATTATATATGCTTGTTTGTGTATTGGGCATTTCTTCTATAGTTATTATTATGACCTTTTAGCTGAAATGATCTTCCTGCCACTCTTTTTGCTTGCACTATAGGAAATTACGGTCCAGTACTCACGGACAAATTCTTGTACACATGTGCTTCTCCCTGGTTGGACTGTACATCTCCTTCATCATATCTTCATTCATTGGGGAAGAGTATCAAAAAATCCTCGCTGCAGCAAGAAAGCCAATGTGTATTATGTTCTCTGCCCTTGTTCACTACTTCTTCCTGGTGTACTTCTGCATCACTGTCGCTCAGTCCGTCCTGCTGTACCTCAAGTTGGTCAAAGTGCTAGGGACACAAAATCTTCTCTCACAGTATCAACTAAAAGTTGGCATTGTTTGCTGGAGTAAGTAGATATTGGTTACTGGCATTGTTGTTGTTTTTTTTCAAGGGCCAGAGTATAACACCTTATAGAATAAACAGAGGAGTATGTTACTTAGCTTTATGAAACAAACCACCAACGTTTCAATCTGAATACTTTAGCTTTCATCAGGGTGATACAATGTGATGTTGTTTGCTCACCAATTGAACATGTTACATGAATATATCCTAATTTTGCTTTGTTCATGCATGTGCTATGTCCATATTGAAATAACTCAATGCAATGTTATGTGACAACCTTATTAACCAAATTCTAACTTAAAAACTGTATTCAGCACTTCTTGGTTTAACTTCTATATCAGCTTGCCTCAAAGTGCATGTTTCATCACATCCTTGTAAATGATAATCTGTTTATAGCTACAACACTGAGTAATTTTCCCATAGCTAACATGAATTTTTGTTTTATCCTCATGCAGTGCTCCCTCTCATCGTTGTTGGACTTTTCCTGGGACCAGCACACACTTTCTACATGCAAGACCAACCTAATAATACTGCCATGTAAGTGACTCAAACTAGCTATAAAATTTTCTATCTGCTGACTCACATGTAGCTACAGTCTGTTCAGTTGGCCATGGTGCCTTAATCTGTGATATGTATCTGAATAATAATCTACCAGCACAATTATCTCCTGGTTTTTTGAGATCATAAATAAATGTTTTGAAAACAAATGTACATCTGCTATACATAGATCATTGGGATAGTATAGTTTATTCTCGTGATGAACATTGGGTAAAATGAGCATTTGTAGTTTATTCTTGTGATGACCTTTAGGTAAACTTAGCATTACAGTTTACAGTGGAACCCCTCTGTATAATGGACACTCTGAATAAAGGACACCTTTCTGTAAAGGACACTTGTTGCTGTCCCACCATAGTACTTTGTGTATTAAACAATACCTCTCTTTAAATCAGAGGTTCCACTGTAGTCTTGTAATGACCATTAAATTTAGGTAAACTGAGCATTCTTGAGCTGAGCCCATAATGTAGTAGTGATAAAAGTCCCTGTATATATTATATATGTAGAAACATTCAATTATAGTCACTTCATCATACTGACTCATGATTATTAGCAGCCTTGTGGCTGAAATTAAGTCCAACCATTATGAAGGACTGTTTCATCAAAGCACCTTTGAGAAAACTGCTAAGCATCAATAATCTAACAAGGAGTATCACATGATAGTATCCACTTAACAGGAATCAAGATAAAGCACATACGTGTGATAATTACCAT
Organism: Crambe crambe; assembly: GCA_963924555.1. Lineage (NCBI taxonomy): Eukaryota > Metazoa > Porifera > Demospongiae > Poecilosclerida > Crambeidae > Crambe > Crambe crambe. The sequence continues at coordinate 5,701,902 of OZ004582.1, forward strand.
ATTCTTCAAAACTATGATGACTTCTAAGCTCGTACTTGACAATATTTTAACTATGAAAGTACTATATATGATTCTGCAATTTAGAGTTCAATTACTCCATTAATGGAATTGTCCTGCTTTATTAGATTTGAAAAGAACTAAATAATACCCATTATCTTTTGTATCATTTCAGATGCTTCCCTCAGCAGTGGCCACTGTACTTTGGAGTTGTTACACCATTTGCCGTCATTTATATATTCAATGTTGTCATGTTTGTCATCATTCTGGTCTCTGTTCTTCGTCATGGCACTAAGAAGGATGGAAAAGAATCAAAAATGAAGAGACTGATGAAGAAAGCAATAATCACACTCGTTCTTGCTGTCATGTTTGGTCTTGGGTGGATCTTTGGCATCTTATCATCAATCCCTCTTGATGTTATCAGTATTCCATTCAGTGTCCTATTTGTCATCATTGTTGCATTTCAAGGACTGCTCATCTTCCTTCTTCACCCCTGTCGCTCAAAGGATGCCCGTGAGGAATGGAAAAAGTGGTTTCACATTCTCACCTGTCGATCGCAGACCTATCAGAACCAGTTGAAGCAATCTAAACAGTCTAAAAATCAAAGTAGCGATCACTCCTCCTCCTCCTCCACAAGTAACACCTTCAATCCCAACAGGAGAGGCTCAAATCAGCCTACACTATCATCTACTGCAGATTCCATTGCTGCCAGATATGGTTACAATCGACGCAGGTCCAGTGACCAGTCTGTGTCTACTGAGGGCACTAGTACTTTGCGGATGGCAACTCTTAAAGAGGTCGTCGAAGAGGAAGAAGAAGACCATTTTATGACAGATGAGTCTGCCTCAATTACCAAATCGGATTTGGGTGCCAGCCCTATTAATTGTACACCCTCAATAAAGAAAAAGCCTTTGCAGAAGGAAGTGTTCATGTTTGAAAACACAAATGCTTTGGTTACCTTCGAGGATGAAAATCAGTCGTCTGAATTTGTCAATGTGATCGAGTCTGTGTTTAATGATTCTGATCTGATGGAGTTTTCATCTTCTGACTCAGACTCCATGACCTTCCAGAACAGGAATTTTGATGACGGTCGACACGAAGCTGAAGGTGAGGCTGAAACAGTGTTCTACAACTTTGAAGATGACTGTTGAGTAGCTACAGTCAAAAAATTTTTACTAACAATAGTAACTTGTATTTCATTTAATCAAGTATTAAGCTAATAAACATTAGCTATAGTTTTTTTTAATCCACCATTTTTATTTCCAACAATAATTATTGTAATTAAAGCTTAATAATTCAATCTCACCACTAAAATTAGTAGCTACCTAAAATTACTTGCAGGAAGTCAAATACCCAAATTAGCTACAGTAATTTTGGAACCATAGGGTTGCTTTTCCAAGATAATTATGGATAGCTTTTTTTAACCTAACCTATATTTCTTGCTGAATCAAGAATACAATGACGTGCATTAAAATTTGAACTATATATACTGTATGTTAATTGTATGTAGCTAGGGGTGCTTGTGAGAAGGTTAATGCAGCCAATACAGCTGTTGCTTCTTTTTGAATATACTGCTTAATATGGTTGGATATTTTTCTGGCATTACGTAGCTAATAAGAGTTTCTCACATAAGAGCTAAAAACAGAATTGTTATTATTTTTGATAAACATAACTGTTAGCTCAGGTAAAACTAATCATCGTTGATATTATGGAGAGGTGCCACTGGTGTCAAGTTTAGGCTTGGGGAACATGCAGAGGGACTTGTGCTCCACTGCTTGCATGCATACAGCTATAATGAATATGCCTTGACTGCATACCTGCACAAAAGCAATTAGCTAGATATTAATGTTATTTATTGGGGTGTCTAGACGATCTCTTAATTGGGTGCCACGCCCCCTAGCTATAAATCAGCACGGCAACGCCCCTATTTTATAAAAGTTCGCTAGTCTATCCATAGTCTATCGCTCGGCAAGAACTTCACTCCTACAGGTATAATAGCTAATAGCTAAATTCTGCCATGGCTAGCTACTAGGCTAAAAACTAAAATTTTATTTCTTTATGTTGCAGATCAACTGTTGCAACAGAACGATGTTTTCGTACATCATACTCAGCGCTGTACTAATCGCACTGATCCCTAGTGCCTCCGCTCAGAGCCCGATAAACTTAGGAAGTTGCTCGCTAGAACAAGTCAACGAGTACATCCTCACTCTTCCGAATGCAGGGAGATGCGTGGTTGCTTCTGGTGTTGTAATTGGAGGAGGCTCTAGCATCTATTCCCATTTGGGCGTATTCTGCACTAGAGAATGTGGAGGTGCTATTTCAGCATATCTTCTTCTAAATTGCGGTGAAGATGTTATACCAAGTGTTATAAGCGCTTACCTAACCTGTTTGCCAACTAATGGTACTCTTCGTTCATTTGATGGTCGTTGTGGACCTACTCTGCCTGGTCTTTTAGATGCTGGAATTCTCACAACTCTTAGTCCTTGTGCAAGTTATAATATTTCAAGCCCTAACACCTGCCCAACTGGTTGTGCGAATGCTCTTTCAACTGCTGTAGTTGGTCGACTTGGATGTTGTTTCCAAGCTGTCTACAATGACACAATACTACTATCAAGCTATGCAATGGCTGGAGCATTGAATGCATCTGGCGTTGCTTTGATAAACAAAGTCAGGTATCCAATGCTTTGGTCTGCTTGCAACATGAGCTTGGTACCACAATGTACATCACCATATCCCAGAGATCCCATGTACATTGTAGGTACTTGCACAGCAACCGATTTTGGCGATTTCTTTTCTGCAAGATCTATTTCTCAAACTTGCATGAATGATATTACAAATCTTAATCAATCTCTTGATTTCTTTCGTACTCCTGCTGGTATGCAAACACTTGATAGAACATGTACTCAGGAATGTGGTCGTCCTCTCCGAATGTTTTATGACAACACTTGCCATGATGAAACTAATGGTCTTAGTATCGAAAACTTCTGTCTTCCATCCAACGGAAGGAGAGGCAATCGCTGTCGTTATGTGCTTGATCGCTCACTAATTACTGATCCTGTGATTCTTAATCTTGTAAATTGTTATACTTTTGACCCTTCAAACCCAAGCAGTACCTGTCCTGTTACTTGTAGAAATGCTTTATCTTCTCTATCCTCTGAATTCGGCTGCTGCTATCAAAACATTTATAATACCACAGGATATTTAGATGCTTTGGTGATCGATGAAAGTATCACATTTGAAGAAAGGTCCTTCTGGTACGGGATTAGTAATCCGGCACTTTGGAATAGGTGTTCCGTTCCTTTGGTGCAAGCATGTACTGGAGAACCTTTCTCTGCTATTACACCTACTGGTGGTGCAGTCAAGTTCATGGCTTCCTTCTCGGTTTTGCTCTTTGTGCTTGTAGCATCTTTTAATCTTTGAAAACATTAAGGATTTATAGCTAAGTTTAGAGTACTGTGTAGCTACCAATGAAGCTATCATTGAGTTCTTTCTTTTGATTAGGTATTGTTAGCTATGTATTATTGTAGTCGTGATTAAAAAAAATATATATTATACTTTTGCTACAATGATCATTATTGTTATTGCAGCAATGACTTGTACCATTAGTTACGTAAGAAAAGTGCTGTGGAATCCCTGAATAAAGGACACATTATTTTTTGGTCCTTTGTACAGATGTAGTGTTAAGTGATTTATAATGTATCACAATGGTTATAATAATTATACTGTATCATTATTGTATCACTCTTGTTAAACATGGGAGGTTTAATATCTTTTTAGATTCTCAGAGGATGTCCACTAATATCGTTCCTATCAACACAGTGCATTCATTGACTTCAATTGGAACTATGATGGAATTTTCGCCCATGCTTATAAATATCTGATATCATACATAGGAGCATGGCTATTTTATGTAAGTTACAAATGTAGTATTAGATGTAGCACTTTAATTATCTTAGAATAACACGAAACCCTTTACCAATCTCATGACACGTACGTGTACATAAAATCAATAAAGGGTGTCATTACTAGATTGGCTTAGAGAAATAATAATAAGACTTTGGACAAGGCCTATATACTTCTGCATGAGATTATCTTATTATTATAGTCTGCCATAGCTGCATCCCTATACCAGACTAGTAGTTCACTTACATGTATAATGTGTGACCATAATGTGTCAATCATTTCCCACTTTGGCTGTTGTTCTGAGGTTTCACTGTACTTAGCTAACATCATCTCCAGTTGATCAGTGATCTCCTACTAACATCGACTTCAAATACAATTATTTTGACTATTATAATTATAGTTAATTAATCTTTTATTAAATCTTACAGTATAGCCATTTTCATCATTCTATTTAAGGGAGTATGATCCAAGACACCTCTAAAATTATTGCATTCTTTGTGTGCTCTGTGGTTCCTAATTAACTCAATCTTGTACCCCCCCCCCCCCCTGCACCCTGGGTGTGGTGATTTTTATGTAGTGCACTGTCAGTTTGATCAATAGATGGTCTGATTCATCCATTCTCATGCAGTTGTAAGAGACACTGTTGGAGCTAACTTTACTAAAGCTATACAAGCAAGGTACATAATTATAAAGGTCTGAGCACACCCACATAGCCAATGTATCTAGTTTATTTATTCATCATCATAATTTGAACCAGGTAAGTATTAGTTCGCTGAGAAAAGCGATAAAGGTCAGTTCTATCAGAGAGTGCGGTGAGAGTGCGGTAGCACTCTCTAAGTAGGGATGGCAGGTAGGACAGTATAAACTAAAAACTCTTCTTTCTCTTCTACCCTTACTCTACAGGTTCTCAGAAGGCTACAGTGAATTATTATATCTACAAAGAAGAGAGGAGAATGTTCAAAAGCCAAAAATTCATTCGCTAACATAAGAAAAAAACGAGTTCTAAAATTGACCTTTCGTTCTTTTTCTTTTATAAGGATAATAATAATAATAATCAGATCGACGTACCGACTTACTGGCTATAGTTAGTGATACCATAGATACTATAACCTCCGGACACGGGATTGGAAACGGGTGGTTCGCGCGAGATTTTAGAATACAATCCGCGTTGTTTGCTGAGTCAGCAAAGACGTTGCCAAACAGTAGTGAAGGCAAGTATTTCGCAAATAATGGCTGAAGCTATAGGAGAAACGTCTTCAACTACAAGTAAGCATAGTAAATTATAGATTGTAACCTTAAATCCAGCTATGTAATTCACTTTTTAGGCCCCTCTCAGTGAGTCTGAGATATTAATTCAGGCAGTAAAAGAAGGTAGCTAATGGGTTTAAAATTCCTTCATCAGATGCTTCTGCATCTCTGCTATGGATTAAAGCAAAACTTGAAAGCTGACATTCATTCCTGCAGTCCAGGCACCATGCATATAACTCTCTTGCAGCTAGCAAACTTGAAACAGCTCTGACTATTTAAAGTCAGCTGTAAACAAAGGTGGGAGTTTATAATTATAGCATTTGTTCATCGGATGAATTCATCTTAATGTGGAAGAAAATGTGATGAATTTCCCATCTTCCAGAATATCATCTGATTTTTTTTTTTAGGTGAACATATGGGGGATCTACTGTTACAGCAGCATGTCCTTTCTCTTATCAAGAGCCACTTTGAGGTATGCTGCTGGATACATATATAGAACTGTGAAGGACAGAGTCCATGGTATACTATTGTAGGAGCAATTAAGAAATGTCATGTAGAAAAAAGATGAAATCATGGGAGAAGTAATGAATTGGTCTATATATTAAGATGAATGTCGAAATTGGGAAGGAGTTGCTGAAAATGATCATTGAAGGGTGGATCAAGATGAGGGAGTTCTCATTTGGTGATGCGTGGTTGAAACTTTAAGCAGAAGTCCCTCCAACATTCTAAAGGTCCTCATCACCAATAAATCAAGAATTCATGCAGCATGCATATTTTTTCTGAATATATTATAATGATTCATTCATGTTTGGAAATCATTCTCCACTTTGCATTTTCTTTTTCTAAATCAGGCTTGGAACTGTGAGCCCTGCAATTGCCTCTAACTGGACCTCTGCAAAATGTATTAATCACCCATAGTGCTTGAGTGTTGTTGATAAATTCCTTGACACTAGGATTATCATGAGTTCCACCTCTTTGTCGCTGGCACCCACAAAACTTTTCAGTGGATCCTGGCAAAGGTGCTCACTCAAAAAAAATTTTTTCACTCCATCAATGGAAAACAGAATATTCCATTAATGATAATAGAATATTAGCAAGCTAACAAGAAGCTCTAGCTAGCTAGCTACCTGTCATTTTCAAACCCAGCAAGGTCTCAGGGCTAAGGAGCATTTTCTTTTTCTCAACTTTGGAAAACCCTTTCATTGCTTTTATACTCCATCCAAATAGACAAGAAACTCTTCCTTTAGCCACTATTATATATAATAAAATGTAATAATAAAAATCATTACAGGTAGGAGTATAACCATGCATTTAGTTCAGAGTTGACCCAATTGGGTTTTTAAAGTTTATGGTTATAGCATATTTATGATGTGTAACTTAAGGCTTACACTAAAAGTCAACTCCTCTAACTATGCACATGCAAAACTACTTTTATTTTGCTACAACATCAACTAGTTATTTTTCATAGTAAACTTCTCCCAGACTGGTAAATTGAGCACACAATTACAAACATTAATGGCCTCCTGAACTTACAAAACCCAGATTTTTTCCCAGTAATATTCAAGTCTTGGGGGAAAAAAGCATTCTATAACAAACTTTATCTCTATGTATACCATTTGGTGGAAAAATTAATGCAAAATAGTTTAATTCAACACAGAAAACCTTTCACACAGTTTTCTTCTCCAGGAATTGACCAACCACGGCAAAACTAGCCATATTAATGAACTAGGGTTTAAATTTTTGTTTTAAGTATCAAAATGAGTAGTATAAAGTATTAGATAAATTATTTTCTTACCGGCTCGCTCTATTCATCCGCTTCAGAGTGCTGTCTTTATTCTCCTTTTATGTGCAGTCAACAAAAATTACAACGCGGAGTGCACGCAAGCAATTCAATGGTTGTCATAGGCGCACGTGAGCCCGTTTCCAATCCCGTGTCCGGAGGTTATAGTATCTATGGTGATACCGGATGCTATGGTGGGCGGGGTCAATTTTTTATACGTAAGAATAATACTGCAGGACGGTGTTACAGTGATATGTATTTCCCAGTGGCGCGTGTTCCCCGAACGCATAACTCTAGGGATATCTGTTCGCCCACGCGAAATCAAACGTCACTCTCAAAACCTGCAGTGATATGTGTTCCCCACGTGCTAATTTTCGTTTGATGCTAGTAGCAAAGTGTGGCATGGAAGAAGAAAGATAGCTACTTGGGTTATATTGAGAAGCAAGAATATCTTCCTGGTTTTAACAGCAATCAGATAAGGGCAAGCAAGAGTTATCAGCTGATAGCTAGGTGATCAGCTGCACTACATTCTGATGGTTCTACTTTCCAAAGACTTATACTTCGAGGAAGAAATGAAGTAGACAGGGTCTTTATGGAATGTCGTTCGACGGCATAGAATACTATTTGGTAAAATAAAGGCTTGTTATTATTGGCCAAATTATTACATGAAGAGAAGGTTAGAGTAGCTTTAGCTATAGCTACGTAGCTAGTGATAATTCAATCATCACATACACTTGTGCACATGTTGATCTGAAGTTCAGCTGGCCATCATTAGAAGAGCTAGTAACAGACTATTTGCTGACAACTCTGCATGCAGGAGCCTATCATGCAATGTACATTTGGTCTTGCCAGATTTGGTCCATGGGAGCATACTCTGTTCATTCCATGGACAATATCTATGTAGCTACTAACTGCCCTCACAATGAAAATACTGCAATCATATCATATTGGCCATTGAAATGGCTCTAACATGCATGTTGAAGTGATTTCATGCTTGCACTTCGCCTTGCAGTTTTACCCTCTCTATAGTTGTTACACTAATAATAGACTATAGTGTCCCCACTCACAAGCTAACCTCTATTGGCTCAAGAGCCTGCACATTTTTCATTAGATACAGACTTGCTCATCATAGCTCATCATTTTTCCTAACCACATCATGCCTTGTATATAAAAGACTGAGACATTCTTGGTCCTATGCGCGCATATCTCAGACTTCTATTATGTTTCCCCTCAGTTTAATGCAATCTGAATAATGTGACTGTGCATAAAATAGAACACATGACTTCTATTGTCAGTGATATGTTCCCCTCAGTTTAATGCAATCTGAATGAACTCTATATAGCTACATCGTAACATGGGATAAGCACATATCACTGATTCTGTTTCCCCTCAATTTAATGTGGACTGTGCATGATCACTGACTTATAATTATTGTGTTTCCCCTCAATATAATGCAATCTGAATGGACCTGCACACATATCACTGACTTCTAATGTCAGTGATATGCGTTTCCCCTCAATTTAATGCAATCTGAATGGAGATAAACACACTTCTAATGTCAGTGATATGTGTTTCCCCTCAATTTAATGCAATCTGAATGGACTGTTCATGAGATAAACACATATCACTGGCTTCTATTGTCAGTGATATGTGTTTCTCCTCAATTTAATGCAATCTGAATGGACTTGCATGAGATAAACAATTATCACTGACTTCTATTGTCAGTGATATATGCTTCCCCTCAATCAGAATGGACTGTGCATGAGATAAACACATATCACTGACTTCTATCATCAGTGATATGTGTTTCCCCTCAATTTAATGCAATCTGAATGGACTGGACTGTTCATGAGATAAACATATCACTGACTTCTATTGTCAGTGATATATGTTTCCCCTCAATTTAATGCATGACATGAGATAAACTTATGAAGAAAATCAGATTCGAACTAACACACAACTGCCTTCAAAGCAATCACACTACCCTTATGCCACTTCTCTAATAATCACTGACAATATAGAAGTCAGTGATATGTGTTTATGGTTTCTATATACAATTTGATTGTCACAGTGAAACTTTAAATAGAACTAAGCTTTCGTACGAAAGGATCGAGTGATAGATATCCGCTGGTGAATCAATTATTGTGGGCCTCTGGTAAACTTTTGAGGGGAGTGGCTATGTGTTTTCACTCATTAACTCAATTTAATGCAATCTGAATGGACCCCCATCACTGACTTTTAATGTCAGTGATATGTGTTTCCCCTCAATTTAATGCAATCTGAATTGACTGCTCATGAGATAAACACATATCACTGACTTCTATTGTCAGTGATGTGTTTCCTATCTGAATGGACATGCATGAGATAAACAATTATCACTGACTTCTATTGTCAGTGCGTGAGATAAACACATATCACTGACTTCTATTGTCAGTGATATGTGTTTCCCCTCAACTTAATGCAATCTGAATAGACTTGCATGAGATAAACACATATCACTGACTTCTATATTGTCAGTGATATGCGTTTCCCCTCATTGACTTAATTTAATGCAATCTGAATGGACTTGCATAAGATAAACACAAATCACTGACTTCTATTGTCAGTGATGACTTCTGTTGTCAGTGATATGTGTTTCTCCTCAATTTAATGCAATCTGAATGGACTTGCATGAGATAAACAATTATCACTGACTTCTATTGTCAGTGATATGTGCTTCCCCTCAGTTTAATGCAATCTGAATGGACTGTGCATGAGATAAACACATATCACTGACTTCTATATTGTCAGTGATATGTATTTCCCCTCATTGACTTAATTTAATGCAATCTGAATCAGGGTTTTTTGGCTTTGCGCGGGAGGGGGGGGGGAGGGCACATCCCCCTCCCGTATATTCCGATCGGTGAGCTTCCCCCCCAAGGTAAAATTCCTAGATGAAACCCTGTGAATGGACTTGCATGAGATAAACACGAATCACTGACTTCTATTATCAGTGATATAATAATTATGTTTCCCCTCATATTAATGCAATCTGAATGGACTGTGCATGAGATAAACACATATCACCAACTTTTATTGACAGTGATATGTGTTTCCCCTCAGCAATCTGAATTGACTTGCATGAAATAAACACATATCACCGACTTCTATTGTCACGCAATGATATGTGTTTCCCCTCAATTTAATGCAATCTGAATGGACTTGCATGAGATAACCACATATCACTAACTCAGTTTACATAATGCACTCTGAACCATGCATGGAATATTAGCATGTATCTAGCTAGCTTACCATGATGTGAGAGATTATTATGGCAGAGTATAGTGGAAGGATCTGTCCAGAGTACATACTCTTTTTCCCCATCAAAGGGAGAGAGGAGGAAGTTTTCATCACAGTAGCCCAATGACATGGTATATATGCCCAGATTAGATATAGCTATTAGCTATAGAGTTATTATTGGTTGTTAATTGTTACGACATTAACAGACAGCTGAGGTGGACACTTACTTGAGGGGTATTCAGAGTGATGTTCAAAATAAGAAAACAATTACCAACCTGTATAGCTATATTGCAAGTTATGTGCTCTGGCCTGAAGTAGCTGCTATTGGTACAAAGCTAGCTATACATAGCTATAATGCTTGAAATGATACTTTCTTTTAAATGCAGGCAATGATTCTCCTTATAAGCAAAAGATTTGGACTCTGCTATAGCTAGAGATGCAAGATTTGCAGCAGTTACTCAAACAGAACAAAGAATAGCTATAGCTATATATAGTTATAATTAATGTATCACTATGACATCACTTTTTTTTGTAAATAATTTGGTGTACAACACCAGGACCATGCATCAACTAGCATAGCATGGCCCTACACAAGAGATAGGGAAAACAACAATGGGGAAAAATCAACAACAAAAACGAAAACAACAAAAAAAAAAAAAACCAAAATAAAAAAACGACAAAACACTAGCTACAAAATTTTTTTGATAGCTATTTTAAATGCACTATTTTGAAGATAGGGAGATGGTACAGTGTCCCACGAATGTACCACACTCACAAAGACTGACACTTTGTGATAGTTTATTCGAACCAAAGAGTTGACCTGTTGGAGGTTTGAATTGCTTGCAGGGAAAAATATCATGGGTGGTATAAGAGAATAGCCAGTCATAATTCTTCAGCACAGACACAGCTTCTGACAACTCCTTCTGGAGAGAGTATATAGCCCAATCCAACTCCTCACCAGTGGCAGAGATACTGGGGGGGGGGGGGGGGGGGGGGGGGGGGCTCTAGCCCCCCCACTTTTTGATAGTTGATAATTGAATAATAGCTATACATGTATTATTAGTACATTGTGGTATGTGCCACCAGCCCCCCCCCCCCCCCCCCCCCCCACTTTTGTTGTGGTGTTTCTGCCCCTGCTCACACACAATCTGGAGCATCCCCTAAGCTACTGCTCTAACAAGCTCATTATAACTGAATAGCTATAATCATGCTTTGTTATAGCAAACTATTATACAGTGGAACCTCTCTAAAATGGACCAAGCATTTTTTGTCTGTAGTTTATAGCTACAATTAAGGGATCATATCTACTGCATGCCACCCCTGAATTGCAGATTACCTCCACCACACATGTACAAAGACCACACACCATTAGTAGCTATCAGATTATGGCATAGCTAATCCCGGCAGGCGAGGGAACAATTTACCCTGGGGAACATCTATCCCTGAGCGCTTAAAAAAAACGAAATCCAGTGTTATGCGTTCGGGAGAACAGATATCCCTAGAGTTATGCGTTCGGGGAACACGCGCCACTGGGAAACACATATCACTATAACAACGGCACCAAAAGTGACCAAGATATAACCTGGCTGCGAAGGTCCAGATCCAAAGAAATCCAGGAAAAAAACATATCAACAGAATCCTAATATTCTAGAGAATCTAACTGTGACAGTTTCTTTTAGATAGAGTGCTAAATTTAGATTTGATGTTCAAAAACATATTTAAATTTCGATTTTCTTACGATATAACACTTGAACAGGTCATGAAACCATATTTTTTGGAAACTGCATCAAAAACTGATCCTGGTACCTTGGATAACTTCTTGTATCAAGCGGAAAAGAAGGCACGCAAGAAGGATAAGGCATTCAACTTATATAACTGATGGGTCAAAGTTCATGACCTCAACCCTTTCCCACTAAATTTGAATCTGTGCTGCCTCAGGTGAATAGCCTAACCCCCCTCACCCCCATAGTACAGTAAAATAAAAGTGATGAAAAATGCTTGAATTCTGAATCAATCTCTGAACAACATAAATCAGTTCTGGCTGTGGAGTAATGCTGCAATCTGTTCCTTAATAACAGCAAAGCTCCCAGATCCTGTACATGACTTTGAACATCAATCACTGTCCACTAGATCCTGTACATGACTTTGAACATCAATCACTGTCCACTGCAAAGCTTGGCAGCATAAATTGCAGACTTAATGCCACAAATTCTAAAATATAGCAAAGCCGTAATACAGTAAATTTGAAATGAGCAATCAAAAACACGTTTTACATGGGGAGGGTAGGTCTACTGAAGTTCCTAACTTTGTTAATGTTGTGTACATTCAAAATAGAGACAGACTCTAGGACAACAATTGTACAACAGTTCCTACTAGTCTGGTGTTATCCAGACTACATGGCCTATTTTTTTTTAAATTTACCCTTAGTTCTATACTCACTTTCATACTCTTCCATATGAACTTTGTTTGAAGAAAATCCATCTAGTAGATCCTAAGATACGAGCAAAAGATTGCAGTACTATTAGCCATAATGACCTTTAACCTACTTTGGAAAGGTGCCGTTTTCTTAATTAAAAGAAAGTAAAATTTTCCTGTACAATTTCAATTGTAAAATGTTACGTATCTCTGCTTCTACTGGATGGATTTTTATCGGATAAAGTTTATCTGGCTGAGGAAAAAGAGCTTAATATTTTTAAGAAATAAATTTATAGTTTCATAGTATTTTAAAAAATAGCCCGGTATCACTACTAGTACAGGTATAATAGCTAATAGCTAAATTCTGCCATGGCTAGCTACTAGCTAGGCTAAAAACTAAAATTTTATTTCTTTATGTTGCAGATCAACTGTTGCAACAGAACGATGTTTTCGTACATCATACTCAGCGCTGTACTAATCGCACTGATCCCTAGTGCCTCCGCTCAGAGCCCGATAAACTTAGGAAGTTGCTCGCAAGAACAAGTCAATGAGTACATCTTCACTCTTCCGAATTCAGGGAGATGCGTGGCTGCTTCTGATGTTGTAATTGGAGGAGGCTCTAACATTTATTTCCATTTGGGCGTATTCTGCACTAGAGAATGTGGAGGTGCTATTTCAGCATATCTTCTTCTAAATTGCGGTGAAGATGTTATACCAAGTGTTATAAACGCTTACCTAACCTGTTTGCCAACTAATGGTACTCTTCGTTCATTTGATGGTCGTTGTGGACCTACTCTGCCTGGTATTTTAGATGCTGGAATTCTCACAACTCTTAATCCTTGTGCAAGTTATAATATTTCAAGCCCTGACACCTGCCCAACTGGTTGTGCGAATGCTCTTTCAACTGCTGTAGTTGGTCGACTTGGATGTTGTTTCCAAGCTGTCTACAATGACACAATACTACTATCAAGCTATGCAACAGCTGGAGCATTGAGTGCATCTGGCGTTGCTTTGATAAACAAAATCAGGTATCCAATGCTTTGGTCTGCTTGCAACATGAGCTTGGTACCACAATGTACATCACCATATCCCAGAGATCCCATGTACATTGTAGGTACTTGCACAGCAACCGATTTTGGCGATTTCTTTTCTGCAAGATCTATTTCTCAAACTTGCATGAATGATATTACAAATCTTAATCGACCTCTTGATTTCTTTCGTACTCCTGCTGGTATGCAAACACTTGATAGAACATGTACTCAGGAATGTGGTCGTCCTCTCCGAATGTTTTATGACAACACTTGCCATGATGAAACTAATGGTCTTAGTATCGAAAACTTCTGTCTTCCATCCAACGGAAGGAGAGGCAATCGCTGTCGTTATGTGCTTGATCGCTCACTAGCTACTGATCCTGTGATTCTTAATCTTAAAAATTGTTTTACTTTCGACCCTTCTGATATGAGCAGTACCTGTCCTGTTGCTTGTAGAAATGCTCTATCTTCTCTATCCTCTGAATTCGGCTGCTGCTATCAAAACATTTATAATGCCACAGGATATTTAGATGCTTTGGTGATCGATGAAAGTATCACATTTGAAGAAAGGTCCTTCTGGTACGGGATTAATAATCTGGCACTTTGGAATAGGTGTTCCGTTCCTTTGGTGCAAGTATGTACTGGAGAACCTTTCTGCGCTATTATTACACCTACTAATAATCCAGCTGGTGGTGCAGTCAAGTTCATTGCTTCCTTCTCGGTTTTGCTCTTCGTGCTTGTAGCATCTTTTAATCTTTGAAAACATTAAGGATTTATAGCTAAGTTTAGAGTACTGTGTAGCTACCAATGAAGCTATCATTGAGTTCTTTCTTTTGATTAGGTATTGTTAGCTATGTATTATTGTAGTCGTGATTAAAAAAAATCATTATTGTTATTGCAGCAATGACTTGTACCATTAGTTACGTAAGAAAAGTGCTGTGGAATCCCTGAATAAAGGACACATTATTTTTTTGTCCTTTGTACAGATGTAGTGTTAAGTGATTTATAATGTATCACAATGGTTATAATAATTATACTGTATCATTATTGTATCACTCTTGTTAAACATGGGAGGCTTAATATCTTTTTAGATTCTCAGAGGATGTTCCACTAATATCGTTCCTATCAACACAGTGCATAAAAATTAATTCATTGACTTCAATTGGAACTATGATGGAATTTTCGCCCATGCTTATAAATATCTGATATCATACATAGGAGCATGGCTATTTTATGTAAGTTACAAATGTAGTATTAGATGTAGCACTTTAATTATCTTAGAATAACATGAAACCCTTTACCAATCTCATGACACGTACGTGTACATAAAATCAATAAAGGGTGTCATTACTAGATTGGCTTAGAGAAATAATAATAAGACTTTGGACAAGGCCTATATACTTCTGCATGAGATTATCTTATTAATATATCCCACCTAATACATTTACTCCCATAGAGAAAAGTGCTCTTACTGTCATAAATTCCCTCCCTTAGGGTAAAGTGCGTTATGACTCATAACACACAGTCATAACGCACTGTTCCCCAGGCTATGAATAACAACAGTTTTAGGTTTTCTGAAGCTGACTGTTGGAAGAAGATGATAATGAAGATAATCTATGAGATAATGATCAGATAACATTGTCATTACCTAGCTATTACTAAAGAGTTTATTTCTGTCTCTGTATTATGTTGGTAGTTTATAGCTGACTGTTGGAAGAAGATGATTATGAAGTTAACGATCAGTATATAACATTGTCATTAACTATTACTAAAGAATCTATTTCTGTCTCTGGGTAGTTTATAGCTGATTGTTGGAAAATGAAGAAGTCATCTGGTGCTGGGTCACAAGGAAACTTCTTTTTTTTTTTTGCAATTTTCAACAAGAAGAAATTATTTCTAAGGCCCATTGGTATTTGGCGTCATACCTTCCGCTAGCTTCGCTGTCGCTAGCAAACACAAAACGTGGGTGGAGGAACTCGTTAATAGCTGGGTACGGGTGTGGTGGGCATGGGAGGAGCCTCGTAATTCGTAGTCTTGCTTGAGAGCACGAGGCTAGAGTTGGCGTCTGAACAACGGCACACCACAGGACAGGGACAAGCCATGGCAGGAGTTTTCGTTTTGTTTCGTAACTAAGGGGTAGCTACGCTCTAGCCTCTAGCTACAGACCGACCAATGAAATCGTGCGCCCTGGGGATATATAACAGTTAGAACACGGTAGTCCTGGTGATTATGGCCAAATAAACAACCTTATCCTCGGGCTGCGCCCTCGGATTCGGTTGTTTATTGGCCATAATCACCAGACTACCGTGTTCTAACTATTACTTATAGTCTGCCATAGCTGCATCCCTATACCATCATCTCTCGCTCATAGCTAATAATAAACTGCTAAGGAGTATGTCTCATAATATGACTGTCTGTTTAGCTCCCGGGTAGCTAAGGCTGAAGTTTTATGTGAAGTAAATACAGTAGGATTACTACTAGGCATGATATGCACTATGAAAAATTAGAGATTTCCTTTGCGTTTCCAAGATAAACTTAAGGGAAATGCAGTGTTTTTTTGTAAGATACACAAGGGGCATGGCATATTTCATAAGATTTTGAATAGGAAATGCAGAAATATGCCGTGCCCTTGCGCGTTCTATGAATTTCTTTACCAAGTTTCCTACAGGTTTCAGGCTAGGATATCTCCTATTTTTCATAGTGATGCTAGCAATAATAGGGCTTCATGCACAGTGGAATCCCAGGGTAATAGGCTGAATAAACAGAATAATAGGCTGCTGTAAAAATAAAATTGTGTACTACACACAATTGTCCCAATACACACATGAAAAACAAAACTGTATGTATTTTGGGACAATAGAGTGCAGTAAACACTTTCATTTTTACAGTGATACGCACAGTTCAAAAAGTCTTTCATGGCATTTTTAAAATTATAATTATAGTTGAGAATAATAGAGAATAAATGGGTCTGCTGGAGGAGCACTGCAGAATAGAATAGCTAGCTAATAGGCCAAAAAAAAAAAAAAAAAAAAAAGAAGAAAAAAATAAAGAGCCCCACGCCTAGTTTATACTACAATCAAAATTTTTGTGGTTATTTATGTAGCTATGTGGTTTTGTGTTGCATCCTGTCTGTCTGGTCCATGGGTTTCTGTCTTTCGAGTATGATTTTTGAGTAGGTAACTATAAGCTATTATAGTTCATAGCAAAGTGAAATGCGTGTGGTGGGCCACTATAGTTAGATGATGATATTACTAATAATGCATAGAGCTAGCCCCAAGAGGTAAGGATGCTTGCATAATAATGGGTTCTCTAGGGAATTATGTAAAGCTAGCCATTAATCAGTATACTGATATTTAAGTTGGGAATTCCTTATATGTACTAACATATTTTGGTTATGTAAGGAAGCTGACTTTTGGAAAGTGTCCCTTATGGGTTGTTCCCTTTCCTTTCCTTGCTGTAGCCAAAAGCATAATAAACTGATAAATGTATACACTAAATTTATAAAAGACAGTAGCTAACTTATAGTAAAAATATAAACAGCAATGCCGATTAAAAATGAATTATGCATGTTTTATAAGTGAGAACTTATCATCAGCTGAAGATAATATAGGCTATTATTTTCTTAGAGATACTGAAATCTTTCTTATTAGAATATTAGGCAGTAGCTAGTGGAGGAAGGAATAGCATTGCACGGGGGACGAAGATAAGACTCAGCTCAAAGATGATTAGCATACAGAAACTCATGATAGTGCTGATGAACGTTTTCTGGGAATAAAATATCAGATAAAATCCGATTAAGATGGGGAGGACTCCTGTAAGTATGTACGACTGGTTCATTATGCATTTTGTCTGGAATACCTTCTGACGAATCTTGCGAGTTAGGAATGCCAGTACTAGAATAAATGTCAGTAGGAATATACTGACATTTAAACCAGCAAAGAACCAGGGAAGAAAATTTCTGCGGACACACTTTAATATCACTACCTTTGTAGTAGAGTTATTGTCAGTGCTTGAATTATCAAGAAATGCTTCTTTACTATAGGGATCTGTGATCAATCCAGGTATTACTATGGAGATATCGACAAGTATTGTTATCAGTATTGCAAGAGCAAGATGGTTATCAGATAGGAAAGATCCTGGATTCTTGTAGTGGATGAATATTTTATACATTCTCCATGTTCTTACACAAATGGTTCCGAATAATAGCGTCAACCCAAATGATATCAAGAATTCGAGAATGTTGCGAATAATGCAAATATGCGAGTCAATCAAGTCCGTAAATGGATATAGATTGGTGAGAACTAGCGCTGCAGTGAAGATGTAGCAGCTGATGAAAGCCAGTTGGTTCAACTTAACAGCAGAAGCCTTCATTGATTTCAAATCTCTGTAATAACAAGTTAGAATGTTGAGGGTTAATATCAAAAGGAATACAAGACCTGTGATAAGCAGCATGATGTATGATGCAGGCTTTGGTATAGTCTTAATTGTAATGTTGAACTTATCACTGATGAGTTCATAGAATAAAGTATCTGATTTAATAATCTGGTTCTCAATCCTGTTAAATGTGGTTATTATTTGTCTCTCCCCATTTTCGATTTTTAATGAACATTTTGTTGTGTGCGACCGGATGTGTAATCAAATTTTATCCTTCCAGACAATCCCTCAAAATCCAGCTTTAGCAATTCATTTCTGACCATGTCTGAAGCAATTGGTTGACCATATCCATAAACAGACATGTTAATACTGTTCTTTGAGTTATTAAGTGCCTTTAGAAGTGACCAAGTGGCATCGAAAAATGCTGCACATATATATTCACTGTATTAGTCTGGTTAATGCTGTGGAGATCACTTTTCTGGTAACAATCATAAAATTCTAATAGTGAAATTCCTGAATCTGTGATCGTATTATTATCAGGTCTCTCCAATTGGTGCTCTATGTGTATAGCAGCCTCTACTAACTCTCTCACTTGTTTCTCCGAACAATTATATTAATGTGACGCTACTTCAAACTCCACCGAAGTTATAGTTTCTGTTTCATCTACATTCATGACAAATTGGTATACTGGTAGAAGATAACCTTCACTGTAGGCTATACAGAGTACTTTATTCAGCAAATCTGTACCTAATAAAAGGAAAATAACTCTTACAGTGTTAAACGGAGAGAGATTATGAGCAGATACAGGCAGTTGGTTAATATTAACATTATAATTAGCTGCTTCAACTCTGATGGCGTCCACTACAGATATAAAATATATCCTTGAATCATCATAGAATAAGACAACATGTGTCCAATTTTTAATCCTTATCAAGGACACCATAGCTTTAGCAATGGCCTCTGCTGAGTCCAGAATTCCGAATGAGTAGGGATACAAGATATGATTGTTGAGTTCTTGCGTCCCAGATAAATGAATGTTAACTATTGCTATTTCACTGCGCCCACTAATAGCTGCAACAGACTTGGAGGAAGTGGAGCATCCAGGTCCTACTACACCCACAACTGGGATAGCGCTCGGATCTTTCTCCTGCTGTAAGAGAGAGAGGACGCAAATGCATCCACAGCTCTGAATGGCACGCTGCACCCACTATCAGCTCTTGATAATCTGATGATATATCCCTCCAACATATCCGTTTTGTTATTAGCTATCTCTGACGCCAGTAGTGAAGCGAGGGTCCATCACGTATTGATGGTCTTAAAAGAGGTGGCAGCAGCGGCTGAGGGTAAGGCAGGAGTGTCAGCACCTTGATCTCGCGAAGACCTGCAAGGCACTCACCACAAAGTGCAACACTTAAAATCAGTATGAGAAACATTCTTTAAAGGGTAGGTTGAATGAAAAAAAATTTTTTTTTTAAATATCACCAAAACCCTTTCAAGGTAGTCTATAAACTAAATATATTATACTTTTAATTCACACTATAGCATAACACCCACAAAAAATCATTCTTTTCAGCTAGAAATCGACATTGACATTTACTTCCTGTTGTGGGCGGGGCTTAACGATGACGCAGATGTAGGGATTCGTTTGGCCATATGCTATAAATTATGGCAACAGATGGTAGTCTAGGTGACCATAGTTCTGGAGAAAGCACTTTAGACTCAAGCTCTTCACTAGGAAGTAGTTCAGGTGACAGCTCCCTAGCACTTTCATATGAATCTTCTGAGTTTGAAGGTGCTGATGAGCCAGAAGGAGTGCATCCATTTCTCTATGAGCCTGTTACCAGTAGTGATAGGAGTGATTCAAGTGATGGTGACTCACCTAGACTTCTCAATACAGATTGGTAAGTAAACAACAGTTCAAGTGTATTGAATAGTTAGATTTTTTTTTTGTTTCTCAATGTTGAAGGTGCACTTGTGGTCACTGTATGATAATACCTACAGCTATAGAATGTCTCTGCTGTAGTGAAATTACAGAAATGATGAATAAAAGATCAACAGAAGAAGTAGGGTGTATTACTCTTCACCCGGGGTTTCAAAGTGTTTGCTTGAATAGCTCCTTCAATAGCATTTTCACCATACTGCTGTCTATAGCTATATGCGGTTTGGAGAACCCATGTATTCAAGCAAACACTTTGAAACCCCGGGTGAAGAGTAATACACCCTACTTAGTAATACACCCTACTCCTTCTGTTGATCTTTTATTCATCATTTCTGTAATTTCACTACAGCAGAGACATTCTATAGCTGTAGGCATTATCAAGTGCACCTTCAACATTGAGAAACAAAAAAAAATCAATACACTTGAACTGTTGTTTACTTACCAATCTGTATTGAGAAGTCTAGGTGAGTCACCATCACTTGAATCACTCCCTTCATCATCATCACTACTGGTAACAGGCTCATAGAGAAATGGATGCATTCCTTCTGGCTCATCAGCACCTTCAAACTCAGAAGATGCATATGAAAGTGCTAGAGAGCTGTCACCTGAACTACTTCCTAGTGAAGAGCTTGAGTCTAAAGTGCTTTCTCCAGAACTATGGTCACCTAGACTACCATCTGTTGCCATAATTCATAGCATGTGGCCAAATGAATCCCTACTTCTGCGTCATCGTTAAGCCCCGCCCACAACAGGAAGTAAATGTCTAATGTCGATTTCTAGCTGAAAAGAATGATTTTTTGTGGGTGTTATGCTGTAGTGTGAATTAAAATTGTAATATATTTAGTTTATAGACTACCTTGAAAGGGTTTTGGTGATATTTAAAAAAAAAATTTTTTTTCATTCAACCTACCCTTTAAGCTCGTAGCCTACGTAGCTCCTATTAGGCTCGATCTTGCGTGGGAGGACTATTGCGCATGCGCTATTTTTCTTGCCGTTTCAATATACTGGAAGTATTAGCTATGGTGTATTTTATAGCAGTCTACACAGAATGTCATCCAAATTTGGTTTTCTGCTACCTCCACCATAAGAAAATTAATAATAAACATGAATAGCTAACATGAACCTCTATTTAGCTAATCAGAGAGTGCTCTATGTAGGGTTGTAGTCCGGAATGGGCGTGGCTTCTCTCATTATATAGAACAATACAAACTAGACTCTCTGTATCTCTTCTATTCTTGCTACAGGCTCAACTAAACTGCTTTACATCTGGAAAACAATGCAGAAGATGATGATATGTCCACTCAAACTAGCGTCAACAATTGGCACCAGCCGTCATCTAAATTAAAATTTTCATGATTCCGTTCATCATCATCATCTTTGATGGCTGTAACTTCATGATCTTTTCACTTACAAAAATCAAATTCTTATCAACTTGTACGGTTATAACCACACATTGTACTTTACCATAGGCTCCAACTGTCCTTAAATCTGAAGGACAGTCCTTAATTTTTAGACTCTGTCCTTCAATGGCTTGCTACTGCCCTATTGTCCGTTGTCTAGCCAGCAAACTATGCAAGCTTGCAGTTGTAGTTACAGCACATTATAATTATTATGGGCCTGGCAAATATGCTCTGCTGGACATGTGCAAGGTCATCTGCTCTATTTATAGCTATGAGGTCAGCTGTGCATACTCATTTATTCCATTATTGTGGGTGTGGTTATGTTAATTAGGGGCGTGGTGATTAAAGTATAGATGGGCGTGGTTTGTATCCTTAAAGCATTTTTAGAAAAATTGGAGCCTATGCTTTACCATCATTATCCACAGAGATTTCCTCCAAAATAACAGAAGCTTTCACTGATATTACATCTCTGTAATAACAAGTCAGAATGTTAATATCATAATGAGATTATGTATGATACAACCCTTGATATAGTCTTTATTGTAATATTGAACTTATCACTAATGAGTTTGCCAAATAAAATATCTGATTCAACAAATCTTGTTCTCAATCCTGTTAGCTAAACGTGGCTATTATTTGTCTCTCCCCATTTTCAATAATGATAATGGACGTTTTGTTGAATGTAACTGGACGTGTTACAGTTTATCCTTCCAGATAATCCCTCGAAATCCAGGTTTAGCAATTCATTTCTGATCACGTCTGAAGCAATTGGTTGACCATATCCATAAGCAGACAAGTTCATACTGTTCTTTGCCTTTAGAAGTGACCAAGTGGCATCAAAAAGCAGCAGCATAATATATATTTACATGATCTGTAGCATCCATTTCATGCAGATAATTCCTATAAAGGTGATAAAATTCTGGTAGTGAAATTCCTGAATCTGTTGTTGTGTTCCAATTGTGTCTTTCCAGTTGAAGCCTTACCTACTATTATAGTGAGCTGGCCCAGTGCCTCCAACTGGTGCATGAACTTTAATTGAATGCACTGAAATCATACTTTGATTTCAGTAGCTATAAATTGTCCCATTATTTCAGTATTTTTAATGAATGGAGACATTCTATTATAAAATGTGTATTGTCAATTTTCTGATAAATCAGTGTAGAGAAGGGCTAAATCCAGTAAGGGGATTGAGGGGGTTGCAACCCCCTTGTTCCCAAGCCTGTAAATAAAATGATACACTAATCTAATGTGCATGTGACCTTGAAACTGCAAGCTAAAACGATGTGTCATGCATGTCTTTCTTGACCATAACCTTAGATGATGGCTGTAGTAACCACATTAGTTAAGTTAGCTCATATTATGCTATGTTTCTGTAATTATATTACTTTAGGGTGGAGCAGAAACACAATTTAGCCTAAGCAAATAGCTAGCTAGCTAGGCATGCATGGTCAAATTGCATTATAACTAGTGTCCCTTTCATGGGCCATTAATGTAGGGAAAGAACTCCATTTGACCAATTCATCAAGAATGCTTGAACCATTAATAATTACTATGTAGGGATTGAATTTTATCTCTGAATTTATTTGATAACACATTCTCTTCATAGATTAGGTATCTAAGTAACTAACAAAAAAATGAGAATTAAGTTACAAGTTACGTAGCTACAGGAAAATGAATGCATGAACTAGCTACTTCAAGTTTGAATAAGATTTATCCTCCTACTTTAAAACAGTACACTATTCCACTTCATCTGCTGGCTGTACGGTGTTCTTTTTGCAAGTGGAGCACATTTTCTTTTGTATTTGCTTCAGAGCATCGTGAATTGGCTTGAGTATGATCAGAGCAACCACTGGAGTAGAGAGAGCTAGCAGCACCACCACCAATGTGATAATGTAGATCACTGCTAATTTTATTGTGATACTTCTTGGTGTTGCTGCTACACCTCTTGTAACCACATTATTGTGAATCGTAGTTATTACATTGATGATAACTATCATAACTGTTCCAATTGAGAAAAAGAAGAGGTTTTTGGCAATTGCTTTCTTTATTTTCTTGTTTTCTTCTAGTGTGTTGTGTTTTATATACCATATGGTGAGGAATGCAAAGGTGAGTGTGGTGATTGTTGAACTTATTGCAACCAACCAGATGATAACTAGTATTGCAAAGAAAAAAGAGTTGGGCAGGGACCCACAAAAACCAGCATCGTTAAAAGTATTAGCCATGCTTGCATATGATATCCCAAGAACAAGTGATATAATCCAGTCTATTGATATATATGGAATAATGACGTACCATTTCAGCTTCTTACTATTGTACTTCACAAACAGGTATACCATGATGGCATAGAGAGTGATAGAGGGTAATTGAGTACAGCTTACCAAGATAAAGAGTGCAATAAAAACTTTGCATACTTCCACACTGGCTATGGTTGGTCCTCCATCTGCAAGGGCTACAGCAGGATAGTGGAGCATAGTGGTGCTTCTAGTGATTGAGGCCACAATTTCAGCAGCAAAAACATTGATGAGGACCACTCGTATTTGCCAGTTGATGGCTTTGGCCAAAAGTAAAGCAATGACACAAAGACAACAGAGGACTAAGGTAGGCAGAGCAAACAGGAAAAATAGTACAAGTTGAATAGCTGAATTCACAGCAAAGAATACCTCCTCGTTTACTTCGGTCAAGTTATACCTCAGCATCATTAAATACTGACAGTAGCTAGCTATACAGATAGATCGACAATCGTAACTCTTGTGCACTTTAACTATCTGATGGCAATAATATAGTGAATACATACATGCGCATAATTATAGCAACTTCATAGCTGATGTTAACAGCTATGTAGCCCTACTTCAGGTGCTAAAGTGATGTGGCTAGCTAGGTATTTTTCTATTCATACACACACGTACGTACCTTCACATTGTGACAATGATAGCTAACTTTTTGATTTAATGCACTGATTTATATCACACATCATTCATAATAATATAATATGAGACAAGTAGCTAATGGTCTCTTTGCTGTTGACTTGCCTCGTGAACTTTATGACAAGCATACAGATTTTATGTGTGCTGGTTCTGCATGATGGTGGTTTTAATAACATAATGCAGAGTTACATATAGCTACTGCTGTATAGTAGCGATTACCGACGATTTTCAAAAGTGAGAATAATGTTTAAATATCCATGAACTCAGCTTCAGGACACCGAGAGGATCACAAAGATACCAATATTGTGGGAGTTTTGCTTTGGATTTCATTCGTAGAACGAAATTTTTTTGAAAAAATATTCTAAATTTTCTACGTAGTACGAGTATTTAGATAATAGATAAGAATGGCACAATAATATAATATCGCGATACCTATAATTTAAAGAAACGTATCTAGGGTTAGGAAGGTCGTATAAACATCAAACTTGGACCATTTTGAAGCACTTAAGAAGAACTTTATCAATACACACAAAGTACATGTTAAAAAAGAAATTCAAGATCTCTATACCACAGTACAACCAAACTACAAAAACAAACAAACAATATAATATGATATAACGAAGGTGTATAAAACACAGAGATGAACATAACAGCAGGGAATAATTCATAAACAACTATAAACAATAACTTCACCATTCGATATATCATCCAACAAAGGGAACAAGTACTCACTCTCTTCAGAGTCATAAAGAACTCTGTATTCGTTGGTATCTTTTAGATAGCCTATGACTGTTCCTTTGTACCATTGGAGTCCTTGCTCAGTATCAAATAAGTGTTCGATCCTCTTGTTAACTAACAGCTCAGGGTTGGTCACAAACTGCTCCGCTGGTAATGTCTGCTGTTCCATTGGTAATAATCTTAGAAGGTTGGTAGTTAGCTGAGCAATACTGTGTTGTTTTCCACTGTGTGAAAAGAAAAATACCGTATTATCACTATGGGATTGCTCAAGGACTTTCTTACGGAAATTTAACTGAAGCTTCAATGCTTCACACTTTGCCTTTACTGTTTTCAGCTGTTGAAGACCGTCTTCAATCTCACTTGCATTTGTCCACAAACCAAAGGCTTGAATTTTCTTTGTCAAGGACTCTTTCAATCTGATCTCCTTTTCTTTCTTTCTTATGTAGTCCTCTTCTTTCTTCTTCACTGCTTCCCGTCTCTTGGTGTTGATTTCTTCTCTTCGCTTCTTGAATCTGGACTTCAGAACGGGAGACAGTGTTCGAGCGGCCTTAAAGAGTTTTTCTTTTTCTTCACCTGGCTTAGAATCCAACCACTTTGAGGTTTGGTTATGGGAAAAAAGTAGGAGTGATTCCAGGGCGATGTGAGTGGCATTTGGCTTTTCAGACATCAGTCTGTCTAGTACTGCAAAATCTCGCTCGGGGTTTACATTAGTTGTTGGTACTGATCTTGTTTCTTCAATCACTGCGACATCTCTTACTGTATGAAACTCTCCACCCGGCAAATGATCAAGAAGGAGCCGCTGCACTGTGGCAGCAAAAGATCTGAAAATAAGTTGGAGTAGCTCCTGTACCATGGCATCATCTTCTGCTGATAGGAACAGCATCCTATAAACCTCATCCTCCTTTTCGTGTTGAGATAACAAATGTTCACGTCTCTCCATCACAGCTTGAGCATCTCTACTCCATTCCTCAAACTTCTCCTTCGTTACAGTATAGACATCACTCATGTTCAATACTGATGTAGTGCTCAGTTGCAGATGACGCCATAGAGGGCCTGTTACCAGCTTATCAATCATCCCAAGCGCCCTGCACCCAGCAATGTACTGTGGCACATTCAGGTTAGATAACACAGTCTGTAGCAAGAAGTTTAGTGATCCATGAGAAGTTGAAAGATACTGGATCATGTGGCTTTTCAAAAAGAATACACCGGCTGCATCATGAAAGAGAATATTGAACCGATTCCCACGAAAAGCAGTTAAGGGTAACTTGTCAATATCCTTGCTGCGAAGGTAAGCACGGAACTGAGAGGAGCATCCAGCCTGCTGTGATCCCCTGGAATGAAAGCTCTTACACGCACTGCGTATGAGTACTTGTGTTCCTGAGTATTTGTTTACTTGTAATTCATGACTTTCTTCCCAAAGTTTAACAGTAGCCTCGGCACAATCAGCAAGTCCAACCATAAAATGCAACCCACAGAAGAAGTTATTCATCCGTGTTATATGGCCCTTCTCTCTCTCACTTGTTTCAGCCCAGCCAGCAAAAACTTCTGGTAGTATTTCAGCTCTGTAGTCTGCTAACAGCTCGTTGAAGAGCTTTTCAGCAGCATGTCGATCAGACATTGTATTTTTTAATTTTGAAATAATCATTGAAGACACCTTTGCACCACCTATTTCTCTCTGAACCATGTCCAAGTCATCCAAAATTTCTTTCAGTGTATCTAATGTATTTTGAGCCGACCCTGAAAAAACATGACGAAGACCAAGCGTGTATGTAGCATCTCCAGTTGCTACATCAAATGTGGCGAAATGTTGGCCATATTTAGTAGTACCATCGGTTTGTATTGTGAAATTATCTTTGTTGTCCTCAGATAATTTCTCTCCAAGCTGAATTTCAGCTAAAGATAAACCTTCCAACATCATTCTACACAGAACTGTATGGCTGGGAAGACGACCAACTGACTGATGAGCTAGAGTGCTCATTACTGCCCTAATAACAGGATCAATATTTCTAATTCCAACATTAAGTGACAGCAGCTCATAACAGCATGCACGAATGTCATCATTGTACCTACCCTTATGAAAAGTTTCGACTTCATCATCAGTGGACGTTAGTTCCTTGATTTTGTCTTGGAGATCAATGTTGTGGTCTTCCAAATTCACTATTTCATGCTTCAAGGTTTTAATTTTTTCCTCTTTATCAGCAATCTCCCTGATTTCTTGATCTTCACTTGATGATTTAACTTGGTAGGTTTTGGATCTCCAATATTCTGCTTTATGGCGATATCGTTCCTTGTCCCTTCTGAGCTGCTGAAGCTGCGACTCCATTTGTGTTACTTTATTGTGTAATCTTTGTAATTCCATCTTTTGCTTATCTATTCTTTCAGATTGCTCAGAAATAGCATTATCTCTACGACCGAGTTTTTTATTAGTGTTACGATGAAGTGAATACATCTTCTCACGTAACACTTTAATGCTATCCTCAGCATCCTTATGTAACTCATTTTCAAGCTTCAGTTGAGCAATTTCTCGACAAAGATCTTCATTAACTCCTTTGAGTACACCAGCAGTCTCAGACTCAGATGTGGAATCAGACAACTTATCCCTGGCAATAAACTGTTGAGGAAGACTATACTCCTCACTCAGAAAGTCTGCTATTTTCCTTTCTTTTTCAGGACTAGTTGATAATTTGTTAAGCTTTTCCTTCCGAATTAAAACTCGTTTCACACTCTGAGTAATGGCTTTTATAGAGGGAGGTTGATCACTTGGCCACTTTTCACCAAGGAGACAGCACAGCCATCTAGTTAGTGTCCGATATGTACACTCTGAATGTTTACACATGAAAGAGTAGAGATCTAACACCATTTCATTAGTAATTGTTGGTACAGAAGCAAGTCCACTCTCAGTAACAGGTGACGACTCATCAGTATAAGCCAGAAGGGTAGAGCTGGTGATTTTTAGCTTGTGTAATGAAGTTCCAATTGTTGAATCAGCCATAATCTAGGCCTCTAGCACTCTGCATAGGGATAAAGGTCACCAGGGTCAACCCAATACATATAACACCAAGTTTACTACAGCAGCGTTAAAACTAAAGGCTACTAAGCCATTTCAAAGCTTTGTAACTCTTGCTATCACCCATTGGAGCACACGTAAGAACGTTTCCCGGTCAGCCATTACTAAATGAAGGTGTAGTCAACAACTTTCAGCTTATACGAGTAGTAAAAGTCGATTTTTTGATTTGAAACGGGTAATTTCAGCATCATATTCAAATTTAGCACCCCTTAAAACCCCAAGACACTTACCTCCTTTTAAATAGTCGACAATACCGTTGATTATAGAAATTTGAAAGCGACTCTCTTTGTGCCACGCGTGTCTATCTAAATATACGGAGAAATATTTTCTTAATTTTTTAACGAACCGGAAATCGCTATGTATAGGTGCCAAGTGAAAGCAAAATAAAATTTGTTTTGAAATAAGAGAATCAAGTTTATTTTATTACGTATTTATGATAGCTAGATCAGCTAACTAGATTGCTATTGAACATTATACGTAGATTGCAATCAAAGTGAGAAGTTAATAGCTATAGCTAGCAGCCATCATCTGCATGCTGGGTGTAGAGTATTCTTTTTGCAGATGGAGTGTATTTTCTTGTGCAAAACAAATGTGTAAAAACGACCCATTTTTTAGGTTATCTGAGTTCCAATTTGCAACTCAGATAACCTAAAAATGGGCGTTTTTTACACATTTGTTTTTTCAGTGATATAGCTACAGTATACACGTCAATGATCTGTATAGCCTCATAGCTGATATGGACAGCTATGTAACTCACATTGTGACAATGTTATTCAAAGTATTCATGTATATATACTGTAATAGAGTTAGCTACTGATAACTAATATTTATAGGTGCTAAGAAAATGCTACTGCTACTAGTGCATGTTAAACTAAAAATGAAATATTAAATCACAGCCCTTAATTTTTTTGAGGTGAGAGAAGAATTCAGTTAGTTAATACGTATACAGATGTCATCCTTGAAGTAACCAAGATGGCCTCTTAAGCTTCACAGCAATCTTGTTTTGCTTCACTGCCATCTTGTTCCTCATTAACAGACCCTGTTGTATATAAATGATAGTCTTCACAATCACTATCGTCATCAAAATCATAATTTTGAAATGAGAGAGAGTCTGGCAAAGATTTCTCATCAAATACAATTGTGCTGACATATGCAGAAGACTCGCTTCTCTTCTCAAATTTCATTAAAGCATTTGTGTTGTCAAAAATGAGCACTTCTCTTTTCTTCGTTGTGCTTGAATCAGGTAGAATGTCATTTTCTTCATATAGAGTAGGCAATTGCAAAGTACCGGATTTTGAGGCTGTACCATGGTCTCTTGTCAAGGTGCTACTTGAACTGAAGAGTGAAATATTACTGGAAGATAGGGTACCAGGCTTTGATGTATTCTGTGATAATAACTTCAGAGGATCTTGATATCGACATGTGAGACAGTAAAACCACTTCTTCCATTCCTTGCGGGCTTCCTTTGAGCGACAGGGGTGAAACAGGAAAATGAGGAACCCTTGAAATCCAATAATCAAGACAAAAATAACCTGTGCTGGGAAATTGATAGCATCAGTTGGTATTGATCCAAGAATGCCAAAGATCCATCCAACACCAGACATGGTAGCTAGAATGATCAAAGCAACAGCTTTCTTTCTTAACTTTTTGAACATTGGTACATTCTTGCTGTCATTTGATTTATAGCGAAACACTGAGACTAGGATGATGATGAACATGATAAAGTTGAAAAGGTAAACTATAGCAAACGGTGTGATGATTCCGAAATAAAGAGGCCACACTCGTGGAAAACATCTGAGTAATATAAAGTTTGGGTCATTAAGGCAGGATTGTTAGTTACTGCATTGAACTCTTGAAGTATTGAGGGGTATGTAGAATTATAATTATTTGTAGTCACTTGTCTTGAGCTCTTGAACTGATGTGAATGAAACTAATCTAGAATTAATTTTGGAGTAGCTACTTATAGTTGATTTAATGGAATGAAACACAGGGATGGATACATTTCAAAGTAGCCTTCCTGAAAATAGCTCATTGTACATAATTATGCACTATGAAAAATAGGTCATAGGTTACACAAGGGCATGGGAAGTTGCCATGCTTCCTGTTTTTATGAAATATGCTATATCCTTCACTCTTTCCTTCAAGGTTCTATTGAGAAACATCTTAATTTTCTTAGTGGTATACAATCTAGTGCCACAGGACTGGTTTCATTGCTCAAAGAAAGTTGCTATGTCTGGTTTTATTCTGACTCCACTCTACTGAATAAAGACACTCTCAATAAACTGGGGAAATATGCCTTTGTCTTTATAATTAATACTTCTCACTTAATATGTAGCTATAGGAGACTACTTACACTGCAGTGGATATTTTCAAGCTAGGAGAAGTGAGGTAGTATGAGTGTGTGGCCCCCAAGAAGACCCCGACAATAATTAGAGGCAGTACTTCATGAGAATAAAAATAACAAATAATATATTACTTAATACTGGTATCACCAACCCATATGTCACATGCAGCCAAGGTGAAAATCATCTGTTTAAATGAGCCTGTTCTGAAAAATTATTATGCATGCTTTGATGAATTATCTCAAATTTCTGTTACATGGTTAGACAAGACTATAAAGAGTCTAAGTATGACTCTAATGAAGTGAGCAAGCACATATGCAGTGAGCAAGCTGACTCTCAGGTCATGACTTGTTGAAATTGTATATGGCTACCCAGTGGATTATTGGCGCTAGGCTTATCTTAGTGGATTGTAGGCATTAGGCTTATCTAAGTGCGTTGTGGTAATTAAGCATTATAGCTTCCTTTGTGCAGCTGCCTGGCCAGCTAGAATCACCACTTTGCTACATAACTCAACAGCAAAATCTTATAAAGGAGTTGGAGCACAATTGAATACAGGAACCTATCAGCTCTTTACTTGCTTGCTCACTCATTGTCAAGTGTTGCCCACTGGCCTAGTTAGCTAGCTGTAATATTGAGTTATTGGCATGGCTCCAGTTAACTAGACTCCATGGCCAATGGCTATATCTACATATGATCTTTTCTATCACTCACTCCATGAAATGATTCCAAACTTCAGTTGATAATGTGACAGGGAACTTGAGATTCCCAATACTTTAACCAATTTCAGATACAACAGTATTGACTGTGCAGCTGTTACACCCAAATATACTAGCAAGAAGTAGTGCACAAGTGCTGAAAATGTGATGCAAATTGGTGTTCTTGCAGGAGACCAGATATTTTCATATTGACTCCCAATAATTGAAGATATAGTGAATGAAATGTACAATCCAATGAGCGAGAAGGACATGTGCACCAAGACTATTGTGTTGATTTGAGAACGTAATTTCCTGAGTGCAAAAAGACAATGATATTACATTATGTATCATAAAAATATGAATGGTCATCATCATGACAATAATTTCCACATTATATATAATGAAGTTATAAACTATGTCCATACATTATGTCATGCTATTTAGCATGCATGCACCAGCAACCTTAGCACAGTCATACAGAATTACTTCTTTTGAATTATTACTACTTGAAACTTCTTGAAACTTCACGGTAGGTCACAATGACTATTATGACAGAATAATGTGATGTTGGTAGCTTCTAACTTATATTGCATAGCTCTGAGCTCATTGGATTAATCTGCAATGATGAGCATCACTGGGGCCACAACAAAAACTAACTGGTTCGACAATAATTATTGGAAACCTGATTGCTTTTTAGCAATATCAATGATGAGAGGTTCCAAGTATAATAATAATTATAATTTAGCAATGTAGTTCAGTATTACTTGGATATTAAGTATGTGAGAATGGTGATAAACAGGGAGATGGTGGAGATGAGGCCTCCGATGTAGCTGAAAGCTTGGAGAGTCCTTGAAAACTCAGTGGATGATTCAGCTGAAGGATTCACATTCTGTATAATAGAGCAGTTTCAATTTTGATGAGGTAATAATTACAGAATAGAATAAAAAAATTATCACAAGAAAATGACATATCTTGGACCAGGCCATTTTTGTATTGTGCTTATTGATGAGGCCCGAGGAGAGCCATTAATTATCAGCATTCTTAAAGTGACTGATCTGGTAAATAATCAGTCATTTTGAGCATGTATTGTTGAACATTTGGTTATTGCTTACCAGTAAGATGGAAAAGCTAGTCAAATGGTCACATTGACATGTTATTGTAGTGTTTGTGCTGAGGTCTGGGACAAATGAACATCCATCTGTTGAATAATCACCCAATCCACCTAACAAACACAAATGACAAAATAAAGCAAAAAATCCTCATAATGATATCTTTGTGGTTGGCATTAATAGTTGAGACCGAGCAAGTGCATGAAAACATTAAAAATATCATGTGAGTCTTGGCTGCAGCTGGCACTAAGCACCACCAGCATTTCTGGCTCTTCCTCCACTGGCACTCATCCTCACTTGTGACCACTTGCAGGAGAATTAGACAGCAAACACGAGCAGCTGCCAACTGGCCGCCATGTTCCTGATTTCCTGATCGATTCGCATGTGGAACCCAACTTGTGGGGGAGTGGTTCTGCTGCATGTGAGAGATTTAGTCCGGTTGAGGTGGGCCAGCTGGTATGGCTCCTGTTGCACTGAGAGGAGCTGGGTTTAGCCCTGTCATACAAGGGGGTATTGGGACCGTGGCAATTCCTGGCAGAGATGTTGATGTGCCTGAGGTCCAGGTTACAGATGTTAGTGAGTATCATGACACTGTGGAGCGGCTCAGGGATGTAGGGAGAAGAGGGACTGAAGATAATGCATATGGTGGTGGGAGAGAACCAAGCTCGCCAGCTGATACTTAGAAAAAGAAAGAAACCATGCTGTACTTCATAGAGATGAAAGAGCTCCTGGCAGACAACATCTCACTCCTTAGCCAGCTGGAAATAGTCAACACACTTGCTGGGACCTGTGAGACCTAGACTTAGAGAGGTTATGTTGCTCTCCACCTGGTACTACTGCTTTCTGGGATACATCTCATGGGATTGTATAGCTATGTATCCTGGCTTCCGCCATGTATGTGCCAACTCCAGGCAGGTAAAAAATTAAAGGATTGCACTCTATGTTCTTGCTTCATGATTACTGTGTATCTGGCAAAACTGCCTGGCAGCATTACCAAAACACTATTCCTCAGGTGACAAGGAAGCCAGTATGGCAGCATGGGATACTGCGCCAGCTACATGCCCAACCGCAGAATGTTAAAAATCTATTACACACTACATTAATTTCAGTGGGTATCAATACTTAATTGTACTTGTTCTGAACTAAGCACATTACTGACTGAATCCTATTTAGCAAAGATCTCAATTGACCATTAGCTATGTATAATTATTATTTCATATTCTTACCACTTAAAGAAAGATCCCAGAACACACACTGGACTCTATCACCATTGGATAAATTGACAGGCTACATGAATACATGTAATTTTATCATCAATGAGTAGCTATTGTGAGAGGAAGCAAAGTAATAAAACATCCATCATTTACTCTTGTCACTACTAATAAAAACAACAATTATAGGATGTACGTACTGTTGCCACTATAACTCAATAAGGTGAGGCTTAATGCATCCTATAACAATTCAAACATAAGATGTTAACTTCTTTAAAACTCACAGTGCTAGACTGGAAAGTGAAGCGAATGGGTGGATCCAAGTCAGATGGAGGTGGGCCTTGATTTTCTGCACGAGCAACAGTAAATACCACACTTCCACGTCTAAAGAGCTCACTCTCATTTCCACCTCCCTGATTTTGAGATTTTCTAACTGATGGAAAGAATGGACTGTCCAATAGATAGAGAACTGTGATAATTCTTGTGCGAGTATTAGTATCATTTAAGATAGTAGTATTTCTTAATTCTTTGAAAAATTCAGTGTTTAAAAAGACACTGGCTGAGGAATCTGTTTGCATCGTATCGCTCAAAAATCCATTGGTCAAATCAGAAATACTGTTTACGTCCTCTCCATAAACTGCAGAAATGGTCAGAGAGGGAGGGGTAGCATTTTGAAGAGGTACTGGTGGTTCATAGACATAGATGGTAAAGGTTTGCCGTGGAAATGTCATTGAAAGGGAGGTATTAGCGATTCCACTTGAGTTACTCTGTATTATCACATTGCTTGCTAGAGTATTTATGCTGGCCAGTATTCTAAGAATCAAAAGAAAAAAATGCATGAATTGGATTGATCATTATAGCTACATCACATGCATCTATCTATTACATCATAATAATAATCACTGTTACGTAATAACAATAATACATTATTACAACTATACAGTATGCAAACAGCATCAGATCAATGGGTGTGGCCAAAGAGATATACTGGATAGATCCCTTTCTTTATAATGTAGTCAGTAACTAATGATTTCTATGTAGAGGTAGTTTTAAAATGTGGTGTTGAGTTTAGCTAGTACTAATAAGAAATGGGATAGAAAACCTGGGACAGTCTAGCTGTACAATAATATTACCTAGATGTAGAATTTCCTAGCTTTTGACTTTCCAGTATATCTGTAGCATTCATCAGAAGTATCCCTTGCACCACATCAAGGAAATTATTTCTAACCTGAATAATGAACAGTATATAGGGAATTATTAGTTGGCTACCACACCCATATGTAGCTACGACGTTATGGACATTTACATGGCATGTGATCTTAGAGAAATAGGCAAGTAGGGATGGCTGTGGCTGTGTGTAAAAAGTTTATGAACAAGAGAGCCTAGCTACCCCTCCTAATTTCAATAATTACATGAGCCTACCCCTCCTAAATAATTCAATAACCATACCCATATCACCCATACCCCATATGAGAGCATAATACTGGTATGAAGTACATAGGTACATGTAGCCATCATAAAATATCTATCTAGTAGTTCATATTATGATGGAATATTTAGGAGGGAGTGCACGTAAAAATCAGTTGTTATTCTCATCTGTACATCCCCATCCCAGGTCTAAAGTTATCATTGCTATAGCTACTTTACCTCTTCATTCACTGTTGCTTCCATAACCAGGAGTTCCAGCACTTGAGAGATTTGATTGATTTCAGTGGGAGTTAATCTTTGAGTTCGAACTACCTCAGCAAGTGCTTTTGAAGCTCTGACTACTGACAACTGAAAGTTAATAAAATTTTTCTGATGTTCAAAGATTTTTGATAGTCTACTACCTAATGTACCACATAAAGATACCTCTGAAATATTGCATATCCTAAAATTCAAGCCACTGCAAGCACTATTATTTGGACTTTCCCATTCTGCTTGAGAAATGAAATCTCCTCTGCACACTCGAGTTATTGTCAAATTCAGTGACTCAGACACATTACCACATGGACACAAGGCCTGTTGGATTCCAATGTCAGATTCCTTCCAAAACACAGGGAGACTTCCATTTTCATTTATAAATATCACTTCAGTCATATCCTCAGGGCAACCATCTGTCAAAAGAAATGATAGCTAGCTACTGTAATTTTCATTACATAATATGTTGATCCATGCATAATATCATTGCTGTTAAAAGTGTTATATAACATTAGTAATTGGAACATCTGATAAAGGACCCTCTGAGAAGGACCTCTATAGCATAGGAAATGAAGCATAATGGCAGATCTTATTCTCACTACAAGGTTACCAAGCATTACCTGCACAATGCCATAGCTATGCCCCTTAAAAAAATCAGAAGCTGATTAGGGCTAGGGCTAGGGGCTAATTTAATTTTTAAATTAAGCTTACCAAATCTTTTGACTTCAAAGCTACTAAATTCAGTATAGTTCTGTAACAAGCTCGTTATATTTGTGGATGAAATTTGTCCATTCACCAAAACAGTGATTGTGATGGTCACAGTTATTTGATTAACTTGTTGAGTTGTCACATTTCCATCTAGTACTTGTCTAGATGATACAATTTCAAAGTTAATCTCAAGTCTTGCACTTACACAGAAAATTTTGTAATAATAGCTAGGCCATGATAGAATAGAAATGCAGAACCAAATCCTTGTACATACAACTACAAAATTATGAACACATAATAATATGTTATCACTTGCTTCACATGTACAATCTGGTTGACAATTCTATTCCACTGTAACATCCAGCTATATTTGACACAATTAATTTTTTTAATGAATAATTTTATATTTGGCTAACATTATGCAAAAAAATTAATAAATTAATATTCATGAATTTTCATGGAGTATAAGTATTTTTGTGAGTTTGCAAATTTTTGTGTACTATGAATTTTTCAAAACTGCAAAATCAATAATTATAAATTAATTTTTCTCCTTGAAAATTATCATTCACATGCAGTAGCTAGCTATTGATTATAATTATATATTTTTTTAATTGTCTATAGTCTTTTGATTCATCATTGAAGCAGATATATATTGGGTAGCTAAGAGCATGACTGTAAGCTTACACACATTATGGTGACATTTCCTTATTACTGTAGTTTTAGGGAATCTTGAAAAACATGCAGTCATCCATAAACCAACTATGAATGCATGTGGACTGCTGGAATTCAGATTTGGAAGCCTTGTATGCCTATCTAAGAGCTAGCTGGTGACTGTTCTAGTATAGTTCTAACCAATTAGCATACCATTCACCTTCAAGGCTGAGCATGCAAGAATGCACACCAGCATTTTGCAAGATTCCCAAAACTGCTGCAGTATTATAGTAATTACTAGGGAAATGCAAGCATTGTGGGGTGAATATTGTACATGCTCAATGTCATCACAAAAGAAGCTGTTACAGTACAAAAAATATATAATTTTTTAATATACATGCACTGTAGTAGAAATCCCTCTTAATGTGACTTTCCCCCAATTAGCTACTGACCTTTTTTCTACATGATTTGTTGGCGGTTCTGTGGTTGTTACTTCCCTTCCCACTGGCAACATTTCAAGGAATGATCTGATCTCACTTAGGCTCAGTACATTGTTCTCCAGAAAATTTATTATCTGTATAATATGTAATCATGGCTCGATGTTGATGAATATTGACAGTATTATTATTGTCACACGAATTTTGATGGAAAACTTCTGTAATGACTTGTAATTCTATAATGGTTCTGCATGCTCATGGCTCAATGTTGATGAATATTGACAGAATTATTATTGTCACACGAATTTTGATGGAAAACTTCTGTAATGACTTGTAATTCTATAATGGTTCTGCATGCTCATGGCTCAATGTTGATGAATATTGACAGAATTATTATTGTCACACAAATTTTGATGGAAAACTTCTGTAATGACTTGTACAGTGTAATTCTATAATAGTTGTACATGCTATCTGCTGCATCCTGGACTCAGGTGTTTATTGCCATAATTTCCTTGGCACCATGCAATAACTATATGACAGATGCCGACCAGGCACTGAGTAAATCCTGTATAAGTGATCTGCTTTTACTACATTTATACTAGGGGGTGGGATACCCGCTCAATTGTGTCTAACTGGAAGTTAGATGATGGCTTAATTCAAACTACTTGCTGTGTGTTTAGATGTCACCCATGCACTAACTTTAGCACTTCATTTGAAGGCTATATTCTAAAGTGGCTCTTGGGTACCATAGATCCCTTGATTGGTCTCAGTATCTAGCTTATGTTCACTTGATTTCATGACCCACAAAAACACCAACAGAGACCTGATCAACCACTCTAGGAGCTGGTTTTTGAAATTTGAAACTTGGTTACAAATTGAGAGTTATAATGAATGATCAAGTGAGAGAATAGACTGTAATTGTCACATATATAATAAGACATTTATACCATTCCTGCAAAATATAATACACTGTAAAAGTCAGTGGCTATTTTAACTGGTTTTTGTTGTCTTAGTTTGCATGATTTCATTTCAAGGAAATACCACTGGCTGCTCTACATTCCAAACTGTAAACAGCTTGATTAGTGACAGCAATTGCAAAATGCTTGAAACTGACTAGGTTAAAATAACCATCCAGTTTTTACAGTGATACTGCATGGGATATAGTACCTTAGTAGCTTCTTTCAATTCTTCTGCAGTCACATTTTCAAATACAATTGCTATATTATACTGGAATAAACCTGTAAGAAACCACAAAATCATTCTGTTTATGGCAGTTCATTATTATAATAGACACTGAGATTGAGGGAAACCTGAGGGCAAACTCAGTGAAGGGTTGATCAAGCAAGCAAGCAAATAACAAAATTACAAAATTATTGATCTTTCTTATTGCTATCAGTCATTTGCCACAACCTCTAACCTGCAATGGACAAAGTAGCATTTGATGAGTTAACAGTGTCCAACTCATTTCGAACTGAACAGAAGTATATTCCGCGGTTCCTTGGCAACAGGTTGGGAATGAAAAAAATTGGTCCAGTTTGATTTGGTACAGGATTAGTAGTGTTTCCTTGTCTTAAGAACCATGTGTACTGAGGTGGAGGTTGGGAAAATGCGATGCAGGTGAGGTTGGCTGATTGATTGATTCTTCCTTCTGTATTTACAGGCGGCTCAACAATCATTGGTGGAAAAACTGCATAATAATGATATGATAAACTTTCTAAGGTCTGAGTAATTGAGTGAGAAATAAGTTGTGTTACTTAATGATCCATGTAGCTACAGGAGCTAGTTAATCTTAGCAGTCTAGGATCAGAGTTAATTTAATTGGTCAGGCCTGAAATTGAAATGTATAACCCCCCATACCACTGAAGCTCTACAATTTGCTATATTTGAGCATCATAGGACACTTTCTTTTGTTATTGATTGATAGCCACTGAAATAAACCTTAATTAACTTGTTTTCCCTAAAATATTGGTCAGGCCTGGCCTGACCTGTTCCACCACCTATGTGGATGCTATACATAGAATTTTGAAGTAGTTACATGGCCATGGTCATTTTTCTGCACAGCACTAAGTTGTATAACTAATTATTACGTTTGTCATCATCAATGATAACTACAGTGAAAGACATTGTAGTGAGCACATCATTTCTGTTCTGGGTCCTTAGATCAACTGTGAATGTTTCATTTTCTTCCTGCTTTTCATCTCCAATGATTTTCACTACCTCACATAGCTGCGATCTCTCACTGGACTCAGCAGGAAAGACAAGTGTGACATTAACGAGTTCCTGGTAATCTCCTGTGGCTGTATAATTATAATACCAAATAGTAAAATTAACAATAAATGATACCTTCCCCAGTGGCTATAATAATAATACCAAATAACTAAAATTACTCTGGGCACTCTAGTAGTTAGCTACAACTGCACTAAATGTAATGTTCAAATCAATTGACCAGTTCTATGTTGCTCTCCAGCAGAGAGAGTGGATAATTAGCTCTCTGTTGATGCATTAAACTAAAAATTTACTTAAGAATTGAGAAAGTTATAGCAGTTATAGTGAATGATCAAGGGGTATATGGTGGACTTTAGTTCTGTCATGACATTGTAATTCTATACAACTAGTAGTCATGAGTTGTGGTGTTAAAAATGAGTGCATCTTGGGACTGTCATGTATGGTACTTTAAGTCTGTAGTAGTGAGACTTCCATATTTTTTCTTTTTGATGTGGCTATGAAGCTATCTACTCACTTGCTGACTGTGTAAGTGTATTGAGGATAACTACCACATCTCGATCCAGCATATTATTGGAGTCCAGTTGAAGACACACAGAGACATTAGAAGTTCCTGAGTTCCCTTCAATGATTTCTTCAGATGTGTTCAATAAGCTCAGCATTGCTCCTGCATGAATGCATGGGATTATAAGCTGTCAGTAAGTAGGTGCAATTTTTATGCAAAGTATAAGGTATTATAGGGGTGGAGTGACAAAAAATGTAGTTGTTAGGTATTACAATGACTATGGCTACAGAGCTATGGGGAATCTGGGCCATCCCAGCCTCCCAGATATTTTTCAATTGTATAATTTACTATGGGGAGTTTTGGTAGATTGGCGAATTAAAATTTCAAGGCATTCAGAGTGAAAAGTGGTCAGGTTGAAACCTGGCAGTTGTAGCATACATGCTCGATCTTAGCTATATGGCCTTTCTTCGATGGCAGAAGAGTAAGCAACATCCTTCTGGATACAGGTGGTGCCAGGACGATGGTACACAGGGACCTAGTTCAAGAATAGCCAGAGATAGGAAAAGTATCGATACATTTTGCCCATGGAGATATTGGTGTGGGCAACATCCATCACAAAGTGGAAGCAGTAGTCAGTGTAGGACAGGATGTCATCCTATCTGACTTCCAAGAGAATTCTACAGATCACGAGAAAGAAGATAACTTGGCTGTGATAACACGCAAGCAACTCGAGTAAGAGGAAAGAAATGAGAAGGAGAAGGAAGAGCACCACCTAAACCAGCAGACCTTGAGACTGAACCAGTAACCACATCATTTGATCCCAATCTATTCTAGGCAGTGAGGACCCGGAAGGGTAGCAATGACCCGGAGCGAGAAGAAACCTACCAGAGAGAAACACCATCTGGATATGCATATACGTAGATGAGTTGAAGCAACTTCAACAAAGTGATCCCTCACTTGCCGGCATCTGAGAAGCTAACAATGGAAGAATGTGAACCTAACAGGACAGGCAAGATGGACTCTTGTATCACCAATGGGTTCCTTATGGGAGAGAAGCTACTGGAACCATCTACCAGTTGATTTTACCACTACAGTGCTGACAATTGGTGTTGAAGCTAGCACACGAGATCCAGTGGAAACAGGTGTGTACGTACTGGTAATTATAGTATGCCACACATTACCCTGAAACTTTTCCCTCCATTCAATAGATGCTGAGCATGCTGCTGAGCAAATGACCCAGTTCTTCAGGGTGCCAAGGAAATTTAACAGACCAGGGGTCCAACTTTACTTTCAAGCTGCTAGCAAAAATGTACAAGTTATTGAGCATCCACCCTATCCAAACGAGTCCCATGAGTTTTAATCAGACCCTTAAAGCTATGTTACAAGGGCTGCCTGTGAAAAGCGGAAAGATTGGGATTGCCTTATACCCTACTTGTTATTCGACTATTGGGAAGTCCCAGGCTTCAACTGGATTTTCCCCTTTTGAGTTAGTATGTTAAAATTTATTAACTTAGTAATTTTTCTGCGTCCCAGTCTGTGATATCGTGTGCCAGTCTGTGACATAATTAGCTAATAATTAAAATCCTCCTGAGCCATCCCTTTTCTAAAATCCTGGCTACAGGCCTGTAAATAAATCATTTGGGGAATTTTTCAATCCCTTGAAAATTGACACTAAAACCAGGCAATCATCAATCTCATGTAAATTGACACTGCAGCCCTTGGACTTCAATGGAATTAGCTAATCTGATACAAACCAAGTGTGCATGCTTTAACTTTTTTAAATAGTATACCATAGAAACTAACTATAGAGAGTGTCATACAGTATTTCAACTATTAGCTAATCTGTAATAGCACTTACAGCCTATTTGAGTGCTACATCAAAGGGAAGCCACCAGTTGTAATTCTAGTACATTGTGGCTACTTCAAAGGCCAGACAGTTGATATGAAGTGGCTACTATTATAACATGTCCAATTGAATTTTATGGTTTGTGATAGTACATCTCTATACAACAACAGTTTCCTGGAATGTATTAGGCCTGCCTGTCTAGACACTTCTATATCAGCCCTGGAAATTTATTGATGGTGCCTAAGTGTTGAGAAATATTGAAAAAAAAATTTTTTTTTTAACAAGAGAAACATTAAAATTGAAGCTATAGGCCTATCAAAAAACGCAATTTACACAGAAATCTTTCAGTCCAATGCAGAACAGTCTCAGCTACTACTATATTTAATAAAGAAGGTGATATCACCGGCAGCTTCTCAACATCAATATCGATGATACTGTCCATTTAGCCAGCTAGCTAGTAGTCTGGCGGCGCAGCCCCGAGCATGAATTACTAGCTAGCTAGTAACCAAAATCTTTACAGAGGTCATTGAGTTGCCTAGATACAGCTAGTCACATAGCTACCTAGTACTTTCTAGACATGCAGCTGTAGACACGTAGCTGTAGCTATGTAAACATTTACCAGACGGCTGTAAAATAGTTATAGCAAGCCTTTACCTCGGGCAGTATGTGATTTATCACCTTTGCCCTCGGGCTCCGCCCTCGGGCTCATGTGATAAATCACATACAGCCCTCGAAGGCATGCTATAACTATTACATGTAGACTGAAGAAACTGTAATAGCATACTTATCCTTGCCTAGTTGTTATTGCCATACATAAAGAACAACCACTATTACTACTAGCTAGCTACGAGAAAAAGATTACCTTGTCTGGAATGAAAAGACAGACCGGAAGATTAGCATGAACTATAATTATTGTATTGCAGCTCCCTGCAGTTGGGCCAATACTGCCATCCTCAAACTAAATAGCTAGCATTGCCCTCCCAGTCATACTATATATGTACCTACGTATTAATGATCCCTAGTAACAGAAGATTAATCACCGATGAGGAACCATAGGGTAATACTAACAGGCCCTCTGGTACATCCTTTCCGAAGGATGCAGTGTTAGATATACCTCCTCAATTGAGCTGAGTGGACTCTGCTTGGTCTCAACTTGCACTGCAAGTAGAGGTCCATAACTCACCACCATCCCATGTACCAGCACTGCTTTAACTACAGCAAAGCTAGTCATGGTGGAGAATAAACAGCAGCCAGGGGGATCTCTAGATCTCTATAGTTATCAGGATACAGTCAATCTACTAGAATCACAGAATACCTACTCTAATAAATCACTATGTATGGGCACAGGTAAGGCCCATAACAAAGCGTTTCTTCCCTGAGTACGTATCTCAGTGCTTTGTGGATCTCTAAAGCAACTTCGTACCGAACTCTACTTCATTTTAGACTGCACATCAGATTAGCAATTATTCTGCATGTTGACGATCCTCTACCATACTAATGTAGCTGCTGTGTGTAGCTACTTTAATTGCAGGTTTGTAAAAAATGTAGCTCTCCCCTTCAAGGGAAGGAGTAAGAAATCTGTAATAGGCTTAAGTAACATGCGCTGCATGTTGCTACTTGGTATGTCGGCTACGCTTGGGAATTTATGGTTCACACTTTTGTAATTATACATTGCACATGTATAGCTATAATTATGGTATAAAATTTGTTATCTCACCATCATCATCTGTGATTATAATTGTTGCATTGTCTCCGATGAGATCTATTGAATCAAAACTCCTCAAAGTGAATGTCATGTTCTCATTTTCTTCTACAATATTGTCAGGTATGATAGTGAGAGTTTTGCAAGGAATGTCTTGAAAGTTTTCTTGAGTAATTATGCTTATACGATTTGAAGAATGAAAGTCAAAAGATGAGTCTGTAAGTACGTAATAAAATATACCTTAGTATCATTTTCAGAAAAATATTATGCTGTTTTAGGAAATAGTTTATTATATGAATACTGTACTCGCGCGTTATTAGGCGCATCTCGTTAATAAGCGCATTAGGCGCTGGTTTTCTTGCTGCACTAATTACCCTTTGTTAAGCGCTCCTTACTTATAAGCTCTATTTCTGCTTATTTTTGTTTTCTTACTGGTTTAGCAACTCTTTGCTAAGCTTACCTCACTTAAAAAGTTTGTTTCTGCACGGAACTGCTGATTCTTCACGCAGTACTCTAATTAGCTAATGCCCACCTAAATTAAATTATCCATCTCGCTGTCAGGCGCATACTCGCTGTTAAGCGGTGGTTTGCTTCCTGTGGAGATATAAGCGCATACGCCTAATAACGCGCGAGTACGGTACATCCCATTGTATCACTGTAATGAAGTTAATGAATTCATGGAAGTCGTGTACAAGTCGTGTACATCCTAATATTTTAACTCTAACACTCACCTGCTGTTCCTTGTTCTGTTTGGATGATGTTCCATTCAACATCTCTTAATGGAGTTCCTGATACCACTGTGATGCAGATGTTTATCTCTCCCATCTCCATTCTGCTAACTAAAGTAGTATTCTTAAACTGTACTTCCAGTCCTGCAGATATCATATCACACATGATTGGTAATTTTTATACTGGCTTTTATCTTACTAGAACTATCTCTGATGGTAATGATGACACTTGCAGCATTTGGACACAGGGCAACATCTTTACTCTTTGCTGTCATTGTCA
This sequence comes from Crambe crambe, assembly GCA_963924555.1. Lineage (NCBI taxonomy): Eukaryota > Metazoa > Porifera > Demospongiae > Poecilosclerida > Crambeidae > Crambe > Crambe crambe. Next base: position 5,746,114 of record OZ004582.1, read on the forward strand.
GTATTTCAACGTTTTCTACATAATTATCCCTGCTAATTGTCATGTTCACACAGATGTCTGAACTCTGACCCACTCCAACAGCAATGGCAGTATTGAACACTGTTGCAAATGCTGTAAAAAATAATAATATACTGAGGAAAATGTATGTATGTATGGCGTGGCAAAATTTTAGCCTGATATTGAGCATGCACTAACTTGCTAAGAGGTCAAAATTAAGTTATTGTCTTATAGCTAAACATTATAGCCAGATATTATAAGCTAGTTAGTTCCACCATACCTTGTATTTGAGTGCTCGAGCTTTCAATTTCTACTGAACCATTATTCTCAGATGGGGAAGTGAATTCTATACATACTTCTACAAATCCCTGAGCCTCTGATGTGCTTTCATCAATTTTTAGCTTAGCTGCAGTAGACAATAATTATGTTATCAATTATCAGACAGATCAATTACCGGATACTTTTTCTGGCATCTGGTTTATACCAGTACCTTAGATTTGGCATCAAAAGATAGCCCATTGAAAACTGATTCAGAATCTTGACTTTCAGCTGTGGGTGTTATAGTTCTTATACATCATTAAAGCAGGTGTCTGAAAAGATCAATGATCAGACAAAAGACTTAGTATCATAATTATTTAAGACGGCTACCAGTTTATGGTAGAGTTTTCTAGGTATATTGTCAATTTTAGAAGACAGGAAATTCTATCCTTCCCCTATCTGTGTCTCTATTAATTTTATAGAAGTCAAGCTTCAAGTACCACTGCATTACAAACCTGAACTTAAAGGTAGTCAATATTCAGACAGCAAAAAATGGGTTGATTTGTGATTTGACCCACTTAGCCACAATATTAACTACATTTAACGAATCAGCATCCCCTTTTTACCTATTGTAACTAACAAGTTTCATAACTAAACTATGAACAGTTCTAATAATTAATTGTTCACATTTTCACATGGCTATCACCTACAGATCACAAAAAAAACAAGCACTATCATAAATTTTATTTTTGGTACTTGAAACTTTGGGTATATTACATTCAGGTGTGCTGATTCCACTGGTGATGTTGTATTCAAGGTCAAATTACATATTTTGCTGTCTGAATATTGATTACCTAAAAGTGCCTTAAGTTCAGGTTTGTATTGCAGTGGTATTCGAAGCTTGACTTCTATAATGGATAGGAGAAGGATAGATCACTTCCTGTCTTCCAACTTTGACAATTATACCTACCATAAACTGGTGTAGTAATGATCTACAGTACTTTTGTCTGATTTATTATTGATTTTTTTCGGACACCTGCTTTAATGATGTATAAATCTATATATATAGCTATGCGTAAAAGTCAGGATTCCAAATCAGTTTTCACTAGGCTATATTTTGATACCTACGTAGCTGAATCGTAGGTACAGGTATAAACCAGATGCCAGAGATAGTGTCTCGTAATTGATCCATCTGATAATGATCACTTACTCTACTATGTGTTACCACTCGGTGTGTAGAATGACATTCAACACTAGCATGACATGACCCCAGGCCCCTGTCATCCTGCTCCTTCAGTGTGGGATGACCTATGTAGCTGCCCCTCACTGTGATAGCAACTCGAACCATGTGTGAAATGTGATGCATGCAGATCTCTAGCTTGCAATGATTATTTTAATAACCCTGACATTGAAGTAAACAATGCAAGCTTGAAATAGAGGAATATTTTATTAGTGAACTATCTAGCTACATATCCTCCTTTCCTCTCTTGATGGTTATAATTGCTATCCATTTTTTCTTTAAATAAGTCTACAGTATACTAGTGTGAATGACCTGGGGTCAATATGCACTAGTGTAGAATGACCCGAGGGTCATTTTGAGGGGGGTGTCAATGGACACTATAACACCTGTCTTAATCCTTATAGCTAGTACCAAGTTACAGATGTTGATTACAGGAATAAATAATAAAAGTACACTATACAAGTAATTGTGTTTCCAATTAATACTTCATGTTATTAGCTAATAATTTTATTTTCATTGTTACAGCTTACTTGTAAACTACATAATTATTAGTTATAATTATACAGGGTTGTCAAAAATGACTACCTAAATAATTTAACAACGGCCTATGTACCAATTAAGTTAGCTACTAGCTATGATGCTGCAATTGCTTTTTTATGCATGTTTCTATAACAGTTACTTCAACTCACCACAAGCTTCAAGTGAAGGAAAGCAGCAAAGTAGCAAGGCAAGCCAATAACCAGATTTCATCAATGTGAACATGATTAAATGGATTCTGAAGTGTGCAGTTAAATGTTTTGATATAGCTACGTATGTAACTAACTGCTTTTATAGCTAGCTGCAGTGCGCATGCTATATAGCTAGCTGGGTTGCTAGGTAGAGGAAGGTATTTAACCAAGTGCTGAATACCTGGAAATATGCAACCTTTCTTGGTAGATGCTGCATTCATAACAGAGGTATTTCTGCATGTGCTGATGGAAGTTACACTAACTGTAACTATAGTAATTGCTTTCACTGAAAATTTAATTATTATGGAAGCCGAGAAGTGCACTTTTTGATGATTGAAGTTCCGATCTGAAACTCCGCCGCGAAATGAGATTCCGACGCGAATTCCGACGCGAAAAATGAAGTTCCGACGCGAAAAATGAATTTCCGACGCGAAATTTTAATTGAGGCGAGCTCATTAGCCCACATGGCTACCTAGATGGAATTGAAAACTTCAAAATAATCTTCTAGGAAGTTCCTGCATGATAAGCATGTATTCAAGCCTCGCATAGCCAGACCCAATTCTTTCTTTTTATATCAGGCGGGAGAAAGAAAGGGTCTGGTGAAGTACCTAGTGCACCCAAATCCCAGTGCACCACTACGGTAAGGCGATAACCACCGTGGTACTACGAATCTTATTAAAGTCTGAGCCCAGTTGAAAAAATGGCAGAAACGACAGGAGACAGGTAAGAAATTATGTCACAGTGTCAGTGAGCTAGCTAACTAACCCTTGTCCTGATATTACTATAACATGTAGGGACACTATAGCTATAATATAAAGATTTTTAAGGATGAAGATCCATTTTCATTGAAAGAAGAAAGAAAACAATCACCCTTTGTTGCTTCAAGTTACAGTCTTTATAGCTACGTAGCATACTCAGCTATGACAAGTTGATAGATGGGTCAGTGAGAATCACTGCTCTGATGCATGTCATAGCTACTCACTTCAGTTATTACACAGGTTTTCTTGTAGTCTTGCATCTACTTTATCGAGTGAGAAAAGCTTTTTCAAAGTATGTGATCTTTTCATTTGTGAAAGGGAAATAAGGAGCAAGTGTAATTGTGTACATAAAAGGTACACCAGACTCTATAAAGGTATATGGTTACATTGTTAGAGCACAACTGGGTGAAAAAAAATTGAGTTCTAACTTGCTAGTCATGTGCAGGTGGTGTTTGCTTTGTGGCTAGAATTCCCTCCACCACTACCACCTCCCCTCCTCCATGCATGATCCCCTTTTAGAATTGTCCCTTTATGATAGAAGCTTGTGGAGTACCAAATAGAATGCATGAGCTACCCTAATTGTGCAAACTATATCTGCTCAGCTAGACTGCTAAACTAGTAATATTGCAGACCTATAATGGGATTAAAATAATTCATGCTCACAGAATTAAAGTGAGAATCTACCCTACTGAATTTAAAGACTGGGCAGATGGAATACTAGGACAAACTCTTTTAACGCACAAGAACTATAATTATCTCCAAGTCAATAAGGTTTTTTTCCCCAGTACTATGACACAACAGTTATTAGCTATTCAATGTCTCCTGCTGAATTCCACATGGTCATAACCTACACAATAAATAGTGTCAAGGTGAACCTAAAATAGTTAAATTATTATAATTCACCTCCAATGATGTAGGACGCCTGCTGTGACTTCTTAGACATTGTTTTTGAATATCATAGAATACAGTGGATTTTTTTTTATCCTCCTCCAAAAATGGGTCACGGATTAAATTAAAACCTTCCTCATTCAAAAGATCTTCTTGAAGATGATCAATCTGTACATGGTAGTGTATGAATTAATATGTAAGTGGTCCAGGTTATTTGAGTAGACTTGCCAGTTTTTTATCACTTCTGGTTTGATCGAAGACTTCTTGGGCAGTATATGTTTCAACTACAACCTTTTTATGGGGGAGAGAGAGAGAGAGAGAGAGAGATGAGTACAACCAAACATCAAACTTACAACCCCAAAGCAGTACACATCACTCCTGTCACTAAAGTGACCTGAGGTTACCTCTGAAGGGTAATACCCCTCAGACCGAGCAATAAAGGGAGCAGAAAACATAGTTTTGCCGTGAGACAGCTGTGGAAGCTCCATTGAGAACCCAAAGTCAGCTAACTTTGCATTCATTCCCGAGTCAAGTAGAATATTTGCTCTACCATGCAACAAACCATAATTACAATAGCACATCCATCCTTAAAAACAAAGTACTTACGACTTGATATCTTGATGGATCATTGGGGGCTTGGCACTGTGAAGGTACACCATCCCTTTACATGTTCCCTTCAAAATATCAATTCTGCTTTTCCACTTAAGATGCTCCTCACCTTCCTGCAAATTGATTAGCAAAATTAATTATGATGCAAACTAGTGAATTGAAAATACCTTGTGTTTGTGTAGCCAGTCGTGTAAGCTACCTTGTGGCATATATTCATATACCAAACAAGGAGGCTTAGGGCAAAACCCACACAATTGTAAAATGTTTGGATGGCAAAAGCTAAAGGAGCTATAAATTTCAAATGCAGTGTGTGTGTGTGTGTGTGTGTGTGTGTGTGTGTGTGTGTGTGTGTGCGTGTGCGTGTGTGTGTGTGTGTGGTAGAAGAGGGGAGAGGGAATAATTTACCGAGTTAATGCTGACACTTCAGATTGCATTTGGGAAGCTTGGACTGAGTTCATTAGAGCCTGGTGTCCTTCCTATAAATAACTCGTGATTGTGGAAGTTCTATAGTACAGTACATACCTGTGTTAAAACTTTTACGGCTACTTCAAGACAACCTCTAACACATCCTTTATACACACTTCCATATCCTCCTCTTCCAAGGAAGTTACGCCTACAATAATTTTGTGTAGCTGAGGAGAGCTCTGCAGCATCGTATTCCATACAGTTCCCTAGGAATATAATGCGTAAATATCATTTTCAACACTCAGACTGACATACCCGACTTGATGGAAGGCCTTGGATTTCTACAAGCCCTATGAAGGTCTTTCTTCACACCAGCTATCAAAGAAAATTGTATGATGACCACTAGATTCTTAATTGCTAGTCTAGCCATACCTAACTTTCCCCGTTTGGGTAATGGAGAATCACCTGATGAGTCAGTATCTATGTAGAGTGATGATGTTTAAATTCAATACACTTCCATGAACTTACCTAAAATTCTTTTAGATCTCTGAGTCTTACCACCAACCGCCTTACATTTTCTCACAGTTTTCCCTAAATTTTTGAGGAGATTCCATTCATAAATACACTTTAATCTGTGAAATCATACTATTATAGGTAGGTGGAAACTCTAGGCTGGAAGAGGATGAGGGAATGCTTATAGGAGACTCTGGTCTAACGAAGCCTGTGGATTCAGCAGCATGAGATGGTTGAAGAGATGATGATCTGACTTTATTCGAGCCAGAAGGATATTGATGAGAATAGTGAGGGGAACAGGAACGCACACGAGGAGAGCCACTACTTCCTCCAACATTACCACTACGGTAACCACTAGTACCTAGATAGCTGCAAATTAATAACTTAACAATACAGCACATTCCTTACCACTTCTCTCATAATTTTCATGACTTGAATCTGGGGGCTAGGAGGAAAAAAGTTAATAAGATACAAGTATAATCATTGGATTTACATCAACATAGCCAATTCCCAATTTAGCTTCACTTTTCTTCAACCGCTTGATATAATCACTTAGTCTCCACTTCTCATCTACAATAGCTGCTCCAGTCATTGTAAAAAGAGAAAGAATCTGCCCATGAAAAGACTCTTCCAACTTAAACACTTCACGCCCACGCTCTAGAAGTTGGTCCCGTGAGCAAGATTCTTCAACAAGAATTTCAACAGACATGCCATCACGGACATATGCTCCCAGCCTTCCAATCTTCATTCTGCACATGCTTACCTAACAATGAATAATAAGCTCATTGTGATGATATACCACCCGTTACTAACTGGAATATGGTGAAGAGCTCCACCAGGATATGACAAACGTTTCTTCAGTTTTCGTTGTATATCTTTACTCCTTGCAATCAGTGAACTTGGTGGTTCACGGAAATCTGAACCTTCAGTTTATATTGATAGCTGACTTGCCAGTTTGTAAGTTAACACCTATCCTCACTTGATTCGAAGGACGCCTCTGGGCTGTCTTCTAACGCTGCTTCAATTTCAGCAGTAAATCTTTTACTTATTGCTAACATCTTCTTTTTCTTCTTGTCGTTCATTATTATTATATCTTTTTCTTCTACTATCCCCGCGGTTCCAGAATCTTCTACTTCAAATTCTAAATAACGCCCACCCTATTACATCACCCACTTACGTATTATGTATGTACGTACCTTGATTCATCATCAGTGGATTCTTCGATTTCATTGCCTTTTCAGCCTTGATAAGCAAAAATGACTTGACACAATTATTATTTATAGCTATTTTACCATATCATAATCAACACTTCTGTCTGCCATATGTGACCCAATTTGAGAAAAGGGACCACTTCACGCAGAATTTCAAAATGGAGTTATTAGTACCACGCTATAGCCCATTGCCTTAGACGTTCATTGATACTACGCTTGAAGCTAGATCTTAAACCACCGCGGAGCTATAAGCGCTAGAAGTGCATCGCCTCGGAGAAGGATTCAGTAAGCGTTTTGCGTCTAAACATTGAACTTCCGGTGAATACCCAATTCCCAGTAAATCTCTACGTGAGTCCGTATAATACGATGACATCATTCAATTTTTCTTACCTCATGTAGCAGCTGGGCAGAGAAGAAGTAGACTTAGCTTTACTGCGTTCTTATCTTTGAGCGTTTGGGTTATCTAAGATATGCAAGACATGGGACAAGCTCTAAACAATGATCAGGTAAAGTTTGGGTAGATAGCTGTTTGTAAATGCATAGTGTACAGTAGTTTTAAAATACTGGTAAGTTTTATTATCCTATCTCCATGTTTTAAGCTTTATTAGTTGATTCGTGTGGAAGCAGTGTTTGTCTGGGTTGGAATCTAGACACTGGTGGGATCAGGGCTGTGTTTTTCATTGTCAAGGCCTGGAGTTGAAGGAGACAGATGAACTTCATTCAGCACCTCCAGATCGGGATTTTCTGACCTGTGAAGTTGGATGGCTTCTACCACAGCCTCTTCCTATCTGTAGCTAGCCAAATATGTGTAGCTAAGTTGTGTATTCAGTAGAAATCACCGATATGAAAATTCATTATTATGTGGGGATTTTCCCTTATTTCCGCGCACTATGCTCTTACGTCCTCCGTAATTGAACATTAAAATTTGGGCACGTAGGATGTGAAATAAGTTCCAGGTGAGGTAGCTCACTTCAACTCGAGCGCTTGCCTACTTCAAAGCCTTCCCACTTCCTGAAATTTGGCAGGAAGTTAGACAAAGGACTGAAGATACTGTGGAGGCAATAAAAAAGAAGTGAATAAAAAAATTAATTTTATCTCAAGCTAACTTTAAACGCGCATATCTCAAAATTAAATCCTGCGTGAAGTGGTCCCTTTTCTAAAATTATATCACATATACATTCTCAAGACTACTTCAGGTACCAGAACATCCATGCAATATCCAAAAAGCTAAAATTTAATACACAATATGAATAGCTATATTCGATAGTAACTTCCTCAATGACCTTCATATCATTAGCACAATATAGATCAACCACTCTAGATGATACTGCCATATATTCACCTTCAGTAAGGTGTAGCTTCGAAGACATGAATCTCAGTGTAGCTGAATTATGGAGTCTTGTATGAATGAGCAATCACATTGAATTTGCCATGCTATACCCCTTCTTTTGGGTGGTCCCTCATTGTACGTCTTGTGTCTCCAGGAGGGAATCTGTTCAGTACAGCAGAAACAGATAACATTACAGGCAATTGCGCAAAGGAAGATGAAGTAGAGGAGGGCTCTAAATAGATACTTTTTATAGCTTTACCTTTGCTGCTTGAATATTCGCCATCACAGGCAGTAAATCGTCCACTCTTCGACGAATTTTTTCTAGTTCTTCTGTATTTAGCCTCCTACCACCCAGAGAGGCATTTAGAATAGTTCCTGCACGAGAACCTCCGCTCATTCTTAGCAATAATTATAATAATAATTTTTTATGGTAAGGATCGTAAGAAAGCTCGCGACTTTGCGCCGAATATTTCGCGTCGGAGTTCGCGTCGGATTTCGCGTCGGATCTCATTTCGCGGCGGAGTTTCATTTCGCGGCGGAGTTTCAGATCGGAACTTCAATCATCAAAAAGTGCACTTCTCGGCTTCCATAAATTATACTAGTCATAATGACTACAGACATCTATCAACAAAAATAATGTACATGCAACATTATTTTTGTTGATAGATGTCTGTAGTCATTGTGACTAGTATAATTAAATTTTCAGTGAAAGCAATTACTATAGTTACAGTTAATGGAAGCCGAGAAGTGCAATTTACATCATCCGCAAGCAAATAAATTGTGGCGCAAGTCTCCGCAAGTCTCCGCAAAGCTCCGCAAGGCTCCGCGAAGTCTCCGCAAGTCTCCGCAAAGCTCCGCAAGGCTCCGCGAAGTCTCCGCAAAGCTCCGCAAGGCTCTGCGAAGTCTCCACATGGCTCCGCAAGTATCCGCACGTCTCCGGAAGAGCCCACAAGTCTCCGCAAGTTTCTGCCTTGCAAAATGATTTTTTTGAAAGTTGGTAAAGGATCTCCCGCGCGTGCGACCGGTATAATGTACGCACGCGCATGTACGTCCTGCGCGCGCGTATGTGTGCAAGACAACTAACTATGGATGGTAAGTTTTATTTATGGTTGAAGATAGCCTATAACTTGTGATTTGGATATCTTTCTAGACATACTTAGTTATTCTATTCGTGGAGACCGTACAAGAGGTTATTAGCCATTTTGTACTTGAAGTATCACATGAAGAGAAGGTATCAAGTTATTAAACTGCTAGCTAACAGATTGTGTATTGACAATGACTGTTTGGTGTCTAGTTTGAGATGGCTGAAAAACCAGTTTAATCGTCTTGGGTTATCCAGGCGTCAGCCTGATCTACCTGAACACCGAGTCAGGTCTATCATCAGGGTAAGGAACAATTACATGATCATAAACTGGCGTCTTTACATGTAGCTATGACTTAAAACTGTAGGTTGAATTGGCCTCAGCATTATGTGTAGCAAGGGAAATATTAACATGGATATTACTTTTTTCTTCAGTCATAAACCCAAAAATGTTTATTAGACTTACTAGTAGCTAACTACTTGATTACAAAAAAATTTTTCTAGCTGTACAATACACCACATTAATTAAGGTATGACATGGATGTGTATAGGCTCATATTATTGGTAGCTTGCTGGCTATAGCCCTCACTTTTCCAGTAACCTCACCTGCACAAAGGTCAAGATGGCTGATGGCTGTCCGGTACCCAGCCAAATGGCAAAAGAGAGATTCCAAATCCAGTGATCATGACGTCAGTTAACATGTAGACTGGATCTGTCATGATTGCCTCCTGCACAACAATCAACAATCATCACTACCATAACTTTAGTGGGAAATTTTCATAGGTTAAAATTTCATGCTTTGATGTTTGAACAATAATTATTTGAACTATGAAATCTGTGAAAATTTTACCCCATGAAGATTTCCTGCTATATGGTATGTAGTGTCACATGAGTACTAAGCTAATCCCATAGATGTTAATTGGAATTTGACCAGAGAAACTAAATTGGGAAATTGACCGGAAAATATCCCGTGTCAGGCTATTATTGTGAGCTCTGCTTATTAAGAGCGTACGTATTGAACTAACCAATCAATTCTCCAGTGATGAAGAGGATGCCCAAAGTGGCTGCCACGAGAAGCTTGATGACAGCTCTCTGTCTCCCTTTCCACCTTGTGACAGTCACAGTAACCACTCACCTCCATCACAGAAATCCCCCAAACACTGATACAAAATAATATAGCATTTTTTGCTGTAAAAATATTAACAAGTTTGCATGTAAGAGCTATTAGACCCTTTTCATACCATATAGTGGGTGTGGTAAAATTTCAAATGGAAGTGTATAATTTTGTCTGTTTTTGTGTATTGTTTAAAACCATGAAATCCACAAAAAATTCCCCCACAAAAATTTCCCACTACGGTAAACAACGAGAAGGGTCTAGCAGCTACATAGACTGGTAATGATTTTTAATGATATTGCAGAGTGGATCCTCATTCAATATTCTTCAGAGGATCTGGGTCTGCCATTCATTTTGCTTATTATGCTGTTCAAATCACTTAGTCCAGAGATGTTGAGGTGCATTCAATTTGGAAAGTAATTGTTTACAAATTATTTTCTGTAGTAGTTGTTGGAAAATTACCCAACTAACAGGGTTTTGCAGAATCTTTGCAACGGCAATACTTCAGAGACTGCCTTATAACCATATGTTACTACAGACGTCAGTGCAACCTCAATTATCCAAACCTCAAACCTCGCTTATCCAAACCCTCGATTATCTGCAACATGTCATTCATAGGATTATAATAGGATTTTCGTCTCATTCAACATGTAATGACACTAACATTAACATTATTCATTATTCATTACATCATTATCGCACTATGCTTATTGTATCACCATAACATCGTTATTTTTTAGTTCTCGTTCTCGTTCTCGTTCATATTTTTAAGTGACATTATTTTTCAAGTTCACTGTTCCAACGCCAGGAGACCCCTGGTCATTACAATTGGCGACCCTGCCGGGACAAGACTCTGGTAGGCCCAGTAGATGTCACGAAGGGAACTGAAGGCACTGCGTGGAAGCCAACGTTCCCGCCTAAGAAACAAAGTCGTTTACGTTCAGGTTTATGTGCTTCGATGGAAATGGAGCACGAGAGTGACGGGAATGAAGCCTTGATGGCTGAAACCGAGAGAGAACCGCTCGAAACCTCAGTGGCTGATGAGCAAAAGATGGAACAGCTCGAAGCCTTGGTGGCTGAGCTGCGAACAGAGAACGCAGAACTCGCTGCTGAAAAAGAGAGTCAGCTCGAGCAGTTAAAAAGACAGCTCGAAGAAAATAGAGTAACTACGGAACTAGAACGTCTACAAGTCGTAGACAAGTTACGCGAAGAGCATCAACAAGCATTGAAGCGGGAACAGGCTCAAGTCGACTTTGAGGGGGAGCGAGTAAGGAGCCTGACTCAGTCTTTTGACACAAACCCTACATCGCTGCATGGACTGCATTTGTGCTCCACAAGAAACTTAGAATTTAGATAAACCATGGATGATTTTATTGTGTGCAGAAAGTACTAAGCCCTTCTCTCTCACTGTTTGGCACGAAAAGTCGTGGCAATATGTCAGTTCACTCCCACAGCCAGTGCAACCCTGCACTTTGTTGCTCTTGTCCATCAGGTAGGCCCGTAACTTTCTAACTTTATAACCCTTTACCAACTCAAAGGATTTTTGATTACCAACTCAAGTTCAAAGTGTTGATGACCCTTTACCAACTCAAGGGTCTTGCCGCGACCGCGTACCGCGTACCAACTTAACATCGGTGATGATCCTTTACCAACTTAACATCGGTGATGATCCTTTACCAACTTAACATCGGTGATGATCCTTTACCAACTCAAAGGATTGGCTGGCTTCCAAGTCTGAACAAAAAAGCAGGCATAGCTATTGCCTTCTGCACTGTACGTTTGCAGAGAAAATGATAGTGCTGAAAATTACTGCCCCAAAAAGCAGATTTTTGAATGTCTTTTCCTCTCACCTAGCTATAGAGACTAATGCAGTGTATGGTTGCCAGGGTTCCCCAATTTACGTACATGTACACTTTACAGCCTACGTAAGATGCAAAACCGATGCACATAACTTAAGATACTTATCAGTGGGTACATGTATAGGAGGAAGAAGTAGATGAAAACAATATGCAGATAGCTCCTCCAGGCTTCTATATCTTATTTCTACCATTTGCTGAGGAGTTCAGGAAAATTAATGTTAGCGAGACACCCACCCACATCAATTCCAAAACTCATATATGACCTTATCATGCACTGATGTTGCATTTCTGTACCCCTTTTCAGCTGAATCGGCCCATATTGACAAAGCCAAGGAAAAAGTGAAGAAAATGACAGGTGAGCTAATACCGTACAGCGGGAAATTTTCGTGGGGAATATTTCGTGGTTTTAAAAAATAATACACAAGAACAAGGGTTTTATGGTTCACACTTCATTTTTTTTGCAAAACTGCAAAAATTTCACCTCAATAATTTCCTGCTATACGGATCATCAGCCATTTGCCAGGTCAAAAGGTCAGATGTCCAGTCAAATTTTACATCAATCAAAATGCAGCTCATTCAGCTAAAGTCAGTTTTTTGTCAGAGCTTGGTCTGACGTCATTTTTAATCCTCACTGCGATATAGTATGAGAATCACAATAGTCAAAGCTATTGTGTATAAGACTGAAGGAACAATTCTGAGCTTTTTGAGAAGACTCTGTAGAAGTTGGAATTTAGTTGTCCAAGTGCAATGCAGAATACTGTATAGTGGGAAATTTCGTGGAGTGAAATTTTCGCGGTTTTGAAGTGTGAACAATAAATTCCCTTGTTCTTGTGTATAATTGATTTTTAAAACCAAGAATTCTGCAAGATTCCTTCCCCACAAAAATTTCCCACTATACGGTAGTGAACCTTGTGGTTAAAACTTTACAACTGCATAGCAGGTGGAAAACCAAATACATTCCTAGGGTCTGACTCTGGTGTTTCATTTTGAAACAATGTTATATTGGCAGATTCTAATACCTGGTAGATGAATTCTCTATACTGTGATAATTTCGGGGCTGAAATTGCTTTTGAGATAGTCCAGCCATTGCAGAACAATTTTAAGCTAAAGCGAATTCCATGACCCCTGCAATGAGGTATTCAGAATGTCCCAATGTTTACTTCATAATACAAATCCACCCCTGAAATGAGACTTCTGCTGGCCCCAAAGGTGGCCAAATTAGAGGGAGTCCACTTTATTAACTATTGATGAAAATTGTAACCAGAAATGCATCTAACTTATCTGTGACAGTCCCATGTAGAAATCAAATGTGATAGACGCATTGATTTCAAGCCACTTTTTCATACCCATAACTCATGATTACTAGTAGCCTTGGTGCTGGAATTTGGTGTAGAGATAGTCCAACCATTGTATATCATAATTATGACAAAGGTTTAGGACAATTTCATAAGAGCATGTTGGAGAAAATTAAGCTAATTAAAAACAGGCTAATATTCGATGGGACTATCACAAATATATTAGACGCATTGAGCTGAAGCCACTTTTTCATACTTTAGTTCCCCATAACTCATGATTACTAGTAGCCTTGGTGCTGTCATTAATCTATTTCTGTCTCTGGGTAGTTTATAGCTGATTGTTGGAAAATGAAGAAGTCATCTGGTGCTGGGTCACAAGGAAACTTCATAGCTTTTTTTTTTTTTTTTTTTTTTTGCAATTTTCCACAAGAAGAAATTATTTCTAAGGCCCATTGGTATTTTTTGGTGTCATACCTTCCGCTAGCTTCGCCAAAACGTGGGTGGAGGAACTCGTTAATAGCTGGGTACCGGGTGTGGTGGGCATGGGAGGAGCCTCGTAGTTCGTAGTCTTGCTTGAGAGCACGAGGCTCTGTACTGTGAGTTCGAGTCTGAACAACGGCACATCACAGGACAGGGACAAGCCATGGCAGGAGTTTTCGTTTTGTTTCGTAACTAAGGGGTAGCTACGCTCTAGCTACAGACCGACCAATGAAATCATGCGCCCTGGGGATATATAACAGTTAGAACACGGTAGTCCTGGTGATTATGGCCAAATAAACAACCTTATCCTCGGGCTGCGCCCTCGGATTCGGTTGTTTATTTGGCCATAATCACCAGACTACCGTGTTCTAACTATTACTAATATGAATCACTATGCTCATCTGAAATAAAATGTAGCTAGGTCTATAATCATCTAATCTTCTTTCACATAGGTAGCTAGCTATAAGGCGCTGACACTTACTCTAAAATAACACTGTTTACCACAATCTAATAACTATAGCTAGACAGTCAGGCTGACTCTGTACCCAAAGGAATTATCTTAATTATACTGGTTATCAGGTTGGTTGCCACAAAATTTGCCACTGGCAGATGGCAACATGAAATCCAGAACAGCAAAAAACAAAATTTACATAGCCTCCTTTCAAACTTTGGAGTTGGGCTACTTGAAAGGAGGCTATATAAATTTTGGTACAGTGAATTGCAGTAATCTTTCAACATGAAATTCAGAACACCAAGCCAAAATTTATATAGCTTCCTTTCAACTCTAAAGCCACGTGAAAGGAGGCTATGTAAATTTGGTTTGGTGTTCTGAATTTCATATTGCAAGATCACTGCAATCCACTGTAGCATGAAATCCAAAATTTACATAGCCTCCTTTCAATGTCTTTGGAGTTGGGCTACTTGAAAGGAGGCTATGTAAATTTTGGTTTTGCTATTTTCATTGCAAGATCACAGCAATCTGCTGTCCTCCTTTCAAATGTCTTTGGAGTTGGGCTACTTGAAAGGAGGCTATGTAAATTTTGGTTTTGCTATTTTCATTGCAAGATCACAGCAATCTGCTGTAATTCTTGTGCTGTAATATTCTTGCGAATTTTTGTGACAAGCAACCTAAAAACTATACCAGTGGTTTTCAGTGCATGATCTTGCAAAAGCAAAAACTGGTAGCTATTGTACATGTGCAGTTAGCTCAATTCGTTCAAAATTCGAATACTGCAAGTTTTCAGTATGTTGTGACAAGCAGTTTCCTAGCCCTAGGCCTAGGAACCAACCCTCCCCCAATAATTAAGGGTATGGACCCACTGACATAGCAAGTTGGTTGTCACATTGCAAAATGGAAATCCTTATGTTGTTTAAGCTAAACAGGGCTCACAGTAACTTGTCCGGACATGATTTTGTAATAGCATTTTTAAATGTATATAGCTATAATTGGTTGGACAAAGGCAGAAAATGACCATGGAGACAAATGAAGAAATTGAAAAATGTCCTGTGACTGTTGTGAGCCCTGCTAAACCACACAATACACAGGTATAAGAAAATACTAATACTAAACAGTTGGTTTAGCTATGCAGCAACCAACTTGGATAGGACTTTGTATAGAATCTTTGCAATAAGGACCCCTATACTGTGCTAGTAACATGATCCCATTGAAAGGAGACCTATTGAGTATTTGTGATAGTAACCAACAGCGAATCCCTTATAAGGCAGTCTCTAAAGTATTGAGATTCTGCAATCCCTGTACTATTTAGCTACCAGTTTAAGTTTTGCATTTGTATTTCTTAACAACATTAAGTTTAATATCAAAGTGCCTACATGCTAGCTGTGCTATCATGCAGATATGGTACAGAGGTGGTAATGGTTGACACAAAATTTGCCAACCGTGCAGAATTAAATTCGTGCTCGCTAAAATTAAAATCATTGCATTTGTATGACAGTATACAGAGATTTTCAGGTTGGTTGACACAAAATTTGCTGACAGTGCAGAATTAAATTAAGCCATTGCATATGACTGCCATGCGCAAATTCTACTGGTCAACCAACCTGAAAACCTCTACCACTATGTACATTTCGTGGGTTGGACACAACCAACCACTGTGGCTCCTTTGAATAGAGGAGGGCTCTGTGATGTATCAAAGGCTGTGCTGCTCACTGGAAAAACAAAGGCAAACAAACAAAAAAACAAGAGCATGTACCTATGCAGGTTACAAAGAGTTTGATATGAAGTACACTCTTGTTTTTGCAGTACTTGAACGACCAATTGTGATAGTCCCATGTAGAAAGCGAAGGTTTTAATTAGCTATCTATTAATTTCTCCAAAATGCTTTGATGAAATTATTTCAAACTTAATTCTGTTGTATGATCTATCTCTACACCAAATTTCAGCTCCAAGCTACTAGCTAGTTATGGGGAGCTCAAGTATAAAACTTGAAATCAATGATACTCAATGGTATATACCTCTTCATTATAAAAGGTCTTGTTATAATTGTAAACTGGGTGTGTACTCCATTCTAAAGGAATGCTCCCTGTAAACAGTAATGGTATATCAGAGAGTACGATAGTACTCTCAAAGTAGGGATGGCATGCACAGATGCTCCTAAATAGCTACTTACCTCCTGCGGTCAGCAACTCCTAACTTGAAAACAGAACACCTCAATGTGCTTGGACTCGAGTATGAAGAGCAGAAGACAAAGCAGTGTCATTTTACAGCGACTTCTAAAATCGCCATTTTCATCTGGTTGTTTATCATCATCAAACAACTTATTTCAGAAATGGTTCACTATAGCTAATTCTTATACCTTTAACTTGACATGTTCAAAAATAGCACGTCATTTTCCAACTTGCTAGCTTTCAACCTACAACATCATGGCAGACATTTTTATGCCCCGTCCCATCTCTCGATGCTCAACAGTATATCAGGTACATATCAGTAAAGGCCTTAAAAATTATATACAAAATATGTCAATGGCAATCTTATTATAAACTGTATAGATAGCATTCCTTCCGGATCAGATTCATTTCGGCTGTGTGTGGTTCAAAAAAGTTCAGCAACAAGAGAGTGAACTTAAGTCAAGTAAAAATAACCCCTTAGCCATTTAATTGGATCAAAGAGGAGCCCTTTCGGGAAAACAATTTATTCATCCTCCAGCCACGAGCATAATTATTCTTCCAGAAAGAGCTAGGGCAAGTTTTTATGTGGATATGCAGCCATGATTTGGGGACATTTTTTTTTTTTTTTTTTTTTTTTGTTGCTGTTGTTTGGGGGTAGGGGCCCCAAAAAAGGGAAAATAGAGGTTGGGTTCAATTAAGGCTAGAGTCATATTGTGCAGTGCATGGCACGGAGAGCTGCTACTGAATCACACTCCTGCTACTTAGTTACAGCAGTTTTACACCTGAGTGTAGTTATGCATAGCAAATGGGAAAACCACGCCCCATTTACTTTGATCTTTTGCCATGCGGAAGCGAAAATTGAAACAGGAAGTGGTGTCACATACAACTGCTCTATAAAATCGCGACTTCTCGTTGTCGATATCTAGTACTTTCTTGTCTTGTTAGCTGCTGTTACTATTAAAGCATGTCGCGGAGGTCTGGAACTTACGTAGATAACGCTCAAAACCGAAGTCTCGGTCGGGTGGGTATGTCCTATGGATCGTCTGGATCCTCGGCTTCGCGGTCGAGCAGTTCTAGTTCTTACTCCAGTACTTCTACCTCCTCGTCTCAGAGGACCTATGTAGATAATTCCATGAACAGGAGTCTTGGTCGAGTTGGTATGGCACATGGAACACGTGTACAATCTTCTACTTCAAGTTCTGCCTCAAGTTCTGCTCCTCAGAAAACCTATGTAGATAATGCTACGAACAGGAGTCTTGGTCGAGTGGGTATGCCACATGGAACACATGTGCAATCTTCTACTCCAAGTTCTGCTTCAAGTTCTGCTCCTCAGAAAACCTATGTAGATAATGCTACGAACAGGAGTCTTGGTCGAGTGGGTATGCCACATGGAACACATGTACAATCTTCTAGTACTAAAGAGTCCTCTTCCACAACGCAGAAATGTTATGCTGACAATAGCTACAACCGGCGTCTGGCCCGAGTGGGTAAACCATTGGGTTCACATGTGGTTAGTACAGATGGCTCCATGTCGATTTCCACAGGTAAAACCTATGTTGATAATGCAATGAACCGACATCTCAATCGAGTAGGGAAGCCAATAAAACGTAAAATACAGCAATCAAAGGAACGAAACATTACCAACACTCAATGCCTCGAAGAAATCAGAGAGCATTTGCAAGATCTGAATGTGCAAGATCCTGATTATTCTGCATATTTCAATGTTCAGCATGAACTTCAGCGTGACGAAGTGGAAGAAGCATGGCAGAAAAGAGGTATTGAGCCATCTACTGATTTAAGTATTATACCATCTATTGAAAATAAAAAGGAGATCATTCCACTTCAGGATATTGAAATGGAGTGGGACAAGAAAATTGGTGAAGGTGGTTTTGGTTGTGTTTATGCTGGTTTATGGAAGAAAACTACACAAGATGGTGAAGAAAAGGAAATACCAATTGCTTTCAAGCAGTTTGTACAACAGCAGTGCATCACGAAAAAGAAGATGGAGCAACTCAAAAAGGAGATTGAAATATTCATATCTCTTGACCATCCAAACATTGTCAGGCTATTTGGAATAGTATTGGAGAAGGATCACCTTGGCATAGTGATGGAATACCTTCCTAAAACTCTATTCTATGCCTTATTCAAAGAAGAAATCAAGTTCTCCGTGGGTGACAAGAAGAGGATAGTGGGAGAAATCATTTCTGCTCTTGAATACCTCCACACACCAACCTCGAGTACTCTAAAACCACAGATTGCACACTGTGACATGAAGAGCCAGAATATACTTCTGGATGGCAAGAATGTAGCCAAGCTTTGTGATTTCGGTCTTAGCACAGTGAAGAATGTAGCACAAACGTCCTCGTCTCGTACTTCTGCTGTTCCAGGACAAGGGACACCTCGCTATGCAGCCCCCGAGGTTCTTCAAGGAGAACTCTTGAGCATGAAAGGGCTCTTGATGTCAGATATATACTCCCTTACGTTGGTCATTTATGAAATTCTTGTCGAAGAGGAACCGTATGAAGACCTCAACTATGCACAGTTAATAGAAAATGTTGGCCGCAAGAGTCTACGTCCACCGTTGGACGATACAAATCTTACTGAACCAGTAAAGCAGTTAGTGATGAAGGGTTGGGATAAGACTGCCAGTAGTCGGCCTGGGATACACGAGTTTTCAAAAGAGCTTTCAGGGATTGATGCATGGTATACTTTTAGAAATAATACTACTTAAACTGCTGATTTAATTCTTTTGTTGTAAGCTAGCTCTTAATCTTTTATGGTGCAATTATGTTGCTGAATGGACCACATTAATAATAAAAAATTTGTTGAAACCTCCCTATTGCAAACCACCTCCACAAAGGTTATGGTTGGGTGAGCAAGATCTAGTCAACCCTTTACCAACTGTTGTTGGGCAGTGCTAGCAGTGGCGTAGGAAGATGGTTTTGAATAGGGGGGCCACCTAAGTAATAGCCAATTTTATTTTATTTTTATTTTTTTTATTTTTTTTTTGGGGGGGGGGGGGGGGGCACTAATGACTAGAAAAAATCAAACTACAAAGTAATTTATTCTTTATTGGTTTACAATAATTATGGCTAATTCTTCGTGTATATTATAGTTGTTCAATTGACATTCAGTCATATAGTGCTTCTTAAATAGCTATAAGTTTTCATTTGAGGAAGGGAAGAAAAAAAATGTTCTGCTGTGGCTGAAGTAACTGAAAATGTCAAGTACCTGTAATCTAATCACTTCCTGAAACATACCTTTGTAGATTTCACTTTTATTACAGCTGTGATCATGCAGTGTAGTATAGTAGCGATAGCAATTATGCAATCAATAATAAAGGGGGGCCCTGCCTCCTGTCTGAAAATAATAGTGGGGCCCTGGCCCCCTGTTCCTACGCCAGTGGCTAGGCTATGCCAATGAGATAACTTTGGATGGACAGAAAGTTAATTTGGTTGTACTTCCCATACCAAATAGATTACATTCACCACAGTATGTTGTGGTGCCTGAAGGTCAATCACTATTCCTCAGATTTGCACCCTGTGAAGATTCTACATAATGTTGTGGTGTGCCCTAAGGGCTAGGTCAACCACTATATTCCTGTCAATCTCAGTGCACCTCCAACCTGTGAACTTTGATTTCAGTAGCTATAAAATGCTTCCAGGAATTTTTATATTGATGCTAATAATATAAGTAATGAGAAAAAAATTATACTAAATAAAAAGCAATATAGGGTTAGCTGTGAACAAACAGCTAATCCTACATGACTGCCATGCCTTCTGTCGATCTCCGAGTCTGTTGTACTGGCAGTGATGTAGGGATCATGATGTTTGTTCACAGCTAACCCTACATTGCTTTTTAAATTTTTTCTCATTAATTTTTGTTTGTTTACTTTTTTTTTTGTTCGTGGTGAAAAGGGAAAAACTTGTAGAGAAGTGAGAAAGAAGAGTAATAAAATTATGATTAACTGGTGACTTATTTTCGTAGTATTTTATCATGCAAATAAGAGTCTATTGACTGGTTGCTATGGAGTAGAAATATTTTAGTCTTGTAGGTAGGTGACTGTGGAACTCTACGTACTAAGACAAAGGCCTAAATGCCTCATTTTTGGCGGGAAATATAACTGGTTTTGAGATGAAGAAGGCAGAAAGATCATTCTCTATTACCTCGAGAATCACATAATTATTATATGATCTTCAATCATAATAAGATAAAATTTTATCTGGCAACTCAGCATTATCATCATACCTCAACTCTGTCGTGCATTGATTGGCACCCCTGATTACCTAGATTCTGTGGATAAAGTAATACAGATGATATCATTGATAGAAAGTGCAAAATATGTCAGGGCAATGCTGATGGTAAGTTTACTGAAGTGGCCAAACATCGGGATGGTATTTTCAAGGGTCATAATGGTAAGGCATGCATGCATAACATTGCTACCAACAGGAATGAAGATTACTGCACATAGCTATAGACTCTACAACATTCACTTATCCTACCATCAGGCACAATGAGTGCGAAGTTTTGCTGCATGGTGAAAGGAGATAGATATGATAGGCGCCAACAATGTTCCAACTACAGAAGCAGCTCTCTGTAATTCAGCCTAAGACTATCGGGCCCCGCTTGGATCCCAAGTAGCCATGCCAACTACGCTTCCTTGACCACTAGAGAGAAAGATGTATGAATGAGAAATCTTCAACGTAACATCAGTTAGACAGGTGAGAACAAGTAGCTACAGTATTGGAAGGAGAAGCTTGAAGAGGTGATAGAGACCAGACTATTTCTGATGATACTCTCTCTGACGATTATAATGACCATGCATGCACCAAGAATAGCAGCATTATGGATCAATTTCCAGAAGGTTCATTTGCCAGGTTATTTTGGCAACAGCAATTTGAAGCAGCATCCAGGAAGACTAAGGAGATGAAGAGAGGGGAATGTGCTGGGATCCTCTGATGGTGAAATGGTGCATATATATTTGCGCCAGAATGGGATTCAAGGTAATACAAAATGTGTCGTGGCAGTGCATGCATGTGCATGTGTGACACGATAAAATTGATAGCTAGGGGAAAAAAATTTTTATCAGATGTGGCGAATTTGATAAAAATGCTTAGTAGCTAACATCATGCTTTATGCAGGTTCTTGGAGTAACATTTGATGGTGTCTCAGTGAACCACAGACTAATCAAAATGCATAAACCCAAGGAAGATTTGCTGTAGCTACAAGGTTTCCAATCCATATACGCATCAGATGACAGAGATCTATATTCTCTTTTTCTCGGATCCGCCACATCTGATAAAAACAACTTGAGCAACTGTTGGGCACCAAAGGCACAATAACTTGATTTAATATGTTGAATAGCTAACTGAAGTCCATACAATGAATTTCTTGCTAAAATTAATCAAGAACAGAAGTATCATTATAGAAATCCCTGTGTGTATGTTTGCTGTATGTACGTAGAGGTTCTCTAGTTACTTGATAATTAAATTTTTAGTTTCCAGAAATAAGACAAGTTTGACTGTATTCAACAGTCATCTTCAAAGTTGTAGAACACTGTTTCAGCCTCACCTTCAGCTTCATGTTGACCATCATCAAAATTCTTATTCTGTAAGATCATGGAGTCTGGCGAAAACTCCATCAGATCAGAATCGTTGAACACAGACTCCATCACATTTACATCTTCAAAGGTAACCAATGCATCAGTGTTTTCAAACATGAACACTTGCTTCTGCAAAGGCTTTTTCTTTATTGTGGGTATGGAATTAATTGGGCTGACACCCAAGTTCAACTTGGTAATTGAAGCAGAATGGTCTTCTTCTTCCTCTTTGATAACGACCTCTTTAAGAGTTGCCTTACTAGCCATTAAAGTAGTGCTCTCAGTAGACACAGACTGGTTACTGGACCTGTGTCGATTGTAACCATATCTGGCAGCAATGGAATCTGCAGTGGACGATAGTGTAGGCTGACTTGAGCCTCTCCTGTTGGGATTGAAGGTGTTACTTGTGGAGGAGGAGTGATCGCTACTTTGATTTTTAGACTGTTTAGATTGCTTCAACTGGTTCTGATAGGTCTGTAATCGACAGGTGAGAATGTGAAACCACTTTTTCCATTCCTCGTGGGCATCCTTTGTGCGACAGGGGTAAAGAAGGAAGATGAGCAGTCCTTGAAATGCAACAATGATGACAAATAGGACTCTAGCTGGAATACTGAAAGCAGCAACAGGAATTGATGATAAGATGCCAAAGATCCACCCAATACCAAACATGATAGCAAGAACGAGTGTGATTATTGCTTTCTTCATCAGTCTCTTCATTTTTGATTCTTTTCCATCCTTCTTGGTGCCATGACGAAGAACAGAGACCAGAATGATGACAAACATGATAATATTGAATATATAAATGATGGCAAATGGTGTAACGACTCCAAAATAAAGAGGCCACTGCTGAGGGAAGCATCTGAAATGGATAAATTTATATACTGATGGCTATTCATTAGTTCTTTTCAAATCTAATCATAAGGTAAAGCAGGACAATTCCATTAATGGAACTCTAAATTGCAGGATTATACATAGTCTACTTTCATAGTTTAAAATAATATTTCAAGTACGAGCTTTAATAGCCAGAAATCTTCATAGTTTTGAAGAATTATCTCACTATGTGCTTTATGTAATAGTTATATCCCGAGTGCGAGGGATGTATCCGGATTTAAAGCTCTTGGCCCGAGGGTGCGCAGCGCCCCGAGGGCCAAGAGCTTTGAATCCGGATACTCCCGAGCACGAGGGATATAAGTATTTTGTGTCTGCCCAATTAAGTTTATACTATCATGTGATACTCTTTGTTAGATTAAAGCTTAGCAGTTTTCTCAAAGGTGCTTTGATGAAATGGTCCTAACTTCTATCATAATGGTTGGACTTAATTTCAGCCTCAAGGCTGCTAGTAATCATGAGTCAGTATGATGAAGTGGCTACAAATGAATGTGTCTATATATAGGACTTTTCACACATTACTTATGGGCATAATAATGATCAACACAAGTATGCTCAGTTTACCCAATGGTCTTCACAAGAATAAAGTATAATGTTCAGTTTAATACCCAATGGTCACCACAAGAAT
Organism: Crambe crambe; assembly: GCA_963924555.1. Lineage (NCBI taxonomy): Eukaryota > Metazoa > Porifera > Demospongiae > Poecilosclerida > Crambeidae > Crambe > Crambe crambe. The sequence goes on from OZ004582.1 coordinate 5,769,620, forward strand.
ATGCTCAGTTTACATAATGGTCATCATGCCCAGTTTACCCAATGGTCATCACATAGTTTATCATAAGAATAAACTACAATGCTTAGTTTACCCAATGGTCCGCATGAAAATAAACTATACTATCCCAATCATCAATGTATAGCAGATGTACATTAGCATTTTCAAAAGACCAGGAGATAGTTGTGCTGGTAGTTTCTTTATTTTATTTCACATACATATCACAGTTAAGGCACCAACTGAACAGATTATACATGTAATCAGCAGATAGAAAGTATGAATCACTTACATGGCAGTATTAGTACGCAAGTCTTCAGTGAAGTAGAAAGTGTGTGTTGGTCCCAGGAAAAGTCCAACAACAATGAGAGGGAGCACTGCATGAGAATAAAACAAAAAATCCATGATCACTGTTAACACTGCAGCTTGTTAACTTTTCAATTTGTGTAGTTGCTAATGATACATGTAATTATAATTGCTCCAGCAAATTATTATGCCCAATAATTATGATGTAGTGTAACATGAAACCTACAAACTATTTCCAGTAAACAATGTAATAGCAATCTACAATCAATGTAGTAACAATACAATATGCCTACAAGCTTACTCCAACAAACAATGTATAACAACCATCTTTAAGTTTACCATGATTGTAAGAAAGATCTACAAGCAAATAAGCCGTCTAAATCTAAAAAGTTGTTCGATATGACTGATTATTTTGGAGGAAAACTGTGTGGATAATGATGGTAAAAGCACAATATGTGGTTATAACTGTACAAGTTGATATGAATTTGATTATCGTAAGTGAAAGGATCATGAAGTTACAGTCACTGCCTCCCACCAAGCTGCTTAAATTCATGTCAGTGTAAAAGTGTTCTGGTTGGTTGAGGCAGTGATGTAGGGATTATTATTGAAGGCAGCATAGTTTCGATGTTTGTTCACAATAAGTAAAGTGTAGACTAACCCTACATGGCCTACTACAGCAAACAATTAATGTATTTAATAACAGAGATTGAACATTATTCCTTTTTATTAGCTTAAATTGAATTTGCTACTTCTTGAATAATTATGCCTTGATGAATATTAGTCCCAAGCCTCTGTCATGTGTTCTATAATGATTAGACTATCTCTACACCAAATTTCCAGACCGTTGCCACAGGTCCAACCAAAGCTCCAAGAAGAGAAGCAAGGTACCGAAGGTAGCACAGATAGCTTAGTAAGTTCATATTTCCCAGCGCATAATCTGGAAAGCCTGCCTAAAGTTCAATGAATTTCAGCCTGACTCTCAGTCATTAGAATCTCCGTGCACGAAGCTTCAATGGCTGACTAGCTAACTTTAGCGCTTCATTTGAAGCCTTTGTACTTGTAGTCTGAGCTCCAAACTTCGTCTGTGCTTTGTTCAAGGATCATAGTTGTCATTTATGCTGTAAAAAAATTTTAGCCAAATTTTGGCACTACCAACTAAACGTGCTCATTTCTGATAATTGATTTTTTTCACCGGACGGAGGGTTTTCCCAGAGCCGGTCACATGTATAGAGAACAATGTAACAACAAGCTACAAGGTTACTCCTACTAAATTGAATTTGTTACTTCTTGAATAATTATGCCTTGATGAATATTGGTCCCAAGCCTCTGTCATGTGTACTATAACTATTATATATCCCACCTGATTGGTACCGCAGCCTACTAGCTAGCCGTAGCAACAATCATGGCAGAATCCACTTCTACCTCTGAGTATCCTTGCATGCCCATACGAAAGGTACTGCCTAGCGCCTAGGCATGTGCGAGTGGACTGGCCAGGTAGCTGTCTCGGGGCTTTTGGCGAATCTCCGCCCACATCTGCAGTGATTACAACCACTTACTGACTCGAAGGTTGACGCCCTCCTTGGCGAGCGTGCGCATGCTGCTAGCAACGAGCTCCTCAGCTCCCCGGCCCCAAGTCCACAGCTACAGCTGAGTTAGAAACGGAAAATGCACTACGTTTTGAATGTGCCTCTGAGAAAGAGCTAGCAAAGCTAGCTGAGGGGATAGTTCCACAGAACTAGATTTTGCCATACTGGGAGCTCCATCACTATCATGCTCTCTTTATTATCTCAAAGAATAACTAGCTATAGAAAAGACAATTTTTAGAAAAGAGGCCATTATAGATGGCATAGAGATGCATTTCACTTGGCCTGGGGGAGGCCGGTATTACAGTTTCACCTGGGGGAGGCCGGTATTACAGTTAATGTCCAGCCCTCCTATAGGAATAAATGTACTAGGTGGGATATATTGGTTAGACTATCTCTATGCCAAATTTCCAGACCGTGGCCATTAGTAGACATGAGTTACATAATTATGGTGAGCTGAAGTTTAGAAAGTGGCTGAAAATGAATGTTTTATTTTCTACTTGAAATTGTCATAATTAGTTATGTACTTACTCCAGCAAACAATGCCAATTTTTAGTTGATACTGTGAGACAAGATCCTGTGTCCCCAGCACTTTGACCAACTTGAGATACAGCAGGACGGACTGAGCGACAGTGATGCAGAAGTACACCAGGAAGAAGTAGTGAACAAGGGCAGAAAACATAATACACATTGGCTCTCTTGCTGAAGTGGGTAGGATTTTTTGATAATTTTCCCCTATGAACGAAGATATGATGAAGGAAATGTACAGTCCAACCAGGGAGAAGCACATGTGTACAAGAATTTGTCCGTGAGTACTGGACCGTAATTTCCTATAGTACAAGCAAAAAGAGTTCGTAAACATGAAATTGCAGGGAGATGATGGTAGCTAGCTACATACCATTGCTTAGCTAAGAGGCCATAATTATAGTAACTATGAAAGAAGAGGCCAAGAAATGCCCAATACACAAACAAGCATAGTATTTCTTAGCTAAGAAGAAGTGGCCTTAATAAGCACTGAATTGTCTTACTTTGAGATCAAATATGTGAGAATGGTGATAATGAGGAAAATGATGGAAAGAATGCCTCCAATGATGCTGATTAATCTCAGACTCTGCTCAAATCCTGGTGGAGTTGATGGAGCCATAGGGTTCACATTCTGCATGTGCACAATCAATACAATAGCTTACGACTTAACGTATACTGGGAAATTTCATTCATTGGATTTTTGTGGATTTTGTGATTTCACAAAACAAGGGAATGTATTCAATTTTGCAAAAACCACAAAAATTTTACCTAGCTATATACATAGGGTCTATGTACACATGCTGGTAGATTTATATGGATAGAGGGAGTCCCTGTAATCTCTTACCAATAAGACGGAGAAACTGGTCAAATGATCACATTTGCATGCAATTCGAGTAGTATTGCTGAGGTTTCGAGCAAAGAAGCAACCCTCAGTACTAAAGCCTCCAACTCCATCTAAGAAGGGGGAAAATAATATGATATCTGATCTATTCATCATTATTTTCATTGGTACTGTAGAATGGTTGGCTATGTATAGAAACATTATTTCTCTTTAGGCCACTATTTATAGAATCCTTGTTTCCTGTCCAAGCACAAGTGGTGCGGGCGGGCGGTTATTATAATTATTCTATTACTGCTTCGTTGTTTGTCTCAAGGGTCCCGTCTTCATCATTCACTAGTCTCGTGGCCCGCGAGACTAGTCATTCACCACGGACTTTCCTAAAAAGAGCTGCATGTGAAGCCAAATGTGCACGCTCTAATGCGCGCATGAGCAATGGCAGGCGCTAGGCAGTAATAATATTTTTTGATGCAGTGACATTTTCAATACGCGGGCGGTGGACAGGAAACAATCATTCTATTAATAATGGCCTTAGAGTGATTATAGCATGTTAGAGCTATGAGGTATAATTAAGATAGTACGACTGGCCACTACATAATAGTTCAACCATGCCTACGAGGGCTGTATTGCCTGCCCAAGGGCAAAGGCAATATTTCTGTACAGTACAAGGGTGAGGCATGGCTTAACTGTTATAAAGCCTACGTAGCAAGAATTTGAAACAAAACTTATTGGAATTTATAATTATTCTAATTCACTCACCATTGAGTGCTGGATCAAAAAATACACATTGAATTTCATCAGTGTCAAGGTTGATAGGCTGTAGCACAAAAAAATCCAAGGGTATTATACATACTGCATAATGTAGATGGAATCATGTGTCCTTATTTCATGGGGTATTTGTGGATTTCATGGGTTTAAAAATTATGGCTCACACTTCAATTTTTGCAAACCACAAAATTGTGCCCTACAATAAAACTAAGTGTCAAATTGAGCTTCACTAATTTTGGTATCAATAACTCTAAAACTTGAAGTGGTCCTTTTTATCCCAATACTATTATGTAAGACTAGCTACTTACCTCAGAGGTCTGGAAAAAGAAGCAAACTGGTGTGGTCAAATTTGTTGGAGGGGCGCCCTGATTTTCTGCTCGAGAGAGGGAGAAGACCACAGAACCACGCATTAAACGTGATGAATTACTCTGATTGCCACTGCCTAGAGTTAAATTAGCCATTGAAGGAAAGAGTGGACTATTCAACAGATACACCACAGTTACAAGTCTTGGACGGACATTAGTGTCATTCAAAATCGTAGTTTCTTGTAAGTTCTGGAAAAAATCAGCGCTTAAAAAGACACTGGCTGATGAGTTTGCTTGATCTGGGGCACTACTGAACATTCCGTTGTTCAGATTATTGATTTCACTGACATTACTACCAAATATTGCACTGATTGTCTGATCTCCCAACACTCCATCTTCAGAAGGAGGTGGTTCGTTGATGAATATCGAGAAGGTTGGTCGCGAGATAGTTGTATTTGAGTCACTGGTGGAGTTGCTCTGTGATATGTTGAGATTGCTTGCTAATCTGTTGATGCTGGAGAGGATTCTGTGTAATATATAAGAGATATCATCACTATGACTGTATGAGAGAATTTTGAAGCAGTGGAATATTTTTATGTATAAGTATTCTAGGCCATCAGAAATTTTCATCATTATGTAAAAGAGAATTCTTAATTCTAAACCAGTGGAATACATTTTTTCTTTAGTGAACCAGTAAGTATTCTAAATACACTAAGGCCTGATTATCAACATGTAAAAGAGAATTCTGAATTTAGAACCAGGAGTAGCTAGCTATTATGTGTGAGAATTATAGAAAGAGTGAAATTATGTAGTGAGAGTCCAGGTAGAACCAATCAGATTGATATTATTTTGGCCATTTCTGATAGCTTTATCAACTGAAATGTGGCATATAATTATTTTGTTTTCATTTATCATCTCCATACCTACAGCATTTTCATTATAATTTCAATAACAAATAAAATGTAGTCTAAATAACAAAAATGATGAGTTCTCATCACAGCATTTGAGAAATGGCTGATTTCTTGGAATGCATATGTTGGGTAAACTGAGCATACAACACATTCTGAGACCCAGCTTTTTTCTTTTTATCCTTTATAGAGAGGTTCTTCTCTTTTGAAGGTTATTTTGTATACAGTGTGTATACAAAGGCACATTTGCACTTTTGTCCTTTGTTAAGAGGTTAGTCCTCTTACGGAGTGACCTTTTATTGGAGTAGTAGCTAGTTATATACCTAGTTGAAGAGCCATCCATAACCTGACTCTGCATTACTGTCACAGGATCCATTATAAGTATTCCTTGATAAACATCTAGCAGATTGTTTCGTACCTACAGAGACATTGACAACACAATATCAAAACAGGGTTTGATCTAGGAATTTCACTTTGGGGGGGATGTGTCCCCTCCTGCACAGTGCAAAAAAATTTTTACTTATTTTTTGAGGACTCATTGTTGGCTAATTCTCCTACCATTTTCACAAATGCCAATACTCTATTAGGGAGGAGGACTACATTTCTTTCAATTATATAAACCTTATGAACACATTAAGCTGGAGAATTTGGGGGGGAAGCTTCCCCCCACCCCCCCCCCCCCCCCCCCCCCCAAGATGAAACCCTGCAAAACATCACAGAGATTATGCATTTTTACGAGAAATAGAATACTAGAATACTATAATATTAAAAATGGTGAAAATTCAAGAAATTAATTATAATTGCTCCACACTCCAAATGCCTCATGTAGTATGTACATACATATCCAGATTAGTAGTGTTCTGCATGTGCATATTGCACATGCTCCAGTGTATGATTTCTACGGAGTTTTGTGACTATTATGCAGAGAGCGAGTGCAACAAGCGAGCTGACTCTCATGTCATGACTAATTGATATAATTATAATTATCTCCATAATGTACGTACTTGTCAAGTAATAGTAGCACCCTGTGTGTACATAATGGCATGCTCCAATTGTAATTATAGTCTTGTGAGCCAGACGTATGGCGGAAGAAGAAGTAGGGGGAAGGAGAAAATACGTCTGGTAAAAGACGCAAGATTTTCATATCCAAATGGAATATTGACATCATATTATATCATTTTCTGCGTGACTTTGACCGCAAATTCCAATCAAATACATGGGAGTGATGGACCAGGTGGCAATTGAAGTTCGCGATTGCCTTCGATGATGTTTGATAACTATAGTTGGTCTGGCCTCAGATCATAGCCCAGTTGCGCACTTGCTTTAGACAGCGCTGCATCAACTTTCACATCCAAGGCCATTACATTATAAAAATGGTATGCGGAACTAATTCTGGCATGATGATGTCATGCACATGTGATCTAGTGTGTGACAATTTGTAAATCGACAATCTGATTGGCTCTGCTAACATTCTGGTAGAGGTTCATGAAAACCTTGCGTCTTTCACCAGTCGTATTTTCTCCTTCCCCCTTCTTCCGCAATACGTCTGGCTCGCGAGACTATTGTAATTGCAGGCTTCATTGATTTTCAGTACAGTTGGCCTAGGCTTATCAAAGTGCTTCGTGGTGAGCTTATTACAGCTCTCAATGTACAAGATCTTGTGGGAAACAGCAATAATAAAGGCATATGAAGGCCATATATATCGAGTAGTATAGTGTACATGAAACACGGACATGACCCTAAGAAAATAAGAATTTTAGGGAAATGACCACATTATAAATCAGGCCTATAATAATTGAGGCTGGGGGGGGGGGGGGGGGGGGGGAATCTTAAATAATGGGGGGCTCCACTCTCTTCCTACATCTATGAATAATGCAGTTGCTTGGCTGGAACAGCTATTAATAATTCAACAGCAAAATCTTAGCACAGCTACATATAGTCAGCTCTGAAACGTGTCTAACATTATTCTTTGATTTCTATTGGAACTATTAAAATGTCGAACACTTACTTCTTCATTGACTATTGCATCATCAACCAGCAGTTCTGCTAATACTGACACTTGATTGATTTGAATGGCAGTCAGTGACACATTTTGAACCGCTTCCACAAGTGCTACTGAAGTATTCAGCACAGGCAACTACAGACCAAACAACCATAATTACATATTTTTCAGGATGAAAATGCCCCTATTATTATAGCTAAAGGGCTAAGGGTATTCTTAACCCCACCAATTTTTCCTCGCATCAATCTTGTACTCTCTAGCTTCACACAATGGCTCAAACCTACACTCATAGTGACATGATTATTATAGAACAGTTGGACTATATCTCCACACCAAATTTCAAACCAAAGGCAAGTTATAGAGAGCTAGAATATGATTAGATACACTGATGCATTCAGGCCATTCTTTCTAACTGGAATATTACTATCACTCATACGTACCTCTGAAAGTTCACAAATGGCGAAACTTAAGCCATTGCAAGCTGTATTATTTGGAGGCTCCCACTCAGCAATGATGTCTCCTCTGCACATTCGAGTTATTGTCAGATTCAGTAATTCAGACACATTACCACATGGACACAAGGCCGTTTGGATCCCAATGTCAGATTCTTTCCAAAGTACAGACAGACGTCCAGTTACACCCGTTTCATTCATGAAAATCACTTCAGTTACATTCTCAGGGCAAAGATCTGTCCAAGGAATTGGCAATTTGTGTTGTGATTATTAGTCAAGCACAAAATTATCTGAATATAATTATGTTTGGGGATCTTGAAAGTCATGAAATCCCCACAAACATTCCCCACCATGGCACATGCAGACATGTGCAGCTGCAACTAAATTACTATAGCTAGTTCAAGATATCTTGTGGTGGTAGCTAGATTGATATGGGCAACATTGAAAAACTTTCCATATGAATAGAAGTACTGTAACTCAAGGCAAAAGTTGATGTGACTGGGCATTTGCATAGCACTCCAGCCCTAAAAGTGGCAAAATGCCTTTTGCAGACATGAATGTCACAACAGAAGAGGTGTCATGAACAGAATGAGAATGTAACTCTGAAGGGTTAATTTAATTTCAGACTTATTTCTCCCCTCTGTTAGTAATTTGTGCATTCATGTTTGATGTATGTAGTTGTTGTGTTGGACTTTGACAGTTTATGAGTCAGCCCTTTGACTTTTCTATATTAGAGAAATGCAGGGCATTGTGGGGCGAGCCTGGAGATCTGGATTGATGTGGTTAGATCTTTGGTGGATTGTTTGATATGTGTATTTGTGTTGCATGTGTTAATGTACTGTGTAGGATGATTATGACTTCATGAACTGTGTGATCTGTGAGTGGGATGTGATTGATGAAAGTGTATTGTTTGTTTTGTTATAAAAGTTTGCACATGCATAATGTAATGTTACCAGATGCAGAGAAAAACAATATGCATATGACATATAATATAGAAACTCCAGAGTCGATCCACTGTGTGGGGCTCTTGCTCAGGCTCGCCCCAATTATAAATTTACTTAGTCTATGACAGCTGTATAGAAGTGGCCTGAAATGACTGCATAATTTTGATTTCTGGGCCACATAATTATGGATCAATCATGATTGTCCCAATGTAGTTACCGTATAGCACGATATTTTCGTGGGTAAAATTTTTCGTGGATTTCGTGGTTTTGAAAAAAAAAACGAAAAAAAACGAGATAAAGGAATTTATATGGTTCACACATCAATATCTGCAAAACCACGAAAATTTTTGCCCATGAAAAATTTGCGCTATACGGTATATAATCCCTACACAAATATTCATCAAGTTGAGTTAAGGGTTAAGGAGAGCTAAAATATGAAGAAGTGGACTCATTCTACCTGGATGAGTTAGATTACAATGATGATGTGTGGAATTTTGTATCTTACCACTGCTATCAATGATGGTCACAGCTATGGTTGAGTTAGAGAGAGTTACAGCTGAATCATTGCTACTCAGTGTTATTCTGAGTGTTTCATCCTGTTCAACATTGCCACCTGTCACATTCACACATATATGAGTAACTTCACCAGTGAAGTTTAGGAAGGACTGGTTCACTTCTAAATCTGAATCAACAAAGGAAATAATACAATGTCTTGATATTACAATGTCTTGATATTAATGATACAAAACACAGGCAGGACTTCATGAATAATTACTTGATCAAGTGGGGGGGGGGGGGGGGGGGGGGGGGAGAATTCTTGAGATTAATGCCCAAGAGTTCATATTTATTTTTTCTTCAATACCATGCATGAAAGTATTTCGATATTCTAGCTGTAATACTGACAGCCATATCCATGCGAAATATCTTTTTGGCTTGCCATTTTCCAGTTGGTATGACACTATTTACGATTAACAGAAAGGAATTTAGCAAGCATTTGAAAATTCAGTGCTAACTATTTTGTAAATACGTACATACCAGTTGTGGTATTTGGTAGAATGTTAAGGTTGAGAATGGATTCTCTTGCAAGGTTGTTAGTACGATTAAAGCAAATGTCTACTTCCTGTCCTTCAATAACTTCTATTGCATCACCAGATTCAGAAAACACGGTGAAGCCTATAAAAAAAAAAGAGATATCTCTATACACAAGTGACAGTCTCATTCATTTTCTCAAATCGTGATGCATAATGATCGATGCACACTACAACTATCGTTAACCTAATAAGGTTTACATTGACTTACGATCAAAAGGAGAATCTTCTATAACTATTTGTGCTTCCTCTTCTCTTATCCTCACATCTTGAGCAGGAGCACTAGGTCTTAGAGTAGCCAGAAAACGTTCCGTTCTTTCGACAATGCCATCTTGAGCAATTTGAATGGTTCTACAATGACTATCTCCTGTTATAGCTCCAGACTCAAAGGTGTATGTTAAGCTAGTGTCATCAAAGTCATCAGAGCTAGCTGTGCTTGTTTCGAGGAGGAGCTGGAGTAGTATGGCACGATCCAGATGGCCCACTAGAACCACACACACAGTAACCATGTCTTCCTGCTCATTCACAGTGTATGAAGTCTGGTTCAAAGAAAACTCCGCAACTATGAACACATTGTCATCAATAACTCAGTATATCCTATACTATGTATACGTATGTGCAGAACACATATAGATACCATATACTTAGGGGTAATAATTTCATGGCTTTTAAGCTTTGAATTATATAAGCACCCTTTTAAAAAAAATTCATGAAAGTTTACCCAACATACACCATCCTGTGACTCTGTTGAGGACTGCACTAGTTATAACCCTTTAGCTTTAGTTACTAGGGGTGAGCGTAGTTAGCCGATGACGTCACCATATTGTAATGGACGGATCAGAACCAGGGTTTCATCTAGGAATTTCACCTTGGAGGGGAAGCTCATGGAACGTGTGGCCAGTGTGGGGGAAGGTGCGGGAGGGGATGTGCCCCCTCCCGCGCAGAGCATGAAGCCAAAACTGCTTAAATTCTATAATAATACTTAGATCCTATAAGTATACTACTTAGAAGTATTTTTGTCCTAAAACTCTTTCTTTTGGCAATATCTTGGGGGGGGGGGGGAAGCTGGGTCAGTTTGGGGGGGAAGTTGAGCTGTTTGGAGAGGAAGCTTCCCCTGCGCCCCCCTCCTTAGATGAAACCCTGAGAACCGGAAGAAGGTACATATGATACATATAGGAATAGTGCCCTCTCATTTGACCCCTTAGTGTGGGGCTCGCTTCGCTCGCTCCAACTATATTAATCTTGAGAGAGAGAGAGAGCTTTAAAAGGTAGTAGATAGATTCATCATCCTTACTGTCCATCTGATCTATGATTTTAATGGAAGCATTTCGTATGCCAAACTCCACATTGGTATCAGTGGTGCTGACTTGAATGGAGAATGTCTCATTTAGTTCAACTATTTCATCATCAACGATTGTGATATTGACACACATCACTTCAAAAGTGCCATCAAATGTCAGTTGCAATGCTGAGATTGATATGTAGTCTCTGCCGTTTCCTACAACGAAATTTAATGTCATTAACTCTAGCTACCACTATGACTTAATTTTTCAAACTACCAAATTCCACACACTAAAATCAAGATAGCAAGCTTCAATTTGGCACAACTTTTTTGCTCCAAGTGATTTCTTTGTTATTATGCATACATAGTAGGAAAAGGAAGAGTATGAATCATTAATTTTAGTAGCTATAATTTCTCTTATAGCAGCCAAATGGCATGAAAAAGATTTAGCACACATACAGTACATACCTAGAGCAGTTCCATTGGATGTGGCTAATGTGACAATCACATTTCTCTCCAGAGACCCACGAAGTTCCAAGCACACTTCAATAAAGCCTTCTTCCTCCTCAACCAGATAAATGGCAGATGTAAAACCTAGGCCAATCACTGCATTGGACCAAAATAATAATGATTACTGCAACAATTTAGGTAAATGTGTAGAAGGCCATACTAGCCCTACAATGGATTTCCATGCATCCTATCTATAGAAGGTTTACTCATTTTTGGCATGGAAACAATACTTTGTTTGTAAAACCTCCAAGATAAGGACAACCTCCAAGATAGGACAAAGGTCTTTTCCCCCAAGTGTCCTCTATTCGGAGGTTCCACTGTAATGCACTATCTCCGCTTACCCAACAGTCCATAGGATAGCCTCTGAATGTGCACTATAACAGCTATAAGGACTGTCCATAGGTTAACATCGGTCACACATTCATGTATTTACCTCCTTCACCATCTGTTATGATGACGGTAGCCACTGATTGTCCAATCACAATAGCATTATCATTTCTAATAAGAGTCACAGAGAATGTTTCATTTCCTTCAATTCTCTCATCTTGAAGGATTCCAATGTCGATACACTCTTCTGTCCCACCACTGCTGGAAAATGTCAGTTGACGTGTAGAAGGTGAAAAATCAACACCAGCTGGATTACATCAAATTTGATTTCATGAATCACTGTCTAAATACTGTATTGTAATAATCATTTGGACTAACCTTCAGCAGTATCAGTAGGTAGGACAGTTGTTGACATGGTAACTATCACATTCCTCTCTACTTGTGAAGATATCACTGCACATACTCGATGACTGATGACCCTTTCCGACACTACATAGGACTCCATGCTAAATCTAACCTCTCCTGCACAATAATGAATAAAAACATTCTATGTTCTGATTCAGCTCCATTGATATTACTAGGAATCCTATACAAAATCCTACTCATGGCCTTGCATATCCATGTCTAGTTTTCCGTAATTATCATCCATGGCTATTCCATATCAATTTTAATGATATCTTCTGGTTTTCAGAATATCCTGCATTTAGACATCTTCTACTTTTATGAACTTACCCTGAGATACATCTATAATCATGATATCAACCGATGATCGATTGAATACAACAGACCCATCTGTGCTTCCAATATGGACGGATAGTGTCTCATTATTTTCTATGACTGGGTCAAGAATGGTGTTGATGTTGACACAGAGAGGAGTCCTTTCTCCACTGGTGAATGATAGCATGGAGGATATGGTTGAAAAGTCGATATTAGCTGAAGAAGTACAGAAAGAAAGATGACTAATATAATTTGCCAGTATAAAACTGACTACATGTTAAGGTTCATCTGGTGATAATACTGTACTACTATAGTCAGGAAGTGTTTTATAATGTCCAAATACTACTACCACTTATTATTGTTGTTATTGTTGTTATTTACCTTGGGCAGTGTTGCTTATTGTAGTGAAAGAGATCTCCACACTTCTCTCTAGAGATTCAAAATATTCTGCACACACTAGTGATGTGTTGCCCTCCAACACTGTGTAGGCTGCTTCCATCAGTGCCACCATCAAATCTGCAGGCAGGTACACATACAAATTACATCACTAACAAACAGTAACCCAATCAAGTTCTGTCATTACCTTCGAATGTATTGCTAATTACTAAGGGTCACCTCTGATTATTATTGCTAATAATAATTAGGAAACTTACTGTCATTATCAATGATAGTTACTTGACTTTGTGGAGAGCTCACATCAATACTGGGATCAGAACTTGATAGAGAAACAACAAATGTCTCATTATCTTCCACAATCAAATCATTTGTTATTATTAAGCCAACTGCGAAACTTTGCTGCATATTTGCTGGAATGAATGTGAAAGTAGTGCCTCCTATGGTAAGGTCATTGCCTGCAATGAAAAATGAATAACAAGCAGAGTTCAGACAAAGGGAGGACATTATCAGGTCGAAATTAATATGCTTATCATATGATGAAATGGGTGCTGATATTATTTCTATTAAAATGCATGGACAAAATTAATTTCATATCTCTCAGCAAAAGAAAAATAATATCCAGTTCATCAGACACTCTGATAATATAATTATTCTTACCACTTCCTGCTTGAGTAGTCACACTGAATTCAAAATTTCTGTCCAGCGAAACATTGTTGGTTAAAGTCACTGCAATTGGTTGTGGATTTCCTTCACCAACTTCATATGTCAGCGAAGAGAAAGATATGGTAGCACCTTTAATGATGATGATAAAATATAACAATGCATGCATGATACTACCAATAACAGTAGTCCTGTATACAGTTTAATGAGACCACATCTCTATTAAGGCCATGGCCGAGAGGAAGACCCACCAATAACAGCATACGTAGTTCTGCATACAGATTAATTAATGAGACCATACATATTTCTATTGAGGCCATGGCTGAGAGGAAGACCATACTTAGAGCGATTACATCAAAGCACGTTTGAGGAAACCGAACTTAATGAAATGGGCAATTTCTATCTGGGACTGGCATAGCTAATTCCTGATTCATTTTGACTTACGGTCTGAATCAGTGATGACAACTTCAGCAGTTGATGGTGGAACAACTGATAGTACTGCAGGTTCAATTGCACTGAGAGAAACAAAGAAATTTTCCTCAGCTTCCAAAATGAAATCACGAATCACTGTGACATTGAGACACATGAGAGCTGGGCCAATCGGTCCAAAGGTAAGAATCCTCGAGGAGATGGTCTGATAGTCAGCATCAGCCGTAGCTGTTCCTTGACCAGTTGTAGAAGGACTTACTTCAATTTCTCTCTGGAGTTGTCCAGTGAGACTGACACATAACTCCACCATCCCTTGTGTTTCACTGACATTGTTCATAGCTTGTGCAAAGTTCACAGTAACCACTATCATGAGAAAATGGACTCATAAAATTAGGAATTCATCTGTCACTACTCCATGAAGGAATTGCTTGCCATCAAGGGTTGTTTCATCATTTTTAATGTTCATGCACTGCTACCAAACATTTAAGGCACACAAAAGTAACTTCTCACATGACATGCAAGCCTAGATTAGTGCCATCAGTATTAGTACTTTAGTTCTTATGGTATGTAAGCCTAGAACAGCACCATCTGAAAGTGTAAGTACTTTCTTAATGTTCATGCACTGCTACTAAACTTTTAAGGCACAAAAGTGTAAGAAACTACTTTGCTTTTTATGGCATGCAAGCCTAGAACAGTGCCATCTGAAAGTATAAAGTAACTTCTCTCACAACTTTAGTTCTAAGCCTGCAACAGCACCATCTGTATTGCTACTCAGTTTTGAGATGTGATTACCATCATTATCAGTAATAGTGACAGATGCTTCTGAGTCAGGAATGGATACTCGAGAATCTGTGGTGCTCAGAGAAATGGTGAACACTTCATTGTTCTCAGTTATTGCATCCTCAAATATCTCAACTGTGACGCATGATCTGTTTGTTGATGAAGAGTTGAAGACCAGATTCTGGTTGATGATGCCATAGTCACTACCTGGAAGCATAAAAAACAACAACAAAAAACAAACAAACAAACAAATAAATATATAAATACATGATAATAGCAAAATTAATAAGTGAATTGGATGTACATAGTTAACTACTCACCTCCTTGAGCTGTGCTTGGTAGTGTGAGGAATGAAACAGAGAGAGTCGTTTCCAATGAAGCATTGAGAAGGAGGCAAACCATAAGAGTTCTTGAATCTTCAGTTGTAGTGAACCCTGGTTGCTCAAATCTCACTTCAACAACTAAATAATCAGATACAAAATACTAGGTTGAAATAGCTGGAATAGGTGCTGTTATGATTAGACAGGTTTCACTGTACTTAATAACTCTTACTATCATTATCATTTATGATGACAGTGAATTGACCAGCTCCTGTCTGAACTGATGCAGATGGGTCATTTGTTGTGAGTGAGACAAATAACCTCTCGGTATCTTCTACTACTGCATCATCCACAGGTGTCAAATCAAAGCACATGGGGCTAGAACCCCTTTCAGGAGAAAACTCGCTGTCTATGAAATCGAAACCTATAGAATACCAGATAAGCAAGTTCTATACATGTCACACTCATACATGTAAGTATATACATACCAGCTTCCACATTACTAATAGTTGAGGAGTCCAAAGTGGCTACATTGAATGGAATTCTTCTTTCAAATTGTCCTTGCAACACAACACAGAAGGAGGCCAAGTCTCCCTCACTAATGCTCACAGTGTTGTCAAAGAAGGAGAAGGAGACAGCTGATCAAGTATAGTACAGTATCGTTAACATTTGAGGAGAAGGAAACAAACATGAAAATAAATGCAAGCAATACCAACAAATACTATGATTAATCAAAAGAATTAACAATGTATACATACGTAGATGGAATGAATGAACCAAACATACTATCTTGTGGAGAATCTTCAATACGTATTTCAGTTACATTCCTTGGTAAGTTCACGTCATCAGCAGGTGAATTTTCACTTAGCCTTGCGATGAATCGTTCAGTGTTCTCTACAATGCCATCTCTACTGATCTCAATATTATTACAGCGAATCTCTCCTGTGACCTCTCCAGATGTGAACATATAGATCAGTGGAGTGCTGTCAAAGTCATCATTACTGGCAGTATCAGTCTCCAAGGCTAGGCCCAGCTCAATGGTACGGCTCAAATTCCCCACCAGTTCAACACAGACTGATACCACTCCATCTTGTTCATTGATGGAATATGAAGATTGGTTCAAAGAAAAACTAGCAACTATAAGAAAAAAATATATACATTTTCAAGGGGAAAATCATAGTCTAGCTATGGGTATTATAATATATAATTAATATTAATTTTATTGACGACAAATTTTCAGTAATGATGGGGAATTATATGTCACTATCATTCATTCAAATTGAATTATGTGATCCTTAATGATGGGAAAAAATAGAAGCGAAATAATAATTCAAGATTTAAAATATATAGCTATTCATATTTTTATGTCTGATATCAAGACTGGGCTCACTAGAAGTGAAAATTAATAACAATTTAAGACTCAAAATATTTCCCATGGACAGATTTGAAGGTGGATGTATACCTAGGATTATTATTATGCACATAGCTACTACTTTACCATCAGTATTAATGATTATAACACTTGAAGTGCTTGGTCCTGATATTTCTACAATTGGATCAGTGGAGAGTAGCTGCACTTGGAACAGTTCATCAGCTTCCACTAAACCATCTTCATCAACAGTTACTTCCACACACAGAACTTGAGAGGTGTCAGATGTGAGTACCATTGTTTGATTCAATCTTGTATAGTCCCCAGACTCTGTAGATGATGAAAATATTTCGAAAGCACTGAAGTGGTGTGTGTATATGTCTGCATTACTTCAACTAGGCCCCACCCCCAATAGAGGTACTGTACTGCATTCTGTCTGTCTGTCTATCTGTCCACTTCAGCGATACTAGCCAGCCTATGTAGCTATAGCTAATAAGTCTTGTGTGTGAATCTGTGTTGTTGTTTTTTTGAATATTTTGCTTTATTTTAGTCATTCTAGAGATAGGCTTTTGGACTCACCAGTTGCAGTTCCATCACTTGTAAAAAGCATGATATTGACATTCCGAACCAACATTACACCTTCTCCAGCAAGTATGTTGATACAAATGTTGAGATTCCTTTCTGACTCTCGTACTGTGTACTCATCCATTTGTAACTCTATTATAACCAGTGCTGGAAACAAAGAAAAGAATTTTCAGTGGATTTTGTTTTCAATAGAGCAATTTGCATGATAGTACATAGAATGTATAGCTAGCCATTTTAAAGAAAATTGCTTAAAATGTTTTAAGTAAAGGGTATGTTGGGTGTCTGACTAATTTGCCGTTTGTAACTTCGTTCATTTGAATACTGTACATATTTTCTCTAGTCAATGAAATTTCTATGCTACTCTAGTAAATTGACTTGGCTACTCTCACAAAGAGGCATAATTGGTTATTACTTGAGTTTGAATCTCTAATGGTTATAGTTGCTGCTCTTGTGCCATCACTTATTACAACTGCTGGATCATTACTGTTCACCAGGACACGGTAACTCTCTGGGTCTTCCACAAAGGAGTCATTTATAGCCATGGTCATCACACAAAGCATATTCCCAGCACCAGGTACAAATGTCTGTCTCTCTTGTGCACTCAATAGCACAAAGTCTTGATCCACTGTGATAATTATGAAAATGATAGAGTATGTATTTCAGGAAATACGAGGATAGCAGCCCAAAGTTGATTTAAAAAATATATATATATATAATCTACTAATTTCGTGCAGTAAATTTGTGGTTAAAAATGTGTGCTATTAAAATTTTATTTACATAGCCAATCATTATAGCTACCATGAATTAAAAAATCTCCCCAATAATCGCACATTTATCAACAAAAGACTATCAGGATATTTATGGTACCACAGTCACAATAGTAAGATGAGTATGGCTATGACCAGTAAAACTAATATCTCTTAGCAGCAATAGCTATGGCTGGCATGTGCACCTGTTGCTGTATCAGATTCAGAAGTGAAGAATATGGACACATTACGATCGAGTGTAGCTCCACTAAATGAGGCACATATCTCCATTTCACCTCCTTCAGATATCAAGTGAAAGCCTTGAGTTATTCTTACAAACACATCTGGACAAGTATAAAATTTGATAATGCTTTAGAGTGAAGGATCAGAAAACACTAATGACAGATGGAAAGAACAGCAACAACAACTACAACAACATTGAAATTTTGTCTCTGATTGCTACATGCAGTTTTATCTGACATGCAGTTTTATCTGACTGCTAGCTACATGCAGTTTTTTGAAGTAATGAATCATTTCAACCACATTATACATGCAAAATATCATTCTGTGTAGCCAAATGTTCTACCTCTTTCTCTAAGACATGTTACATTGTTTGCCAACTTACTGCTTGAATCAGTGATTTGCACTACTGTTTCATTTGTTATCAAGTTAACAGAAGAATCAGTTGATGTGGCTGCCACAGTGAGCAATTCAACATTTTCCACTACAGTATCACGTAACACAGTGATATTGACACAGTTAAGAGTTTGAGTGGAACTAAAAGTCACTGAAGCTGCAAGAGGACTATAATCTCCTTCACCTGCACAAAATAACAAAGATAATGACATCATAATACAGGCTTAGCAGGTAGCTATTGCTAATAAGAATTTTCATACACAATGGTTCTCTCTCATCCTAGACACCATCTCATTACATGATAACATCTTTAAACATTAAAGAATTTTCATGTTGCAAAAAAATTTTTTTTTGAAGTAAGACTCTTGAGCACTAAAAATTTTGGGCACTTCAAGGCTATTAAGGTGTCAGGATTTAATGTTGACTCACCAGCAGTAGCTGCAGTTCTGTCTTCTGTAGTCAGCTGAATAATCAAACTTCTTTCCAGAGCAGTAGGACTTGACTGGAGCTGGAGACACACTTCCACTGCACCACTATTCTCTGACATGATATACTCATCCATGGTGAAGTTCAAATGTGCAAGACCTGAAAGTGTTTTGCAAAAGAATGAATGCATTATCCAGACACTTAATAATTGTATGAGCTAATATGATAATACCAAAGGCATACTAAAGTTATAGATATAACTTAAGCACTGTGGTCATTGTACAACCATTTCGAGAAAATAATTTCTATTCAGCTTATGTTCCAACAGATGTGACAGTCCCAGGGGGAAGTCAAAATTTTGTTGTACTATTAGTTTTCTACACCGAATTTCAGCACTAAGACTACCAGTAATCATGAGGTTTGGAGAACTAAAGTATGAAGAAAACTGATTCTACCTGGGAAACAAAGTCACAGTTTACATTACCTGGGCTGCTATCAATAATGGTCACAGCTATGGTTGGGTCAGACAGAGTGAGAGCTGGATCGTTGCTACTCAGTCTTATGCTGAGCATTTCATCCAGTTCAACAATGCCATCAGGTACACCCATCACATTCAAACATACACGAGTAACTTCACCAGAGAAGGTGAGGGAGGATTGGTCCACCTCAAAATCTGAATCTACAAAGGACATAATTTTTCACTAATAATAATTATGAGAATACAATTTATGTCAGGCAGAAGTTTGTGAAATATTATACTTAGTCAGATAGCTATGTACAAGAAAAATTTGTGGGGTAAAATTTTATTGTTTTTGGATAATATGGTTCACATAATTTTTGGAAAAAGCACAAAAATTTTAACCCTGAAAATTTCATGCTATACAATACTATGTATATCCATCTTTTAGATAGTCAAATAAAATGACTACTGAACTATGACTAGTTCTTTTCAGTTCTGCATGCAGTAAGGAGGCAAGTTGTGCCACATCTAATGTCAAGTCAATTGTGATTAATTTGTTTACAATTGTGGGCTTGTAAAATATCATACCAGCTGCGGTAATGAATGAGATGGTAAGGATGAGGACAGATTCTCTTGCAAGGTTGTCAGTACGATTAAAGCAAATGGCTACTTCCTGTCCTTCAGTAACTTCTACCACACCACCAGATTCAGAAGACACAGTGAAGTCTATAATAAAGGGAAAATAAAGTAAATGAGTGATAGAAATCTTATCTGATTCTTAATTAATGCAAATATGCAAATTTCTAACTTTCTAATCTAGCTATAATGGTTGGTTCTTTGTATGATTCTTCCTGGGATAGTTAGATCCCCAATTTCATTTTTTTTAATTATGACACTATACAACTATTAGGTATTACATTGATACATTATGACTTACGATCGAGAAGAGAATCTTCTATAACTATTTCTGCTTCTGCTTCTCTTATCCTCACATCTTGAGCAGGAGCACTAGGACTTAGGGTAGCCAGAAAATTCTCCATACTTTCAACAATGCCATCTGGAGCAATTTGAATGGTTCTACAACGACTATCTCCTGTTATAGCTCCAGACTCAAAGGTGTATGTTAAGCTAGTGTCATCAAAGTCATCAGAGCTAGCTGTGCTTGTTTCGAGGAGGAGCTGGAGTAGTATGGCACGATCCAGATGGCCCACTAGAACCACACACACAGTAACCATGTCTTCCTGCTCATTCACAGTGTATGAAGTCTGGTTCAAAGAAAACTCCGCAACTATGAAATTATTTGATATGTCTTATACTATATATTATTATAAACTGTGGGTATGCTTCTATTTAGGACTGCTAGCTAATTGCAGAGTATATTGGAATACAAAGTCTAATGTATAGACGTACCATCAGAATTCACAATGATGACATCAGCAAGACTTGGCTCAATTACTTGAAGGACAGGATCACCAGAAAGGAGGTGAATTTGAAATATTTCATTTGCTTCAGTGAGATTGTCTTGGTTGACTGTGATGTTAATGCATAGAGGTGAGGACTGGTCCCCTTGAAGCACAAGTGTTTCATTCAGTTCTATGTAATCTCCAGGCTCTGTAGAAAATAATAAAGAAATATCTTTATACATCACATACTATTGCTGCTCCCATAATTGGATGCCTTACTGATACAGTTAATTTGATACTTTTGGGTTTGGATCATCACTCTGGATAAAAATATAGTGGACCTAACTCAAGAACTTACCAGTGGCATTTCCGTCTGTTGTGAAGATGTCAAATGTAACTGCCCTCTCTAACAGAACACCAGGAGCAAGAAGAATTTGAGGACAGATGATGAGAGTCATGTCAGACTCGATCACTGGATTTACAATTGGAAATTGTACTGCAAACGTTCCTGTAATGGAGTGAAAACACAGTAGTCATACGTATGTATCACTTTCCTAAGCATTGTGAGAGGTGAATGGGTAGAAGAAATCAGTTATAACTCAAGCTATATATCATTACGGTATATTCGCAAATCTGACTAGCTAGCTCTCATGGATTCTCTCAGAATTGACTGAAGATCAGCTCCTATAACTTCATTACTGCTATAATACAATACGTGCATGCGTATGTTAACCTGTTTCATTGATAGTGACTTCTGTAATTCCCATGATCCCTGCTATCACAACTGCCTGGTCGACACTGTCAACTGCCACACGATAAGTCTCCAGGTCCTCAATCACTGTATCATTCAATGCTATAGTGATCAAGCAGAGGGTGCCACTATTTCTACCAGCCACAAAGGTCTGGTTTCTTGTAGAATTCAGCACTTCAAAATCTTGATTCTCTGTGTGGTGGCATGGAGAAATTAGAAACTATTTGTGCAACAGACAATTAAATTGTTCACTGGCTACAGTGGAAGCTGGATTATATATTCAATGAGTATACTCAGATCAGAATACAGAGCTATAAGATTGCCACAAGTCAAGATATTCCAAATCTCACATTGAGAGTGTACTTATTAGTACCTATGGCTGTCGCTGACTCCACTGTGAAGAATATGGACACATTACGATCCAGTGGTGTTCCACTGTATGAGGCACATATCATCAAGTCACTTCCTTCTGGAATGCTAAATCTTGGAGCATCGAAACTGATAATTACCTCTGTAATAAATAAAATAATATATTATACACATGGACATAATTATGTGACAGTACTTGGGAAAAGGTACCTTTTCGCGCAGAAATTAAAAATTGAGTTATTGGTATCATTTAATCTGGAGATTTACATGGCTTTTAAATCAAATTTATACACCACTTTGTTCCTGAGTTATACTTAATTGAATTTTACATCTCTTGTACATTTTATGTATAAAGGAAAAAATATTTATTCTAAATAAAAAAGAGAAGTAGGGATGGCTGTGTGCAGTTCAAAAAAGTTCAGCAACAAGAGAGTGAACTTCAGTCAAGTAACCCCTTACCCATCACCAACTACGAGCCAACTATCACTCCCATGATGAGATATAAAGGGAGTGAAGTAGGAATAGTTACCTTGTAGTTGATGATGGGTAAGGGGGTACTTGACTGAAGTTCACTCTCTTGTTGCTGAACTTTTTTGAACTGCACACAGCCATCCCTACTTCTCTTTTTTATTTAGAATAAATATTTTTTCCTTTACTTGTTCATCATCTTTTTTGATGTAATGTTTTATTATCTTATTATAGGCAACTGGATGCTATCAAAGTTAAAGTTCATGTATTGTAGCTATGTAGTTCATTGCAGATTTCATCATAATATTGTATGAGCCGACTGATCTGGAAGATCTATACAGTTTATAATAAGATTGCCATTGACATAATTTTGCATATAATTGCATGGTCAAAACTTCAAAGCATATTATGGATGCCATAGTCTAAATGTAGCTTGTAAACTTTACAAGTGTTTAATAGCTTTTAATGTTTTGTGTGAAGAGGTACCGTAATTATAATTAGCTGTTTTAATAATACAATAGCTTTAGAGGCATATCCATATTTATTATAATCATTGAATACCATCAGAATCTGTGATTTCAACTTCGGCTTGATTCAGTGTTATGTTTACTGCTGTATCCTCAGAGGTTAGACTGATGAATAGCCTCTCAGTGCCTTCAATTCGTCCATCCCTTATCACTGAGAAGGAGGTGCAAGTCATTTGGAGAGCAGGACCAATCAATATCAAATCTTGATTCAACATTTCATAGTCAAGTGAATCTATAAAAAGATGTACAAAAGTTATATGGCTGGTGTGTAGGTCTGTATTAACACAACAACAGCAATTAAAAATACAATGTTAGCTACAATATCTATCTAATCAATTTTTTTTTTTTTTTTGCTTTTAAAAATACACGATTATTACGTACCCTGTGCACTTTCTCCAGAACTTCTCAAGTTTATGAGCACTCCTCTGCCAAGGGACTGATTGCCAGTCACAATACAAACATTGAAGCTCCCATCTATTTCCATTACACTATAGCTGGGCTCTTGCAAACGAAGGTCAAGAACTACAGAGAGAATGAAAATTTAATGGATATAGTTACTCATTAGTACCACATGCATCATTACTGATGAAAAAGCTAGTAATACTTCAGGTTGGTAAAGGGTCAAAGGCTACTCAGTTGACTCCAACTCACTATGTTTATCCTAATAGTTGATATTTGCTCACTTGTATCATCCAATATCACAAAAGAGGCATTCCCTCGAGTGATTATGACAGAAGGATCAGTGGTGGTTAAAAGAATAAAGAAGGATTCACTCTCCTCCACAATATTGTCAGACAAAAGAGGAATGCTCACACACATTTGACTGGTTTGGTTCTCATCCATGGGAGACAAAGATATTTCATTTCCAAATGGAATATAATCAGATTGTGCTAAACAGGGGAGGACGGAAGAAGTTGGTTAATATCAGGCATTAATAAAGCATCTAGTACCCCTCATTTAGCTATCAATGTGTAGAAGCAATTAAACAATGAACAGTATTGCAATCATAATACTATTTTTCTCCATAATTATTTGCTACTAATCATGAGTTAGCTATAAGATGAACAATTGTTCAATGGTTGTTATATCTCTAATCAGGCTACCTTTAGACCAGTTGAAGTATCCTAATTAGATCTAGAGGGGTGGCCTCATTTCAAGGTTCCTAATTAGAAGGAATTCAAGGGCAACATTTTGCCTCCTATAATCTCTGCTACGTTAATGTCACCTATTGCTGTTCCATCTTCAAAGGTTAACTGAACCAGGACCTCTCTCTCAATTATTCCAGTGAGTGAAGCACACACATGTACAGATCCATTTCCTTCACTGATGGTGTAGCTGTCTTGAGCGAAAGACACTTCCACAACTACACAAAGTGTTAGAGGATAATAGTTGATTAATCCTATCAACCTAGGAAATCATAGCTATGTGGATTACTCCTAGCCATCTTATGAGCCTATAGGCAATTAGTTATGTATAACCAACAAATGAGTATCTTTCACTCTATACAGAATAACCTCCAGAAGAGGACAATACAACATCACAGTCCCCCAATAACTTCATCACTTTTAGTGAACATCCCAATCTATAGGCTATATGCAGAGGATATTCTTGTCTAGAATTGCAATAATGGTACTTGAGCTAAAGTTCAGTACAGTGCTCAAATGCTGGATTAGTATAAAATTACTCTGCCAATTGTACAATGCCAAAACCTGGGTTCCAAGTTTGGAAGCTCCATTGAGATCTTAAGAGCTACTTGTAAGAAATTTAAAATACACATGCCTGGTTCTTACCATCTAACAAGGAGTCTTGTACAGATACTTCTGCTGCTGTTACGTTTATCCTCACATCTTCAGCAGGAGGACTAGGAATCAGTTCTACTCTGAACATTTCAGTGTCTTCAACAATGCCATCTTGAGTGACCCTGATGTTGTTGCATCGAATATCTCCTGTACTAGCTCCACTCTCAAAAGTAAATGTTAAGATAGTGTCATTGAAATCACTGGTACTAGCAGTGCCTTCTTGGAAGATGAGTTGGAGTGGTATGGTACGATCTAGCCTACCCACTAGATCCACGCAGATAGCAACCGCACCTTCTTGCTCATTCACAACATATGAAGTCTGGTTCAAAGAAAACTCCGCAACTAAAAGTAGAGAAGGTTATCAATAAAGGTAAAATTACAGCAATTAAAATAAAGGTAGCTACCATAGAGGTAATAATTATAGGAAATCTTACTTACAGTATCTGTGTACAAATCCATTACAGAATGATCATAACAAGTGCTAGATGGTTCTTTTATCCATATTATTATGGTGGTTGTTTTACGTAATTGTAAGAATGTGCTGTTTGTTCATTTAAGGATAGGACAATGTGTAGAGAATACTACAGTAACTCACTGTCAGTATTGATGATGATAACATCAGTGACATTCTGTGCAAGTATCTGTACAACAGTGTCATTTGAAGAGAGATGAAGTCGCAGCATCTCGTTGGCTTCAGTGAGATTGTCCTCATTGACTGTGAGGTTCACACAGAGTGGGAGAGATTGACCTCCTTGGAGTGCCAGAGTTTCATTCAATGCTGTGTAGTCTCCAGGTTCTGTATGAAAATATACACTAACAATCATGCATGTAGCTATGCATTGAATCAATAATTATGTCCTGGTATGCATTTCCAGTTACAAACATTCATTTAATAATGAAATCTTGTTTAAATATCATCACATATGTATATTACAATCAGTCACTGCAATTAACATGCATTCTCTCTCTCTCTCTCTCTCTCTCTCTCTCTCTCTCTCTCTCTCTCTCTCTCTCTCTCTCTCTCTCTCTCTCTCTCTCTCTCTCTCAGCTTACCAGTCGCAGTTCCATCAATCGAGGAGACAGAGAGTGTGACATTCCTCAGAAGAAGGACATCAGTGTTGATGAGAATGTCAAGACAAACAGTAAGAATCCCTTCAGACTCTCTCACCATATAAACATCCATCATAAACTCCACCAAAATGACTCCTGTACATTTATGTATGTATGTAGGTTTGTAATCTAATAACATACTGGATAATAATACACGTGACTTTAGTGGACAGCAGCTACTCCATTTCCTCTTATTACACCTGGTACCAATTAAGTACTCCTTGTAATGAGTGCAGAATGGACCAAAGCAGCTGTGTAGCTGCTAATTGTGGAGAAAAAGGTAAGTGACCAAATGGCTAAAAATGCTGAATGGTGGCTAAAATGCATGCCTCCTTGCATGGAGTAGATTTTAATGCATCATAATAATTTATACACAGCAGAATGTCCAGTTTGTCTCAATACTCACTGATCTCTGCATCAGCTATAGTTACTTCTGCTACTTTCTCCATAGTTCCCATAATCCCTGTGATCACAACTGCCTGGTCAACGCTGTCAACTGCCACACGATAAGTCTCCAGGTCTTCGATTAATGTATCATTCAATGCTATAGTGACCAAGCAGAGGGTGCCACTGTCTCTACCAGCCACAAAGGTCTGGTTCCTTGTAGAATTCAGCACTTCAAAATCTTGATTCTCTGCATGTGTGAGAAAGTTAAAAAGTATTGTTATCATCTTTCAGCTTGCTAACTGCTATTTATCTTTGCTATTTAATGCCTATTTATAACTTTCTCTATTCTACCAGTTAAAAATGCATGCTGGCTCTGATGACAGTTTCATGAAGCTTTATTTCAAGGCAATCAAATTATGTGCTAGTTCAGAGTATTATTTTATATTCCATATCAGTCAAAAAATATGTGCCAGTGAACACAGACTAGCTAATTATCTTCTGGTGACTACATGAATTCTATTTTGTAGAGGTTGGTTATGATTATTATTACCTATGGCAGTCACTGATTCAACTGTGAAGAATATGGACACATTGCGATCCAGTGGTGTTCCACTGTATGAGGCACATATCATCAAGTCACTTCCTTCTAGAATCGTGTGAAATCTCGGAGGGTCTAAACTGACAGTTACCTCTGTCAAAGAAAAAGATGATAGTATGAAAGGATTATGCTACGTAGGTGCTAGTGATGACTCTACGACATCAAATTATATTACATATGTACAATGATCACTAGGTGCAAATATTTACATACGATCAGAATCTGAAATGAAGAGTTCTGCCTGATTAAGTGTTATGTTAGCAGCACTGTCATCTGATGAGAGCTGAATAAAAAATCTCTCCATATCTTCTATACGGCCATCCATCCTCACAGTAATGGAAGAGCAAAGAGTTTGAAGTGCAGAACCAAACACTGTCACATTTGAATTGACAGTCGCATAATCTAATGTGTCTGAACAGGAAAAAAGAGATGAAACCTAAAATTTACATGACATTGTGTAGTTTCATGCTTAACTGCAGAAATAATCACAACTAGCTACTCTTCAATTAGACATTTCTATACTATGACTGTATAACTTCAATTTTGGTCAAGGAAATTGAACCATGATTATGATAAAGGAGCATGTGAGTCAGTAATTTCCATCTCTAAATCTCACACAATTTTGGTTGTGTTTGAGATATTTTATCAAGCTGCCACAATCTTGTGTTGATTTACCTGCAGCAGTATCTCGAAGACTTCTCAAGTTTACAAGGACTTCCCTGGTTAGTGTCTGATTTCCTGTCTCAATGCAAACATTGAAACTGCCACCAGACTCACTAATGATGTAAATGGACTCTTGCAAGTGAAGGTCAAAAACTATACAGAGTGTAAAAATAATCAATCAATTAAATAAAAGAGTAGTTGTGGGTTATGGTTTTGAAGTGTAAACCATACTAATATTGATTTTTTTTTTCAAACCATGAAAATTTTACCCATAAAATTAAATATTTCCACTATAAACTGTCCACTATAGGAGGTTCCATGGTATAACAGAATTAGCTAACTGATGCTTACTGCTACTATCAATGACATCAACAGAGGCATTGTTTTGAGAGACAATAATGGCAGAATCCATCGAGTTAATGAAGACAAAGAAGTTTTCAGCATTCTCTACCACATCATCCATGACAATAGAGATATTTCCACACAACATGCGCCTGGTTTCAGTGTCAGGACTGAATATCACAGGAATACTGAGAGTAGTGTAGTCAGGTGGAGCTGAATAATGTGAATAATAATGTATACATAATTATGTTGTAAATATGGTGTCACGGGTAGAAGTTCCTTATTGAATCAAGTCACTACTCCAAAAAAATCTGATAGCTACATTTCTACAAGGAACATGATTATGTTACGTACCTGTGGCAGTTTCATCAACTGTGAAGAGATCAACTGCTAATGAGCGATCTATCATTCCACCATCCAGAACCACACATCCTTCAACAAAACCTTCTGCCTCACTAACAGTGAAGTTCATTCCATTCAGAGATGCTTCCAGAGCTTAATAAAAAATTTAATTGCAACATGTATAAATGACTCAATATGGAACATGGAGAAGTACTCTTACGAAACACAACAGTGCCTTCTCTTAATAGCCACACCCACTGACATGCCTACAATTTGAGTAAAATCTAACTACCTAAGAGTATAGAAGCCATAATCTATCTGACCACTGTACTACCTGTACATACAACGTACTGCTTCTATCTATGATCGTAATGGTAGCATTATTCAGGGAATCTGATAATATGACAGCTGTGTCAGAAGAGTTTAGGAGAAGGAAGAACACCTCTGGATCTTCTACCACATTATCTGCTACGATGGAGAGATTTCTACAGAGCGACCGATCAGTGAAGTTGTCAGGAACAAACACCAGTGACATGTTGAAACTAATGTAGTCAGAAGGTGCTGATGGATGGTAATGAATAAGAAGATAAGTCTTTACGTATTATTCTCTAGAGAGAGACTTACATGTGGCAGTTCCATCAACTGTGAAGAGATCAACTGTCACGTTACGATCCACTCTTCCTCCATTAAGAACAACACATCCTTCAATGACTCCTTCCTCCAAACCAGTCAAGCTAATTCTACTCAGGGACACCTCCAAAGCTGTAAAATCACAGCCAATTATAGATGTGGTCAAAAAAAAGAACAACTGTCACCACAACAATAATACTTACTGCTGTTATCAAGGATTGCGATAGGCACATTTGTCTGTGTCAGGTTGACTGCAGGATCTGATGAACTCAAGAAAACTGAAAACACCTCAGTATTTTCTGCCATATCATCAGCAGTGATGGAAATATTTCCACACAGGATGCGGCTGGTCACATCATCAGGGGAAAAGGTCACGGGAAAGCTACTATTGGTGTAGTCAGATGGAGCTGAGGAAAGAATGTCAATGAGTGAAAAATAATTATCCTTGTATGTACGTAACATGCATGTATATGAAGCCATGCATTATTCCATATTTTAGAAATAATAAGAAAGGCAAAAGAAAGAGCTAGTTTTAACTACCATCTGGGACTGTTATAATTGTACAGTTCACCTGTAGCAGTTCCATCAGCTGTGAAGATGTTAAAAGTCAGAACACGATCAATCCTTCCTCCACTGAGTACCACACATACTACAACAAAGCCTTCACTCTCACTAGCAGTGTAGCTGGTCTGACTGAAAGATGCTAGCAGAGCTGAATATGAAATTAATATGAAATAATAATTACTGTAATAGTGTATCATGTTATATCTATACAGTGGAAGCTGACTCCGTGGTCACCTTGTCACCTACTCTCTACACATGTGCATCGCCTGATGGGTGGGGCCTGGTCAGAGCAAGAGATAATCAGTTTGGTGGCCAAATTGCAAGTGCAATCAGGATCAAATTAACTTCTATTTTAGTAGTTATCTGGTCAACCACCCCCTTCAAACCTTGCACTAGGGATATAAGCTGTTGTTGTTGTTGTTGTTGTTGTTGTTGTTGTTGTTGTTGTTGTTGTTGTTGCTATTGTTGTCATTGTTGTTGTTGTTGTTATGTGCGGATATTAATAGTGCCATTATCTTGTGTGACGTTGACAGCTGGATCGGATGAAGTGAGGATGGTAAAGAATGTTTCAGTGTCCTCCACCACATCGTCCATAATGATAGGAGTACTTCCACAATGCGTGCGATTTGTGATATTATCGGGAGGAAATGTGATGATGCCATCGATGGCAATATAATCAGCTGGAGCTGAAAATAAGCAACAAACAGACAAATGAAGTAATGTAATGTAAGCAAATAAAAATGAAAAGAAGCATGCTTGAGGGGATCCACTGCTATTGATTGATTGTTCCTTAGCTGTTTACGTATATACAGTACCTGTTGCAGTTCCATTGACAGGGGTAACCATAACTTGCACATCTCGATCTAGCACAGCACCAGAAAGTACGATGCATCCAGTAAAGTTGTCTTCACTCTCACTAACAGTGAAGCTTATCTCACTGAAGGAGGCCTCCACAGCTGTGGCAGTATTACAGTATTAAACATGCATGACTAACAACAGAGTTATTATGTAAGGAGTGAACTGCAGTTAAACCATTTGTATTGAAAATAGTAAAATGCTATTCTTTTGTTTAAGGTACAGTTGAATCCACTTATTCAAGGAAACAGGATTTTCCAACATTTCCTATTCAATCAACATAATCTTTGGATCATGACTCACTGCTCATATCTATGATTGTAACTGATGCCCTTGACAGTGTTATGTTAACTGAAGTGTCATTTGTCTCCAGGAGGACAGAGAAATCTTCAGCATTTTCCACATTACTATCAGGAGCAACTGAGATATTGGCACATGGCATTGAACTGCTGGGACTAAAGGTCAATGTGATTCTCTCATTAGTGAAATCTTCCAAGCCTGTGCAACAAAATTAGATTGATTTTTCCTTCTGTAGTAGGGTAAAATTTTTGTGGATTTTATGATTAAGAAGCAAGTCAATTTATTATGATGCACACTTCAATTCTATTACCCCATGGAAATTTTCTGCCATATGGAATCTATGTAATATTCTGTGATTCTAGTTTAATATGCCAGAAATATGCTATCTATATTCAAGAAACAAGTGTCATTACTTCATCAAAAGAGTAGCTAGACCAAATTCCAGTGTTGCAAGGCAAGCTTTTGCCTACTGGCTACATTATGATCTTTTCTACTTTACTATGTCACCTGTTGCTGTTCCATCTTCAAAGCTTAACTGAACCAGGACCTCTCTCTCGATTATTCCAGTGAGTGAGGCACACACTTGTAGAGATCCATTTCCTTCACTGATGGTGTAGCTGTCTTGAGCGAAAGACACTTCCACAACTGCATATTATGGGATCTTGTAACCCCATGCAGGCAACTAGCTATGTTGTTACTCTTAATTGTACATGGATCCTCCAATAAAGGACACTCTGAAAGAGGACAAATCTCACAATAAAGGACAACAAGTACCTCTGTATATATAATCTATATAAAATAAACTCCAAATGAAGACTGCCTCTCTATAAAAAGTACAAAAGGATAGGCTCAAGTGTGTCCATTATTTGGAGGTTCCACCATCTCTCTGAAGTAATTTTTTAAAGAGCTTTTTGAAAGGAACTAGATGTATACAGTAACCAAAAAAATAGCTAAGGTGAAAATAAAAAAATCTCACCATCTAAAGAAGAGTCTTGTATGGATATTTCAGCTGTTGTTACGTTTATCTTCACATCTTCAGCGGGAGGATTAGGATTCAGTTCCACTCTGAACATTTCAGTGTCTTCAACAATGCCATCTTGAGTGATCCTGATGTCATTGCATTGAACATCTCCTGTACTTGTTCCACTCTCAAAAGCAAATGTTAAGATAGTGTCATTAAAGTCACTGGTGCTAGCAGTGCCTTCTTGGAAGATGAGTTGGAGTGGTATGGTACGATCCAGCCTACCCACTAGATCCACGCAGATAGTAACCACACCTTGTTCATTCACAATGTACGAAGTCTGGTTCAAAGAAAACTCTGCAACTGAAAGGAAATAATGTTATCAATGTCTTATCAACATCAACATTGGTATAATAGCAAATGTCTAAAGTTCCTAGAGTATACTACAGTATCTGAATTATTAAACCAAAAAATCTGTGTTGCACACAATAATGTGCTAGATAGCTGTGCTTTGATTATTTTTGATCATTTTTGTTGTTAAATTGTTGTCATTATACTTGTAGTTGTTTATTTTGTTTAAGGGTACATGTACATAAAAATAGCACTTTGTAAATTCTACAGTAGCTCACTGTCAGTATTGATGATGGTAACATTAGTGACATTCTGTGTAAGTATCTGTACAACAGTGTCATTTGAAGAGAGATGAAGTTGCAGTGTCTCATTGGCTTCAGTGAGATTGTCCTCATTGACTGTGAGGTTCACACAGAGTGGGAGAGATTGACCTCCTTGGAGTGCCAGGGTTTCATTCAATGCTGTGTAGTCTCCAGGTTCTGTAGGAAAATGTAGTGTTTACTTACAATGGGCTTGAATCAATATTAATTTCATGGCATGTATTTCCAGTAACTTGCTATAATTATAATAAATCTTTAAATAGTAATAATATGCATTCTTGCTAGCTACACTTTGATCTGCCATTTTTTTTCCTCCAATAACTATATAATGACAGCAGCTCTTCTTCTTCTTCTTCTTCTTCTTCTTCTTCTTCTTCTCTCTCTCTCTCTCTCTCTCTCTCTCTCTCTCTCTCTCTCTCTCTCTCTCTCTCTCTCTCTCTCTCTCTCTCTCTCTCTCTCTCTCTCTCTCTCTCTCTCTCTCTCTCTCTCTCTCTCTCTCTCTCTCTCTCTCTCTCTCTCTCTCTCTCTCTCTCTCTCTCTCTCTCTCTCTCTCTCTCTCTCTCTCTCTCTCTCTCTCTCTCTCTCTCTCTCTCTCTCTCTCTCTCTCTCTCTCTCTCTCTCTCTCTCTCTCTCTCTCTCTCTCTCTCTCTCTCTCTCTCTCTCTCTCTCTCTCTCTCTCTCTCTCTCTCTCTTGGTCTCTCTCTCTTTTAGCTTACCAGTTGCAGTTCCACCAATCGAGAAGATGGAGAGTGTGACATTCCTCAGAAGAAGGACATCAGTGTTGATCATAATGTCAAGACAAACTGTAAGAATCCTATCGGACTCTCTCACCACATACATATCCATCATAAACTCCACCAAAATTAATCCTGTACATTTAGAGGTTTGTAATCAGATATACGTATGTAATACACATGATATAACTTGAAGGCTATAGTGGGATAGCAGCTACTCCATTCCCTCTGGTCACAACAAAGTAAACACTCTTTGTAATGGGTACAGAACTGACCAAAGCTGCTAGTGTTGTAGAGAAAAGGAAAGTGACTAATTGGCCAAAAATCCTGAATTGTGGCTAAAATGGCCAGTGTGGGGGTAGACCATACTTCAATGGAGTAGTTTTAATGCCTCATAATAATTTTGTACACAAACAGAATGTTCAATACTCACTGATCTCTGCATCAGCTATAGTTACTTCTGCTACTTTCTCCATAGTTCCCATAATCCCTGTGATCACAACTGCCTGGTCAACACTGTCAACTGCCACACGATAAGTCTCCAGGTCCTCAATCAATGTATCATTCAATGCTATAGTGACCAAGCAGAGTGTACCATTGTCTCTACCAGCTACAAATGTCTGGTTCCTTGTAGAATTCAGTACTTCAAAATCTTGATTCTCTGCATTTATGGGAAAGTTAAAAGTAGCTATTTTCATGCTCCTTCAGCTTTTTATCTTTACTATTTTATTAGTGTTCTCTTGGAAATTTGTACTTTCTCAATTCTGACTATACTCGGAATTTAAAGTACCAGCAGTTCTGGTACTTGTGTGATGAATAGTTAGCTCTATTCGACACCAGTCACAAATCATGTGCTGCTTCTGCTGGTTCTAATGGCAGTTTTTATTCCATACCAGTCAAAAATTGTTACTCCTATAAGTGCCAAATGAACACAGACTAGCTAATAATCTTCTGGTGGCTACATGCCTCAAGATTGGCTATTACCTATGGCAGTCACTGATTCAACTGTGAAGAATATGGACACATTGCGATCCAGTGGTGTTCCATTGTATGAGGCACATATCATCAAGTCACTTCCTTCTAGAACCGTGTGAAATCTTGGAGGATCTAAACTTACAGCAACTTCTGTAAGGAAAATAAATATGTTAAAGTATTGCATAATGTAAATCATTGAGCTGATTGGTCTGTACTTACCGTCATTGTCTATAATACCAATTGTCACAGTGCTATTATCACTTTGAACCATGATGCTGGGCGTGGTGCTCAGAATCTGCACTGTGAAGCTATGAGGACCCTCAACATTTGCATCATCAATTATCGTGATATCAATACACGATACCACATCAGGTGGTGAGAATGAAAATGCTGGAATAGTGAAGTCTTCATTCTCGATGGCTACAGATATATAGTCACTTAACTCATGCATATACAGTATTATTATGTAGAAATCATTTCATAATTCCTAGTAGTTTGGGACAATTTCATCAAAATATGCCTGAGAAAAGAACTCAATTTGGGTTATGCACTTCTTACCTGACTTGTCACTAGTACTTTGTAACTGGAGAGTGATTATAGAACCCAGTCCAGCACTGGGCAAGTCCTGCAGCATGGCACACAATGTGACTTGTCCTCCTTCCATACCGGATAGAGAAGTAGTATTGAAGCCAACACTGGTAGCTATAAAATATACAAAACAAACAGGTTGTTGCTGTTGTCACTATTATTGTTGTTATTGTTTACCGTAGTTGTTGTTGTTTTCATTGTTAGTATTATAGTCTATAGCCTGATTGTAAGTATAGCCTCAGGTATTGAGTTTGGTATTATTGCCTTTGGGGATGGCATTTATATTATTATAATCTAGACTCATTACATAATTGTGTGACTTGTGACACTGTGTGACACTGTTATATGATTGTGTGACATTGTTAAATGATTGTATGATACTGTTACATGATCGTGTGACACTGCTACATGATTGTGTGATATTGTTACATGATTGTGTGATACTGTTACATGATTGTGTGACACTGCTGTAACAATCTTGGCAAATCACCAAAAATTAATTAATACATTATATCACAAGTGGTCAAAACTTCTCAGAACACCAGAATACATACATTGCACATGATAAAAAAAAATTCAGAGTGTGAAAAACACTATACAACACAGACTGATTCATGCCTTACCTCCAACATTTGTTGGTACTGTCAGAGTTGCATTGGCAGTAGGAGGAAAGATATTATCAGTTAACGACGTATCTACTACTCCACCCACGTTGGCCGTGATATCAGATACAAAGATGTTAAAGTTCTCACTGGCTTCAAAGAAGTTGTCTTGTGTGACTGAAATAGTTTGACACCGAATAACGTTGACCATCAGTCCTTCAGTAAACATGATCCTCCCAGCAATGGTGATATCTCCACTTCCCACTGAGTTTAAGACAATAAACAAAATAATCTACTAGGGCAGGGGGGTAATCTCCATTAAGGCCAATCTGGCTTTGGCCGGACCAATATTTTGCAAATGACTTTGCAAATAATGTTGCAAATGATGTTGCAAATGACTTCATTGCTGGACATGAAAACAGATAATCCTTGCTTGTGTTTATCATTCAATACCTGCCAAAACCCCCTCAGATTGCTTCTCAGGCACCCTAAATCACAAAACTTTCCTGGGGGACATGCCCCCAGACCCCCCTACATGGCGTGCTTCATGCACTGTGTGGTCACAATGGCCTGACCGAATAAATCTGAAGATTACGCCCCTGTAGGGCAATGTGCAACATTTGACAGCGAGTGAGCAAGTAAGTATTCTTTAGTGCTTCAACTCTTTAGAAGATTTTGCTGTTGAGTTTATATGTAACAAAGCACTTAGATAAGCCTAGAGCAATATGCAGCATTGACAGTGAGCAATTAAAGTAGCTGATAGGCTCCAGTGCTTGATAGTGCTGTAGGAGACAAGAGTCATGTACAAGTGGTGGTTCCAACCAGGAAGCTCCATTCATAGAAAGCTGTAAATGCTTACCACAAGCCAAGCATCTACAATCCACTTAGATAAGCCTAGTGCCTCTATGACAAAAGGAATTATGCACATGCACACATGCAGCACTACTAATTCAGGATATGTACATACGTACGTACCACTGTCATATTATGTACCACCGTAAGTACACATGGGGCATTTTGGAGTATTTTACAATTTCAATGAGTCATGACCTGAGAGTCAGCTCGCTTAACTTCCAATGCTACTGTTGTTGTTGCTAACTAGTTGTATGATATGGTGATTGATTCTTACCTTATTATGTTATTCGGTACTTATCACATTATGAGTAAAACTACTTACTTACCTCCATCACTTCCTAGAATAGCTTCAATATCTCTTTCCAGTTCAAACCAGCCTTCACCTCCTAGTCTCAGACATACATTAAAATATGCTCCTTCCATCTCTTGGAATGAAAGCGGTTCAAAGAATAACTGTGCTTCTGTAGAGACAAACAGTGCATACTTTAATGCTTTTCAAACAAGGGCATGTATAGAAGATGGTCTCTCTCTCTCTCTCTCTCTCTCTCTCTCTCTCTCTCTCTCTCTCTCTCTCTCTCTCTCTCTCTCTCTCTCTCTCTCTCTCTCTCTCTCTCTCTCTCTCTCTCTCTCTCTCTCTCTCTCTCTCTCTCTCACTGAGAGGGTTCTAGGAATTGACAAGTCTGAACTGATCTCTCTCTTTCTGAGAGAGTTCTAGTACTTGACAAGTCTAAAGTGATCTCTCTCTCTCTCTACTTAGACAAGAGGTATAGCTCATTCCCTTCCACATTACATTAAAAAAAGCTGAAATAATAGCTAACATGAGTAATGACGAATGCAAAACCAACCTGCTAGATACTTCAAGATACTTACGGTTTATGTCTTGTGCAGTAAGAGTTGCAATTTCTCGAGTAAAACCCGTAATTGCAGGATTAGGACTGATAAGAATAAGTGTAATTCCTACAGGTCCTTCTAAGTCAGTATCTGCCAGTATCATCACTGCAGTGCATGCCGTGCTGTTAGGTTCAGCAAAGGAGATTGGATCTATCATACCTATACAGAAGAGCATCAAAAAGACGGCTAACTTAAATCCAGGGATTTTTCACTTGCTGATTGAAATGACTCGTGCATGCATGCACATGACTATTATAATTATGTGACAGTCGAGGGTAGAAATCAAATATTATTCATGTTTTAGTCAAAGCTTACTTTTGTCATGACTGATGCTTTTATAATAAAAATTTCTGCCTTTCGAATTTTTTTGGCAAAAGTAGAAAGTGTGAATAACATTTGATTTCTACCCTTGATGTCACATATATAATTATAATTGTCAACTTACTTATTTCATTTGGTTGAGTGTTGGCTACTGAAAATGTAATGGATACATTGAAAGTCATTGAAGATATAATGTCAGCACACACAATTACAGTAGTGTCTTCGGCCACTTGCAGCATTGTGAAGTTAAAGCTTGCTGTAACATCTACAGTTAGGATCAAGAAAAGAAATGATGTATGCATGCTGCTTCTTGATACAAAAAGTGAGCATATTAAGAATAATGCATGCATGATTCAGAAGAAATCTAGATTTTTATATAAA
The DNA here is from genome assembly GCA_963924555.1 of Crambe crambe. Classification (NCBI taxonomy): domain Eukaryota; kingdom Metazoa; phylum Porifera; class Demospongiae; order Poecilosclerida; family Crambeidae; genus Crambe; species Crambe crambe. The sequence goes on from OZ004582.1 coordinate 5,807,063, forward strand.
GATATATTTGCATGTCATGTAGCTAGCTATAATGAGAAATCTGATGATCCCTGGGTAGAATTAGTACTGCACTCTCTATGTAGGGATAACCTATGACCTTCTATAGCTGGATTTTCTCAGAATTGAGTGTCATGACTGCTTACACTGTATTTTTTACACACACACACACAAAAAAAAACTTTTTTGGGTATAGCTACAAAGAAGACATTAAACGTGTCAGTGCCATGATTCTCAATCTACCATGGTGTACTGCTGCTTGTCACTTTTGAAGTTCTGAAAAATAAAACAAAATAAACAAACAAATAATTTCTTTTGGGGTCAAAACAAAAGTCAGCTCTTATTATGGCTGTAAAGATTGCATAAACTTATTATGCCCATAATTGCTATAGCTATCTTATGAACTTAATGTATGTATGGCATACATAGCAAGCAGCTATGCATAGCTAGATAGCATTGTGTAAGTAATAGTTATTAACCAAGCGCTAGGTTTGTAGTCGAATTATAAGCACGAGGCCCGAGGGCGAAGCCCGAGGGGCGAGTGCTTATAATTCACTACAAACCGCACGCGCGCGGTTAATAACTATTTATACTGTCACATACTCACCTTTCAGTCTAGTCACAACTCCTTAAAAGTACAATATCAACTTTGCAGAATCTATATCTAACTTTTCCCTGTAAACACCACCCCAGGCTACAATTACATGCACTGTATCACATTTATAAATCCATGTAAATCGGTCCGTTACCATGGCAACGGGCTATAAAATGAAATAATTATAAATACAGACCTAACCACTTCTTGTAAAAAGAAATCACATTTCCATATGATAGAAAACAAGTAACATGATGATTTAGGGATTTATGTAACTGATCAAAAAAGAGTTGAAATGCTGGATGGATGAGATTATGCAAGGATGAAGTTGAATGCAGACATGTATGTCACTTAGTGAGTAGACATAAGGTTGAAATTTGATGTGAAGATTATCCTACCATTGCTAGCCCTTGATACAAATATCTTACCTTGAGTTGTTAGGCCATCTTGAACAGTGATTAGAACCTGGGAGCCATTGAGTGTTGCTGTGTTTTTGACCACTGAGAGTGTTAGTGGCACTATCTCGTCCCTTTCCACTGTGTTATCTTCAACTGCCGTAACACTAAAACACCCAGAAGTATCATTAGCATCAAGAGTCACTAGACTCGAAAGAACGTTGACTTTAAGAGAATCTATAATATGGGAATTGTAGACAGCTGGATCATATGAAAGAAATGTGTTTATCTAAGAAGAAAGAGACATATTTTGTTGAATATAAATGTAAATTATGGGTCAATCTTCTACTTAAGAGTGTATAGCTAGTCACCAAATCACCTGATTCCAACATCACAGTTACAGATATCAAAATTTGTCCTGCTGATTGAAGAATGATGCAAATATTTGCATTTTGTCCTTCAGTAACTGTGAATTCAGATTCATTTACACTCACTGTTGCATCTGTAACAAAGCCAATTATCAGAATTGCATGTGCTTGCATGTGCATGCATGGTATATGTATGGTGCATATACATCTTGTATGTGCATCATGGTATAATGTATACTAGTGCATGTGCATGGTGCATGCAAAGCATGTGTTAGATGGTGCATGTGCATACATTGAGCATGTTAGCTACCATACATATGCAAACATGCAGAACAAACACCAATTAAGGAAATTTGGGGCTGTACTTTCGAAATCAGTAAGTGACTGGCTCACCCTCTGGATCAACTATAGAGACAGTGAAGGGGGAAGAGTTCACAACAAGACCTATGCTTGTGCTGTTGACTTGGAGACGGAAGTTCTCTGTTCCTTCTAGAACAGTGTCAGCCAAAATGGATATGGTGCTGCAGAATACATTGGTAGTTCCAACAGGAAAAGTTATAGACAAATTGTTCGAACTGCTAAAACTCATGGGATCGAGAGGTACAATACTCAGATCAAAATCGACCCCCAGATCGGCAGCTGGTGATTCAACATCAGGTTCAGTGAGTGCCACATTCACAGTAAATGGTGTACATATAATTGTGGTATTGGGTTCAAGTGCAACACAGACTTGAACAAACTGGCTGTTGAAGTCCAGTCCTTCCTGTACTGTCAATTCACTGCTCTGCAGTTGAACAGTGACACCATCAATTGGATCCAATTCTGCAGTGAGTATACCAATAACATTTATTTAATGATACACACATTCCAGTTACAGCATTTATATTCTGGTTACACTCTAGTTACATTCCAGTTACATTCTAGATTGTTATAATTTTACAACCTGCTCAAGTATAATATTTTGTAGGTAGCAGGGATGATTAAAGCATGGTTCATTAATAAGTATCGATACAGCAACTTTTTCTGTAATTTTTAATGTTATTAACCTTAATCATACCAAATCATTTTTTCTATTATTCTAGCAGTTACTGCAAGTGTAAAAAGTATACATCACCCATTTCAGCAATATTATCTCAACTTCGTGCAATACTCTACATACTACTTACCACGATCGGGTATATCTAACATTGCTGGCGTTCCTTTGACAGCAAGACCAATTACATTCGTTGAATTGGTAGCAGTTTCAACCACCAATCTTTCAGTGCCTTCAATTTTCATATCTGGTACTAAGTCCAATTGAACACAAGCAGTCGAGTTCAAATCGCTGAACTCAAGGATGAGACTTTGAAAGACTATATCACTACCATTGACTGCAAAATTTCAACACAAAAAAAATATTGCAAGTATCACATGGCTGGAAGTCTTTATTCACTTCTTAGTGTATTCCTTGAACTTCAGTCAGAGCTAGAAACACTGGTCATTTAATCAAACCAAAATATAAGTATTAAAGGGAATGCCTGATTAAATCTTGCATATGACCAATCAACTTATTTCAAGCCCTGACTCAGTGCTGTTATAATTATCTTCATCTTCTTTCCTACTTTAAACACACACACACACACACACACACACACACACACACACACACACTAAGTGAAAAAGACGAACCTGATGGTACTGTTGAGGTCTCATCATCAAACTGAGGGATCAGCATAACTCCAAAGGGGCCATCACCGAATTGTCCAGTAAAATTAGTAATGTTTCCACACACTAAGATACCATCAGCAGGAGCAAAAGCATCATTTGGGACATTGTCTGGTACGAAAAATAACTTAACATCCAAGGAAGCCTCTGTGGATAAATAACAATCGTAGCTCAATAAGGCCAGTGTTAGTCAGGATTTTTTGTGGTGGGGCGTAGTTATTCCATTATTATTTATGTTAGAATAACTATTTTCAAGCCACAAAATCACAAGTACAAGCACTTTTAATTATGCTCCTCATTATTAGATGTAATATTAATGGTAGTGATTCCAGAAGCCATGTACATTTCCTGAAACTTTGCCCAGCCTGCACAGCCTGACAGTTACAGAAGTACTTAATGTTTAGGTATCACTAGTTAGCTTATAACAAGGCCTACCCACTGCTGTGGGGTTTCCCAAGGAACAGGTGAGTAACTATTATAGATGCTTCCTGTTTTCCCATATAAATTTCCATAAAACTAAAATATTAACTGTATGAGTGGCTACTTGTATGAAGAAATTTAACTTCTTTCTATTTGTAATTTAACCCATTGTTAACCTCTTCCTATCTGTAATTATTAAGTACCATCATCATCACAGATGGTCACACTGGTTTCTGCTGGCATCCCAATTGTGTAGAGGGAGCTGTTTTCCAGTAGTGCAATAGTAAATATAACATCTGGTTGAATTAGATCATTATCTGTTAGATCAACATTCTCGTTGGACTGGATGATGGTTCCATTGGTTGTGCCATTGGGAACGAAAAATGTCAGAGTTCCAGGAATAAAGTCTAAATCTGAGACTGAATGTAAAGAGAGGTAAAAAATAAGGATATTATTAAAAGCTATTACATGACTTGGGAAGATACTTAGGCCATACAGAAGTTGGCCAGTAAAGGGTCAGCTTGTGGCACTATGCTATACTCACCCCATGCACTGTGCTACATATACATTATTATTCTACATCTTACTTGCTGCAAGTGCCCCAGTTCCATTCATCAAAGAAGCAGTGACGTTGAAATCAACCAGGATGTTGCCTTGAGTTATAACTACGATACTGACATTGAACATGCTACCTTCATCCATCTTTATCATATCCACTTCAAATGCCACTGAGACATCTAAATAAAACAAAACAAAATTAAACGAAACAAAATAAAACAAAACAAAACGAAACAAATCAAAACAAACACAATACAAAAAACAAAACAAAAAAAAACAAAAATGAAACCAATCATCATGAATATCATTATTAGCTAGTCATATTTTCTTGAATCACTGTCACTCTTAGGAATTTTTCATGGGGTGAAATATTTCAAAATAAAATTTTTTTACCCCATGTTGCCATATAGAGTCACAATCCATCTACCTACCTTCAGGATCGATAATAGTATAGTTCACCAAATTCATGCTAACACTGAGAACATCTCCATCAGGTGTGCCCACTCCTATTACCAAAACTTGAAAATCATCGGGTCCTTCCAAATTGCTGTCATCTACAATGGCAATGGATGGCTGACATCTTATTAGAGGTTCAGGACTTGGTCCTGGAAAGATGAATGTAGCATTTTCCAGCATGAAATCTTCAGCTGAGGTTGCTGTTACTGCAAAGAATAGTGGTAAAATAATTCAAAGTAAAGTATATAATCACAGACAACTGTCCCATGTTTGACAATTCTGTTTCAGCCTGGCTTGGTATAATAATAAAGTCCACTTGTAATCACTTAATCCCTTGATCATTCACTACATATATCTGCACTATAAATTTTAAAGCACCAGCAGATAGTTCCTCAACCTCTCTATGAGCTAGTTTAAATTTGGTTAAGAATTGAGAAAGTTATAATAGCTAACAAGGTATTAAGTGAACACAAATATAGTTACAATAATAATTGGTCTTATTTGTAAAAAGAAGCCAGCTACAGTACTTATTGTGAATGAAGGTCTATTGAAGTAGGAGTTAGATTCATCCAGTATATATAGAGGTAGGGAAAATGCAGTCACTGCAAAAATACTAGGCATTGTACACATGGGGCAGTATAATATTGTGCACAGTATGCATGCTTCATCAATGTTAAAGCAGGTGCATGATACCTACCTGTATAATTCAGATTATAGAATGATCTGAATTTCTAACATTAGCAGTGAGTTAGGACTCTACCAGTCAGACTACAAATTAACCAACCAACCAACCAACCAACCAACAAACAAACAAACAAATAAACAAATAAACAAAACAAAACAAACAAACATAAATGAACAAAATGATCAATTATCTATAAAGATTTACATAGCTACAGATAAAAGGGTATTATTGCACTAGTAGAATTGTTAATCTTACTATCAGATGTGACAATGGTGGCATTGAAGTTGGCCTGTATGGTTTGAACTCCAGTGACTTCAACACAGACTTCAAGACTGGGATTGTTTTCTGGAACAGTAGAAGATGTGGGTACTCCAACAGAGACAAGTGCATTAGCAACTATGAGCAAACAGACAAAAACATAGCTAAAATAAGGGAGCAATAATATATCATATCAAGATAACGATGAATGGTACAACACAGGATTGTTCCAATAGAGTGGAACCTCCGAATAATGGACACACTTGGGACCCAGCCTTTTGTCCTTTGTAGAGAAGTAGTCCTCTTTTGGAGGTTATTTTGTACAGAGTTGTACGTTTAACACAAAGGTACTACAATAGATTCCTTTTTGTTGAGAAGTTCTTCCTCTTTCATAGTGTCCTTTATCGGAAGTTACACTATAATGACAGCTTTGATGAGTGCAAGCAAATAATGGTGGACATATCAAAGTTGTAGAATTGAAACAAAAAATGAGGATGCTGAATTTAAGAGTGCAATACTCTAGCCACACATAGGAGAGAGAGTTGAGTGCTCCACATACACACAGTCATGCTTGTCCAATTTACCATCCATGTCCATTATTGTGAATGTAGAAGTCGAAGGCAGTGTCATGTTTGGATAGAGATCCAGTATACTACGATCCACATTGACATAGAAAGTCTCTGAAAATTCCAGACAGCCATCGGTCTCAATATTTATGTTAATGGTTGTAGATTGTATATCTCCCATCCTCGTCCTCCTTCCTCGTGTTTGTGGATTCGTAAATGATACATTTGTTTCCGAAGGAGTGAAATCTTCATCTAATCCAAAACAAAAAGTAATAGAGATGTGTAGAGATGTATAGATATGTTATGCAGCAATTCATTGTATGGCATTATATACAGCTAGATAAGACTCTGGAAAAAGATGCAATGCCAGAGATACCTCCTCAATTGAGGGGTGGAGCTGAGTGGACTCCAGTAGATCCTGTTTGGTGAGCGGTGGTCTCTACAGGTAGAGGTCCAACAACTCACCATCCACCAGCCTTTCCAACCAGGGCCATCTACGTATCCATGTACTAGGCTGGCCCAGTAACTGCATAAACTAGCAAAGCTAGCCAAGTGACAAACAGTAGCTGGGAGATCACAGAGTCATAGACTCATCATTCTTCCTCCTCCTCACCCCCACCCATGCAATCCTACCTGCTGTGCCATTTTCAAATATGAAGTTGAACTGAATGATACCATCTCCTTGAATAAAAGTATCTTCTGCCTCTAATCTTAGACTCAATATACTGCCTTCTTTAAAGGTGGTGTTGGGGTTGCCCATTGCATTAACAGCTTGTATCATTGGATTAAAATTCATTTCTGCATAATAAAAAAATGAGTCAATGGTGCATGTATGTACAGAAATATTTCCATGGATTACCTCAGTAATAATTATTATGGCTAAGAACTTACGTTCAGTAACATCAAAAATAGTTATATTCACACTTCTAGCATTTTCAGCACCCGTTATATTGAATGGAGATGTTGCATCCACCACTTCTATCACTATGAATTCAGTTGGTTCCAGCAATGCATCATTCAGCAAGGTTACTGTGATGGTGATTTCAGACACTGTACTGTTGAACTCAAGAGTAGTGGGAGAAAATGAAAAATCAGCATTGTTTGCTGAAATAAAATAAAAAATAAAAAAATCAATGAAGAAAGAACTGTGATTTGTTGAGCCTTGCATAGTGAATTGCAAATCAATACTTCATTTGATCAGTACAGAACAGAACTTACTTGCTGTTGAACTTGAAATACTTAAATCCACAGTGAAGTCAGTGGCTATTATTCCACCAGTGGAGACCGTTGCAGTTGCAGTTATATCAATGGTGAAAATTTCCACACTATTGATCTCTTCGAAAACTGTTTCATTAGCAATAAGAGAAATTTGTACAACTGGAGAGAGAGAGAGAAAAGGGATATCATCAGTAACTTCCAGTATATGAGACATCTGAAGTTAATACACCCTTATGCACGCTTCCTAACATCATTATATGTGTGTACTTGCCTTTCCTCCAGGAAGTACGTACATGTATAAACTTGTGAGCTTATGAGTATATATCTCTACCTGATGAAGATAAATCATGGCAATTTCACCCATTAGGAATTCCCATGCATGTGTGTGTATCAACTGACGGATTATCCTCATTACAAAAGTGTTGGATTTAGCTATCAGACCACCCCCCTCCTCACAGATAGACAGACAGACAGACAGACAGACAGACAGACAGACAGACAGACAGACAGACAGACAACAAAATAACAAAAGGAATAATGCACATTTGATTTACAACTCACTATCTCCATCCTGGATTATAACTGTTGCAACACCATTAGCTCTCACTCCAGTTAGAGTTGTCACAAGTGCAGAAATTGAGATACTGAATATCTCATCTCCTTCAAGCAAATTATCATCCAAAGCAGTTATGTTAATACATCTCGTGGTACCATTGACACTATTAGCAGGAAAGGTGAATGCTTGACTTGTGCTGGAAATATCATTGGCACCTATGATCAGTCAATAAAATGGAGTAAAGGTATTACAAATAGTTATTGTTTATTGCAGTGCCTGCTTACTGTGGCAACCTATAATACTAAATGGCCTTAATAATGAAGTGTTCTATTGGGAGGTGTGGTCTCTTGATGGAAATCTCAGTGAAGATGAGGCATGTAGCTAGCTAGCTATTGATATGGTTTCTTTGCAACCGTGCCAACCCAAAGTAAGATACACATACCAATCATCCCCCTCTTTGAAAATAAGACCTCTGTTGGTTTATGAACAGCTCAAGATCGAGCTGTCAAGGGCTCATAGACCGGCCAAGGGGGGAGAAGACATGTAATCATAAATATTTCTATTTTTGCACCCAATCTATGGTGGTATAGAAAGCTAAAACTGAGTGGTCAATTGAAATAACTACACTACACTACACTATAATGGGGTTAGTGTTATTTGGGAGTGAATATTGATGTCTATCATGCATAATACTACACTGACTGGCAAGATTAGGATCATTGAAGTTGAACACAAAGGAGGACGAAATATCTGCAGTAGTTGGTTCCAGTATATTCCTTAGAACAGCGCAGACATATACCACTTCTGATTCCTGAACGCTGTACTGCAGCTGCTGAGATTCAATCCTTGGGTCTACAGAGTAAGAAAGGAAGAGTTCACCAAAGCTATGTACATCTGGGTTAGTGACCTAGTTACAGTTGATTTAAAACTTGCAACAGAGTTTAGGACTCTGGCTACATCAATGAAATGTGGAGACAAAGTGACCACTGACTGCTGCTGCTAGGATTTCTATTAGTGTTTACTTCTTATTTGAGTAATGATACAACCTAGCATGATTGTTAATACTCACTGTCATCATCATCAAGAATCACAATTATTGTAGAAGAGAATGAAGCGGGAGTAGTGACACTGGAAAGCAACCTAAAACGTTCACTGCCTTCTCTGTCTTCGTCATTTGCCACCACATCGATAGTTGTGGTAAAAGTTCCAACAGTACCCGTAGGGATGGTTACTTGTACAGAAGTCATAGAAATATCAGCTGCATCAGCTCCTCCAATTGAACTCACTGGTCCTGTGATACAGCAATAAAAATGCTACTATCAATAATATTAGTAAATAATGATGTGTCACAAGAATTATTGATATTATTGGCTACCAATAGGCAGTCAGATTCTATATAGGTCTTCAATGGTCCAAGCTAAAAGTGTCCACACTGAGATGTCCTGTCCACTGTAAATGTATGGAAAATCTTTCCACATAACAAGTTTTGAGACTGATGAGGTCATAATTCTTTTAATTACAGTCAAACCTCGTTATCCAGATACCTTTTTTTCCAGGCTGCCTGATAAGTCAATTGGTCCAAATAAGTGAAGTGCATTAAATTAATAGTGTTACGGTTATGGTGTGATGGGCTAGTCTAACAGCCTAGAACAGTGCAGTTGCTAATTAGCTATGTGCCTGTGCAAAGCATTCTAAAAAATAACAACATGCAAAATCCGGATAAATAGGGTTCTCGATAAATGAGGTCTTACTATCTATGCTTGGGGGGAGGGGACCATACATATAGAACATGTCCATGTCTCTTTAATACATTCCAGAAGTAAATTGCTGTAACACAAATTCTTAAGTCTCAAAACATACCTAATGTTACATCAGTGGAAACAGTCGCTTGGATATCTGAGGTCGTTGGAGTGGTGAGGACATTACCATTACTATCTAACAGTTCAAATGTTATTGACAGTTGCTGGCCCTCTTCGACAGTGAAGGATACCTCTGAAAATTGAACTCCTATGTATATAATTATATGGAGGGGGAAAGAAGCACATAATTGTGAGATGATGTCATTTGCAAGTATTGTAATTTTCATGGAGAAAATAAATAAATAAATAACAATTTAGCTAGCTATCTTTGCTCTTCACAATAACAAAATTCGTGTAAATTTTCATGAAAATTATAAGGCACATTTTGCAAAACAGTAATTAGTTAATTTGGTTAGCATGCAATACTTACGAGCTAGTTGCCCTGCCACATCATCTGCTCCCATAAATAGCACAAGCAGCTGCAGTAGAATCACTGCCCTGCCAAGTTCACCCATGGCCATCAAAGGTCACTCAGCTAGACTCTCAACTCTCAACTAATGCTATTACCACAATAAAATATACATCAATTTCACTAAGATAACAAGTTTTGAGATACAGAGCATATACAGTGTATAATATGAATTTTCGAATGGTACAAGATTTAATCCAGAATCTTGTTTTGAAAATTAGGCTTCATGTATATTTTGTATCTAGCTAGCTAGGCTCTAACATTTTGCATGAAATTTCAGATTCTCTTTAATGCTAGCTAGAATAAATTATTGGAGCACACAAATTAGGTATGTAGCTTCGTAAGTAGCTAATTCAGCCAGTATCCACACCAGCTACGAAGAAAAAAAATGAGCTTGACTTAAGAACACTTTTATTAAGCACCTGTGAAATTTTCCTCTAGCTACAGCTGTGGTATGGGAACTCCTTATCTCTCGAGATAATATTTATTCAGGAAAAAAAAAGTACATGCTAATGCCATCCCTAAAACTCAAGCAAGCACTTTCCCTGCATAGTTACCACCACCATGCACATGTTGCTAAATTTTCTTTTTCCTTTTTTTACAGTGATATATATTATGCTATGTGTTACTATTAATAATTAAATTTTGAAAGCATGACTATTGATGCTAGGAAGTGTTGCTGAGTATATGTGGTGTACTGCTTGGCTTCATTTCAGTAACATCTTCACATGGTACCATTATAGCTACATGCCTTCAACAAACACAGCCCTATAGCTAAGTAAGACCACCTCTCCATTCCAACTTCCCTCTATAGGGGAGATAGGCGTGATACAACAATGATCATGCACTTTCTTAGAAAGTGTGCTTTGCATACGTATCCAAGGAATGTTTTCTGTAAACAGTAAGGTATGTATAAACTGAATACCTATAATGGGGGAGTACAAATGAAAGTTCTTTACATTCGGTGAAGTAGTCCATTCCACTGTTTGTACTCCCCCTCGGTTGGGATCTCATTTGCAAGGAAGTACTGTCCATTGCAGGTTGGTTGTCAGGAAGGTTTGGGGAATAGGTGGATACATTTGTTGTATGGTTTACAGAACTGCATGGATTGTATAGGACATGAAAGGATCAAAGCCACTACCTATTTCTCATTCCTTATTGACAACCATCCTGAAATCTACGGTAGTAGCAAAGACTTTCGATTATAAATGGTCCAGTTGGATCAAACTTGTCGAGTCTTCCATGCATGAGTAGCCAGAGACAAATAAAACCACAAAACACAGTGTTAGATGATTGTTACTATACCAAGAGGAAAATGTTATATTCATCCTCTCGATCTCTAAATTTTTCCCTACTGCTTGCTGTGTGTATGGAAGAATCTGGTGATGAATCTAGTGAATCATGGCATTCAGAAGAAAACACTTGCACAACCAGTCCTTAGCCAGTCTAACTACAACTATAGCTACGTACAACCAGTCCACCTATAATTAGTTACATAAACCAGTATACCTATAATTATTAAACCAGTACATTAACAACCACTACAATTCAGTGCAACCACTACAATCAGGGGAGAGTACAAACAGTGGAATCTGCACATCCATTTAGCATGTGCTTGAAATTTCATTTTAGGTCAAAAATGTCATTCCAGTAGTCCATTCCAGTAGTCCATTCCAGTAGCTAGTCCATTCCACAGTGGCGTAGGAAGATGGTTTTTAATAGGGGGGCCAAGTAATAGTCAAGACCACACCTATTTTACTGGGGGGGGGGGGGGGGGGGGGGGGCACTGATGACTGGTTTTTAGAAAAAAATCAAACTCCAAGGTAATTTATTCTTCATTAGTTTACAATATGGCTAATTCTTTGTGTTCAATTGACATTCAGTCATAATGCTCCTTAAATAGCTAAGTTTTCATTTGATGAAGGGAAGAAAAAGAGCGCTCTGCTGTGGCTGAAGTGACTGAAAATGTCAAGTATAATCTAATCAGTTTATCTACTTCCTGAAACATGCGATTTCACTTTTATTACAGCTGTGAAGTATTATGCAGTGTAGTATAGTAGCTATAGCAATCAATAATAAGGGGGGCCCTGCCCCCTGTCTGAAAATAATAGGGGGGCCCTGGCCCCTGTGGCCCCCCTGTTCCTATGCCAGTGTTCCACTGTTTGTACTCCCCCCCCCCCCCCCCCCCCCCCCCACCTATACTGTTTACAGAGAACATTCCTTTGGTATAAAGTACATACTCTCGTTTTTACAGTGTATAGCTTCTTATATATCCCACCTAATACATTTATTCCCATAGAGAAAAGTGCTCTTACTGTCATAAATTCCCTCCCTTAGGGTAAAATGCGTTATGACTCATAAACGCACTGTTCCCCAGGCTATGAATAACAACATTTTTAGGTTTTCTGAAGCTGACTGTTGGAAGAAGATGATAATGAAGATAATCTATGAGATAATGATCAGATAACATTGTCATTAACTAGCTGTTACTAAAGAGTATCTCTGTATTATGTTGGTAGTTTATAGCTGACTGTTGGAAGAAGATGATTATGAAGATAATGATCAGATAACATTGTCATTAACTATTACTAAAGAATCTATTTCTGTCTCTGGGTAGTTTATAGCTGATTGTTGGAAATGAAGAAGTCATCTGGTGCTGGGTCACAAGGAAACTTTATAGCTATTTCCACAAGAAGAAATTATTTCTAAGGCCCATTTGGTATTTTTTCAGTATTTTTTGGCGTCATACCTTCCGCTAGCTTCGCTGTCGCTAGCAAACACAAAACGTGGGTGGAGGAACTCGTTAATAGCTGGGTGTGGGCATGGGAGGAGTTCGAATTGAGCCTCGTAGTTCGTAGTCTTGCTCGAGAGCACGAGACTCTGTAGAGTTGGCGTCTAAGCAACGGCACATCTAGTCTGGCATAGCACCGCCCACCGACTTGAGTAGTGGTCTGGTGACATAATTATAATACAACGAGTTGTGCCGTTTAGCAGGAAAACTGCTAAATCAATGAATATCATTAAATGACGTTTAATGACGTAAAATTACGCAAACACTTGGGGCCTTTTCCTGTAAGTTCGCACGGTCTAAAATTGTACGTACCTGCCATGCTCGCCAATTAAATTAAGAATAACTATGACAACTGTGATGTCACTGGCTGATTATAATACCGCTTCCTACGACACTTCCTGTTAGTAACGCGCATGCGCAATAGAATCCACCAGCACAACTCGTTGTATTGTATGTCACCAGACCACCTACTAAAGTCGGTGGGCGGTGCTGTGCCAGACTACGGCACATCCCAGGACAGAGAAAAGCTAGCCATGGCAGGAGTTTTCGTTTTGTTTTGTAACTAAGGGGTAGCTACAGACCGACCAATGAAATCGTGCGCCCTGGGGATATATAACAGTTAGAACACGGTAGTCTGGTGATTATGGCCAATAAACAACCGAATCCGAGGGCGCATAGCTATACACCGTTGCTAACTATAAATACGTAGCTATTAGCTAATTGTTAAAATCATTCTGATCTAGCTCCATGTATATGTCAGAGCCTCCAACCATACTGATTTATCAGTATTTTAATCAAAAATACTGAATGAAATTTAGGCAAATTCACTATACACATTTTATATTGGTGTTACTTAAAATGCTGAAAAATACTGAAATTCATTTTCCCATTTCAAGTTAGCTTACTAGTATTTATGTAGATAAAGTTAGTTATCTCAAAATTAATATAGTATGAATCAGTGACACGAAATTTCAGCCTTAGCTAAGTTTCTACAGCCTGATGGGACTGCTGGCAAATATTTACGTAGGTAGGTATTAATACTAGCTAGCTATATAGTTGCTCTATGGCTTCTGTAGCTACAATCTGCTTACACTGAAAAATCTTAGAGAGAATTTCAGCCTTCTTTTTCTTCTTTTTCTTCTTCATCTTCTTCATTCAAAAAAGAAAATAGCTATTTTCAGACATTATATGATAGAAGAGATGGCCATGGATAAGTAAAAGTGGGAGTAGATATAATAAGTCCTGGATGCTCATTGCTACTTGCCTGACCAATCCTAAAAATGCTTCCACTTTAATAGTTCTAGCTCTAGCTAAGTAGTTTTAACGTGCCTGCATGAGCCATTTGAGTGCACCATGCATTAAAACATATCAGTCTCCAACCTGTGAACTTTGATTTCGGTACAAATTGTCTCATTTTCAGTATTTTTACCATAACATGGGAGTGTCATGCACTATCAGGGACTTCCCCACTCAATGTCAGAGCAAGACCTCTTCATTTTTCCTAACCACAACCATGACATCACCCTCCAAGACATTTTCTTTCCCTTTTTTGTACTAAACAGCCACTCTCTGTCTAATGGCTAGCTTGTCAAAATACATAGTCAGCTATAGTATGCAAAAGATGTCCATTTCATATCATTAATTTTAGTTCTCCCATTTGAACCTAGCTAGCCATCTTTAAAATTTCATATTGCCACATCAATCACTAGTTAAGAACCCGCTGCTCTGACTCACTCTCATTCATGCATGGAACAGATATCCAGTTCTCATATTAGAAGATAGAATACCTTGCTGTGATGTATTCTGTGATAATAGTAACTTCAGAGGATCTTGATAATAGCTATCAAGTGAGATGGTAGCTAGCTAGCTAAAACCACTTTTTCCATTTGATCCTCGCAGGCCTCCTTTGAGCAACAGGGGTGGAGCAGGAGAATGAGGAATCCTTGTAACTAACCAAGACTAAAATAATTTGTGCTGGGAAACGGACAACATCAGTTGGTATTGATCCAAGAATGTGTGGGGGCGTGAGACTAACATCAAATAATTATGGAGGCTATAGAATGATCATAACAGTTGTAACTCCTATGAATTCACCATATTATACGTATTTGCACTTGTAAGTTGCATCAGATTCTAGCTAGCTACCCTGCATCACAGAAGCTCCGTGAGAGTCACGGAATTGATTGCATTATAATAAGCTACATTGCTGGCATGCAGGTGCTGAGTGAACTCTTTTTTTTCAAGTACTAGCTATTCTGTGATTTTACTGTTTACATGTGGGAACAGCTTCCCAGTTTGAAATCAATAATGGGTGTGGTTAAGGTGTGGTTTATAGTTTGTAGGTGTGTTTACGTCCATTATTGCTGGAGCACGACATGATGTCACTAGTATATATAGATAGCTAAAATAATGTTATCCAGGGAATTCTGACAACTGAAGGTATTCAGACATTCCTGTCAATAGCATATCAATTTCATGAACTATGTCTTCAAAAGAAGGTCGATTTTCAGGCAGTTCACTCCAACAGCGAGTGAGTAGATCATACCTGAAGTGAGAAATAACACAATTATCTACGATCATAGTGAAGATAGGCTATAGCTTTATAAAATATACAGTGTTATGACCTGCCATCCCTATAGCCATAGAGAGAGCTACCGCTCCCTCCCATTATGTACAGCTTGATGTATACATCACTTCTTCCTTTAACTAATAATACTTAGATTCTTCAAAGTAAAGTGAACAAAAATCGTTTTAATGTATGTGTTTATATAATAATTATGTAGCTAATAGCTATTATGGACTTACATTTGAGATGTGCAGCTGGCATTGTTAGGCTTCTGTAGTCTTTCTCCACTTTGTAGGAACTCAACCAGAGATGATGGATTAACAGTGGGATAAGGGGTGTGACCTAGGCTGAATATTTCCCAGCAGGTCACACCATATGACCACTGATTTAAGAGGAAATTTCATGTTTCAATAATTAATAGTAATGTATACAAGTTGTAGTGCATACTTAATACTGGCATCATAGCTGAGTATCTCATCTACTTATGCTGAAATAAAGTGCCCCTATATTCTACACCTAACTTGCCTATTACCACACAGTTTCATCTACATACTCACCACATCGGTCTTCTCAGAAAAGATCCCATCTAGTAGACTTTCTAAGGCCATCCACTTGACTGGAAGCTTCATGGAAGAGTTCTTGTCCTGTTTGAAGTAGTTCCTACTGTAGACATCTTCAGTTAGTCCAAAGTCCCCAACCTTGATCGTGAATTGATCATTTATCCTACAGTGTAAGGTGTAAGAAGGTGATTTATAATGAGGAACTCAGAGAGGACCTGGAATCTTCCAATAAAGTCTCTGATAATCTGGACAATATAGCCCAATTACAGTCTGTTATGTGTTTGTGGCTTTATAATTCCTGAAGAAATCTTGAAGCCACCCTGCTGTTACAGGAATCCCATTGGATAAGAAGGGCAGGAATACCAAGTAGTTTGAAATATCTCACTTGCAAGCATTGGGGGGGGAATTCTATAATAGTTACAACATTGATAGCTATAGTATAGCTTGGAGTAATCTTACATGCAGTTACGAGCTGCCAGATCCCGATGTACAAACCGTTGTGCAGCTAGGTATTGCATTCCCTTAGCCACCTGAAGGCACATCGAAAGCAATCTTTGTTGAATCTGTAAGTACATAATTATTAGAATGGTACAACAGTATATGACGTTGGACTATGCTACTAACTTACCACTCCACTTTCACTCTCATCAGTACTAGTAAAGTGTGATCTGTTCTTCTTTAAGTAAGCCAGAAGGCTACCATTTATCATGAATGGCATGACTACATAGGGGGCTTCCCCTACATCAATGCACACACCAATCAAGCTCATCACATTGGGATGGTTGAACCACATCATCTTTTCAGATTCTGTCATCAGGTCATTGATATCCTTACTCGAATAAGAACCTAAGTATAATAATAATAATAATAATGATAATAATAATAACAACAACAACAACAAATGAATAAATAAAAGCTCTATAAATAAATCAACAGCTAGCTAGTAAACCCTCATGGACACTTGTTGCTCATGTGCTAGTATATCGAAAAAGGTAGAGGTATAAAAATTATGCCCTTTACAAGTAAGTTAGCTAATGAAATCTATACTTATTACATGTAGTCTATAGTAATATAGATAATACTTGAGAAAAGGGATCTTATGGAGCAAGAGTTATTATTGATATCATTTTTAACCTGGAGTTATAGGTATATGGAATTTATATTCCTGAGTTACGCTTGATTGAATACTGTTCAAAAAGTGTCATTGTGACATTACCAAACCTTCTATTCCATGGAAGCATTTTCAGTAGGACTAGTAAAAGCCCCTATAGAAGCTTAAACAATCTATAGTCATTTACTTTTCAAAGTCTTCACGGCTACAATTTCAGCAGTAGTCCTTCCTTGCCAACCAGTAAGGTGACTTCGATAGACCACCCCGAATTCTCCTAACAAGTGGTTATAAAAAAATAATACCATAATTTATAGTGGAATGGATTTCTTAACTTGAAGGAAAAAAGAGCAATAAACTTGGACGTTTTAGTAATAATGTGCAATACCTTGGCCGATTATACTTATAAGCTGAATATGTCGGCCAGGAATGAGTACTTTGGACTCGTGAAAATGCTTGAAAAGTGGACCTTTGATCTTGGCATTGGCTGAAATCAAGTCAACGCATTATATGGTATTTAACAGCAACCCCAATAAGCCAATTGCTATAATACGTACTGTACCTTGATGAGGACTGAGAGGTAATTGATCATCATTATTTGACCTAGAGTATATAACACAGTAATAAGTACGTATGGTAGAGATATGATTCACTATAGCTGCTATAACATTCTCAATTCTTAATTTCAAATTTCGAACACCAGCAGAGAAAGTGGATAATAAGCTCTCTGTTGATGCTTATAACACTAAACTCATGTATGCAACATGACTATTAATTTTCTGTCTTATCTTCCACTGTAGAAGAATATATACAAGATGATACTTACGTTAGTTCGAGTTGATAGTGATTTTCACATGGAAGCAGTTCTTTCTTTCTTCTCTTCTTGGCAATGCAGACCACAGCTACAACTATACCAGTGCAGGTTGCTAGCGTTAGGAGGGTGAGAGATAATGCTATAGCAATAATGCCTTTGATGGCTTCTGAGGGGCGTGTGGTAACAACACCTTCAGCTGTAGAATTAGTTGGAGATCCTGAAAATAATGATAATTATCTTTATGTTGTACTCCTTATGAGAAAAATGGAGGGAACAAAGAATCATAATTTCAATGAGCGAGCAGAGCTGACTCTCAGGTCATGACTCATTGAAATTGTAGGCATTACAGGTTTCTATGCAGCTGCCTGTCACTAAACAGGAAAAAATTGAAGCACAGAATCTTAAGGAGTTGAAGCACAAAATGATTTGGAACCTAGCTATCAGCTACTTTACTTGCTCGCTCACTGTCAAATGTTGCACATTGCCCTAGTTATGTAACCCAATTATAGCTACAGTATTAGCTATGTGACAGCTAGTATTTGACCATTCCAGTTCAAATTAATAAGATCAGATTCAATAAGTGACCAAAAATCTTTTAATAGTGGATAATTATTCCAGGTATGCTTCTCTTCCACTCTCTCTGGACGAAACCTTTTGTCTAACCAGTTTACTCGACTTACTATCATCATCTACAATATAAATTGTAGCTTGATTGGATATTTCCACAAGTGGCTTAATTTTATCCTCATTCACTGACATGTTGAGCACAAATACTTCAGAATTTTGAAACTCCATCATTGAATCATGTAGTACCCTTAGAGTTATGCAGTGCTGATCACCTGCTCTTTCTCCACTTACAAAGGTGACTGAGTCAGGAAAGAAAATGAAATCTTCTCCTTCAATAGCTGAAAAATTAATATTCATCATACAATAATCCATCTACTTCAAATACGTAATAATGGATTGCAATGTATACTAGCTATTTATGTATTTTCATAGTCATTATTTGCCTCTACATTATGTTAGTTATTAATGTACCTTCATGAAGGGTCATATCATCAGATACAGTTGCAAAATGTAGAGTAATAAACCTTCTCAGGTCTCCTGAGGTCATGTTGACACAAAGACTCCTAGGAAGAGTGCTATTTTCGAACAGAATCACTAATGACTCCACAAACTCAAATGAAACACCTATAAAAAAATAAGCTAACTATTTTTTCATGTTAATAATTTTTTGATGATTTATTTATTAATTTTGAGCTACACTAATAGCTGGTAGAATGCTATACCATCACTATTGATTATGACCACAGTTGTTGCGCCGGCATCACTAAATGATTCTCCGATAACTTCAATAAGTTGTATGTAAAAGGACTCATCGTCTTCCATCAATCCATCTTGAGTGACCACCACCTCCAAACAAGCTTGAGAGTTTGGAAACAATGTTAAATTGCTAGTGTTGATATGGACGTCTGTTATCGATGCTGTTCGCAATTCAACTTTGAATCTCACAGATATTTGTGTATGTAATTGTCTATGCAGCAAACATATTTGTAGTGCTCCTTCATACTCTGAGACTGAATAGCTTTTTTGTTGGAATCCAAATCTAACATCTACAGGGACACATAAACAAAAGAATTACTTCACCTTGAAATCATAGCCTAATTTTAGTTAAGTTGAAGAAGATATTAGCTACCAATTAAAGTTGATGCTTATGGGCTATATTTTATAGCTAGAGACAAAATTAATTAGCTAATATGAAATTCATGAAATAGCTAAAGAAACTAATCTGTTTTGCAGATGATACATATAGCTGCGAGCATAAGTACCATGGCAATAGGTAGCACTAGTGCAGACATGTCTCCATGTCCGCACCATAAAAATTATAGCTACGTAGCTATACCAATTCCACAGTGATATGTTAATACTAATCAGCACCTGCCTTGAGAAAATTATCTATAGTGTATGCTGTACTTGACACCTTAATAGAGCATAAATGTTAGCAAGTATATAGCTAATTATTGATTACCTTACAGGCTAAAGGTACAAAATGTTCATGTTTAAAATTAAAACATCCCAACCTAACATTTTTAAGCTATAGCTAGGCACATAATTTTGAGGAAAAAGCTTGTAACTTCGCGGCGGCCAATGGCTCAAGCACAAGCTAAAATAGTGCACTCGTAAGATGCAGCCTGCATGGACTTATAACTGATTCTAGTATCAAAATGTCATTAATTGGCTTTTCAAATTATTTAGCTATAATTTTTTGAGTCACTGCTACTCAGACACACTGACTTGATGATTGACTTGGCAAATACTACTGAATAGCACTTATCATTGGTGATAAGTGGTCAGTGAGGGGTGAGTTACCATTGCCAGGATTTAATCTTGCAGTTGTAAGAAATACAGCATGCATAAGTTGTATCCCTAGTGTTGTATCATAGGCTGCTGCATACAGTAGGTTGTACCGAGTTGTATTGCGTTATGCACTGGGTTGTACATATCACATCATGCAGCGTTATGCACTGGGTTGTACATATCACACCATGCAGTATGTGGGTCAATTGTACCCTAGTTGTATTGTAGCATGCAGTAGGTTATTTGAACTGGTTAATACCTCATTCAGTAGCTAGCTGCTTGCTCAATTGATGTTTCAATGCAGTATGTAAGGCCCATAATTCTGTTCCTATTGTTTGTGGTTTCATTATTAGACTAATAAGCTAGACTGCTAAGTCAAAGACCATACGTATATATTTTTGCTTGGTGGTTCAAAGTTAACCCTTTGAACTGCCTCCACATGAGTATTGAGTATTCTGTAGGTACGTACAATAATATAATTATATATATTGACCACACCTATATTACACCTGTTTAAAATAAGCACACCTATTCATGCATTTAAGGTGGGTGTGATTAGCTAGTTGAAATTAGCTATGGGTGTTATATTGGTGAAGAAAGTGATCCCTTGCTATAAAATATATATATATTATTAGTAGAAAACAAAATAAAATATATACGTAGTAGCTAAAAGTAGTGATTCCAGAAGCCATACATTTCCTGAAACTTTGCCCGGCCTGCGCTGCCTGACGGTTATACGTGTATACAAACGCTTGATATTTAAGTATCGCTAGCTAGCTTACAACAAGGTCTACCTGCTGCTCTGGGTTTCCCAAGGAACAGGTGAAGTATATAGCTGATTGGTCTCTGATATAGATTTAGTTAGCTACGTATATGTGGACAGGTCCAGCTTCTGGGATCACTACTTGTAGTACAAGACTCTCTTTATTCATACAAGCTGACAACTATCTATGAATTAATATGAAATAGTAAGATATTTGGGGCTTTAGCTACGTAAGCACAGTACCTGGACATGATATAGGGTTCCGGCAGAATTTATCATCTGGTGTGTAGCACTCTGATATTGGACAGCTACATTTAGATGGATTACCTGCTTCACAGATCTCTCGTGGACATAAACTGCACTGTAATGTGCAAGTGCCAATGCTTGAATTGAAAACAAGGGGAGGGTTGCATCTACACACTGTATCATGTGTGAGATCGCATTCTAATTCACGCATTATCATTATACCTTGATCAACGTTATTCATGCATGTTGAACAAGCTTTACAACACCCTGTCAAAATATCGAAGAAAGTTTCTCCAATAATACAGTCAGAGGGCATTTGAGGATGCAAGCAATCCATCTGCTCAGTTTGGCCCTGTTTCACGCCCAATAGGAGTACAATTGATATGAAAGTGAAAACTTTGCAGCTGCTTGATCTCAAATAGCATCTGGATGGCAAGGTGATAGTTAGCATCTTTGAACACTTAACTTCTGATGGTAGCTAGGGTACTTGCTATAGCTAACTATGTAACTCAGAATGAAAAGGGTAGCTATAGCTAGTTATATATATTGTACTGAGAATTAGAAATACATATAGCATCATGCACTAACTAATTGAAAATCCTGTACGTGACACTTAGCACCATTTAAGCCCAGTGATATCAAAGAATTAGTGAGAAGAATGCTATCTTTGTGTTATACCACACCTTCTTTTCATTATTGTGACCATTGTAATTGTAGCTAAGGTGAATCATACGTATTTGTGCTTCTCCATTCTTAATTACGGTAGCTATAACATGCTCATATGTAATGAAAGAAAAATATCATGCAGGTTCCCTTAGAAGACAGCTATAGTTACCAGCCTATGTACGTATTAGAACCAAACATTAGAGCTATATAGTGTTACTAAAAAATCTGTCAGATAGCTATTCAAATTGACTATTGTCTGTCGGCTTGTATTCTTTAGCCAGGAAACACTGGTAACTGAAGATATCCAGACACTCCAGTCAGTAACGATTCAATTCATGTACTACCTCAAAAGAAGTCGATTTTCAGGCAGTTCACTCCAATATTGAGGGGTTGATCATTAAATTATAACTAACTAACTATGTACTTAGCTTCACTGTTGTGATTATGTGGGCATGATAATTCCATCAAAGCATAATTAGCAGATTGAATTTACCACACAGTGTCACTTTTTATTTGGAAGAAATTTTTTTGCGCTCACTTGTGAATTATGGACTAATTTATAAGATTTTGTATTACATCATCACCAGAGTTCTATTATCAAAAGTGTCTCAGAAATGGCCCCCATGACAGGGATGCTCTTGATCCCATTCAGTCCTGCTGAGGTGTGGTGCATGCATCATAGTGAACTTTATGACGACACAATAAGAATGTCTACAAGTGATCAGCTTACCTCAGCCATGCAGCTTGACGAAGAAGCTGTTATTATAGTTGTAGTGAAATAATTATGAAGAGTGTGAGTTTCCTTTATGATGGCACAGTAAGTATGACTGTGATCAGTTTACGTACCTCAGCCAGCTTGACGAAGTAGCTGTAATGAAATAATTATGAAGAATGTGAGTTGCGGCACAGTGAGTATGTCTGTGATCAGTTTACCTCAGCCAGCTTGACAAAGTAGTTGTAATGAAATAATTATGAAGAATGTGAGTTGCGGCACAGTGAGTATGTCTGTGATCAGTTTACCTCAGCCAGCTTGGCGAAGAAATTGTTATTTTAGTGGTAATGAAAATAATCATGAAGAATGTGAGTTGCCTTTATGATGGCACAGTAAGTATGACTGTGATCAGTTTACCTCAGCCAGCTTGACGAAGTAGCTGTAATGAAATAATTATGAAGAATGTGAGTTGCGGCACAGTGAGTATGTCTGTGATCAGTTTACCTCAGCCAGCTTGGCGAAGAAATTGTTATTTTAGTGGTAATGAAAATAATTATGAAGAATGTGAGTTGCATTTATGATGGCACAGTAAGTATGTCTGTGATCAGTTTACCTCAGCCGGCTTGATGTCTGTGATCAGCTTACCTCAGCCAGCTTGATGGAGAAGCTGTTATTTTAGTGGTAGTGAAATACGTATTATGAAGAATGTGAGTTGTCTTTATGACGTATGTATGTGATCAGTTTACCTCAGCCAGCTTGACGAAGAAGCTGTTATTTTAGTGGTAGTGAAAATAATTATGAAGAATGTGAGTTGCCTTTATGACGGCACGGTACATGTCTGTGATCAGTTTACCTCAGCCAGCTTGATGAAGAAGCTGTTATTTTAGTGGTAGTAATTATCCATGAAGAAGAGCGTGAGTCGCCTTTTGGTAATTAATGCCTGTGATCAGTTTACCTCAGCTAGCTAATTATTGTTATTGTAGTGCCTTGAAAATTTTCCACAGCCAGCTTGACGCTTAGCTAATTTTCATACATAAGCTAGGTCTTAAGACAGTAGCTAGCTATATATAGCCATGTAACAGCTTATTATATATATTGTCCAGGGAAATCCATGAGGAATTGCTTAATTATGAGCTAATCTTATTTCAACTCTAGCTACAAAAAAGATATATAAAGCTTCATTTCTTCATTTATTTTACCATCCTATCCTATTTTCTTACTGTTTCACAGTATACGGAAATCCTACAATGCTTATTCTCTTGATTTTAGTGAGTGTTCATTATTGTACCTGTGAAAGAAATTCAGCACTTCCAGCTGCTGTCTCTCCAGCTGTGATTCGTGAAACAGCACCTGGAGTCTGTCCTTCTGCTGAAGTGATAGATGCACAGAGGAATGCTACAAAACATCTCCTGCGAAATACTGTGAATCCTGCACTTGATCGAAATAGCAATGGTCCTCCATGTTCATGTGGTGGTCCTGGAGATTGGACTAGGATTGCCTTCCTCAATATGACAGACCTCACTCAACAATGTCCCACTAATTGGAGACTTGTCACATCACCAGTCAGAGCTTGCGGTCGATCATCCGCTGGTGAAGGTGGTATATGTGATTCAGCCTTCTTCCCATCCAACAGTCGTTCCTACACACACGTATGTGGGAAGCTTGTAGGATATCAAAAGGGTGTACCAGATGCTTTTGCAAGATCAATCATACGTAATCCTGGCTTGGAGGGTCCATACATAGATGGTGTCTCTCTCACACATGGTGCTGCAGGCTCACGACAACACATTTGGTCATTTCCAGCTGCCATCTATGAAACTGATCCAAATTACAATCCAATATGGAATTGTCCTTGCACCAACATCAATGTAAACTGGCCATATCAAGTACCTTCTTTCATTGGCAATAATTATTTCTGTGACACTGGAAGCCCTGGACCACTGCCACCAGGAAATAGATATACTGCAGTGTATTTAGATGACCCCCTCTGGGATGGACAAGGGTGTGGTCCTACTAATACTTGCTGTGAGTTCAACAACCCTCCATGGTTCTGTACAACACTCTCACAGCCTACAAGTGATGACATTGAATTACGAATCTGTGCTGATAATCTTCGTGATACCAATGAAGACATCCTAGTGAGTCTCATTGATCTCCACATCATGTGATCATAGTGTGAACATTATTTGAAGTTTCCCCTAGATCATAGATAGATAACTATGTAAAATTATGCAGCTAGCAATTTTTGTTGAATGATGTCATAATTAGATTTGCAGTCATTTTAAAGAATCTTACTGAGGTTGACATTCACATCTTCATCGTGTAGCAACATAATTCATTATAGTTATTATAGTTACCATTCTAGAATATTATGTATTTGTTTTCCCTAATTATTATAACCTTGAGATGGGGCATGTCACATGTCATTAGTGACAGCATGAAAATAGCAAAGTTTATAGCTACTTCTAGAATTGATCTGCATGTTCTCGAAAGCATAATTTTTCACTTCAGTAGATATAGAGGTCTTGGATTATTATTGGACTAAATCCATGCACTATTGCAGAATCATATCACTTCTGAATCAATGTTCTCCTGTATCGAAATATTGTCAAAATTCCTAAAATGTTTCCTTCATTTTTAATTGTTTATCAATGTGTTTGTCAGCAGAATTTACCTACTGCTGTAAGTTCGTGGAACAGAATCTGGAGAATATCTCCTGTGAAACATTGTAGATACTCATGGCGCTGCAGGCTCACGACAGCATATTTGGTCATTTTCATCTTCCCTCTATGAAACTGACCAACCAACATGCTGTGTAGATTTTTGAGTTACATAGAGCAATTTTTGATTGCAGTCAATGAGGTTAGCATTCAAAGGGCCATGCACTCTTTGCACGTTACTTACTTGTCTGTTGTATAGGCATGGCATACAAAAGTCATGCTGAATTTTTGTACAGACATGTAGTCCAGAGGTTTTTGCCAATCAAATCATGCAGCACAATCAGATATTCTCTTTAGGATTTTAGGGATGTCCTCACTCTGGATTACAATTTAAAATTATAGATGAACTTACATGGCTTTATAAGTTTGATGTTTTTTTGCAAGATGAAGGTGATAAAAACATGCTTTTCGCAACATCAGCCAATAGCTAACATAAACTATGATAGGCTTATTTTTTGGGCTAGCTATTTCTTTTTTATGAAGCCTTAATTATCATAACTATGCCACTTCATGCAGAGATCACAAAGAAACCATAGCTAGAAACAATTATGCTTCCTCATCTTCATATCAATGAAGATTTGAACTATATGTAGCTATATATATCTGCTATGCATAGCTGAATCCTGCGGTCCTCCATGTTCATGTGGTGGTCCTGGAGAATGGACTAGCTATATATATAGGATACAGACCTCACTCAATAATGACTCTATCACCATGCAGTCAGAGCTTGTGGTCAATCATCCACTAGGCTATAAGCCTTGTTTGAATCCTGACTATGTAACCTCAGAAATCACAAAAGGAACCATAGCTAGAAAAAAATAATGTTTTCTTCTGATATCCCATAGCTATTTGAGATCTCAGATCAATAAATTCCATGAAGTTTTGAACTCTAAATGTATAGCTACTGTACTATGTCGGCTGTGAATATTATGTGCACAACAAAGTAGCGGAAATAAAGCCACATGCATGTGCACAACATCTCTCTAACTCTGAATATTTTGACCCATATAGCTATAGCTAGCTATAGCTACATGATTGTGTACCTATTACAATTATAGAAAATTAACGTTCCTCATTTCCCACAGCACTACAAGTGTGACTGTGCATACATAGCTATAATATGTGAGGAATGCACTCTGTAAGCAGTAAGGAATAAACTGCATACCGTTTCAGCAGTGTATACACTGCAACTTACGAAAGGGAACGTTAAATTTACAAAACTGATCCTCATGACTGTGAAAAGTATAGTATTTTGATGTTGGACACTGAAGTGAAATAATTTCTCATAGCTTATAGTCATAACGAAAACTCATATATTTTCCTAATAATACTGGTTTTCCACAAGATTCAACATGCCATGATAGCTATCAATCCTGCAATGATCCTCCATGTTCATGTGGTGGTCCTGGAGAATGGACTAGGATTGTCTTCCTCAACATCACAGATGCCACTCAATAACATCTGGCCACTTATTGGAGACTTATAAAGTCACCAGTCAGAGCTTGTGGTCAATCATCCAATAGTGCTTGTACATGTGATTCAACCATCTTCACATCATTCTTACTCATATGTGGAAGAATTATTGGATATCAGCAAGGCTTGGTGGATGCTTTTAATGGATCCACTCAAGGAAATTGCGGCTTAGAGGGTGTACATACATTGGATGGAGTCTCCCTCACACATGGTGTTGCAGGCTCCCCTCCGGATTATTAATTGAGATGGAATCAACTACGGTATACACGAGCTTCTTCATCATGAGGCTTTAGATATACAATAATCTAACCTATAGTTTTTCTACATGTTATTTTTTGTGAGAAAAATGAAGGATGAAGCTGGAAAAACATGTTTTCACAATAATGATTAGCTATAGCTAGTATAATCCATGATAGGTCTACTTCTATAGAGTTAATGCTAGTTTTCACTTTATACTGAAAGCATAATATTATCATAACTATAGCTACCATTTCAAAAATCACAAAAGAAACCACAACTAGCTGGCTATAGCTGATATTCAGATCAACATGGCAAGTCAATAAATTCCATGAAGTCTTGAATGATCGGCTGTGCAAACATACGTAATGCATATTAGCTATGTGCACAACTACATATGTAGCAGGGGAAAAACCACATGTGTACAACATATTATGTCTTTAATTTTGAACATTTTGATCAGAGACTATAGCTGAATAATACACCTTCAGATATGTAGCTATAAATGATTACATCAATGCTAATTCATTAGAATAATAACTAATTATACTTCATTGATGAAATTCTTGTCCATGTATAGATATTACCCGTGTTGACTTTATCGCGCATTTGCACGCTAAAGCGCGCTAAATCGCGCGACAATAAACGGCGCGGCGTAGACATTATTTTACGCGAGAATTCTACACGGGATACATACTATATAGCTGACTAGGCTCGAGCATGAGAATTGATTAGCTAATTATTATTAGCTATGGCACTCAGCTAGATAAATCCATGCAGAATCATTTCACTTCAGTGTCCTTCTCTACTGCTACATATCAAAGTTCTTACTTTTCACAGTAGCTAGCTATCAACTCTAAAATGCTTCCTATTGCTCTCTTCATTTTAGTGAGTGCTCATCATTGCACCTGTGAAGAAAATTTCACACTTCCAGCTGTAGTTTCTCCAGCTATAGTTCATGGAACTACTTCTGGGGTCTGTCCTTCTGCTGAAGTGATAAATGCACAGAGCAATGCTACAAAACAAGAAATCCAAGATCTCCTGCTAAATACCGTGATTCCTGCACTTAATCGAAATCGCAATGGTCCTCCATGTTCGTGTGGTGATCCTGGAGAATGGACTAGGATTGCCTTCCTCAACATGACAGACCTCACTCAACAATGTCCCACTAATTGGAGACTCATAACATCACCAGTCAGAGCTTGTGGTCGATCATCCACTAGTGGTGGATGTGATTCAACCATCTTTACATCTAATGGTCATTCCTACTCACATGTGTGTGGAAAAATCATCGGATACCAGAAAGGTTCCCCAGATGCTTTTGCGTCATCAATTCCTGCGAGTCCTGGCTTGGAGGGTGCCTACATTGATGGTCTCTCCCTCACGCATGGTGCTGCAGGCTCACGTCAACATATCTGGTCATTTTCATCTGCTCTGTATGAAACTGATACATATTATAATCCACAATCAAATTGTCCTTGCACCAACAGCAATGTAAACTGGCCATATCAAATACCTTCTTTCATTGGCAACAATTACTTCTGTGACACTGGAAACCCTGGACCAGGATTTTTGAACTCTGCAGTGTATTCAGATGATCCCCTCTGGGACGGACAAGGGTGTGATCCTACTAACAGTTGCTGTGAGTTCAATAACCCTCCATGGTTCTGTACAACACTCCCACAGCCTACAAGTGATGACATTGAATTACGAATTTGTGCTGGTTCAGCTCGATCTGATGAAGACATCCTAGTGAGTCTCATTGATCTCCACATAATGTGATTATAGCTAACATTAAATTCATTTGAAAGTGATAATAAATTTTTACTTCTTATTACATTATATATTTAGTGGTTTGATGTTGTGATATTAACTGTAATTGTAGCTATAGCTAACTAGCTATACACAAGTAGTAATTTCAGATATTGCATAGTGTTATCGCAAGATCCAGATCCAGTATACGTATGTAGCTATATACACAAATGCAGTTGAAAAGAAGGGTGGAATCTGATGATTTTTCCACACATGTGAGTAGTGGATGTAAAGATGATTGAATCACATGTACCACGACCAGCTGGTGATGTGATAGCTAAGTCTCCAATTAGTGGGACATTGCTCATGTTGAGGAAGGCAATCTCCAGGACCAATTATTAATTCATTAATAAAAACAAGATTTACAGATGCTTTGCGCATGTGATTCAGCCTTTATCCAATGGTCATTCCTATACACACACGTGTGTGGGAAGCTTGTAGGATATCAAAAGGGTGTATATATAGATGTCTCTCTCACACATGCATGGTGCTGCAACACATTTGGTCATTTCCAGCTGCCATCTATGAAACTGATTCAAATTATCAGACAAGATGGACTTGTCCTTGCACCAACAGCAATGTAAACTGGCCACATCAACCCTCTTTCATTGGCAATAATTATTTCTGCGACACTGGAAATCCTGGACCAGGATTCAGCTTTACTAAAGTGTATTCGAATGACCCCTCTGGGATGGACAAGGGTGTGGTCCTACTAATACCTGCTGTGAGCTCAACAACCCTCAATGGTTCTGTACAACACTCCCACAGCCTAAAGTGATGACATTGAATTACGAATCTGTGCTGATAATCTTCGGGATACCAATGAAGACATCCTAGTGAGCCTCCACATTATGTGATCTTATGAACATTTCCTTTTTTGCTAGTTAGCTATCCATGTAGTTTATTGACTCCATATAGTTAATATTGTAGAATTATTCCGCAGCAATTTAGATTTGCAGTGAATCGTAGTAAGGTTAGCTTTCATTTCTACATCATTTAACTAATTCACATTAAACCTTTTTGCGGCTATGTGAAGTCTGGATGTCAACATGCAAATGTACTTGGAACTGAAATTCCTTGATTCTAAATTAAGCTATGTAGCACCCAAATATGTACGTAGAGTGACTACAGTTACAACTGTATAGGCAGTTTGTATAGGACTATAGCTATGAGCCTGGAAGTTGCTTAGTACAGTGTACAAACTTCAGGGGGTATTTTGGGGGGCAGTGGGTGAATTGATGGCTAGCTACCCCATGCACTTGTTCTTTCTCCACCCAGATATCCTCCTAATGGCACTGGCTAATCTTTCTTCTATACAGTGGCTCACTTAACTAATTGTCCTCAGAATATGTAGAACAAGAACCAAGCATACAATCATAGCTAAGGCCAAGTAAATGATATACTCAGTTTATCATCACCTCCCTCATGCAATTTTTTCTCAAAATATTGAAGTTTGAGGAGGATATATTTATCCCAACCTCCATTGAGTAAATCTTCATCTCTATTTATTTCATATCAGTCATAAAACTAATATTTTAAAAGCTAACTGGCTAACTATACACATTTATGTAGCTAAGCTATCATTTCACAGTACACACATACCAGTGCTAGGAGTGAATTAGTTGTTGACTACACTTTTTGTGCAAGTATACGTACACACGCTTGAGTATTATATAACAGTGTATGGAAATCTCCGATAAAAGATATTCCGAAAGAAAATCAACATCTCAACAAAGGAAATCTTTGTACAATGCACTCAATATAAATAACCTCCAAGAGAGGACAATAATTATGACCTCTCTATAAGGATAAAAGGCTGGGTCCCATTATTCAAAGGTTTCACTGTATTCTAATAAGCTAAAATGACAAGTGGGGGTAGCTGTGGAGGTTCAAAAAAGTTCATAAACTCGAGCACCTTTTTATAACCATTAGCTAGCTGTTACATGTCTTTCCTGCATGCTTGCATAATTGGGCCATTATTTTTCCATGCACATGCAGGGACTGATGATTGTTGATTCAAAATGAGAATGTGGAATTAGCTTCGCTCCCAGGCCTTCCTCTCTCATTTGTAGTCTCTCACTGAAGAAAAGGTAAAGTACTGCTTGGTACTTTACTTTTTCTTCTGTGAGAGTGAGAGTGAGAGAGGAAGGCCTGGGAACAAGGCTATCACTCAAGTTTTTTAAAAAAATAAGTGTAGCTAATCATTTACACTACTCAACTGGGCTTAATATACAGCAGCATCTATCTGTTCTTAAGGTTTCATTTTTAATTAAGTGCTGGTCTTCAAATGCATTGGAAGGATTTTATTATTCCGCATGTATTCAGTTAGTTGCTGTGGAATTTCTGCCAGAACTGCTTTAGCCAGAGCTGCAGGTGAGGCCTGGGAAGGAGTGGAATAGAAAGAGAATAGGGGGTGAAGAAAAAGAAGGGAAGAATCAGAGGGAGAAAGGGAGGGAGAATTGGGGACCCGGGAGGGGGGGAGGGGAGGGAAGATGGGAAGGAAGGGGAAGAGAATAGTAGAAGGGCCAGAGGGAGGGAGATAGGGAGCCCATGGGAGAGGGAATGAGCAAGAGAAAGAAGCGAAAGGAAGAAGGAGAAGGAAGGGCAGAAAGGTGAGCAAGTACGTAAGAAATTGAATAGGTTGATGGAGATATGCATGTAGAGTACATAGCATGTGGAGTACATGCATGTAGAGTATTATAGCTGCAGTACTTATGTGTTCGAAATCTCTAAAGGGGACAAACTGAACGATATCTCTGTCAGCCACTTCATGGCCCATTCTGAGCCTACAGCAAGAGTAACAATACCATAATTTTTGATGTTAAAATATTTTCGCAGACTTCATATCAGTGATGGTTTTGATCATCCAAAGGGACACCACCACCTAAATGAACATAAAAGTGGGGCACGGAAAATAATTTCAGACGCCACTCAAGAAGTCCTGGGTAGAACCTATTTGATTTCTACTAGGACTGGCACGATCACAATTGTGTTATGATAATTATCTTACGAGTCGTAGTATTGGCATACTTCTCCCACAGCTATGAGGGCGGTGGTGTACTGATTGGGCTTGAGTGGGTCGAGGTAGTGGAGTGATCTGGGGTCAGTTGGCTCCCGGTTGCTGGCTGTGAAGTCTATACCCACTGTGAAGTTGATCTGATAACCACCCATCACATAGTCAAGGAAGGAATACATCTTGGTAGCATATCCCCCAATTTCTAGCTAGCTAGATATGTAGATCATAAAATTATGCAGCTAGCGTTGAATGATGTCATAATTAGATTTGCAGTCATTTTAAAGAATCTTAGTGAGGTTGACATTCACATCTTCATCAATCATGTAACAACATAATTCATTAGCTATTATAGTTACCATTCTAGAATATTATGTTCCAACCTTGAGATGGGGCATGTCACATTAAGGTTCTATCTAGGATTTTTTAATGGGGGGGGGGAGAATATCCACACACTTGTGTGTGGGGAAAAAATTTTTGTCTTGACCACGCCCACTTTTGCCTAATCATACCCCTTTTGGATATCAAACCAGCCAACCATGCAAAAATATATACTTTTACCTAGCAGTTTGATATGAGGAGATTAAGATTACACTCCTACATGTAGCTGCTATGGTTATAATCCACTGGCCTTGTAGCTATATATTTGAGATCTCAGATCAATAAATTTTTGAACTCTAAATGTATAGCTACTGTATTATGTCGGCTGTGAATATTAATTATGTGCACAACAAAGCAGCGGAAATAAAGCCACATGATGCACAACATCTCTCTAACTCTGAATATTTTGACCCATACAGCTATAGCTACATGATTGTGTACTTATTACACTATAATCGAAATTGCAATGGTCCTCCATGTGGTGATCCTGGAGATTGGACTAGGATTGCCTACAACCACATTCAAGCACTGGAGTCACTGGACTGTTTAGCCGCTGATAGCCAGATAACTGTGGCTAGCTACATGTAAACAGTTATGATAGACTAGCCAATTTCCTGGATATGAATGGTAAACTGGAATTCCTAATCAACCCAGATAATCCCAACTACACCAGAAAGTTTCAAACTGTAGACTAGCTATTATGGTAGTGAAGAGGTAGCACATGGTATATCAGAGTGCAACAGTCACAGTGTATCCCAGGATAGCTAGCTAGCTATACTGCTATACATCCGCATGCCACACCAAACTCCATGGAATTTCTTATGGGCCAATTATAGCTACTTCTGTGCTGTATAACTGTGTAAAGTATAAAGTTATTACATAATATTGCTATAATGTAAATCATTGTTCAGTTTCTTCATTAAGCTTTGATGTATACCTCCACCAACGGATCGCACATCCAAGAACCAGAGCCAAAAAAAGGTGAATACTTCCCATACCTTTGCAAGAGAAAATGAAGGAATTATCGCCCATAAAATTGCTACAATTGTATATGCACCAATAGTAAACACCGCTATCGAAATTAAAATAATAACACGCAGTGGGGCCAGCTTTACTTTCCAACCACACACTTTTCTCTCAACAAACCCATATATCGTAAGAAATACAGCTGCAATTATGTTCATAATAATTTTGCTCATAGTAATTAATCCACCAAATGCTGCAATTCCTGGGCCAAATCTGTATACGAATATAAAGCATTTGATTGTATTTTCATCGGCATTTTTGTGTAGTTTACAATCAGTAACCGGTTCTGATCTAAATACCTCCAATATTTTGTTATTAGTTGTATTAGTGACGAAACAATCAAGACCATCATCACAAGAGTAAGATTCTTCAAGTAGAAATATATCCCAAAAGACTAATGCGGCAAATATTAAAGAAATTATAACATATATTCCAAATATATTAAATTCATAATCCAATAATTTTCCTTGACTCATATAAAGTATTTCATCATTAACTTCGACTTGTTTACGAAAGAGACTACCAGGGGGTCCAAAAAAACGTTTACTCAGTTTTTTAAGCAATGCAACTGTAAAGGGCACAAGTTAAAATCTAACTGTTCGTACAAAATTAAATTTCGCAAAATAGCTACGTCATGCAATTAAATCACATGCACATCAAGTAACTAAGGTTTGTAGCTGGCTATTTCTGCGAGAAATGCAAGGGCATTATTGTACCATATCAGATTCAACTGTGTACCCAGTGGCAGAGATGGGGGGGGGGGGGGGATTAGGCCCCCAACGTTTAGACAGTTGATGCCCATTTTTTTAACAGTTGATAATTAGCTAAATAGCTAATTATGCATGTATTATTAGTATGTGCCACCAGCCCCCCAACTTTTGTTGTGATGTTTCTGCCCCTGCTACCGATTGTAATGTGTGAAATTTATCATGCAAACATTAACATATTATGTACCCTTCACAATTATTTTTGCATGCACATGCAGACACTGATAATTGCTGGGGATTCAAAATGAGAATCTGGAGTGTATGTTTTCTTGTTAATTCATATAATTATAACACTACGTAAAAAAAATTTACAAATGTAACTATAGCTATGATCATTTACACTACATGGGTTTAATATAGAGCAGTATATTCTATCTGTTCTTAAGGTTTCATTTTTAATTAAGTGCTGGTCTTCAAATGCATTGGAAGGATTTTATTATTCCGCATGTATTCAGTTAATTGCTGTGGAATTTCTGCCAGAACTGCTTTAGCCAGAGCTGCAGGTGAGGCCTGGGAGGGAAGAAGAATAAGGAGTGGAAGAGAAGGAGAATAGAGAAAGAAAGGGGAAGAATCAGAGGGAGGGAGGGAGGGAGAATTGGGGACCCAGGAGGGGGAAGATAGGAAAGGAAGGAGCAAGCAAAAGAAGCAAGCAAGCAAGAAAGGGGAAGAGAATAGCAGAAGGGCCAGAGGGAGGGAGATAGGGAGCCCATGGGAGAGGGAACAAGCAAGAGAAAGAAGTGAAAGGAATCAAAAAAGGAGAAAGGAAGTGCAGAGGAAGGCCATTAAAGGCGAGCAAGTAAGTGAAGGAAAGAAGTTGAATAGGTTGATGAAGACATGCATGTAGAGTACATAGCATGTGGAGTACATGCATGTAGAGTAGCTATATAGCTGCAGTACTTACGTGTTCAAAATCTCTAAAGGGGACAAACTGAACAATATCTCTGTCAGCCACTTCATGGCCCATTCTGAGCCTACATATGTACAGCAAGAGTAACAATACCATAATTTTCGATGTTAAAATATTTTCGTAGACTTGTTCCTGTCCGAAAATTATTACAAAATTGTGTAATTAGCTAGTATTAGAGCTTGTTATAAGCTGCATTATTATATGAAATTTATCCAACATGAACATTTATTACACCAATTATTTTAACAAGCCAATTACAGGTAGTGATAATCACTTGGAGCAAAAAACTAGGCCATCCCGGCAATTATGCACATGTGTCACCAAGGCAAGGAATGGGAAAAGAACAGTATATGTGACAGTCGAGGGTAGAAATCAAACTTTATTCACGTTTTAGTCAAAGTTTACTTTCGTTATGACTGATGCTTTACAATAAAATTTTCTGCCTTTCAAACTTTTTTTTTCAAAAGTAGAAAGCGTGAATAAAGTTTGATTTCTACCCTCGACTGTCACATATACTATAACAGAATGTGATTCATTCTCATTGCAAAATTTGCCATTAATTTGTAGAATGTAATTTGTTAATACGGTCTTTGACTGGTGTATCAGACCCAAAACATGCCCAAGTGCTCAAGCTTCTAGTTATCTCGATGCTCAAAGAGTCCATCAAGAGGAGAAAGAGAGTACATGTGGTTCAAAGCTCAACTGCTATGTGGAACAACATGTAAGCTAGGAAACTGTACAGTGCAAGCCTCTATGGAGGAAGAAGAGCAAAGCCTAGAAAAGAAGATTACCAGGTTATCAAAAAATAAGATTGTCACAGATTATGTGCAGATAGAATTATTAATTTTTTGATTCCAAAATTATAAAGACATTTATTTTTTGGCTCATGTACTGAGCGTGTATTTTATACCAAAGGAATGTTCCCTGTAAACAGTATAGGTATGCAGTTTATACTTTACTGGCTACAGAGAGCATTCCTTAGATATGCAATACACACTTTCATTCTTAGAGTGTTGGTGGTCACTTAGTATACAGGATGAACTATAGCTACATTATTTATACGTTGGTGAAACGTTTCTTATTGTCACTTCATTCAAAAATTTTACCACAAATAAATTCCCACCATACTAGGGTATGTTCGTGTAACATACTGCAAAGCAGTTGGTGAAAGTTATTCGAAACTTCTTAGGCAAAGATATTGCTGTCAGGATGTGGCAGCTGCTGGAGGCTTACCACAAGCATTTAGAAAGCCAAGAGCCTATAATCCACTTAGATAAGCCTAGTGCCTCTATGACAAAATGCTGTAGAAATCTAGCTTGTTGTTGCTAAGTGTTGTGGGGATGTTTTATTTGTGGGGTCAAAGGTCAAAAGAACATATTCGCATGCATATTTAATGTGACGTAAGTAACGAAATCTCAATTTACATGAATAAGGGGTAAGCTCGCTTCGCTTGCTAATTAATATGGCAGTGGAGATATGATTATTCTTACTCACCTTTCATTATCAGAGTCCAGCTCATTCATAGTGTCAAACTTGGCTCCACCCACTCCAACAATGATGATGGACATGGGGAGGGAGGAGGCAGCAATGATGGCTCGCTTGGTGTTCGACATGTCTGATATCACACCATCCGTCAGCATCAGCAGGATAAAGTATTGCTACAGAATATGTGGGGGGAGGGGCCATGGTCACATGATCAGTATAAATTGTACGGGCATGTAGGAAGGGGAGAGGCCACGGTTGAATGTATGCACATGTTCGTAGGAACATGGACTTATACATGTAGGAGAAAGAGGGACCATGCAGATAAGGTCACATGAATATGATGATGGTCACATGTATATAGATATTGTATACAGATAAGGTCACATGAATATGATGATGGTCACATGTATACAGATATTGTATACAGATAAGGTCACATGAATATGATGATGGTCACATGTATACAGATATTGTATACAGATAAGGTCACATGAATATGATGATGGTCACATGTATACAGATATTGTATACAGATAAGGTCACATGTTCGTATGATATTTTGAACACAGTGAAACCTCCGATATAAAGCTTAAGGGCACTCCAAACGAGCACAAGCCTCAATCTAAAGGTACATACACTCCATACAATCATTATAACCTCTAAAAGAGGACAACCTCTCTACAAAGGATATATCCAAAAAAGGGCCAATAAGATAAAGAAAAGGAGGGGCCACAGTCACATGATCAGAAGAGTATTCATGTTTAGGAGGGTCTTAAAATTTAAAGATCTAGTAAACCATCATTGAACTAATAAAAATTGCATCACTGATTAAAATTTCTACTATAAATCCATGCTTGTATTAAAGCAAGAATTCATCACGACATACAGTAGTCAGTAATAACTGGTCACATTCAAATGGATAGAAGTGTGTACCTGAGTTTCAACATTTTTCTTGGCTTCGGCAGCAAATTTTGCAACATGGTTGATAATGGGAGCAAAGTTGGTAGGTCCGAAGAGATTAACAGCACGGATAGCATTGTGATATGCCTCCACAACTCCCTGGATTCCCACGCAGTAAGGGTTTGAGGGGTTCCCGTTCAAGGCAAACTCGTGGGATACTTGACCGTTGATCTCCGCACCAAATCCGAGTGCTGGAAATAGCTTATCTCTGCATAGAGATTAATACTCTGTCAATTAACAATAATTGTTACTAGTTAATATTAATTTTGCATACTGTGACCCACATTATGTAATTATTTTTTGTGGTCATTTTGGTCATCCTGTCGATTGGATCATGCCATGCTCAGTTCATATGTGATTAAGAAAGAGTTCAGTATAGAAAGCACTACAAATACTTCCTCTCAATGTACTGGGAAGTTACTTCCAGTGAACCTATGCAGGTGTCACTACTTTGAACTTTGGAACAGTTGTACACATTACATTTCCTCAAAAGGTTTGAGTTATGTACTATGTAGCTACAAATGTACTTTGGACTGTATTTGTGACAATTTTATAAAATTTTCTATTTATGTTTTGATCCAACTTTCTGTCATATATTCTATATTGTCTCTATGTATGTATGTATGTATACCAAAATTTCCATACCATGATCACAAGTAGTCATGAGTTAATGGTGAGCCAAAATTCCAAAAAAAAAAAAAAAAAAAAGCCACAAATGAATGCATGATCCAGAGTTCTGCTCACACTGGTCAACAGTGGCCATTTGGACCACCACTCGACTATTTCGGCCACCACTCGGGCTATTTTGGACACCACTCATTATACTCAGCTGTAGTAACTTTAGGATTGTACTACATATCAGTGATGGTTTTTGATAATCCAAAGGGACACCCCTACCTAAATGAACATAAAAGTGGGGCACGGCAAATAATTTCAGATGCCACTCAAGAAATCCTGGGTAGAACCTATTTGATTTCTACTAGGACTGGCACAATCACAATTGTGTTATGATATTATCTTACGAGTCATAGTATTGGCATACTTCTCCCACAGCTATGAGGGCGGTGGTGTATTGATTGGGCTTGAGTGGATCGAGGTAGTGGAGTGATCTGGGGTCAGTTGGCTCCCGGTTGCTGGCTGTGAAGTCTATACCCACTGTGAAGTTGATCTGACAACCACCCATCACGTAGTCGAGGAAGGAATACATCTTGGTGACCTGAAGTGATCATAGTATGTGTTAATTGGCACATTGTTAGGCTTGATTATCTTATGTCATATGACTTCTCATCATTTTGATATTACATGTTACGTCATTAATTCCCCACCCCCCACCCCCAATTAATTAGAGAGAAAAAAGTAAAATTTAGGCGGATAGGTATTACCTCAAAACTTGCCATCAGTATGTAAAATTTTATCACATAGTTAATGAAAGACAAAAAAAAAGAAGAAAAAAACCTGCTATTACACACAGCTGAATATATGTTTTCATTGAGGCTGAAGTTGAAATGTTTTATTTGTTACTGGTTGTGGAATCAATTTTAACAGATACAGACAGATATATCACAGACACAACTGATACTGTATGTACGTAACCTTTGTGCATGTGCTACTAAGGAAAGGGGTAGAAGATTTGAAGTAAAAATGTAAAGGGTGCATGATTTGAAGGATGTACTGAATGGAAGAGATGATTGGTAGAGTCGAACCTTGGTTATCTGGACACCTTTGTCCAACCTTTTTTCCCAGGCTGGTGGATAAGTGAATTAGATAATAGTGTTGTGGCTATGCTGTGTTGTATAGTTTAATATTATGGGCTCTGTCTGCTAGGTCAGAGGTCAATAATGACCATTATTTAATCATTACTTAACATATGGCACATACTGTGATGCTGAGGAGTTTGACAGTCCCAGAATTCTTGTACTTCTTCTTGTGTTGCTTTTTGGGGTTGATACAATCCCATGATAAATGTTGTCCTCCCTGAAGCGTGCCAAGTAGAAAACAATTCATTTCTTTATACACACACACACACACACACATAAATGCTGCTCCTGAGGGGTCACCTGGTCAAGCCAGGATGCCTGTGCACTAAACAAGTCACTATGAGCAACCTCCTGGAGCCTAAGACTGACTATCTCGTGGTGTGGACACCAGAAGTCCCACCTCGATATTGGAGAGATCATCAGTTTGATTTGCACCCTGGAAATTCCAGGTACCCATGGGCAGAGGTGGCATGGCAAATTAATATTGGTGGAAAGGATGGATAAACATGTCACTGGTGGCATGGTCTCCTTGTCCCAAAACTTACACTGGCTGACATTAATTCTGCTAGAGTAGTTTCAAAGAAGCCGATCGTATCATGACTCCCATCCGAGTCCCAGTCGTAACATGTCACCTGATGAAGGAGAAATGAATACTGATAAATAATTGAGCAGAAAATAACTAATTGCTAAATTTTTATTTTCATTATAATCACTCTTACTAGTTGTAATTACAATGCAAAAAAAAAAAAAAAATTCCAGTATGCAAGTTTCCTCACCTTTGCCTTGCAAAGCCAGAGGTCTTAAAACCACATTTGATACAAACTTTCTGTACATAGACCTGGGTGAGTTCTTTGAGCACAAGCCCTTGGTCTAAGTAGCTCTAGCAGTGGCAAAAGTGAGGAAGCTTGCTGTAGCTAACTCATGATTAATTTTAATAGCCTTTCCCCACAAAGAAGAAAAATAGGAAATATAATATTATAGCACTTCGGCTTTCTCTGTGATCCAGTAACCTACAAAACTTTCATCGCTATAAAAACAGAAAATTTAATAGACCTTAATTTTCCTGTCAGGATCACTGTTGCACAGCTTTTGGCTGAAAATCTCAAACTGTTTCCAGACTGGATTCAACGAGTTCTTCACTACCTGAGAAAAAATAACCACAATCATGAGACCAATGGTTCCAATCATGTGACCAATGATTTCATCTCGAGTGACAGTTTCATCCTGAGTGACATACTTACCTCTGTAGTGTGGACGGGAGTGAACGTACCATCTGGATTCTGCTTGGCAAACTCCAGATAGGGATCAGATTTTCCCAAAAAGTCCTACAGTGTTAGGAGTGTAGCAATTACAGCTGGAACCTTTTTTAATTAATATAAAGGACTGCTTGGTAAATTTTTATCCAATGTAGAGAGATGTCCTTTACTGACATTACAGTGATACCTCCATTAAGAGACCATCTTATTCAAAGACCACCTCACTTTAGAGACCACTTGGTTTTGATATTTTGACCTCTCTAAAGAGACTAAGATGTCCTTCACGGACATTACAGTGATACCTCCATTAAGAGACCATCTTATTCAGAGACCACCTCTCCTTAAAGACCACTTGGTTTTGTCCCAATAGTGCTCATACCATTGATTTTGACCTCTCACCTTTTGGTAGCCCAGAGGTGGTTGCTAATAGAAAATACCACATTATTCCAGGTGTCCTTAGTACATAACATACTTGGCAGTATCAAGGGCAAAAAATTATGCTTAAGGAGCAACCATACAACCTGGCAAACTGGTATTAAACATACAATAACTCATTATGTATGTTACTGATCAATCTAGTTTTGATTTGATCGGACCAAACATTATTTTTTACATACATAATGGATGTTTCAGAATGTTGACTATAATATATTTTACGTACTTTCTTGTCTAATCCCTCTGCAGAAAACTGCATTTGGAGACGAGACTGGTTCTGTGACACTTCTTCTGCACGAATCTAATGTAAAAAAATTTATATACATGTATCAGCTGGACTGAAACATACAGGCAACAGGAAAAAGTTTATTGTTTGGACTATGGAATGATTTACATATTTCTGTATTTTTAACTTTTTTGCTTTTCAGTCTTGGTAGGAAATTTTCATGGGGTAGGTTCACACTTCAATTTAATCATTAATTTTATCCAACTAAAATTTCCTACTACATCCACACTCACTGTTATTTTCCCCTTGTTATGCTTCTCATTTTTCACAATCAGAGGACGTGTGAAAGGTGAACCGCTTACAACCTAAATATGATTCTAAGATGACAGCCATATCACATGATTGGTACTGGCCACACCCACCTCAGCTAAGGTGCATTCGACAGCTCCAAGGAAGTCGTCATCGTTCAATGTGCTGGTGGCGTTATCAATGTCATACACAGCAAAGCGAAGAGGTTGCACTTCTTCAAAGCGGTAGTCCATTTGGATTGCTGTAGTGAAGCGAGGGTTCAGAGTATTTTTCTGCCACTCTGTCCTGCCATACTGTTTGTGTGTGTGTGTGTTGGTGTGTTGTGTGTGTGTGTGTGTGTGTGTGTGTGGGAGAGAGAGAGAGAGAGAGAGAGAGAGAGAGAGAGAGAGAGAGAGAGAGAGATACTATGATGTAAATCCTCACTCACGTAAGAATGCTTGGAATATGCACTGATAGAATAATAATTATGATGCATGGAAAATGCTCATAAGCTAAACATGCATGGGAGAAATAACCTGCTAGCTAGCCAATCCCAGTTTATTTTATGGTCGTCTGTAAAGTAATCTCAGTGAGAGGAATTGAAACGATATATCAACATGCCAGATTCAGTGGTCAGATCTCCATCCTAAACACAGAATACAGACCTGAAACCATAAATCACGAAAATTGAATTCGATCTTCACTCTGACTACATAACTATGGTCGGAGCATAGATATACTTGTGCAGTGCACAGGAAAATTTACACTACACAAGGAAAATCAACATACATGGATATGGGCTGGTGAGCAAGATTTAATATAGGCTAATCGCCCCTTGGCACACTGGATGCTATGATTAAGTGATTATTATAACTACATCTATATGAGCTCGTTCCTCAGGCACCGACTGACCTCAACGTAGGAGGACTCCTTGGTAGAACCTGCTGAACGGGTGTAGACCACAGCAATAGGGTCGGATTTGGAGAGGAGATCCGTGTCCAACAGATCTGCGCATGATATACTTAATTCCACTCGAGAGCAAGGCCCGCTCGAAGAAGGGTAAGGCTGTGCCATAGCTTGGTAGGTTAGCTAGATAGGCTGTGAATAATAGCAAGCTATTATTTATTAACTTCCTGCTTCCTGTGAATGCTAGCTAGACACGCCCCTGGCACTAAATACACCTCCCCTAGATTCACTTATTTAACGATAATATTAATTTTTATAATAGTTGTTCCATCTTTTGTTCACATGCTGTTTTTTTTTGTTTTTTTTTGTTTTTTTTTCTCTTGTTTACTTGACTACCCTATTTTTGATAGCCCCAGTGCTCTTCAGCCAGCCAGCAATTTTCCAATCTGCTCTGCACATTCTCTTGTTGTGCTGACCTTTCCCACCAATTACTGAACGAGTATCAATGCTCATCCAGTTGGTCTCTTGCGTCCGATCGAAGGGATCAACAGGAGTCCAATACCACCCGTGGTTAGTGGGGATAAACCAAACTGGATTCACTGTGATCGTATCAGCTCGTCTCTGCAGCTCCTTCTCATCTAGATTATCAAGAGAGTCTCCTTCACTCAGCTCACCTTGATTTTTAGTAACAAAGATCAGGAATCGGTTATCTTTATCAGCACATCTTGTCAATCCATGCTCAAGGAGGCGAGACTCTGAGGCTTCATCGAATCGTATTGGATTACTCACAAGCTTAAGTGGCAATTGTGTCTGCTTGCAGTGAAGTGACAGAGCTGAAACAATAGCTTTTGCGGAAACAGCTACATCTATTTGCTCGGTTTTCTTGGCCGCTCGACGTTTGTGGAGACCGATAACTCTACCATCCTTGAGAGCGAGTGGTGATCCCCATGATCCAATTTCAGATTTAGAAGTGTGGAGATGATAGACTCCATGATCACGGATGAAAGCACCACTCGTAAAACGGGACTTCAGACCAACCTGCTCTTGTACGATCAACACTTCTTCTCCTCTTTTCCCTTCCCATGTTGTGCAGAGATCAAGGAAGAGTCGACCAAGCTCCTTCATATCTTGAATCTCACGATCAGAAAAGTGGACAAACGTCGTATCAAGAACTGCACATGAGAAGCGGAATCGTTCCCTCGGATTTATCTTCTTCTCTGCAGTTGTTTTCTTTCCTCCACGATAAACATCAAATGAAACCACGAAAGGATTAGATAAATCTCGAACATCTAAAGTGTAGCTGGTAGTGAGTAATCCACAAATCTTGCCTTCACGTCCTTCAACCGAAAATTTACACAAGAATCCCGTTCCCGATCCAGATTCTGTTCCCACCTTGCACACTCCCTTGTGGAGATCGAATAGGGTACCAAACGGGTCTTTGCTGCCGACGTCAGTACCCATATAAGGTTCCTGTTCTGATTTTGAACCACAACACCCCATAGTGTGATATTTCTGCACACGATTACAACTGGATAAAATTAGACAACACAATAATTATAGAAAGCCCCTTGATCACACTTTGCACTACCACAGCTGTGCTTATTTCCTAGCATAGTAATGAATGTCTACAACCCTGTTGAAAGATTATAAGCTTTATTTTTACAACTTGACAAACTGCATAAGTTAATATACAGTGGAACCTCAAGCCTTTCTGTCTTTTGTAGAGAGGTTGATTTGTTAACTATTCTATTACAAATCCAGGTTCTTCACCATCCTCAGCATGCGAGGTAGTGATCTCTTTAGAGAAGATGGGAAAGTGAACATTTTAAGGTTACCCTTTCTAAGATTATTGTCCTCTTCTCAGAGGGTCCTTATTGGAGATTCTAGTTACTGTGTATAGTACCAACTATGTTAATAAGGCTGCTTTCTTGCTGTGTATCAGCATACTTACACATTATACTGTACTCACTTCAGAATCTTTATGATAGCTCTGCTCTGTATGTATAGCTCTGTCCAGGAAGTATAATAGTGTTGCTTAGCTAGCTATCTATATAGCTGTGGTAGTAGAGACACATCACTGAGATACACCCCCCTTTGGAGACACACCCTTTTATTGCCTTGTCACGTAGTCAGCTAATGAATAATTAACCATCATGAATAACATA
Source organism: Crambe crambe (assembly GCA_963924555.1). Classification (NCBI taxonomy): domain Eukaryota; kingdom Metazoa; phylum Porifera; class Demospongiae; order Poecilosclerida; family Crambeidae; genus Crambe; species Crambe crambe. The sequence continues at coordinate 5,851,505 of OZ004582.1, forward strand.
CCCCAAGTCCAAATAGCTAGATAATAATAAAATTATTGGTACCAAAATTAATATTGAAGGATGCTTTATTATAAAATGGATTTTGAAATACAGTATGTATTTGCAAGCTACAAGTGAAGCCTGTCCATCATGAGCAATCAAGAGGTGGTCTCTTTACAGAGATCAAATGAATGATACCATAAGCCTTGTTTACACGTGCGCCCAATCCGGGTTGGATTCAATCCGGATTCCAATCCACCTAATTGATATGGGTTGGGTTACCCGGATTGGAATCTGGGTTGGTACTGTTCACACGCGAAGCGAATCCGGGTCGAATCCGGGTTAGAACCCCCGTGTAAACGGGGCTATAGATACTGTACATGAGTACTCATGTGTACAGTATCTATGAATGATACAAGTACTATATATTTGGACACAACCAACCAGTCTCTGAATACAGCTATAAGCCTGAGACTGTGATAACTATTCCAAATAAACATCCAGGATACTTTGAGCTGTAACTCTTCACATGTAAAGATATCACCATTAGTATAATTATTATTGAATGAATTTTTTTGATTTTAAAAACATACTAAAGACAGCAAATTTGCATTGAAACTGATCATCCCTTTCAGATGGTACAACATCAAGAAAAAAATAAGTCTTTCATTTGAGACATCGCTCAAAGTACACTGAACCAATGTACCCTCCTCGCATTGACTTGGTAACGTTCTGTTCAAATAAACGTCTATTTTGACGAAGGACTTCTGCAGCATCTAAACATTCAAAATGAGCGATAAGAATGCTAGCAGTACTCAAGGAATGATCAATCAATAGAAAGTCACAACCAGATTTTCCTCATGACACAGTGGGAAATGTAAAACTTTCATGGTTAAAAAAAACAAAACCAAAGCAATTGCCATAACTTTGCTGTGTGTGTGTGTGTGTGTGAGAGAGAGAGAGAGAGAGAGAGAGAGAGAGAGAGAGAGAGAGAGAGAGAGAGAGAGAGAGAGAGACCTCCAATAATGGACACACTTGGGACCCATCCTTTTGTCCTTTGTACCTCTTTTGGAGGTTATTTTGTCCTAAAGTTGTTCAGAGTCTTTCAAAGTGCCCTTTATTCGAGCAACGAGTATACATAAGAACTTTTAATTTTGTACCTTTATTGAGGGGGTCTTCGGGATTGGGCTCCAGGAAGAGAAATTGTAGGCCGTAAATTATGGAATTGATTGTTAGCACAGGCTTCCAGTCCTCTCTGAAAGAGAAAAGAAGTTAATGTGTAAGGGAAGGAGGAAGAAATAATTTTCTTTTTGCTTATAACTTGACTCTATACAGGTGATTTTGGTATCAAAATGTTGTGCCCTTGACCTATGTCAAAGAGTTAATCTTAGACCAGCTCATAGAGTGGTTCATTAGCTCTAACAGATATAGTGATGATCAAAGGTATCAAAAGAACATAAATAGAGACTTTGAAATCAGTTGTCTGGCATGTTAGATAGTTGGACGTTGGTAATGGTATTCAGGACTACGATATTGTATGGTAATGGTCATCACGAATAAAAGCTCTAATAATACAAGTGCCGGGTGACACAAGATTTCACAGATTCAGTGAAACATTATTATATACTAAAAGTAGTAGGTAGTTTATAACTAAATGTTGACCATGGAGTTATACAGTGCTACAGTACTTTGTAGTAAAGGTACACTTCATGAAACATCATATACCTTAGGATGTTGAGACAGACGTTTCCTTCCATGTCTATATTAGGATGATAGACCTACATACATACATACATACAGAGATAAACAGAGCATACTCACTATGTATGTACTTGTGAAAAGGTGCATGAAAGGGGAAAGGAGGTTGGTCACCGTGGAGAGATAGGGGTGGCCATGGTCTGGAAATTTGGTGTGGAGATAGTCTAACCATTATAGAACACATGACAGAAGTTTGGAATGAATTCATCAAATCATATCAAATTAAGCTTCAATTTCTACATGGGACTGTCAATCCTTAAAAAATCAGTTTCCAACATCAAATATTGATGGTTGTTTGGATGTAATACTAATAATAATGTCATGTGTTCTACAATGGTTGGACCATACCCCATACAGTAGGAGTATTCTAGGGAGTGTCACTACATTTCTGAATTTATAACATTGCCTAAAACCTCAATACATAATACCACACGTGCACCTATCTACGTATACTTCATCAGAGCTAGAAATCAGGCACTCACTTTGATTGGTCATTGTAAAGATTTGGCTAATATTTAACTGGACATTGCATCAGTGTGCATTTTGACCAGTACTTTTGTCCTGACAAACAAATAATGACCAGACATATGCCAATACTGGCATTATTATTATCGTCTCTCCTCTTTTCATTATCAAATATTGCTGAACTGAATTTTCCCCAAGACATGAACGTGTATCAGTGTGAATGAGAGGTACAAGGCCGCTCCCACTTCATTTCTGAGTTGATACTGTAGGCTATTTAAGTGCATTCAGTCCACGCTGGCTACTCAATTTTTGTTAAATTTATAAGGTTCACACAACCCACAATTTTTTTTACATTATTGGAGTGAGTACAGCAAGCCCCACACTAGAGATTGGCTGAAAACAATTTCATATTTATTTCGTACGTATGTACATTCCAACGTTGGAGTTTCCTTACATGATGACCTTGGGTAAACAGGGCATGCGTGCTAGAGGTAATATGGACATACCTGCGTCTCACACTTCACTTTAGGTGCGTCATGTGGGTAGCCTGGTCCAACCTACAACAAAGAGGAAAAAAAGTTTGAAAGGCAGAAAATTTTCCAGTCATGATAAAAGTAAACTTTGACTAAAACGTGAATAAAGTTTGATTTAGAGTGAACTCTGTCTAATCAAGACCCCCGAAGTCCTAATGTATACTTCATAATAGATGCACCGAAAATGAAACTGTATCTCACCCAGTCTCCATACAATGCGAGCAATTACAATGCATCCTTTTACCATGCCAACGATGGCCATTTTGGTGCAAAACTTATATTATGTTCTATGGAGATTGTGTACCAAAATGGCTGCTGTTGGCATGGTGAAAATGCATGCAAGTACTCTATAATAAAAGCTATTACGTACTTACTTTGAAGCTAAAAACAAATTTTCCATTCCGATAAAAGCCCTGCATTAATCAGAATCACGTACATATGTAAGATTACGTCAACTCCAAAACACAAATGAGTTTTAAACCTTACCAACACAAACCATTGGCACTTATTACCCAGAACTAAATTATTAAATGGTGATGGCCTTATCAATCTTATGGAGAATACATGATCGATACTCTGTCATTTTACCTCATCTGGAGAGATAATTAATCTAAAGTTCAAAAGGTCATCTGGGTCGGGGAAGTCCAACTGACATGTCTTGGGCAAATTCAGTTCAGCAATATCTGATAACAAGAAAGAGGAGATGATAATAATAACCACATCCTGTCCATAACTCATGCTCTGCAGCTCCTATAACATTAAGAGCATACAGTAGAACCTTATATATACCAGAATCCAAACAGGGTGGCCTGCCCTGCATTTAGTATACTGGGGGAATACTGTATAGTGGACATGCTATTTTTCCCAATCTTAAGCAGGTTCAATTTGTATTAGCAGTATGGCTTGAAAAATGAAAAATGGGAGGTTATTATAGGGAGAGTTCACTAAGAGAGGTCCTTTGCTGGATACAGTTACATATTTCTGTGCAAATTAGATGCATATACCACAGGGTTCTCCTCAGCAAAGGATGCAACACCACTCTGATGGGGGGCCCATTTTTCTTTCATGTGGTTAAAACGATGTATTTTAATAGCCACAAGAATATCAATATCCTTTAATGGACTGCTCTGATCAGTTTCACTGGGGAGAATACTGTTAGTGCTACATTTGATGAAAGGCAAAATATGCACATATGAAGCAGTAGGTACATAACTTCCATAGTGAAACCTGTAATGTGACCTTAACAGATCACCTATCCATACAAATCAAGACCCTAACACCATCTAATTCATGGCACCAACACACATAATCACCTAACACATACAAGTAAAATGTAACCGACACTTACTGGGTGAAGAAAGATCTGAAATCTACATTAATTTTGTGGACTTGTGGAATTGTCAAATCTGCTTGCTAGTAGTCACAGTGGGAACATCCAAACAATGGACATGGGACCCATCCTTTTATCCTTTGGAAGGTGTCCTCTTTTGAAGGTTATGTGCAGTGATAATAATCCTGGTAGCAGGGAGTTCAAGGGAGGTACATAGGTATGCATGAATGAGGTTACACCATACAGTTAAGACATTGCTGACCTCCCAACACACGCTAAATCTATTCAATTAGAAACTGACACAGTTGGGACCAGCATAATCACACATTTTACTAACAGTGACAATAATAATCTTGTCCCCTCCTCCTCCACTCCACAGCACTTATGTGCTATCAGACCTGATTTCATGGAAATGTACCTACCATTAAATCCCACCTCAGAACTGATTTTCATATTTCTAGGAATCTCTTTTAATAAGTACACCTGGTCATTGTATTGAAGGGTTCAACTGTGCCACATGATAAAGTACATACCAGTATGGTGCTGATGCTGCTGACCAAGAGGCTGCGGCCACCTGAGGACATGTACCCCACTATGAGCCATGGGTGTATTGGACTCTAGGGCTCCATTTTATTAATGTTCCTACCATTATCATGAGTTATCACCTGTTTTGATCAGCTCAGTCTGATTTGCCTATCTAGAAGGACCACTACATTGCAAACTCTGTGTTACGCCTCCATCAAATTCAAGCATCACCTGTTTGTCATAACTGATTTTCCTGGAAGGATCACTAAATTATGAATGCTGTATACCATGAATCTATGAGTGTTATCACCTGTTTGATTGGCTCAGTCTGAGTTTCCTAGAAAGACCACTACATTGCAAACTCAGTGTTATGCTGCCATCATGTGTTTGACATGACTGGTTCAGTCTGATTTCCTAGAAGGACCACTACATTGTAAATGCTATATGCCTGTTTGATTGGCTCAGTTTGATTCGCCTAGAAGGACCACTACATTGCAAACTCTGTGTTATGCTGCCATCATGTGTTTGACATGACTGGTTCAGTCTGATTTCCTAGAAGGACCACTACATTGCAAATGCTATATGCCATCAATGTCCTGTTTGATTGGCTCAGTTTGATTCGCCTAGAAGGACCACTACATTGCAAACTCTGTGTTTTGCTGCCATCAAATGACAGGTCTTGTTATGATTGGCCCTGATGACCGTACCGGTGTATGTATGTATGCATATAATGCACACAGGACTGGGGACAAAATACTGACCATTTGGCAATAGAGCACTTAAGGTGGTGGGCTAGTAAAAAAAATCTTTTTAATGTTGTCATCTGTTCCTCTCATCATTTTGTATACGATATCAAAGAAATTTAGTACTCTAGTAGAAGCAGAGTCAAGTCACCATGCAGTAAGCCTGTGTCAAACAACATTCATGTGAAGTTTATCGAACTTCTGGATGTCTCATCAACACCCGAAGCAATTTTTTTCCACAGCTAGCTTAAAATACACTGCAGGGGGCTACGTAGAGATTGCATCATTATTATTGCTTAAATAGATAGAAATAATTTTTACTACATGTAAGTTGATCTGGGCAACTATGAGCAGGGAGGGCCAGGTCTTAGTCTTTTTCCAGGGCCAAACCCCCCCCGTCTCCCCCTCCATTCAACTATTGGGGATGTGACTGGACGGGTAAAACTCACTGTAGCAGCCAGCCTTCCTTCTAAGGTGTCCTGATAAAGAGAGACCACGATCTGGCTGTCTTTGTAGGTGTGAACATAAGTAGTATGTAACACATCTCAGAGGTCTCCTCTAGCTGTACTTTCAAACAGGGTGCTTAAGTATTCATGAGATGTCATAGACCCAGCCCAGAGTTTCTTTATCCAAACAGGGTGGCGCCCCCCCTACATTTAGTTTACTGGGGAAAGTACTGCTATGTACATGTGACCAATAATAAGAGCAACATGTTTCTATAGCTATTTACATGTGACATGTGTCTACGTACATGTGACCAACCATATCTACATATGTATGTCAATCATAATGATATGCATACCATGTGACATGTGTCCACGTACATGTGACCAACCATATCTACATATGTATATATCAATCATAATGATATGCATACCAAACTGGTGTCAAACTGATGACTTTTGACCTAGTGAGTGCTCTCTGCCTTAGCCAAAAGTATGAGAACAAGAAAATGAATGGGAAGGTCTGAAGAGTTGCCAAAGCATTGACCACTACAGGAGTCAGACAAATTAAAGTCCTGCTTTTAAATAGACTACAAAACTTTGATCCTAACTGTGGTATTTGATCTACAAAGCCATCATACCCTCTGTCATAAGAATGTGGATTATTGGATGCTGTTACACTATTGTCTCATTGAGGAGAGAGAGAGAGAGAGAGAGAGAGAGAGAGAGAGAGAGAGAGAGAGAGAGAGAGAGAGAAAGAGAGAGAGATCTTATTTCTCTAAATGGGTGTAACAAAAAAGGTTTGATATCACCACCTCCTTTATCTCTGATATATATTAAGACACACCCAACAAGAAAAAAACATGATCATATACCTTTTTGAACACGAAGATAAGCAGCACTTGTCTTCTTTGTGCTTTGAGGATTCGTTCCCTCCTTGCTCTGCTGCTTCAAGGAAAAGAGCTTAATCATGATGCTGAGTCAGCAAAAACCACTCTACTACAAGTCAAAGAAGTCATGATCAAATCAACACCATAATTTTTAAAGGAAATAAGAAAAATAACTCACAGGTGAGCTTTAATATCACTGCTCAGCTTTGAAGAAACTAGGAACTCTATAGATTGCTTAGAACTTGGGCTTATTTTTAACTTCTGAAATTTAAAATGAGTTTACATAAAATCATTAGAAACATCAAATCGAGGTATTTGAGGATACTTACCTCAATATCACTCTAGGCATACCAGAAAAGAAGCAAAGTTCAGCTCGTTGCCTCTCAAGAATGTCTTCTATTTATGCGTTAGTTTTACTCTAATAAATGCCCGCCTTTAGCTCAGCTGTTTACGGAACAAGCATGGCATATATAGCTAGTTCAGCGCCAAAAGGCATTTGGCTTCGGAATGGCGCCGGCGGGCAATTCTGTTGCTTCACTTGCTGTTTGCCTTCAAAGTTCTTCAGGAAACTGTGCGAACGTCTTCTCTTAGACAGAAGTATAAACGTACAAGAAGCATCTCTTGGACTGAAGTAGCCATAAACGTCTCCTAAGCTACAAGAAGCCTAGCGACTAGAGAAGGAGTCATTCGTGGAGGGTATGTAGAGTAATAGTAGCAGCAGCTAGCTAAGCAATGTTTCAATTCTCACATGGCTAGGTTGGCATGGTGATAGTTTTAGGAGGAGGAGCTAGCTAGCTAATATTGTAATTGTAAAAACAATAGGTGTTTGCTGACAGTGCAGTGTTACTTGTTTTGAACCTGTGGTAAAGCAGTGCTTGGGCTCATACTAAACTCTGGAATGAAATACATTATCAGAGAGTGCGGTAGCACTCTCTATGTAGGGATGACTTGGACGGCCGCGCGTGCCGCCTATAGACTAATACAAAAAGTGAAATTCTAGTTCCCCCACTTAGACCTAACAAAAACTACTATGAATGATTATCCAGCCTACTACAATGTGCAGACCAAGTTTCAGGACCAGCGGCAAGCAGGGATTCTTCTTCTTCTCTATTATTATTATTATTATTATTCTTAGACAACCATATCTCTTGAACCACTCAAGCTACAGCTATGATTTCTGGATAAATCCACTCCAAATTCTACCAACTACGATCTTTTCTACTTGTTGATCCTCGAAAGAGTCAATGAAAAAGAAGATACCACAGAGCACAGCACTCGACTAATTCAATTAGTGGAAGCCATCTTTTCCATAATACGCATGCGTATGTATTTGATATCCAATTATTCGAAATTATAATATTACTCCGCTATCTCTAGCTAGCTAGCTAGCTAGATCATAGACTACTGTATGTATCAACTCGGGGATTTTAGATTCACCAATCTCTATACCGGTAGACTCTATTTCAGCATCTTCGATCTCCAAGTAGAGCTCAACAATAACACAACACCTTGACTCATTGCTATGCTATTGGAGAACTATTCTTCTTCCATCTGTCCCTGCATACACATAGAAGAATGGACTCTATACATAACTAAAACCATAAAAGAGAAGAAAAAAGACCAGGAACAAGTAAGGGAAAAAGCATTTCGTGAAATGAAAAAAAGATGTAGGGATGACCACTGCTCAAAAAAGTAAGGAAACAAGAAGGATGGAAATGGTATCAATCTTTGTTCTGTATATTCAGCCAACATATACGTCGGGCAGCTTCAGATTATAGTTTAGTAATGTATGTATATGTAGGGATTGTTGGCTGGATATACAGAACAAAGATTGATACCATTTCCATCCTTCTTGTTTCCTTACTTTTTTGAGCAGTGGTCATCCCTACATCTTTTTTTCATTTCATGAAATGCTTTTTCCCTTATGCCACATGGTTTTGTCCACAATCTATGTATGCCACATGAATATTACTGGAGGGTTTTAGTCTCCATGATCTAGTCTCAAAATATTTATTACAACTTCTACTTTAAAAAAAAAACAGTATGTGGTTCACAATCTGGCCTCCTTTTTACTATATATAACATGGGAATAGTTCACAATGTGGTAGTATACACATAGCTAGCTGCTTATTGAAAACTTTCCTAGCTTGCTGCTACGTCCACTGAACTTGTTAGCATAAGCCAAACCAAACCGTTTATTGGGACACAGTACTGCACTGAGTCTACTTGAAATATAAAAAAAATCAAAAAATTAAAAAAAAGAGTTATAGTAGTTATATGAACGATCAAGGAACACAAATAAACTGTAGTTACATAATACTACCAGAATTAAATAGTATCTTATGTGAGTATCGCCCTATGGTAATTCCATGGAGTTTTAATAGTCCATACACACTTTGGTAATAATTCTGCTAGCATATAAACGTACACCTAGTACAAGATAATATAATCCTACCTACGTAATATATAAGAGTTGCTTGGACAATGCATACATACTTTGTTAATATCATTTTGGTCTTCTATACACTTGCAACAGGGGGTTGCACAGTGCTGCTCATCTTAACTCCACCACCCACCTTGGTTACATGTTCATATGCCGCATTGTTATCCATTTGAAATGCTTTACCACTGGACAGGGTATTGCAATTTGTGGCTGATTGAGCACACGATGTTGATTCAATTTCTGCTGAAACGGTAAGTTCCACAAATGGAATTGTATAATTAGCTGAATCTACATCAGTATCAGAATCTTCTCGAGCTTCAGCATTTGGCAGAGTTTCAGAATCTGAAGTTAACTGAACTCTCATGCTTGTGATATTTTTCTTGGCTCTCATGAGAACCTCGATATTTCTTTTCATCTTTGTAATTTTAATCGAGATGACGCATACAACCCCAGCGATTACAACTGAGCACATCATTAAGACGAATGATAGAGATACCAAGGATATCCCAGCCAACAAAGTAGGTGGTCCCTGTTGACTAGTATCCATATTCGTAGCCAAGTACTCCAGTTTAAAATCGTCTGTTGTGTCACGATGACGTACGACTTCTAACTTCTTTTAAAACGGTGGCATCGAGTAAGTTATCATAAATACGAGAACGTTTTCATAATGATCTTTTCTTATTTTTCTCTCACAAATCCAGCTCAAAAAAAAGTGCAAAAGTTTAGAGAACAAGTCACATGTGTATTCTTAAGCTATAGAATGTACCTGCATTGGGTGGTTCGTACAGTACATTGTTGACTAGTATCCATAATTGTTCTACAACTTTGTAGCCTAGTTGAAAATTGTCTGTTGTGTCATGATGAAGGACATACATATGACTTCTAACTTTTTAAAAACAGTGGCATTGAGTAAGCTATCGTGCAACTGCTGTACATCAAGAGGCTAGTTAACGAAACTGCATAACAAGCTATGACGTCTGATCAAAGATATTGACACTAATTATTATCAAGATACTATCCATCAACAGTTGCAAGCGATATGATATACACTGTAAAACAAGAGTGTGTATTTTATACCAAAGGAAATGTCCCCTGTAAACAGTATAGGTATGCAGTTTATGCTACAGACAGCATTCCTTAGACATGCAATACACACTCAGGGATTAATACAGAGGTCGTGAAAGCCTAGAGTGTCCCCCCAACCAATTGATACTATTCCCATTGAAAACATAAAATACAGTTCATGCGTCTATTTTCCTGACGCTTTCATTTTTAGAATGTATACATTTAAGGTAGACACAGTACCTATTACACTTCTGGAAAGGCAGTGAGCATGCACAGTTTAAAATTTCCATTGCAGAGCAATGGATACCGTTTAATCAAAAATCTTGCCAGCAGCAGATCTCAGCCAGTAGCTAAGTGTACAAAGTCTTCCAGAACGAGTACAGTACTCCTCAATTATCAAGCTAGACCTCAATTTCTGGCAGGTTCACAAACTGCAAATGACTTTTCTGGTATAACAGATTGTTTCTGTTTTGAACCTGTGGTAAAGCAGTGCTTGGGCTCAGTAAATTATATTATTATGTACTAAACTTGAAATGGAAATAACAATGCCACATGTTAATGAAGGGTTTTGGTTAATGGCACCCTCCATGATCTAGTCTTAAAGTATTCACTACTTAAAAAAAAAAACAGTATGTGGTGAGTTGAGTATAGATTATACAGAGACATTTGAAATAAAAAAATAAAAAAAGTTACAGTAGTGAATGATCAAGGAACACAAATAAACTGTAGTTACATAGTACTACCAGAATTATAGTATCTATGTGAGTATCACCCTATGGTAATTGAAGTTTTAATAGTCCATACACACTTTGGTAATAATTCTGCTAGCATATAAATGTACACCTAGTACACCATAATATGATCTTACTTATGTAATATGTAAGAGTTGCTTGGACGATGACGACAGTTTATGCATACTTTGTTAATCATCTTGGTCTTTTATTGCAACAGGGGGTTGCACAGTGCTGCTCATCTTAACTCCACCACCCACCTTGGTTACATGTTCATATGCCGCATTGTCATCCATTTGAAACGCTTTACCACTGGACGGGGTATTGGAATTTGTTGCTGATTGAGCACACGATGTTGGTTCAATTTCTGCTGAAACGGTAAGTCCCACAAATGGAATTGCATAATTAGCTGAATCTACATCAGTATCAGAACCTGCTCGAGCTTCAGTATTTGACAGAGTTTCAGAATCTGAAGTTAACTGAACTCTCGTGCTTGTGGTATTTTTCTTGGCTCTCATGAGAACCTCGATATTTCTTTTCATCTTTTTAATTTTAATCGAGATGACGCATACAACCCCAGCGATTACAACTGAGCACATCATAAAGACGAATGATAGAGATACCAAGGATATCCCAGCCAACAAATTAGGTCGTCCCTGTTGACTAGTATCCATATTCGTAGCCAAGTACTCTAGTTTAAAATTGTCTGTTGTGTCACGATGACGTACGACTTCTAACTTCTTTTAAAACAGTGGCATTGAGTAAGTTATCATAAATACGAGAACGTTTTTCATAACGATCTTTTCTTATTTTTTTCTCACAAATCCAGCTCAAAAAAGATACTATCCATCAACAGTTGCAAGCAATATGATATAGGCTACACTGTAAAACAAGGGAGTGTATTTTATACCAAAGGAAATGTCCCCTGTAAACAGTATAGATATGCAGTTTATGCTACAGACAGTATTCCTTAGATATGCAATACACACGTTCATTTTCAGAGTGTATACATTAAAGATAGACACACACTTTTGGAAAGGCAGTGGGGGAGTTTAATTGAGTAAATACGAGAACGTTTTTCATAATTATTAGCAATCAGAAATCCAGCTCAAAACAAGTTTAGAGAACAAGTCTTCTTAAGTTATAGAATGCACCTGCATTGGGTGGTATGTATGAGCATGCACAGTTTAAAATTTCCATTGCTTGGATACCTATAGAATTAAATTACTTATCAAAAATGTTGCCAGCAGCAGATCTAGAACCTCACTAGCCAGTAAGTGTACAAAGTCTTCCAGAACGAGTACAGTACTCCTCAGTTATCAAGCTAGACCTCAATTTCTGGCAGATTCACAAATTGCGAACTGCTTTTCTGGTATGACATTGTTTCTGTTTTTCAGCAGCATGCATTTGATAGTTCTGCCAAAACAGTTTAAGTCCCACAGTTTCTTGATCAGGTTGAAGTCTTCTTTGTATAGTGTTCACAAGGAGTCTCCATATCTCTTCATCTGGTTTATTTATATGAGATGATACATATGATCCCCCAATAATTATAAGAAAATAAACCACAATTAAGCATTGCTGACAGCACCAATATAGTGGGTGATCCCTGTATGCAAAAACCATTGCTGTATAACCTGTGTCCAAGTAGTTTTGAAATATGTTTTTAGTTGTTTTATAAACTGTACAGCCACAGAACTATGCATTTATACATTTGTGTATGTATGTAACAAATTCCCGAGCCAATGCTGCAGTGCAGATAGGGATCTGAACTTCATTACATGTGGCTAGGTTGGCATGGTGATAGTTTTAGGAGCTAGCTAATTGTAAATAGTAATTGTAAAAACAATGAGTGTTTCCAAGGTTTGCTGATAGTGCAGTTATCTTGGATATGTGCTTGGGCTCAGTGTAGTGCAATCCCATAGATTTTTTGTTGTTACTTGTTTTGAACCTGTGATAAAACACAGTCTCGCGAGCCAGACATATTGCGGAAGAAAGGGGAAGGGGAAGGAGAAAATACGTCCTGTGAAAGACGCAAGGTTTTCATATCCAAATGGAATGTTGACTACATCATAATTATTACATCATTTTCCACGCGACTTTGACCGCAAATTCCAATGTAGCAATGCGTGGGCAATGCGTGGGCAGGGTCATAATGCTCTCGTGCACTGCCCACGCCCAATAAGACGGTTCTATCCCCACTTGACTTCGTGTACCAGGCCCTTCACTGAAAAGAGGGCCTGGGGAGACGAGGCTGCCTATTAATATTGTACACAAACTCAGTATTACCAATAAAAATTAATATTAAGTGTAGTCTAAGTTACACAAATTAGATCTTACTAAGTGAGTACATGTCACCCTGTAGTTATTGATTAATCTGTCTTCATGGTCTTCTATTCACTTATTTGTATGCCACATTGCCACCCATCTCAAACACTTCAACCATAATGTCATCCATTTGAAACCCTTTACTACTGGACCGGGTATTGCAGCCTGTTTCAGGTTGTGCTAGTTTAACTCTAGCCACAGCAATAGGTCCCACAGTCGGAATTGCGTATCCAGCTGAATCTACATCAATTCGCACATCAGAACTTGCTTGAACTTCATTTTTTGACGGAGCTTCTATAATAGTTGATCGAACTCTCGTGTTTGCTGTATTTTTTCTGGCCTTCATTAGAATCTCAATATTTCTTTTCATCTTCTTTATTTTAACTGAGATGACGCATATGACCCCGAAGACTCCAATTGAGCACATCAGAAAGACGAATGATAGAGATACCAGGGATATCCCAGCCAACATAGTGGATGATCCTTGTTGATTAGTATCCATTATCTCTATTCTAGCTGAAAATTAGAGTACCGTACTGACTTCAGTAGGACTAACTTTCTTGAAATGATGACTTCAGTGGGACTAACTTTCTTGAAACAATGAATCATAATGAATGTAATACACAGAAGTGTATGTCTCTATAGAATATATATAGCAATTTCCTGTAAAATGCATATAATTAATGTTGTTTTTGAAAGTTGTATCAATTGTTATTGCATAAAACAAAACAGTAGATACCTATAGTTGGGAATTTAACAATAATGGCCCCCCAGTATACTAAATGCAGGGCGGGCTATTTGGATAAAGAAACTTCGTGGGCTAGATCTATGAATATTTCCATGAATATACTTAACTAGGGGAGACTATGAAATGATCATCCCTTTCCATTTCACAGAAGTTGATAGTATTATTATGCTCCATAGTATTATTGAAGTCATTATGTATTATGTTCCAGTTGAAAGAATACTATGTATTATTGAAGTTAGTATTGACTATTATGTTCCAGAGTTAATGATTCAATGTCAGTGTTTCTTTCCTGAAGGGGCATTAGCATACAACTAGTCTCCTACACATTTTCTAAATCATAGTCTGTAAATTTTGTTATTGAATTGTAAAGATTTTCCCCTCCTATTTGGTTTCATAAATATCTGTGAGAAAGACGAATAGCGATTAGTAGAGAGATCTAAATGTACTTTCAGTGTCAACACATCATTAAAATCTGCTAATCACATAAAGAAACCCTTTCAATGTCATTTTAAACAACTGTATCAAGCATGAATGCAGTATATGAAATTGCTTTTAGCTTTGCTTATCCAGCTGAATCTACATCTGTTGGCTTCTGTTGTTTTCCTTTTTACTATATATAACATGGGAATAGTTCACAATGCGGTAGTATACACATAGCTAGCTGCTTATTGAAAACTTTCCTAGCTTGTGCCTCTACGTCCACTGAACTAATCAAACCCTTTATTGAGACACAGTACTGCACTGAGTATATAGATCATAGGGAGTTTATACACAAATAATAATAAAAAAAGAAGTGATCAAGGAACACAAATAAACTGTAGTTACGTAATACTACCAGAATTATGTGAGTATCACCCTATGGTAATTGGAGTTTTAATAGTCTTTGGTGATAATTCTGCTAACATATACCATATAAATGTACACCTAATACTATAGATAATATATATGATCCTACTTATGTAATATGTAACAGTTGCTTGGACGATGCATGCATACTTAGTTAATATCATCTTGGTCTTTTATGCACTTGCATCAGGGGGTTGCACAGTGCTGCTCATCTTAACTCCGCCACCCACCTTGGTTACATGTTCATATGCCGCATTGTCATCCATTTGAAATGCTTTATAGCTGGACAGGGTATTGCAATTTATTGCTGATTGAACACACGATGTTGGTTCAATTTCTGCTGAAACAGGAAGTCCCACAAATGGAATTGCATAATTAGCTGAATCTACATCAGTATCAGAACCTGCTCGAGCTTCAGTATTTGGCAGAGTTTCAGAATCTGAAGTTAACTGAACTCTCGTGCTTGCGGTATTTTTCTTGGCTCTCATGAGAATCTCGATATTTCTTTTCATCTTTTTAATTTTAATCGAGATGACACATACAACCCCAGCAATTACAACTGAGCACATCATAAAGACGAATGATAGAGATACCAAGGATATCCCAGCCAACAAATCAGGTGGTCCCTGTTGACTAGTATCCATAATTGTTCTACAACTTGTAGCCAAGTACTCGAGTTGAAAATTGTCTGTTGAATAAAGTGTATTACTGTATTACCAGCTAAAGTAGTTGCTATGTTATGGCCATTAGCTAAGTAGTGTTTTCAATCCGTTTATCTTATTTTATAAGTTTATACTAGTGTAACTTCAATATAAGTAATAAGTCAAGTCCATATATTTATATGTATAGACAGGTTAGATCATAGCATGTGCATGTACCTATGATAGTGCCAAAAAGTGATAATGTCATGGAGGTTAAACAGCTTATTAGCTTATAACAGCTATACATTTACATTTCCTTCCAATTTGTGATTTGGGATAGTCACACATAGCCCATACCAGTTCAAAGGTCATACATGTTACTTACAATAATTATTCAAATCGAAAAAGAATATGATTCTTTCTCAATCTGTCAGAACACATGATGACCATATATGGGCTAGTGATACAGTGATGATAAAACATGTAGCCTTGTCCCCAGGCCCTCCCATGGTTGTGGAGGGCCTTGTACGTGAAAATATTGCAAAACCATAAAATCCATAGTGTGGGTGTGTCCAAGGAAACGCATCCCCATCGCATCCGTCACCATGACGAATTGGTGCTACGACCACGCACGAGCACATGGCTGGCCAGGCCTAAGAAAGAAGAGGCATCGAGCCATTGAGCTGCCACTGAATTAATTTGAGTGTTGCTATGCTTTGCTAGCCTAGCAGCAGACAGTATCAGAGCTGCCTATCGTCAGATACGTAGTAAAGCGATCAAGTAGTCTAGATTTTAGGCTTAGCTGGATTATAAATAGATTGGACTCAGAATTCTTCACGAGTTTTAGTAAGTCCTTGGTTGTATAGCCATAGCGAATTGGTCTTTTTGTTGTAGCAAAACAGCAGAAGTTCTTCTGAACACCTGGTGCCTTTAGGTCGATCCTGTAGCAATGCGTGGGCAGGGTCATAATGCTCTCGTGCACTGCCCACGCCCAATAAGACAGTTTTACCCCAGTTCTATCCCCACTTGACTTCGTGTACCAGGCCCTCCACTGAAAAGAGGGCCTGGGGAGACGAGGCTACCTATTAATATTGTACACAAACTCAGTATGACCAATAAAAATTAATATTTAGTGTAGTCTAAGTTACACAAATTAGATTTTACTAAGTGAGTACATGTCACCCTGTAGTTATTGATTAATCTGTCCTCATGGTCTTCTATTCACTTATTTGTATGCCACATTGCCACCCATCTCAAACACTTCAACCATAATGTCATCCATTTGAAGGTTGTGCTAGTTTAACTCTAGCCACAACAATAGGTCCCACAGTCGGAATTGCGTATCCAGCTGAATCTACATCAATTCGCACATCAGAACTTGCTTGAACTTCATTTTTTGACGGAGCTTCTATAATAGTTGATCGAACTCTCGTGTTTGCTGTATTTTTTCTGGCCTTCATTAGAATCTCAATATTTCTTTTCATCTTCTTTATTTTAACTGAGATGACGCATATGACCCCGAAGACTCCAATTGAGCACATCAGAAAGACGAATGATAGAGATACCAGGGATATCCCAGCCAACATAGTGGATGATCCTTGTTGATTAGTATCCATTATCTCTATTCTAGCTGAAAATTAGAGTACCGTACTGACTTCAGTAGGACTAACTTTCTTGAAATGATGACTTCAGTGGGACTAACTTTCTTGAAACAATGATAATCATAATGAATGTAATACACAGAAGTGTATGTCTCTATAGAATATATATAGCAATTTCCTGTAAAATGCATATAGTTAATGTTGTTTTTGAAAGTTGTATCAATTGTTATTGCATAAAACAAAACAGTAGATACCTAGTCAGGGCGGGCTATTTGGATAAAGAAACTTCGTGGGCTAGATCTATGAATATTTCCATGAATATACTTAACTAGGGGAGACTATGAAATGATCATCCCTTTCCATTTCACAGAAGTTGATAGTATTATTATGCTCCATAGTATTATTGAAGTCATTATGTATTATGTTCCAGTTGAAAGAATACTATGTATTATTGAAGTTAGTATTGACTATTATGTTCCAGAGTTAATGATTCAATGTCAGTGTTTCTTTCCTGAAGGGGCATTAGCATACAACTAGTCTCCTACACATTTTCTAAATCATAGTCTGTAAATTTTGTTAGTGAATTGTAAAGATTTTCCCCTCCTATTTGATTTCATAAATATCTGTGAGAAAGACGAATAGCGATTAGTAGAGAGATCTAAATGTACTTTCAGTGTCAACACATCATTAAAATCTGCTAATCACATACACAAATCAATAATCTAGCAAAACGGTCCTGCCCCCCACTTCACAAACCCAGATTTGCCCACACAAAAACCTGAAAGAAACCCTTTCAGCGTCATTTTAAACAACTGTATCAAGCATGAATGCAGTATATGAAATTGCTTTTAGCTTTGCTTTAGCTTTCAAAAGAATTGTGTGATATTTCTTTGCGTTTCGCATAAGATAATACAAACAATGATAAGGTGGGCAGGAGAACGCAGTAGGAAGATTCCAGACAATGATACCCAAGACAATTAAGCCCCTAAGAAAATTGACAGCAATTTCTATGTTACCTTGCTACATAGTACTGAAGAAGATTAATCACTGTGGTTATATGCTGTGTGTATAGAAAGATAATCTTTTTTTGGGTTGTTATAACTATATATAGGAACAAGGATACTGGTCATCAAAGTATATTATGTTATTGTAGGTATATGCACAGTTTAGTACATAGATGACATAATGGCTTATTTGATTATAGAACACAATTATCTTTCAATATCTGCTGAAATAACAAATCAGTTTAGATATCCATGCCGTATGGTAGCTCGACTCATAATAACCCCATTTCTCCCTCCCAGGTCAGATCCATTGTCATTCCTAGAACAGTTGAGTAGAAATTTGAATGTACCGTCTATAAATTGAGAGGTTTTTTGTTGCTAAAATTGTTCAACAACATGAAAACAATTGATTATCATGTAAGAATAGTAATAAGTAAGTAAGCTGTGACCATGAGAAAAAACAAATCAATTTATTATTGTTCAAAAGATTTACAGGACAGTCTCTAGCTATATTGAAGAAGTTCTCTATGACTAATCCACATACAATATAAACTTCAAACTTTTGATACGAGCATTCTCTTTTGAAATGGCGTTTATTGTCGGTTGTGCATGTGTTGCTCATACGCCACATTTGTATCCATTTCAAATCCTGCACCATCGGCTTGGGCCTTGCTTACTGCTCGTGTGCATAATGTTGGCATTGAAGTATCAGCAGCTTCTGAAATCAATTTCTCTCTTGGTTGAACATCAGTTGAAATGGCTTCATCTAAATTTGGTATGACATAGTCATCAATATCTGAGCGCTCGTTATCAGAATAACTGCCAGACTCAGCTTTTGAATTCAAAATAGCAGTGTTTCTGGATGTTACTCGCTCAGCTTGAATCTTTTGAAGGACCTCTATGATGTTTCTTTCCATATCACGTAGTTTGACTCCCATGATGAACACAATTCCAAGAACTCCAACAGCACATGCCAAAAAAAAGAATGATAAAGCCAGAGAGATCATCATCACCAATCTAGTGGATGATTCTGCCTGATTACATTCAGCCATCATTTTGGAATGTAGCTACACTCTACACTGTAAAAAGTCAGTTGTTATTTTTACAAGTAAGCGCAAAAAATTTCTTCTAAATAAAATAGCTTAAAATCTATCTGGGCTATATAGCTAATGTACTGCAGCCTCTTATGTAAACAATCCCTACATTTACATCCACTACCTATAGCTAGCTATGGCAGTTGTAAAAGTAGGGATTGTTTACATAAGAGGCTGCAGTACATTAGCTATATAGCCCAGATAGATTTTAAGCTATCCTTTTTATTTAGAAGAAATTTTTTGCGCTTACTTGTTTCTATCCTTTTTTCTTAGTGCTTGAAGTTGAATAAGTTTGTGTATGTAAAGAATTGAGTGGCAGTATTTACTGTCACTTCAACTGAGAGTATGCATGCAGTGATTATTAATTTGATATTTCTTTTGTAGGTACATACACAGTCTCTGGTTGAAGAATTTGTTTAGCTATTTAAGTTTTGTCTATTATTTACTTTACAGCAACAGCAATGTAGCTAAATGACATGTGCATGGCATGGTGAAGTGAGCTGACTAGCTACACTATAGCCAAGTACTGGCTATATAATACTACTATAAGATGAGCATCTGTACTGTAATTCAGCAAAAACATCATCAGATAAGAATAAATAGCTAGCTAAATGATTAAACTGAAGACCTAGCTAAGCTTAGCTAGCTAGCTAAACTTAAGAAGCTTATGTGGCTCCGCCCATAAGCCCGCCCCCTAACGACGTGCGCTTCAAAATGGCGTAGAAAGATTAGCTAGTGTTCTGAGTGCTTGAATAGTGAAGTAGAGCCTTAGTCAAAACTAATAGCAATTTGCACGATTTGATTTCAAGGAAGCACCACATACTGGTTGTTCCAGCTACATTCCAAAGTTTAGTTTGTCTAAATCACCCCACACTATAGTGATGATAACCTTTCACCCTCATATGCAAATGTATGAATAATCTATATGGTATTCAAACATTTCAGCTTCTTTTTGTGATAACCTCTGGTAAACTGAGCATGTGTGTGCTCGCTTGCATTCAATTTACTAGCTGTAAATATGTTTGACGTCATTTGAAACAACTGTATCAAGCATGAATGCGAGTATATGAAATCTTAGCTTTGCTTTAGCTTTCATAAGAATCATGTGATATTTCTTTCCATTTGGCATATGATAATACAAACAATGATAAGGACTGTAGGAGAACACAGTAGGAAGTTTCCAGACAATTACACCCAAAATAGGAAACTAAGTGGTAATTTCTACCTTGCTAGACATACATAGGAGTACAGAAGAAGATCAATCACTGCGGCTATATGCATGTGTATAGAAAGATAACCTTTTTAGTTGTTGTAACTATATATAGGATGCATATTGTAGGTATATGCACAGTTTAGTACATAGATGACATAATGGCTTATTTCTATAGAACACAATTATCTTTCAATATCTGCTGTATTATGATCCATGCCTTATATGGTATCTCATAGAACAGTTGAGTAGAAATTTGTAAATTGCGAGATTTTTCATTGCATTATTATCACAAATGTTCAACAACATGAATAAGTAAGTAAGTAAGCTGTAACTATGAGAACAAAAACAAACACAATATATTATTGCTCAATAAAATTCCTGATTTACAGGACAGTCTCTACGTATATTGAAGAAGTTCTCACTTCGAACTTTTGATATGAGCATTCTCTTTTGAAATGGTGTTTATTGTCGGTTGTGCATGTGTTGCTCATATGCCACATTTGTATCCATTTCAAATGCTGCACCATCGGCTTGGGCCTTGCTTTCTGCTCGTGTGCATAATGTAGGCATTGAAGTATCAGCAGCTTCTGAAATCAATTTATGACTTGGTTGAACATCAGTTGAAATAGCTTCATCTAAAGTTGGTATGGCATCAACTTGTGAGTGCAATTTTGGTTGGTTTAGCCATGAAGTTGCTTCTACATCTGCCAAAATTATTGCCTGTTTATGGATATTTGAAGCTTCTTTATTCACATAGACATTTAAATAATTGTGGTGTTTCAAGCTCCAGATTCAGCTTTTGAATTCAAAGTAGGAGTGTTTCTGGATGGGACTCGCTCATTATTCACATCCACATTAGAATAACTGTGGTGTTTTAAACTAGCTCCAGATTCAGCTTTTGAATTCGAAATAGGAGTGTTTCTGGATGTGACTAGCTCAGCTTGAACTTTTTGAAGGACCTCTATGGCACTCCTTTTCATATTACGTAGTTTGACTCCAATGATGCACACAATTCCAAGAGCTGCAACAGCACATGCCAAAAAGAAGAATGACAAAACCAGAGAGCTGATCACCACCAATCTAGTGGATGATTCTGCCTGAGTACATTCAGCCATCATTTTGCAATCTACACATACTCTATTTTGCTACAATCTATTTCTGTTGAATTGCATCATAAAAGTGAATGAGATAATTATCATAATATAACCTTGACTTCCTTTAGGCCACTTATTTTTTCTAAAGCTCTGATTGTAAGATACACAGAAGCAGAGTGATTTCCCCAAGCCAATTACTTGATATACAATTCTATTTGGGAAACTACAAAAGAACACATGAAAGAAGTTTGATCTATTTCATAGAGATGCTAGCAGTCCTATACTTACTCTTGGCCATAAGATACAGCATCTTCTAAAGTCTATTACCATTCACCTTACCCCTTGATCATTCACTATAACTGCTATAACTTTCTCAATTCTTATCTAAATTTCACACCAGCAGAGAGAGTGGATAATCAGCTCTCTGTGGATGTGAGCTCCACCCCTAATGGGTGTTGTGAAATCTGCATAATTATACTGTTATTTACGGTGGCCCATAAGGGCCATGTCAAAGTAAGATTTTTCAATTTCCAAACTGAATCTATTTTCTGAAATGAGTATTTCTAAAATACATATTTCCAAAATGCGCATTTCCAAAATTGCAAAATGTACAATTCCACTACACGGTGGAACCCCACATACTTTACCACTTACCTAGGCTAGCTACATGAATAATTTCAGCCAGATTGTGGTCTCATTCAGTGTAGTTTTTTGAATAGTGGCGGATCCAGGATTTAGACAAAGGGGGGGGGGGGGGGGGGGGGGGGGGGGGCAAAGGTTACTAGTGGTTATCGTCTCATGAACCAGACCCTACGCATGCGGGTTCACGAGAAAAGAAATTGTATGATAAAAGAATTGTACACGTTATTAATAATATACGTATGTATGTTCTTTATTAATGTTCCACATACAATGTTTAAAGTCGCATTGGAGTTTTTATCATTTCTGCACATATTGTTTGTATGCCACATTGCTCTCCATTTCGGATGCTGCACCAGCTTCAGCTTTGTTTACTGCTTGTGTGCATGATGTCGACATTAAAATATCAGCTTCTGAAATTGATTTCTGTCTTGGTAGAACATCAGTTGATACAGCATCATCTAAAGTTGGTATGGCATGAACTTTTTTTTTTTTTTTGATTGTGATTCGCACCTACATCCAGGAGAAGATGGAATGGTCTGCCAGAGGAAGGCGAAGAAAGAAGATCTTGGTCATTGATAGTGTTGCACAATTAAGGCTATGTATGGCACAGAAAGCCACTAGATCGAATAATAGAGCAAAGTCAGAATTTGCTTGAACTCTTTTTTTTTTGATGGCATTTCTATAATAGTTGATCGAACTCTCGTGCTTAGGGCTTTCATTAGAATCTCAACATCTTTATTTTAACAGAGATGACGCATATGACCCCAAAGACTCCAATTGAGCACATCAGAAAGACGAATGATAGAGATACCAGGGATATCCCAGCCAACAAAGTGGACAATCCTTGTTGATTAGTATCCATTATCTTTCAAGTACTCTATTCTAGCTGAAAATTAGAGTATCGTACTGACTCTTCAGTGGGACTTGATCTTCTTGAAACTATGATAATTCTGGCCCTAGAAGACATTATAGCATTCCCTCGAATGATGCTATAATGCTCGTGCAGGCACATTAAAACACTAAGAGCTAGATAAGAGTGAATTAAATATTACTTAAACAGTGACATTGAGTAAGCTATCATGCAACTGCTATACATCAAGAGGCTAGTTAACAAAACTGTGTAACAAAATTTAGATGCTATGACATATAAAGATATTGACACTAAATTATTATTAAGATACTATCCATCAACAGTTGCAATATGAAAGGTAGACACAGTACCTATCAGACTTTTGGAAAGGCAGTGGGTATTGCAGGGAGTAAATATTCATAATCTTTTTTTTTTCTTAATGAATTATTTTTTCTAGCAATCACAAATCCAGCTCAAAAAGAGTGCAAAAATTTAGAAAATAAGTCACATATGTATTCTTAAGCTATAGAATGCACCTGCATTGGATGGTATGTATGAACATGCACAATTAAAAATTTCCATTGCTTGGATACCTATATGGAATTAAATTTTACTATAGTTGAATCGCCAGCACCTCCTTCGTATAGTGTTCACAAAGAGTCTCCATGTCTCTTCATCTGGTATATTTAAATTGAGATAATACGTATGATCCCAATATAAGAAAATAAACCACAAACATTGCTGACAGCACCAATATACTGGGTGATCCCTGTGTGCAAAAGCCATTGCTGTACAACATGTGTCCAAGTACTTGCTCTAGTTTCGAAATAATGTGTTTTATAATTTTATTCAGGATACTATAATTATAGCACTTGTGTATGTATGTAACAAATTCCTGAGCCATTGCTGCAGTGCAGGTCAGGTCAGGCTATTTTAATAGCTGTAATCTGAACTATGTACCCTATAGCAATTACTAGCCAGCACCTGCAGATATAATCTGCGACTATCACTTGAAATTGTATGCATTGGGCTAGTTTCTGCCTACGTATGTTGTGCTCTTCTTCCTCCAGTGAGGCTTTCCCTGTGCAGTCTCTGGCACCTTGCTTGTTGCTCTCTTTGCTAGAAGCTTACTATAATGCCTTGCTTGTTGACTGTAAAAATGGGTGGTAACACCTATTTTTTGTGTGAAAATGACACCGGTGTTGTCATAACACCATTAGTGTAACCATGGATACTTTCAGTATCACTTTGGGTGCCACCCCAATGTGTTATAGCAACACATTTCAGGTGTTATGGTACCACAAATTTTTGGTGTCATTTTCGTACATTTCCCATGTTTACAGTGCACCAGCCTAGCTACGTATAGGCTCTCTGATATCTTGCTTGTTGCTACGTAGGAATTGACCTCTCTTTCACTATTGAATATATAGCTAGAAACTTGAGTACATGGGCATATCTGCCCCTAGCCTTGTTGCCATGCAATGAGTGACACACAGCACCTTTGAACCATGTATGTACAAGCCTATTAATACTGTACACAAACTCAGTATGACCAATAAAAATTAATATCTAGTGTAGTCTAAGTGAGGAAGCTGTACACAAATTAGATCTTACTAAGTGAGTACATAATAGTTATTGATTATCTGTACATACATATCTTGTTGTCATCATGGTCTTCTATTCACTTGTTTATATGCCACATTGCCACCCATCTCAAACACTTCAACCGCTGACCTTGGTTTATGTGCCATATTGTCATCCATTTGAAACCCTTTACCACTGGACCGGGTATTGCAGCCTGTTTCAGGTTGTGCTGGTTTAACTCCAGCCACAACAGTAGGTCCCACAGTCGGAATTGCGTATTCAGCCGAATCTATATCAATTTGCACATCAGAACTTGCTTGAACTTCATCTTTTGATGGAGTTTCTATAATAGTTGATTGAACTCTCGTGCTTGCTGTATTTTTTCTGGCTTTCATTAGAATCTCAATATTTCTTTTCATCTTCTTTATTTTAACTGAGATAACGCATATGACCCCAAAGACTCCAATTGAGCACATCAGAAAGACGAATGATAGAGATACCAGGGATATCCCAGCCAACAAAGTAGACGATCCTTGTTGATTAGTATCCATTATCTTTCAAGTACTCTATTCTAGCTGAAAATTAGAGTATCGTACTGACTTCAGTAGGACTAACTTTCTTGAAATGATGATAATTATGGCCTCAAGTAAACAATTACTGTACTTATGTAATACGTAAAGTAAAAATGTATGTCTCTATAGAATAATGAGTTATATATATAGCAATTTCCCAAAGTTGTTATGCAATACCTAGTTGGGAATTTAGCAATAATAATTTATAATGCCCCCCCCCCCCCCCCCCCCCCCCCCCCCCCCCCCCAGTATACTAAATGCAGGGCGGGCCACCCTATTTGGATAAGTTTTTGTGGGCTGGGTCTATGACATAATTGAATATTCCCATGAATATACTTAACTATATAGGGGAGACTATCCTTTCCATTTCACAGAAACCCTTTATTTTCTAGATAGTATTAGTGAAACTTATTGTATTATTGTATTATGTTCCAGTTGATAGTATTATTGAAGCTAGTATTAACTATTATATTATGTTCCAGAGTTTATGATTCAATGTCAGTGTTTCTTTCCGGAAGGGGCATTAGCATACAACTGTACTAGTCTCCTAGACTCTCCTACACATTTTCTAAATCATAGTCTGTTAGTGAATCATCAAGTTCAATAAAGATTTTTTGGTATCTGTGAGAGAGATGGATAGTGATTAGTAGAGAGATCTAAATGTACTTTCAGTGTCAACACATGCGTAGGAGTACTGAAGAAGATTAATCACTGTGGTTATATGCTGTGTGTATAGAAGGATAACCTTTTTTTAAGTTGTTATAACTATATCAGAGAGTGCGGTAGCACTCTCTATATAGGGATGACTCGGATGGCCGCGCGCGCCGCCTATAGACTAATACAAAAGTGAAATTCTAGTTCCCCCACTTAGACCTAACAAAAGCTACTGTGAATGATTATCCAGCCTACTAGAGCCTACTACAATGTGCAGACCAAGTTTCAGGACCAGGGAGCTTACCGTTTCAGAAATACGGCAAGCAAGTAAATCGCTGGATTCTTCTTCTTCTCTATTATTATTATTATTATTATTATTATTATTATTATTATTATTATTCTTAGACAACCATATCTCTCGAACCACTCAAGCTACAGCTATGATTTCTGGATAAATCCACTCCAAATTCTACGAACTACGATCTTTTCTACTCGTTGATCCTCGAAAGAGTTGATGAAAAAGGAGACACTACGGAGCACAGCACTCGACTAATTCAATTAGGAAGCCATCTTTTCTATAATACGCATGCGCATGTATTTGATATCCAATTATTCGAAATTATAATATTACTCAGCTGTCTTTAGCTAGCTCTAGATAATGATGATAGACTACTGTATCGACTCAGGGATTTAGATTCACGACGGTAGACTCTATTTCAGCATCTTCCTTCGACCTCCTAGTATAGCTCAACAATAACATAACACCTTGACTCGTTCATAATGATTGGGCTGGTATGCTGGAGAACTATTGGAGAACTATTCTTTCATCTGTCCCTGCATACACATAGAAGAATGAACTCTATACATAGCTAAAACCATAAAAGAGAGGAAAAAAGACCAGGAACATTTCGTGAAATGAAAAAAGATGTAGGGATGACCACTGCTCAAAAAAGTAAGGAAACAAGAAGGATGGAAATGGTATCAATCTTTGTTCTGTATATCCAGCCAACAATCCCTACATATACGTACATTACTACACTATAATCTGAAGCTACCCGACGTATATATAGGGATTGTTGGCTGGATATACAGAACAGAGATTGATCCCATTTCCATCCTTCTTATTTCCTTACTTTTTTGAGCAGTGGTCATCCCTACATCTTTTTTCATTTCACGAAATGCTTTTTCCCTTATAGGAATAAGTCATCAAAGTACGTATGTTATTGTAGGTATTATGCACAGTTTAGTACATAGATGACATAATGTCTTATTTGATTGTAGAACAATTATCTTTCAATATCTGCTGAAATAACAAATCAGGTGCTATTGTGAACCATGCCGTATGGTAGCTCAACTCCATTTCTCCCTCCCAGGTCAGATCTATTGTCATTCCTAGAACAGTTGAGTAGAAATTTGAATGTACCTCAGATTTTTTGTTGCTAAAAATTAATTGCTCAATAACATGAAAACAATTGATTATCTTGTAAGAATAGTAATAAGTAAGTAAGTAAGCTGTGACCATAAGAAAAAACAAATCAAAAAAGTTCTCCATGACTAATCCACATACAATGTAAAGTACATAAACTTTAAACTTTTGATACGAGCATTCTCTTTTGAAATGGTGTTTATTGTCGGTTGTGCATGTGTTGCTCATACGCCATATTTATATCCATTTCAAATGCTGCACCATCAGCTTGGGCCTTGCTTTCTCCTCGTGCGCATAATGTTGGCATTGAAGTATCAGCAGCTACTGAAATTAATTTCTGTCTTGGTTGAACATCAGTTGAAACGACTACATCTAAATTTGGTATAACATAGTCATCAATTTCTGAGTGCATTTTTGATTGGTTGAGCCATGACGTTGCTTCTACATCTGCCAAAATCATTACTTGTGCATGGACATTTGAAGCTTCTTTATTCAGATCCACATTAGAATAGCTGTCATGTTTTGAACTTGCTCCAGATTCAGCTGTTGAATTCAAAATGGAAGTGTTTCTGGATGAGACTCGCTCATTATTCACATCCACATTAGAATAACTGTGGTGTTCTGAGCTGGCTGCAGACTCAGCTTTTGGATTCAAAATAGAAGTGCTGGATGTGACTCGCTCGATATTCACATCCACATTAGAATAACTGTGGTGTTCCGAACTGGCTGCAGACTCAGCTTTCAAACTCAAAATAGCAATATTTCTTGATGTTACTCGCTCAGCTTGAATTTTTTGAAGGACCTCTATGATGTTTCTTTCCATATTACGTAGTTTGACTCCCATGATGAACACAATTCCAAGAGCTCCAACAGCACATGCCAAAAAGAAGAATGATAAAGCCAGAGAGATCATCATCACCAATCTAGTGGATGATTCTGCCTGATTACATTCAGCCATCATTTTGGAATGTAGCTACACTCTACACTGTAAAAAGTCAGTTGTTATTTTTGTAGTCTGAGTTGCACGATTTGATTTCAAGGAAGCACCACGTACTGGTTGTTCCAGCTACATTCCAAACTTAAATCACCCCACACTATCTATAGTGATGATAACCTTTCACCCCAAATGTATAAATAATGTATATGGCTGTTATGTACATTCAAACATTTCAGCTTCTTTTTGTGATGACCTCTGGTAAACTGAGCATGTGTGCTCGCTTGCATTCAATTTACAAGCTATAAATAAGTTTGACAAGAAATGAACAGTTGAAGAGGGGTGACAGGTCTTCTCCTTCAATCCAACCATTTCTGATTCAGATCTTGAATTTATTGGATCGTGATAGTACATTGGCTGAAATACTTGTATATGTACTGTTCCAGTTGATAGTATTATTGAAGATGATAGTATTGGCTATTATGTTCCATTTTATGATTTAATATCAGTGCTTCTTTCCGGAAGGGGCAAGGGGGAGCATTTGCCCCCCCCCCTCCCCCTAGAAATCATTAAGAGTATGAATGATTAATTAGCTGAATAAATCACACATAATATGTTTCCTTGAATCAATAAAGATTTTTTCCTCCTATTTGGTTTTATAAATATGTGCGATGTAGGAATAGAAAGACTGATATTATCTGAAGTGGTTAGAGATAACTACTTTTGGTGTAAACACATCAAAGAATGTGTTATACATAAATCAATGATTTAGCAAAATGGTCCCTCCCTCCCCATAACTCAGATTTGCCTCCCTCTTCGCATAAGACCCTGAAAAAAAAACCCCTTCAACATCATTTGAAACAACTGTATCAAGCATGAATGCGAGTAGCTATATGAAATCTTAGCTTTGCTTTCCAAAGAATCATGTGATATTTCTTTCCATTTGGCATATGATAATACAAACAATGATAAGGTTACACTGTAGGAGAACACAGTAGAAAGTTTCCAGACAATGACACCCAAGACAAGAAACTAAGTGGTAATTTCTAAAGTATTACCTTGCTAGACATACGTATGTAGGAGTACTGAAGAAGATTAATCACTGTGGTTATATCTGTTATAACTATATAATATAGGAACAAGGATACTGGTCATCATTATTGTATGTTATTGTGAGGTATATGTACATAGATGACATAATGGCTTATTTGATTATATCTATGAAGGGAAAACAATTTATGCTAAATAAAAAGGCCATGTAGGGTTAGTCTGTACTTTTACCTGTAGCAGTTTCTGTGAACAAACATCAAAACTATGCTGCCTTCAATAATAATCCCTACATCACTGCCTCCCACCAAGCTGCTTTAATTGTTCATTTCAGTGTAAAGGTTCTGCTTGGTTTAGGCAGTGATGTACATGTGATGAATGAATCATAAAAATTTTAGATTTAGATGGCGGCTGGTGCCGATTGTTGACGCTGTTCTGGAGGAGTTTGAGCGGACATATCATCTTCTGCATTGTTTTCCAGATGTAAGAAGTTTAGTTGAGCCTGTAGCAAGAATAGAAGAGATACAGAGAGTCTAGTTTGTATTGTTCTAATGAGAGAAGCCACGCCCATTCCGTACTAACCCTACATAGAGAGTGCTACCGCACTCTCTGATCTCTCTGATAAATAAGAATCTAGCGATTTACCTGCTTGCTGTATTTCTGAAACAGTAAGCTCCCTGGTCCTGAAACTTGGTTTGCACATTGTAGTAGGCTCTAGTAGGCTAAGTGGTAGAATTAGAATTCCACTTTTGTATTAGTCTATAGGCGGCACGTGCAGCCGTCCGTTTCATCCCTACATAGAGATACCGCTCTCTCTGATAATTATTCGCATAAGGGAACACATGATGACCATATATGGGCTAGCAGGGGTTCATTTAGACGGGCATTTCGCACCCTCCCCCCTTGAGATTTCGGCAATATCAACTAAATGACATAGTTAATACAACAAGCCTTCTATTCCATATATTTATAGTACTATGCTTAGTTAAATAAGCGTCCCCCAAGGCTAAGAGCCATTACAAAGAATAGATCAAAGAATAGGTACGTACCAGCTCTGAAGGTCCTTAGAAGCTTCCTCTGTACACATTGATAGATGATATGATGTGTAATCCATTGACAATACATAAGTCATTATTAATATCATCAAGTGGGTGCAGTTTATCCAAAAGGGTGTGGTCAGCCAATAGTGGGTGTGGTTAGGCAAAAATTTTTCTGCGCTTAACCTTCATTTTGCCCCCCTTTCCCCCTTGGGTATAATCCTAAATGAAACCCTGGCTAATGATACAGTGATGATGAAACATGATGATAATATGTAGCCGCCCTCCTTTTTAATTATGATTTTTGTATGTGAAAATATCGCAAAACCATAAAACCCATAGTGTGGGTGTGTCCAAGGAAATGAATTCCCATCGCATACGTCACCATGACAAATTGGTGCTACGACCACGTACGAGCACATGGCTGGCCAGGCCTAAGAAAAAAGAAGAGCCATTGAGCCATTGAGCTTCCACTGAATTAATTTGAGTGTTGCTACGCTTTGCTAGCCTAACAGCAGATAGTATCAGAGCTGCCCATCATCAGATGTTGTAAGCTATCAAGTAGTCTAGATTTTAGGCTTAGCTGGATTATAAATAGATTGGCCTCAGAATTCTTCACGAGTTTTAGTTTGTATGACCATAGTGAATTGGTCATTCTGTTGTAGCGAAACAGCAGAAGTTCTTCTGAACACCTGGTACCTTTAGGTCGATCCTGTAGCAATGCGTGGGCAGGCTCTCATGCACTGCCCACGCCCAATAAGATGGTTCTACCCCAGTTCTATCCCCACTTGATTTTGTGTACCAGGTCCTCCACTAAAAAGAGGGCCTGGGGGGACGAGGCTACCTATTAATATTGTACACAAACTCGGTATGACCAATAAAAATTAATATTTAGTGTAGTCTACGTAAGTGAGGAAGCTGTACACAAATTAGATCTTACTAAGTGAGTACATATCACCCTGTAGTTATTGATTAATCTGTCTTTGTTTGTATGCCACATTGCCACCCATCTCGAACACTTCAACCTCCATTTGAAACCCTTTTCCACTGGACTGGGCATTGCAGCCTGTTTCAGGTTGTGCTGGTTTAACTCCTGCCACAACAGTAGGTCCCACAGTCGGAATTGCATATCCAGCCGAATCTACATCAATTTGCACATCAAAACTTGCTTGAACTTTTTTTTTTGATGGCATTTCTATAATAGTTGATTCAACTCTCGTGCTTGCTGTATTTTTTCTGGCCTTCATTAGAATCTCGATATTTCTTTTCATCTTCTTTATTTTCATTGAGATGATGCATATGACCCCAAAGACTCCAATAGAGCACATCAGAAAGATGAATGATAGAGATACAAGGGATATCCCAGCCAACAAAGTAGACGATCCTTGTTGATTAGTATCCATTATCTTTCAAGTACTCTATTCTATGTAGCTGAAAATTAGAGTATTGTACTGACTTCAGTAGGACTAGCTTTCTTGAAACAATGACTTCAGTGAGGACTAACTTTCTTGAAACGATGACTTCAGTGGGGACTAACTTTCTTGAAACGATGACTTCAGTAGGACTAACTTTCTTGAACTGATGATAATTATGGCCTCAAGTAAACAGTTGTTATACTGAATGTAATATGTAGAAATGTATGTCTCTATAGAATAATGAGTTATATTATTATATATAACAATTTCCTAAAATGCATAATAATTAATGTTTTTTTTGAAAATCGTATCAATTGTTATGCATAACAGTATAGTTGGAAATTTAGCAATAATAATTTACAACGGCACATGCCAAAAAGAAGAATGAAAAAGCCAGAGAGATCATCATCACCAATCTAGTGGATGATTCTGCCCGATTACATTCAGCCATCATTTTGCAATGTAGCTACACTCTACACTGTAAAAGTTATTCTTACAGTTTGATTTGCATGATTTGATTTCAAGGAAGCACCACGTACTGGTTGTTCTACATTCCAAAGTTTTTGGTCTAAATCACTCCACACTAGTGATGATAACCTCTCACCCTCATATGCAAATGTATTACAGGGGCGTAAGAAGTAAGAAGATGTTTTCTGGTGGGGGGGGGGGGGGGCTGATGTATATGTGCTGATCCGCTTGCGTGTGGGAAAATTTTTTGCTGACCACACCCACTTTCCTTAACCACACCCATTTTTGGATACCAATGTACCATCAACTGGCTCAACAGTGCAGAGGTGTTGGAAGCAAGATTCGATTGGTCAAGCCCAAAATTGAAACAAATTCCCCAGAACACCGAAGTTCTACAGTTTGCTATACTTGAGCATCATATGTATTTAAGTTATTGATTGATAGCCACATAATAATTAATCCCAAAATATTTTATTATTGATTGATACCCACTTAATAATTAATCTTGTTTTTCCCAAAATATTGGTCAGGCCTGGGCCTGACTGGCCTTACCTGTTCCACCGCCTATGCAGTGGCATCAGTGCTTGTGATTGAGGTCTCTGAAGATGGACCAGCATCATCACTTGCAAATACAATAATTTTTATTATAATGTACATATGCAATCTTACATCGATAGTTACCTGAGAACTGAATTGGAGCGATGAATTCTCCTCTGTGCCATAGTAGAGCCAAGCTAACTGCTGAGTTAGGTGTTACTAATACTTAATTAACCATTCTGTGATGTTAATACTTAGCTAGTAGGTGTTATTAATACTTAGTTGACATGCAGCATCTGTTTTGCATATACTAATGCCTATGTGCATTTTTTGAGTGGGGGGGGGGGGGGGGGGGGCCCAGCCCCCCTGCTTCTTACGCCCATGTATTAATTATGTACTTTCAAACATTTCAGCTTCTTTTTGTGATGACCTCTGGTAAACTGAGCATGTGTGTGCTCGCTTGCATTCAATTTACTAGCTGTAAATATGTTTGACGTCATTTGAAACAACTGTATCAAGCATGAATGCAAGTAGCTATATGAAATCTTAGCTTTGCTTTAGCTTTCAAAAGAATTACGTGATATTTCTTTCCATTTGGCATATGATAATACAAACAATGATAAGGTCT
Organism: Crambe crambe; assembly: GCA_963924555.1. Classification (NCBI taxonomy): domain Eukaryota; kingdom Metazoa; phylum Porifera; class Demospongiae; order Poecilosclerida; family Crambeidae; genus Crambe; species Crambe crambe. The sequence goes on from OZ004582.1 coordinate 5,884,770, forward strand.
GTAGGAGAACACAGTAGGAAGATTCCAGACAATGACACCCAAGACAAGAAACTAAGTGGCAATTTCTGAAGTATTACCTTAATTGCTAGACATATGTAGGAGTACTGAAGAAGATTAATCACTGTGGTTATATACTGTGTGTATAGAAAGATAACCTTTTTTAGTTGTAACTATATAGGAACAAGGATACTGGTCATCATTGTATGTTATTGTAGGTATATCCACCGTTTGGTACATAGATGACATAATGGCTTAGAACACAATTATCTTTCAATATCTGCTGGAATAGTAAATTAGCTTAGATAGGTGCTATTGTGAACCATGCCATATGGTAGCTCAACTCATAGCAACCCCAATTCTCTCTGACAGGTCAGATCCATTGTCATTCCTAGAACAGTTGAGTAGAAATTTGAATGTACCGTCTATAAATTGAGAGTGTTACTAAAGTTGTTCAACAACATGAAAACAATTTATTATCATGTAAGAATAGTAATAAGTAAGTAAGCAAGCTGTAACCATGAGAAAAAATTTATTATTGCTCAAAAGATTTACAGTACAGTGAAGAAGTTCTCCATGTCTAATCCACATACAATATAAAGTACATAAACTTCAAACTTTTGATACGAGCATTCTCTTTTGAAATGGTGTTTATTGTCGGTTGTGCATGTGTTGCTCATATGCCACATTTGTATCCATTTCAAATGCTGCATTGTCAGCTTAGCCCATGCTTTCTGCTCGTGTGCGTAATGTTGGCATTGAAGTATCAGCAGCTTCTGAAATCAATTTCTCTCTTGGTTCAACATCAGTTGAAATGGCTTCATTTGGTATGACATAGTCATCAATATCTGAGTGCTCGTTATCAGAATAACTGCCAGACTCAGCTTTTGAAGTCAAAATAGGAGTGTTTTTGGATGTGACTCGTTCGATATTCACATCCACATCAGAATAACTGTGGTGTTCCAAACTGGCTCCAGACTCAGCTTTTGAATTCAAAATAGCAGTATTTCTGGATGTTACTCGCTCAGCTTGAATTTTTTGAAGGACCTCTATGATGTTTCTTTCCATATCACGTAGTTTGACTCCCATGATGAACACAATTCCAAGAACTCCAACAGCACATGCCAAAAAAAAAAAAAAAAAAAAAAAAAGAATGATAAAACCAGAGAGCTCATCACCACCAATCTAGTTGATGATTCTGCCTGATTACATTCAGCCATCATTTTGGATAGTAGCTACACTCTACACTGTAAAAAGTCAGTTGTTATTCTTACAGTTTGAATTGCACGATTTGATTTCAAGGAAGCACCAGGCAGGTACTGGTTAATATGCAAATGTATCAGAGAGTGCGGTAGCACTCTCTATGTAGGGTTAGTATGGAATGGGCGTGGCTTCTCTCATTAGAACAATACAAACTAGACTCTCTGTATCTCTTCTATTCTTGCTACAGGCTCAACTAAACTTCTTACATCTGGAAAACAATGCAGAAGATGATGATATGACCGCTCAAACTCCTCCAGAACAGTGTCAACGATCGGCACCAGCCGCCACCTAAATCTAAAATTTTTATGATTCGTTCATCATCTTCTTTGATGGCCGTAACTCCATGATCCTTTCACATACGACAATGAAATTCATATCAACTTGTGCAGTTATAATCACACAATGTGCTTTTACCATCGTTATATCGACAGTTTCCCTTCAAAACAATCACTCATATCGAACGACTTTTCATCATAACTATGTCAGCCATTTAAAATGACATCATTTGTCATGCGCACGCATCTGTCACTATCACGTGCACGTACGCACGTGCCAACCAGCTATTTTTACTTGAAAACAATATTCATCGTACAAAAAGTAAACAAACAAGTGAAAGGGAAAAAATTTATGCTAAATAAAAAGGCCATGTAGGGTTAGTCTGTACTTTAATAGTTTCTGTCAACAAAAATCAAAATTATGTTGCCTTGAATTCAAAATAGCAGTGTTTCTGGATGTGACTCGCTCAGCTTGAATTTTTTGAAGGACCTCTATGATGTTTCTTTCCATATTACGTAGTTTGACTCCCATGATGAACACAATTCCAAGAACTCCAACAGCACTTGCCAAAAAAAAGAATGATAAAGCCAGATCTAGAGCTGATCACCACCAATGATTCTCCCTGATTGCATTCAGCCATCATTTGCAATCCACACATACTCGTGTAGTTACATGTCTACACTGCATCATGAAAGTGAATGAGATAATTATCATAACCTTGACTTCCTTTAGGACGGCTTATAATTTTTTTTTTTCATTTTAAACTCTGATTGATACACAGAAGCAGAGTGATTTCCCCAAACCAATTTCTTAATATACAAAAGAACACATGAAAGAAGTTTGATTGAGATGCTAGCAGTCCTATACTTACTTTTCCCTAGAAGATAAGCATCTAGCTGCTGGTTCCTATATTTGGCAGATTTCCCTGAGTAAAAAATAGAAGTTTGTGCCTCATTAAACATGAATTGTTGACATGCAGTTTATCTAATGCTTTGCTCACCCCACACTAGTGATGATGACCTTTCACCCTCATATGCAAACGTATAAATATGTGGTAGCTTTATAGCTTCTTGTTGTGATGATCTAGGGTAAACTGAGCATGTGTGCTCGCCCCAGAGTGCTTGCATTTCCATCTACATTTACATAGCTAGCTATAGGCATGCAGGGGATGTAAATGTAGGGATTGTTATCATACAAGGCTGCAGTACATAGATTTAGGCTATCCCTACTTAACCTTGCACTCATACAATATATAGATATAACTGTATTATCCTGCAGTGTTTTGTGTGTGTGTGTGTGTGTGCATAATGCACATGCGCCAAGCTTGATTAATCACAGCAGTTTTGTCTGCATGCAAGTGCTTGTAAACATTATATATAGCCTGTGCATGCAGTCATGCAAAATAAACAATCCTAATATTCATGTTGTGATGATAAAAAACAATTGAACTGGGAATCACATATGATGTCAATCCAGCTATAGTATGTATATGTATGTTATATGCTGCACTATATATATGATTTGAAGTATAAGATATGTCATGTGCTGCAATATATAATTTGAAGTCATATTATATGTATTTAAAGCCTACTTGTGGTACTGGGCTACTGCTCTACGTATATGCCATACAGCAGACTTGAGCCAACAAGGGAGGAGCGAGGTACTAGCTATTCATAATATGGTTAGGGCAATATCAACATTTCCATTGTAGGCTGTAAAACAGTTAAATCATGCCTCACCCTCGTGCTGTACAGGATATATTGCCTTCACCCTTGGGCATGGTTTAACTATTACATTTACGTTATGTAAAGATAGCTAGTTCAATCAATACCATTAGGTAATGCATGGGAATGTTATTTTTATTCTGCCTTTGTTGACTCCATACGTGTTTCAATAGCTAGAGGTTTTTTTTTTTCAAGGTTGAAGTGATAATGGCCTCCAAAGATAACACTTTTTTTGCTGATTTTAAAATCTGCTGGCACAAAGATCATTTGGGTATTGTATGCTTTGAGCATAGTCAAAACATAACCTTGAGTAGATGATCCATGCAGGGATCCCTCTACACAGCCACTGTTAATGGAAATCCTGCTGATGAATTACATGTGACAGTGAGGTCACCAGAATCCAGTTTAGACTGGTCAGATCCAACTGACCAACCAACTGACCATGTTTTCACACACTAGACTACTTAGGTAATAGAGACAATCTTAGTAGTTTCTGTGATTGGAGCTATCTAGTTACCCAACATTTGGTGGCAGTGATCGCACCTACATCCAGGAGAAGAAGAAGGACTGGTCTGCCAGAGGAAGGCGAAGAAAGAAGATCTTGGTCATTGATAGTGTTGCACAATTAAGGCTATGCATGGCACAGAAAGCCACTAGATCGAGTAATAGAGCAAAGCAAGCTGAATCCAACATGGAGCACACAATGTTAGGAATTATAAGAATCCCATTCAGTTTTGGTTGATATGGATTGAGCAGCCTTAAGCTAACCAAAGTTTTCTTCTTCAGGCTCTGAAAAGAAATTGTATGATAAAAGAATTGTACACATTATCACGTACGTATGTTCTTTATTAATGTTCCACATACAATGTTTAAAGTTGCATTGGAGTTTTTATCATTTCTGCACATATTGTTTGTATGCCACATTTCTCTCCATTTCGAATGCTGCACCAGCTTCAGCTTTGTTTACTGCTTGTGTGCATGATGTTGGCATTAAAATATCAGCTTCTGAAATTGAATTCTGTCTTGGTAGAACATCAGTCGATACAGCATCATCTAAAGTTGGTATGGCATCAATTTGTGAGTGCAATTTTGGTTGGTTTGGCCATGACGTTGCTTCTACATCTGCCAAAATTGTTACTTGTTCATGGACATTTGATGCTTCTTTATTCACATACACATTTGAATAACTGTGGTGTTTCAAACTGGCTCCAGATTCAGCTTTTGAATTCGAAATTGGAGTGTTTTCAGATGTGATTAGCTCAACTTGAAGTTTTTGAAGGACCTCTATGGCACTCCTTTTCATATTACGTAGTTTGACTCCAATGATGCACATAATTCCAAGAGCCACAATAGCACATACCAAAAAGAAGAATGATAAAACCAGAGAGCTGATCACCACCAATCTAGTGGATGATTCTACTTGATTACATTCAGCCATCATTTTGCTATCTAGTAGCTAGTATTGCTGCTGTAAATATCAGTGGTTATTTCTGGAAACTAATCAGACTTTTTTATACTATAGAGCCTAGCACTGTATAGTATTGCATTTCCAAACTTGTTCATGTGATGACCTTTACCAAAATTAATATTCCAACTGCTTCTGCAAGTAATTTTTCTACTTGGAATGCGGTTTGCCCTTGGAGAAAAAAAAAAGAAAAAAATAACAAAAATGGCACTCTTACTACCATATCCAACACTTATTCTCTCTTTAAAATCGAGGCCACTCTGCCAGATCACTTCCCACTTATTATTAATTAGCTCAGCTATATATCTCTAGCTATCTTATCATAGTAATAAACAGGTTTCACTGTAGAATTGATGTTATAATTGAAATACTGTAGATCCTGTTTGCAATACTGAAGTATGAACTCTAGCTATATAGGTGATCACAGTAGACAGGTTTCACTGTTGAATTAATATACTGCAGATCCTGTTTGCTATACTGAAGTATGAGTTCTGGACGGAGACAAGTGATGTCAACTTCAGTGAGGCTAAATCTTCGCTTTCAGACGTCGTCCAGACGTCGTCGCCACTCCCATAATGAAACACAGGTACTCGAATCAGAATAATTAGTATTTGTATCTTGATTACAGGGGTAATATCATCCAATAGGGTTGCTGAATAGATAAGAAGGATAGTGTCATCTCAGAGGGGATATAATGCACATCATTATACATGTATAGTACATACTACTTATATCCAGGGTATTCTAGCTCAGTCAAACTTTTCTGGCCATCTATGAATTCTTCCTATACAAATAATTTTAAAAGGAGGTGGTGGTACTAAATGTCCCGGTGTGATCTTTTGAAAGCAAATTCTAATGCATAGAGAAGGGCAGATCAAGAATGGAGGGAAGATCCTTAATCTATGGAGTGGTTGCACTCTGGGCTCGTAAACTGGATGGTCATGAAATCAATCAAGTCCCACCAGTGACTTAATATGCATAGTGTTTATCCTTATTATTAATTTGCTGTGTATACTGGCATGCCACCAGTCGGAAATGAGTACCTGGAACTCTCGAATATCAGTTGTGATTCAAGTGGAATTTGAGAAGAGCTTATCAGTCCTGTGAATTCTTACCTCCTTAGTGCAATATGATTTGCATGCATGTACTGTACATGTATGTACATTACACGCAAATGTGTACATAGGTGGACACCCTTTACCCTGCTGTTCCGACCAAGAAGAGGAAGTTGGAGAGTGGTGGAGGTGAAGGGTCGTCACTGCTACTGTCTCCTTGTGGTGGTGTCAGTGACTGTGATGACAACCAGCTGGTTCCCGGCAATGAGGCGGACTTCCTCCCAGAGGATCTGGACCTGTATGAGTCAGAATTGTGAGTGAATCTTTGGTCATGTAAATCTAATATGCATTCAGTGAGGATTATAGCAAACCAATTTTTGCTGGGTCAAAATATCAAATGTCTGATCAAAATTTGCTTTGGTTGGTATATTGGCCTAATGCTATTGTGTTCCTTCACAGTTTACTTGGTGCTGGATATTCTATATGGACTTTTTTTACTGTTAATTGTACTCAAGAATGTATCTATTTAAAGGCCATGTTACGTATGTATGGTCAATCAACTTATAGAGAAAGATCATTTTTGCCAATATATATTATTTTTAGGATGATAATTATGACACCTATTTTGTATCAAATATCAATTTTAGATCTTTTTCTTTAGGATAAAGAAAACTCCAGTGGATGAAACATCAAACTTAAATCCAAGAGGGTTCTTCTTCATCCTTCCCAATGAGCTACTCCATCACATCTTCTCTCTCCTATCCCATGCTGAGTTAGGCTCCCTCTCCCTCACCTCCAACGAGATGAATATTTGTGTCAGGGACTACCTCTTTACTGTGATGGGGAGTAGGCATATACTTCCGATTGTGCCCCCCATGGTGACAGGAAGTGGCCACATCCTGTCTGCACAACCCTTCATCGATGAGAATACATATCATGTTCCAGATAAATCAGTGCAGAGTGTTGTGGCTGATATTGTGAGACAATTCGAAAGCTTAGGTACGTAAGTAAGATCCTGTTTATCCCCTGATTTACTAGCTATAAAAAACACAACAAAACAAAACAAAAACAAACAAACAAACAAACAAACAAACAAATTATAAAGCACAACAATCCAGCAGCCTGGGGGAAAATGGCCAAAGGTGTCCAGATAACCGTAGATCTATGCCCCTATGCCTCAGTATCTTGGATTTATTCCCCCCATGCTACAAACTATTGTAAAAGCTTTAAAAATTCTAAGCACAAAAATTATAAACAGGAATTTGAATTTCTGGTATTAAATTTTCTTGCTTTTTGGATAGGGATGCTGATGAAGCGATTAACAATGATGCAGTCACTTCGATGTCGTCTAAAAACTGCTTCCTTCTTCTTGAACAAGGTCAGTGCTTTTTTGTGTGTGTCTATGACTGCCTCAGTTATGGTCCCGGTGCCAACACCAGAAAAACGTAGTTACTCTTCCTGTGAGCTCCTAGCCCTGCTCCAGGAGGTTGCCAGCACTAAAGTCCTATATACTGCCTGCTTAGTGCATAAGCATGCTGACTTGACCAGGTGCATGTGACTGCCAGCAGCAGCAATATGATTTGTACTTTTATATATAGGAAGAAATTGCATGGATACTATAATTAGAGTATATGTACATATGCTATGAATCTTATAACCATATCATTTCATATATGTAGTTGAGTACTTTATTTTTGTTTATTGTTATTGTTTTTTGCTTGTTTGTTTGTTTGTTTTTGTTTTACATACAGCTTGATTATACCCACCAAGCGTTGATCTACTTTGCTGGGCATTCTACAGCTTATTACTGTTTTGGGTGTCTGTTCCATACGTTCATCCAGGGATGGGAGGACTATGAGAAGATGAAAGCTTATAACCTAGTTGAGTCCATTGCAAAGTATGTGTGTCTGTATAGTAATGTAGCAGTTTCCCCCCAGTATACTAAATGCAGGGCGGGCCACCCTGTTTGGATAAAGAAAATTGGTCTGGGTTTATGGCATTATAATTATTCTCATGAATATACTTAAACACCCTGTTTGAAAATACAGCTAGGAGAGACTCTGATGTAGAGTAGTAGAAAGTACTGTACCTGAGTTAGCAATGCAGCTACCTATGTATATATAGGACAAGATGAAAATCCATAAGACAGAATGTTCCTGCTTTCATATTAGAGGTCACTGTGTAAAAAGAATAAACTACCTCAATCTGTATAATTATAGCTGCCACTTTTTTTCCAGTCCCAAAGCACAAGGTTCTAACATACATACTCGGCAAAAGCGAGCTTTACAAATTATATTTCTGCACATGTGCTCTTAATGTTGGTACTTAACATACAATTCTTTCTTCCCAAGGCTCCAGCAGCGTGTGGAAAAGGTGCTTCGTTCTTCCCCATCCACGTTGTACCATCTTGAGCGAGATATCAGACTCGTCCATCGTCGAGTGTTCCTGGACCACGCCATCAAGAGAAGTGAAGAGGAGTACGAGTTCTGGTTGACTCTCATTCTGAAGCCATGGCCAATCACCTTCCAGGCACGTCTACTTTATCTCTTCACTGCACCTGAAGATAGCAACGGTTAGTTTAGTACCCTTTTATTTATTTTGTTTTATTTGTTTGTTTATTTGTTTGTTTGTTTATTTTTCTAGTTCATTTACTTATTTGTTTATTTATTTATTTATTTATCAAGGGTAACCACATACCAAGTAGGATATAGATGCATAGCAATATTAAAAAGTGCAAAGGTCATAACATAGAATCGCATTAAATATCCATTGCTGGCACTAGATATATGCTATTATTATTGCTAGATCAATCTATACATAAAGAAAAGAAAATAGCTATATCCCACTAGGTATATGGCTCTTCTATAATAGTAATTAAATACTAAGATGGGAAGAACAAAGCTCTAGAGTGCCTGAAAGAGTAATTGATGTATGCTATTTTTCTACTCCTTTGATAACATCTTGTCCATTTTAGATCATGTATAATCTTTCAACCTCAAATGGAATGATTTAAAGTGCATGTCCTAGTCGTGAGTAGAGACTGGTACAGTATCAACTCATATTTTAGCTATTGGGTACTGATATCTCTGGCTGGCTTGCACGCGCACATGCATGTGATCGTGACAGATGTGCGCATGCGCAAATAAAATGGCTAACATAGTATTGTTTATAATGAAAAGTCATTCGATATGAGTTGGAGGAAAACTATATGGATAACAATGGTAAAAGCACAATATGTGCAACTGTACAAGTTGTTATGAATTTGACTGTTGTATGTGAAAGGATATAGCCTGATGAAAGAATCATAAAAATATTAGATTTAGACGGCAGCTGGTGCCAATTGTTGACGCTGTTCTGAAGGAGTTTAAGTGGACATATCATCTTCTGCATTGTTTTCCAGATGTAAGCAGTTTAGTTGAACCTGTAGCAAGAATAGAATAGATACAGAGAGTCATAGTTTGTATTGTTCGATGAGAGAAGCCGCACCCATTCTGGACTAACCTAACCCTACTTAGAGACTCTCTGTTGTACGATAGTACTCTCTAAGTAGGGATGGCATGGATGCTCCATTGGAGTAGCCTCCTGCAGTCAGCAATTCCTAACTTGAAGACAGAACACCTTCAATGTTCAAGGACTCAAATATGAAGAGCAGAGAACAAAGCAGTATCATTTTACAGCGACTTCAAAAATCGCCGTTTTCATCTGGTCATTCATCATCATCATCTTATTTCAGAAATGGTTCATTCAAATGCTATAATTCTTATACCAATCTACTCAGAAATGACTGCGCTATAATCCTTTACTTTTAAATCGACATGTTCAAAAATAGCATGTCATTTTCCAACTTGTTAGCTTTCAACCTACAACAAGGCAGACATTTTTATGCCCCGCCCCGTACACGTGATTCTTGGACCTTGACCTCTCAACTGACTAGTGAATCCGTCATTAGCTTTCTCGGTCTCTTGATGCTCAGAGCGTAAACCCTAGGCACTAGTCTGGTTATGAATCAAGCCTTGATGTAACAGTATAACAGGTACATATCAGTAAAGGCCTTAAAAATTATAATTAGGTCAATGACAATCTTATTAATATAAACTGTATAGATCTTCCAGATCAGATTCATTTCGGCTCATACAATATTATGATGAAATCTCCAATGAACTACATAGCTACAATACGTGAACTTTAACTTTTGATAGCATCCAGTTGCCTATAATAAAAAAATAGAGCATTACATCAAAAAAGATGACGAACAAGTAAAGGAAAAAATATTTATTCTAAATAAAAAAGAGAAGTAGCTAGGGATGGCTGTGTGCGGTTCAAAAAAGTTCAGCAACAAGAGAGTGAACTTCAGTCAAGTAACCCCTTATGCATCACCAACAGTACGAGGTAACTATTCCTACTTCACTCCCTTAAGTTATATCTCATCATGGGAGTGAAGTAGGAATAGTTGGCTCATAGTTGGTGGTGGATAAGGGGTTACTTGACTGAAGTTCACTCTCTTGCTGCTGAACTTTTTTGAACCGCACACAGCCATCCCTACTTCTCTTTCTTATTTAGAATAAATATTTTCCCCTTTACTTGTACATTATAGCCTATAGACTCTGGGGTATTCATAGGCCATTATCAGAATAGCACTTCTCATAATCCCATAGTTTCCTTGTGGGAGTGGTGCAGGCACACTAGAATTATCCTTAACGTCAATGATGTCATCACGCAAACGTTTGCCATTCCAATCCCTCCTTTATCCTTTATCTTTGGCTTAATAGTGTAGGTATATTCATTAAAGCTTATAGGTATTCATAGACCACTCACCCAGTCTAATCGCCAGCGTTGGCGAGGCCCATAGGGCTAATACAACTTTAATTGCACAGACACGCACTTTTATCACTCACCAGTTTACGGAAGTATCTGGAGAGAGTATTTGTGGTCAAATTCACTTCCTTTAGTTGTAGTGCCGAGATTTTCCTTTACAGAAGGCATAAAGCTGCCTGTAGCTGCACCTTGCACGGTACTAACTCCACTATAATTTTAGTAGCAAATGCAGCTGCACGTGCGAAGCAGCTGCTACATTTTTGTGGTCTTTGATGTTGTGATAATCAATCGTGTTGTGGGCTGTGACATTTGTATTTCACACTTCCTGCCACTACTTCGAAGGTATGTAGAGCTCCTCCTATTATAAGTGGCATGTTATGCGTAATAAAATTAACTGTCCATTAGTGCATGTCTGTAATACAGCCTTTGCTTTATAGAGCCTTTGAATGCTGCTCATAGCTTGAAGCTACGTATACTGTTCATTGAATATACGATGGCCTACTGAATAAGCTAGCAGTAGTCCATCCAAATCTTTTACTATAGCTATACACACACTATAGCAATGACAACCCTTGCCCATGGACCATGTCACTCTGTAAGCAGTGATCATTCAGATACACACTTAAAAATATTAGACACGGATACCTCTGCCAGGCTTCCATGAAACAAATCGAAAGGAAAACCCTTAGCTAACATTAAAAATTTCCATCCTTGATGGCTGCCCAACCAAGCAGGTAGCTACGAACAGAAACAATTTGTTGTATTCAGAACTGTAAAAAACTGACATACAGCACCACCAATCTTTTAATACCCCAGGCCAACCCCAGATAAAGTTGATATTCTCTCTTGATAGGTACAGATGTGTATCACATATGTTTGATACTATTATGTTTCCTGGGAGTAAGATTTTCATCCAATTGAGCAAGAGTTACACTAAAGATGCTATAGGTTCCTGAATCAGAATGCCCTTATCTCTCTTTTAACTCTATCCCAGAAGAGCTACTACCACACTTTATGTCTGTACTCCTTTTTCATGGGATCGGGAATACCAGTTTTCTCTCTACATTCTATCATTTTTCTCCTTCATCAATAATGAAACACTGTGTGGTTCACTAGGACAAGTGACAGCAGATCCTGCCTCCCCTTCCCTCCGACTTGTTGGCTGTGGATATTTTAGAGTACATTCATCATGATTTCAGCAATCTTCACCAGTCACCCTCTTTTATTCAATGAAATCAGAGTCTCTCCATGACTTGCACTATCATCAGTAGAACAGTGTGGGAGCGAGCAGACATGATCATGCCCTCTACCGAAGCTCTAAAGCTCCACTGGAATCGCTCCCTGTGGTATTAGAGATGTGGCATCATGCAACTTCCAACGACATTGGTAAGTTAGCTGTTTGAGAAATGTAATTAAGATTCGATTTTACTAGCTCATTGACACACATACATTTACCTATATAGCTGGAAATGGTTGGATGGAAAAGTCCAAAGTGTCTTAGACGTTCCTGAAAACATGGCAAGAGTTCAGGAGAGGTTGGATTTTATTTTCAATGGGTGTGGCTAAAAATTGACAAGCATACAAATGTGGACCAGGATGCAAGTGTGTCAACTGTTTAAATAGCTACCATGATAACAGTCTCAATCATCCTGAAGCAGTGATGGAGCTGTAAACATTGATGGACTTCAGAAGGAGAATGAAGAATTGATAGGAGATAATGTAGAGAGTGATGAAGAACATGAACCAAATGAAAGACAGGATGAATGGGTGTGACATTTGCATTTTACAATACTTACATCCACAAAATTGCTACTGTATATTATACAAGCATTACAGCACAGGATCCAGCTAGAATCTGAAGTGTCCACTGCTAGGAACGAAAATTCTAGCAAGAAACACTATGACGTGATGAAACTAGCCAAGCAACAGAGGCAACATATAGCTGAATTTTCTGCCTGTTTATAGCTTGCAACAATGTTTACTGTGCAGTAATACTTACCTAGGTTTCATCTTTAGCCGAAAGTGCTCTCCATATTGCTTCTTCGGCTTCTAAGAGGCAGTTACAGTCCATACAAAACACCCGCACAGTTTCTGTTTTTCGACTACAATTTATGACGTCATCGCTACTACGTGGTAATTAATTACGTGCACTGGCGATTAGACTGCACCCAAATAGGCCACACATGAAGGATTGAACAGTGGCCCTTACAAAGTGTATAGTCCTTGCAAAGTTTAAGTTTCTATATTGAGAAATGGCTGAAAATACCATCAAGAAGCTCGAGGAACAGCTCAATTGTGCCATCTGTCTGGACACCTATACTGATCCTAAGCTTCTCCAGTGCTTTCATATCTATTGCAGGAAGTGCCTTGTGAAACTCGTGGTCAGAGACCAGCAGGGACAACTCACCCTAGCTTGCCCAACCTGTCGTCAGGCCACACCTGTTCCAGCCAATGGAGTGTCAGGTCTCCAGTCAGCATTTCAAGTCAACCACTTTCTAGAGATCTTGGAAGAGCACAAGAAGGCTAAAGATACAACAGCCAGTCAGGAGGGGGAAAAGACTGTTGTGACACGCCCCAGTCATCCAAAGAAGGTGATTACTAACTGCTTTGAACATATAAAGAAAGAACGAGAGCTTTACTGTGAGACGTGTGGTGACCTGATCTGTTTTGAATGTGTCACTAAATGGGGCGGGCATCATAATCACGACTACCATGCATTGGACAAGGCATTTGAGATCTACAAGGGAGAAATAACTCCATCATTTGAGCCACTGGAGAGGAAATTGGAGGCTGTTAAGAAGGCACTGACACAGTTGGATAAGTGTCACACAGATTTAGCTGACCAGCAAGCAGCTATTGAAGCTAATATACACGACAGCATTGGACGACTCCATGAAGTCCTTGAAGTTAGGAGGACTGAACTGATCGGTCAATTACATGAAAAAATTCAAAAGAAGTTGAAAATTCTTGCAGTTCAGAGGGACGAGATTGAAACCATCCAGGCACAACTGAGCAGCTGTCTCGACTTTACAAGGGAGAGTCTGAAGACGAGCAATCGGGAAGAGGTACTGATAATGAAGATAAACATTGTGAACCAAGTGAATGAACTGACCACACCTTTCCCACCAGATGTACTGGTGCTGAACACTGAAGCTGATTTGAAATTTCTAGCCTCACCCAATATCACTGACAAATGTCAAACCTATGGACAGATATTCTCATCAGAATCCTCTGATCCATCGAAATGCCAGGTCACTGGTAAGGATTTGGAGGTAGCACTGGTTGGAGAGAAGTCTACAGCTGCTTTGCAAGTCATCAATTTCAAGGGCCAACCATGTGATGAGTCGATCAAGTCATTGCAGTGTGAGCTTTCTTCAGATGAAACTGGTGCAAGAGTGACATGCAGCGTAGAGAGAATGGAACAAGGCCAGTACAGGATCAGCTACCAACCCACCATCAGAGGAAGGCACCAACTACACATCAAAGTCGAAGACCAACACATCAGAGGAAGTCCATTCGATGTTATGGTGAAGTTGCCACTTGAAAGGCTTGGTACTCCAATCCGAACTATTGATGGGGTGCGATCGCCTCGAGGAGTGGTAGTCAGCCAGAAGGGGGAGATGGTTGTTACAGAGGCTGATAAATTTATGGTCTCTTTCTTTAGTGCTGATGGAGAAAGGCTTCAATCATTTGGCTCACGTGGCTCTGGCCAAGGAGAGTTTGAGCATCCTTGGGGAATAGCAATAGATGATGACGGGAATATTCTTGTGGCAGATCGTGACAATCATTGCATACAGAAGTTCACAGCAAGTGGCCAGTTCCTCTCTGCGGTTGGTAAAAGAGGTAATGGACCTCTGCAATTCAATAAGCCTAAGGAAATAGCATTCAACACTGTGAACAAGAAGGTGTATGTGGTGGATGATTCAAATAATCGTGTTCAGGTTTTGAACTCTGACCTCACTTTTTTCAGCAAATTTGGCAATATGGGCAGTGGTAAGGGACAGTTTGACTCTCCACTTGGTATAGCCTGTGATACCGCTGGGAATGTTTATGTGGCAGATGCTTATAACCATCGTATCCAAGTCTTCACGAGCGAAGGGCGGTTCTTGCGAACATTTGGGAAGTATGGACTTGGCAGGGAGGACCTGAACTATCCATTTGGCATCGTTATAGACGCTAGTGATGTGGTGTATGTAAGTGAGGGAGTAGATTATCGAGTGTCTATGTTCACCTCTGAGGGTCATTTCTTGACCTCATTTGGTGGGTATGGGAAAGGTCCAGGGAAATTAGAGTGCCCTTGTGGACTAGCAGTGGATAGTAGTGGTGATGTGTATGTCTGTGACTGTAGTAACAATCGTATTCAAGTATTTTGAGCCCTTGAAATTAATTTCATGTACTTTAATGAAATGTTCTTACTCTATATTATATGATTTTCAATTACAAAGGAAAGAAATACCATATTCTTCACTCATGATATTTTGTATGGCCTATTCATTGAGTTATATTCATAGACCATCTGCACCTTGATAGCACACCACATCTAATAGCTAGAGTATACCAACCTTTCAAGAACACTTGGAGATTGTTTGCCATTGCCACCCACCTTGTACCTACAAGAATGTACAACATCTCTCACACTTGTAGATAAGACATATCATATTGCGATAGTGGAATTGGATAGTGCCAAGATCCAGTGGTTGGAATGTTGAAGTAGTATTTGCTGGCAAGAAGCAGTATAGTAGTAGCTATAGCTGTTATTTTATTGCAAATTCTTCAGGATGATAGCCAGCATATGATATCCATAATTTCTCGTGTCATCCAAGCCTTCTTCTGAAATTAACAAGTAGGTCTGATTTCTTTAGGCATCTAGGAGTTTCTGAACGCCATTATTACGAAACTCTTTCTTACCAGCAGCAGGCTCAAAAATGCTACTCTAATTAGTGAATGTCTAAGGCAGCTATTCAGATTGCAAAGGCAAGATATCGTGTAATAACCCCCCAAAAATAGCGAATGCGCGACCATCCTCAGACCTTCTTGCTGCCGACTAATACCAAGACATGTTTACTAAGTGTTCCTCGCTCATCAGAGTAAATAAGAACTTCATGAGTGGTACATGATTGCATGCTCCAAGAACATCTTGAATTGATAGAAAAGGCAAAATAAAGGCTGAGTGTCTTGGGAAATATAATAGGTTCTAGGGGGTGGGAAAAGCGAGTGTTAAGAAACTTCAAGTGAATCAGGTGATGTGTCTGGCTGTCTGGGGAGACGTTACAAGAAAGATTTCATAACCACTCTAGAGACATATGGAACATGGATGAATTTGGCAAGCTCTGCCTAAGAGTTTGGTCAGTGGGGTAAACAATGTTGTCAGAAAAATAAGAAGAGGATTAGCCTCTTTATTGTCCCTTTTTCTGGGTGAGATGAATGCACTCTGTTAGCTGGAGCATTGGGCTCGTACATATAGAGAGCACTGTCTCCTTGTTCTTCGAAACTTTGCCAACGGTGAACCTACTTAATCAATTCTATCTTCTTTTTCAGTAGCAAGTAATTTCTGTAATTTCTCTTCTTGAGATGCCATACTGCCATTTTCTGCTAGCTAATATCAAGTCATGGCAAGTCAAGTGGTGAACAGCAGCGCTCCAAGTTTGGAGAAGGACTCGTATATAAGAGGATATTAAGTATCAGCAGTGCAAGAGGTGATGAAGCAGGACCAAATGATTGCAAAGATGTGAATGTCGTCGCAATAATTTTACTTCAATAGTTGGTCATGTTCCTTATAACTTGGCTCCAGCCTGTCGCACTTTTTAAAGCGTGAAGTGAATAAGGCATTCGTAGCAGTAACTGGCTGGATATGGACTAGAAATCCCACGTAAATACCACCTTTAAGACCAAAACCATATACAGAAATGATGAAAGGAATTATGGACAGTTCAGTTGTCTAATTTTTTATAGCTAGCTAGCTAGAGGTGGTGTGGCATTGTGGGTGTGGTTTAGTTTTGGTAAGGGGTTATCAAGTATGCAATTCGTGTATGAACAACGTGAATCTTCACTACTCGCAGAATTCCAGTCTATAATTATATAAGCTCCACTGGCAAGTTCTGCTGCTCTAGTTAGACCAAAGTAGTTAAGTATGAAGGTAGCCTTATATGATGTCTAAAACAGGTTTTTAAAAATGTTTGGTATGTATAACAGATACCAAGTAGAGAGTGCTGTTTGGTTATGTCATCATGTAACAATTTTGGTAAAGAGGTTGTCATGCAAATAGCATAAATTCTAGGATAATATTAGTGAGTAGCTATAATATTGTGGTCCACTGAAAATGGAGTTGTCATGATTATATGTATAGGTAGTACTTAGTTCAAAATATCAACAAAGGTTGTTCAAATTGCCATGATCTGTGTTCAACAGTTATCTATGGATATAGTTCAAAGTATCAGCAATGATCCGTGGATATATCAATAGCTTTTTATCAATTTATAATTAGGTTATAACTTACTCTCTTTGTTGAAGGTTTCATATCTTGGACAGAGGCGTGTGGCTGCTCCCACTTGCAGCATGAGATGGGATCTGACTCAGTGGACTTCAGTGAACTTGCTAACAGCCTGCGAGTGATGCTGGAGTGTGGAGCAAGAAACTGGACCATGGATGACATCATTAGCATCATTGATGAACTCACTAGTGAGTGCATGGAGTGTTCCAGGAATACCTCGTGATCAACCCTATAATGCATAATTTGAACACTTTTCTGTTCTTCTGTTGGTTGTGTAGCTTGAGTAAAGCAATTTACACACTGTTGCAAGTAGATGTCATTTGGTGAGAATTTCACACCATTAGTGTTATTCTCACAATTGTCTACCAATGGTGATGACTGTACTCTGACTGCATTTTTCCCCCTTCCAACTAGCAATATCGCTAGGTTAGCATTTCACACCTTTCATTATAATGGGACAAGCAACCTGCAATGGACAGTACAGATTATTGGTTACAACTTTACGCATACTGTATTATGATTTCCACTGAATTTTATGTTTGGTCCCCCAGTCAATTTCATATAATTATTTAACTTTGCAGCAACACCAAATGGCTGGTGTTTGGAAAATGTTGCTCAGTTACTGATTTTATGTGGCAATGACATCAGTAAAGGAGTGCTGGGATGCAAGGCTGCTAACGGTCATGTCGAAGAGCTGGTAGTCATCTGTTTCTACTTGGGTAATGCATGTGCAATGAAGGATAACATCACAGAAGGAGGCAATGAGCAGAATATTAGGTACACAACTAAGTACATGTTGTAGTAATAATCGTGTGACACTGGACATGCAGCTGAAATTTGGTGTATAGAGATAGTTAAACTGTTTAAAAATGCATGACAGAAGTATGGGACTACTTCAGAAACAGTATATGTTACTAGTAATGGGCAACTACAAGAGGCTGGTGATAACATTGAAAATGGGAGTGGTTCCATAAAATCATCTCTGTTGTACAGAGGTTTTAGGGAATCTTGCAAAATGCTGAGCGTGGATTCTCATGCATGCTCAACTTTTGAGCCTCGAAAATCTCACCGGAGAAGGTGAATGGCATGCTAAGCCTAATAGGTTAGAACAGTCACTAGCTAGCTCTTCAAAGCTTACTTCTCTAAAGTCCTTTCCAAATCTGAGCGCAATTTCAAAAATTCCAAGTAGTGTGCATGCGTAGTAGTCAGAAGCCTTACGACCAATTTTTGCAAGATTCCCTAAAACTTCTGTATATTATACTGCTACAGTTATTAATCTTGATATTCCAGGTGGTTCTTGGATGTTGTTAAAAGCACAATAAACTTATTGCCAAACAGCATCAACAAGCCTCAATTTCTATCCAACCTGATGAGCAAGTGGCAGGACTATTTGACAGCTCTATTTGAGGACTGTGCACCTGATGATGCAGAGGCTGATGAAATCCAAGTGGAGTTTCTGAGCACTCTTGGAAATTTCACTAAACTCTCATCATTTCTACTCCAGTCAGTACTCAACCAATCATGATTCATGACAATTATCAAAATTATTATCATCAAATTTCATCATCATGCATACTTCATCAGTCAATATGTTTCAAAAGTCGGCTTACATATACCGTCAGATACACAGCTGAATAACTTGAGACCAAGCCTTTTGTCATTTGTAAAGAGGTTGGTTATTTTGAGTGGCTACAAGAGTACTTTTACCTTCATTGAGCTTTCTGAGTGTCCTTTATCGTAGTTAGCGCATTGTGCATGGTAGAATCACTATGAAAAATAAGAAATTTTCCTTGTGTTTTCTGAACTAGCTAGTGTATTTTTGTAGGAAAGAAGTAATTATTTCATGACAATTGAATAGGAAACATGGAAACTTGCTGTGTGCCCTTGTGTATCCTATGAATTTCTTTATCAGGTTTCCAGGCTAGGATATAGCTATCTCCATGGAATTTTTTTTATAGTGAATCTAACGGTAACCTCATGCATTAGCTATAATTATTTGCTGTATGGAGCTGGGCCTTTGGCAACCACAGTGAAAGATGCTCATCAGTCAGGTGTAGGAAATGAAAGCCCAAACTTGCATGATTAGTCGCAAGTTGGGGACTCAGAGGAGTTGTACAAGTGAAACTATTCTAAAGTGAATTTTGTCTTGCCAAAAGCCAAAGCTTAATCTATAGCTATAGGTACTAAGATGGGAGGGAAGGACAAAGCCTGAAAGAGCAGAAACGTTAGATTAGCTACATTATTTTTCTATGCTATGTCATTTTCCTACTTGACAAAATCCTTTGACAACATCTAGATTATACATGATCTCTTTCTCAGAAATGGGCAAGATCTTGTCCAGCAAAAATCATGTAAGGTAAGGCGGGAAAATACGAGGGTGACACTAAAAAAAAATTGTGATATTCCAGTCGGAAAAATAGAGTAGGATTGTGTAATTGCGCATGCCCCGCCTTACCTTACAACCATTTAACCTCATATTGAATGTGCACCCTAGTGAGATTGGTAGCTATATTTTTCCTACCTAGCTAATGCTTCACCTGAATACCTGGTACCTTTAGGTCGATCCTGTAGCAATGCATGGGCGGGTCATAATGCTCTCATGCACTGCCCATGCCCAATAAGACGGTTCTACCCCAGTTCTATCCCCACGTGTACCAGGGGGCCTGGTACCTATTAATATTGTACACAAACTCAGTATGACCAATAAAAATTAATATCTAGTGTAGTCTAAGTGAGGAAGCTGTACACAAATCAGATCTTACTAAGTGAGTACATGTCAACCTGTAGTTATTGATTAATTGGTCTTCCATTCACTTGTTTGTATGCCACATTGCCACCCATCTCAAATACTTCGACCATACTGTCATCCCCTTTACTACTGGACCGGGTATTGCAGCCTATTTCAGGTTGTGCTGGTTTATAATTAACTCCTGCCACAACAGTAGGTCCCACAGTCGGAATTGCATATCCAGCCGAATCTACATCAATTCGCACATCAAAACTTGCTTGAACTTTTTTTTTTTGATGGCATTTCTATAATAGTTGATTCAACTCTCGTGCTTGCTGTATTTTTTCTGGCCTTCATTAGAATCTCGATATTTCTTTTCATCTTCTTTATTTTCATTGAGATGATGCATATGACCCCAAAGACTCCAATTGAGCACATCAGAAAGATGAATGATAGAGATACCAGGGATGTCCCAGCCAACAAAGTAGGCGATCCTTGTTGATTAGTATCCATTATCTTTCAAGTACTCTATTCTATGTAGCTGAAAATTAGAGTATTGTACTGACTTCAGTAGGACTAGCTTTCTTGAAACGATGACTTCAGTGAGGACTAACTTTCTTGAAACGATGACTTCAGTGGGGACTAACTTTCTTGAAACGATGACTTCAGTAGGACTAACTTCCAACGGCCTCAAGTAAACAGTTGTTACAGGCCTGTAGGAAGCAAAATTTTAATGGTCAGGCCAGGATATGGGTGTGGTCAAGTGAAATGGGTGTGGCTACACAATAATACTCACTAGGGCTACATAAATTATGATGGTGAACATTTTTATAGGTAGAATTTGAGCAGTGACTGGCAACTTGCTGATTCCCTTTTGACATGCATGACATGATGAATAACATGCACCAAGGGTGCATTGAGTCACAAAGTGGTGAGAGGGCCAATGCTCTATACATAATGGCATAGTATAAATGTTAAATAGCTGCAATATAGAACATGGAAGCCAAGGTCGGAATGTGTGTTAATATTAGATTCCCATTCCACCAATCCGCTGAATCTAGACACCCAAGCTGAATAATGTGCTGGATGATCTTGATAAGGTATGCCCTCTGAAGCATTCCACCATTCCAGTATCCCATTTCACAATTCCATTCCACTAGTCCATTCCACTGAATCAAGACACCCCCTAGATGTTGCTAAGTCAATGCCGACTGGCTGCAGCAGCTGTGTAGCTACGTGTTATTCATCGTGTCATCCATGTCAAAATGGAATCAGCAAAACATTATTTTATTTTAGTTAAAATGCTGACTTAGATGTTGCAGCTGTGTGCATGTTATTCATCATGTGACTCATGTCATGCATGTTGAAATGGCATCTTTTATAATTAGTTAAAATGCTGTTACTAAGTCAATGCTGACTGGCTGCAGCAGCTGTGCACATGCAAGGGCATCAAGCCACGAAGCAGCAAGAGGGCATGCAACTAGTGTAGACTCTGAAATATAAATGGTACTATTTTAGCTACAGTTTACTAGTAAACAGACGTATGCTGACAGAGCCTACCATGTACTAATGGGTATTAAATCTGTGCAATAATTGTACCAGTTCAGATGCAGGAATCTATAGCTAGCATACATCAGTGTGATGCAGTTAAAGGTGGATGTAGCAGCTTTGTGTTAAACGTAACCATGAAAAAAATTGCTTTTGGTCGGAGTGCACAACACAAGAGGAGACGTGATCATGTTGATCACCTGTTACTATGGATGTTTGCTGAGTAACATATCTACATATCATTTGAAGGTAGATAGTAGGCCTGCCTGGAAACAGTGGAATGGAATACAATGCACAAGAGGAGACATGATCATGTTGACTACTACTATGGATGTTTGCTGAGTAACATATCTACATATCACTTTAAGGTAGCTAGTAGGCCTGTGGATTGGGAACAGTACTGGACTAGAATACTACCAATACTATTGATCTAGCTAGTAGCTAGCCTCGTTCCCAGGCTCTCAGTGAAACGGGAAATGTGGGGGCTCTACTGCAGACCGGATCCCTCACATTCCGGGGGATTTGGATTCCCTCCGTATTTGATGGCAAGGATATGTTCGTGCCCCTGCTCTCAAGGGATCTCCGCAAAGAAGATCTGGCCAGCTCTTTGAAGCTAGTAATGTTTGCAATTGCCTTCTCCAAGGAAACTATTCTCCTCTTGCAAGCTTAACAGGTGTGTGATGGGAAGGGGTCATCTGGAGCTAGCTCAGGGACATCCAGGAGTTTGTTGATCCTAAAAGCCCACTTCTATGATAATCCAGAACTGCTGAACAAGGCAATGGCTGCACTCTGCTCACACAAGCGACATGCAATTTCGTACTACGCGCGTTTGTACTAATTGTGACGTTTACTTAATAATTACATCATCAATCGTGTTATGAATATAATTATGTGGTCAAAATTTACACGCCCGTGCGTGCAGTAGAAACCAGGCTCTCCTTTCCGCCCCCACATTTTCCGTTTCACTGAGAGCCTGGGAACGAGGCTAGCTAGTAGCTAGCTAGCTATTAGGCCCAGTTAACCTACAATTCATTTTTTCAATGTTAACAAACATGCCCATACCAATAATTATTTATTGCTCCTCAAATCATGTCATTTTTTGAGTATATATCTAGAAGCATTGAGCAATATCTGAGAATTATAGTTTATAGCTACAGTATCAGATGGTAATATGTAATGTGGATGTGGGATTCAGCATATGACAGATACAATACTCAAGAGTTGCATGATCTTACAAGTTCTATATTGAGGTTTCAGTAATAATAATCACTCGCCAGCATTATTTATCCGGGCCTACTAGCTACCTTCAAGTGATATGTAGATATATATTTTCATTACTCAGCAAACATCCTCAGGGAACTATAGTAGTAACAGGTGATTAACATGATCACGTCTCCTCTTGTGTTGTGCACTCCAACCCTCTGTGTGATAGGCAATTTTTTCATGGTTATATGTTTAACACAAAGCTGCTACATCTACCTTTAACTGCATCACACTGATGTATGTTATAGATTCCTGCATCTGAATTGGTACAATTGTTGCTAGCAATCACAGATTTAATACCCATGCAATATAAAACATGGAAGCCAAGGTCGGAACATGTGTTAATAATCGAAATCTCAGATTCCAGTATTCCATTCCATTCCATCAATCCAGACACCCACATCTAGGTCAACATTTTTAGTATAATTGATACTGAAAGAAAAGATGCCTGAAGCTTGAGCCTGAGTCTGAAGCTTCTAGCACTAGCAGTAATGTTATGTCTTTTGAGTATATCAAGCTCAGTAGATACCAAAGCATTATGGGCATACAGTGTGCTTGAGAATTTGAGAATAGCATTTATAGTTGAGTGAGCCCTGTAACGCTCACTTAGGGGTATCTGGTCAAAGGATTAAAAGTGGTCAGGCCATGGCCTGACTGGCCTGACCGGTTGCTACGGGCCTGTGTTATACTGAATGTAATATGTAGAAATGTATGTCTCTATAGAATAATGAGCTATAGCTATTATAAATTTCCTAAAATGAATGTTGTTTTTGAAAGTCGTATCAATTGTTATGCATAACAGTAGATACCTATAGTTGGGAATTTAGCAATAATAATTTACAACCAGTATATACTAAATGCAGGGTGGGCCACCCTATTTGGATGAAGAACCTTCGTGGACTGGGTCTAGGACATAATTGAATATTCTCGTGAATATACTTAACTAGGGGAGACTATGAAATGATCATCCCTTTCCATTTCACAGAAATGATTTTTCCCTTGTTGATAGTACTGTTTCTTTTGGAAGGGGGCAAGGGGAGCATTTGTTACTTAGAGTATATATACTAGCATACAACTAGTCTCCTAGACTATCCATACACATTTTCTCTATAAATTTTTGTTAGTGAATCATTAAGTTCGATAAAGATTTTTTTTCTCCTGTTCAGTTTCATAAGTAGCTATCTGTGAGAAAGATGTATAGTGATTAGCTAGTAGAGAGATCTAAATGTACTTTCAGTGTAAACACATCAAAGAATGTATTAAACCTGCTGGTCATATTATACACAAATCAATGATTCAGCAAAACGGTCCTACTTCATAACTTCATGAACCCAGATTTGCCCCTCCCTCTTCGCACGAAACCCTGAAAGACCTTTCAACATCATTTGAAACTGCTGTATCAAGCATGAAACGGCCACCAATGCTTGAATCCAGCATCTGAAATTGCTTTTTGTCAATTACAGCTTTGCTTCAGCTTTATTTCTTTGCATTTGGCAGTTGAGATAATACAAACAATGACAAAGACTGCAGCTGTAGGAGAGCACAGTAGGAAGATTCCAGAAAATGGTACCCAAGACAGCCCCCAAGAAACTAGGAGGCAATTTCTAAAGGTATTACCTTGCTACATGCGTAGGAGTACTGAAGAAGATTAATCACTGTGGTTTATGCTGTGCGTGTAGAAAGATAACATTTTTTAGTTGTAGCTATTATAGGAACAAGGATACTGGTCATCATTGTAGGTACAGTGTATATCCACATAGATGACATAATGGCTTATTTGATTATAGAACACAATTATCTTTCAATATCTGCTGGAATAGCAAATCAGCTTAGATAGGTGCTATTGTGATCCATGCCGTATGGTAGCTCAACTCATAGCAACCCCAATTCTCTCTGACCCATGACTAATCCACATACAATGTAAACTTTTGATACGAACATTCTCTTTTGAAGTGTTTATTGTCGATTGTGCATGTGTTGCTCATACGCCACATTTGTATCCATTTCAAATGCTGCACCATCGGCTTGGGCCTTGCTTACTGCTCGTGTGCATAATGTTGGCATTGAAGTATCAGCAACTTCTGAAATCAATTTCTGTCTTGGTTGAACATCAGTTGAAATGGTTTCATCTAAATTTGGTATGACATAGTCATCAATATCTGAGCGCTCGTTATCCACATTAGAATAACTGCCAGACTCAGCTTTTGAAGTCAAAATAGGAGTGTTTTCGGATGTGACTCGCTCGATATTCACATCCACATCAGAATAACTGTGGTGTTCCAAACTGGCTCCGGACTCAGCTTTTGAATTCAAAATAGCAGTGTTTCTAGACGTTGCTCGCTCAGCTTGAATTTTACCTCTATGATGTTTCTTTCCATATCATGTAGTTTGACTCCCATGATGAACACAATTCCAAGAACTCCAACAGCACATGCCAAAAAAAAAAGAATGATAAAGCCAGAGAGATCATCATCACCAATCTAGTGGATGATTCTGCCTGATACATTCAGCCATCATTTTGCAATGTAGCTACACTCTACACTGTAAAAAGTCAGTTGTTATTCTTGTCAGGTACACTGGTTGTTCTACGTTAAATGATAACCTTTCACCCTCATATGCAAATGTATCAGAGAGTGCGGTAGCACTCTCTCACTCTCTATGTAGGATTAGTACGGAATGGGCGTGGCTTCTCTCATTAGAACAATACAAACTAGACTCTCTGTATCTCTTCTATTCTTGCTACAGGCTCAACTAAACTTCTTACATCTGGAAAACAATGCAGAAGATGATGATATGACCGCTCAAACTCCTCCAGAACAGTGTCAACGATCGGCACCAGCCACCGCCTAAATCTAAAATTTTTATGATTCGTTCATCATCTTCTTTGACGGCCGTAACTCCATGATCCTTTCACATACGATAATGAAATTCATGTCAACTTGTGCAGTTATAACCAATGTGCTTTTACCATCGTTATATCCACAGTTTCCCTTCAAAACATACAGGGGTGGAGACGTTACTGAAAAGTGGAGGGGGGCAGAGATTTTTCGCGAAGCGCGCCATCTAGGGGGGTCTGAGGGCATGCCCCCCCAGGAAATTTTTGGATCTGATTCTAAGACCAGAAATTTCAAGTGTTGAGTAGCTAGGAGTGTTTGGGAACCAAAAGAATGATTATTGACCAATATCAGTAAAACACAAAGTCTGTTAGTGACAAGAATGTTAATAGCTAATAATATCATGCATATCACATAAAGTGGGGGGCCGGGGGGGGGGGCATGGCCCCCTCACTTTCAAAAGTGGCCCCCCCCCCCCCAGTTCTCCATCACTGAAAGAGGGCCTAAGGGGACAAGGCTAGCCGAGAGTGATTAAAACTGGGTGTGGTTCATTAAAAGTGGGTGTGGTCAAGCAAAATATTTTGCGCGCATCTCTTAGAACCCCACTGCACTTCTAGATTCGCCTCTGATTAGTAGCTAATGATTCACTAATGTACGTATATTCATTATAGCCTATAGTCTCCAGATATCATTATTCATTGAGGCATTGAGGTATTCATAAGGTATGTAATTGAGGTCAGAACAGTACTGAAGCCCTTACAAAGTGCAGTCCTTGCAAAGTATAAGCTTTATAATTATTGAGAAATGGCTGAAAATACCATCAAGAAACTCGAGGGACAGCTTAACTGTGCCATCTGTCTGGACACCTATACTGACCCTAAGCTTCTCAAGTGCTTCCATGTCTACTGCAGGCAATGCCTTGTGAAACTCGTGGTCAGAGACCAGCAGAGACAACTCATCCTGACTTGCCCAACCTGTCGTCAGGCAACACCTGTTCCAGCCAATGGAGTGACCGGCCTCCAGTCAGCATTTCAAATCAACCACCTTCTAGAGATCTTGGAAGACCATAAGAAGGCTAAAGATACAGCAGCCAGTCAGGAGGGGGCAAAGAGTGTCGTGACACGTCCCATTCCTTCAAAGAAGGTCATTGCTAACTGTTTTGATCATAAAGATAAAGAACGAGAGCTTTACTGTGAGACGTGTGGTGACCTGATCTGTTTTAAATGCGCTATTAAAGGAGGCAAGCATATCAATCACAACTACTTCCCTCTTGATGAGGCATTTGAGAGGTATAAAGGAGAAATAACTCAATCACTTGAGCCACTGGAGAGGAAATTGGAGACTGCTAAGAAGGCACTGACACACTTGAATAAGTGCAGCACAGATCTAGCTGACCAGAAAGCAGCTATTGAAGCTAACATACACGACAACATTGGACGACTGCATGAAGTCCTTGAAGTTAGGAGGACTGAGTTGATCGGTCAGCTACAGGAAACAGTTAAAAAAAAGTCAAAAAATCTTGCAATTCAGAGGGACGAGATTGAAACCACCCAGGCCCAGCTGAGCAACTGTCTCGACTTTACGAGGGAGAGCCTGAAAACGAGCAATCAGAAAGAGATACTGATGATGAAGACGAATATTGTGAACCAAGTGAAAGAGCTGACTACACCTTTCCCGCCAGATGTACTGGTGCTGAACACTGAAGCTGATGTGAACTTTCTAGCCTCACCAGATATCACTGACAAGTGTCGAACCTATGGACAAATATTCCTCCTGAAATGTCAGGCCACAGGTAAGGGTTTTGAGGTAGCACTGGTTGGAGAGAAGTCTACAGCTGTTATGCAAGCCTTCAATTTAAAGGGCCAACCATGTGTTGAGTCTATCAAGTCATTACAGTGTGAGCTTTTATCTGAGGTGACTGGTGCCAGATTGAGAGGCAGTGTAGAGATCGTGGAACAAGGCCAGTACAGGATCAGCTACCAACCCACCATCAGAGGGAGGCACCAGCTATGCATCAAAGTTGAGGACCAGCATATCATAGGAAGTCCATTCAACGTTATGGTGAAGTTGCCACTTGAAAAGCTTGGTATTCCAATCCGAACTATTGATTGGTTGCAATTGCCTCGAGGAGTGGTAGTCAACCTGAAGGGAGAGATGGTGGTTACAGAGGGTGATAATAGTATGATCTCTGTCTTGAGTAATGATGGAAAAAGGCTTAGATCATTTGGCTCACATGGTTCTGGTCAGGGACAGTTTGAGCATCCTTGGGGAATAGCAATAGATGGTGATGGGAATGTGCTTGTGGCAGATAGTGGCAATCATTGCATACAGAAGTTCACAGAAAGCGGCAGGTTCCTCTCTGTAGTAGGTAATAGAGGTGATGGACCTCTGCAATTCAATGAGCCTCGGGAAATAGCATTCAACACTGTTAACAAGAAAGTGTATGTGGTGGAAGATATGAATAATCGTGTTCAAGTTTTGAACCCTGACCTCACTTTTTTCAGCAATTTCGGCAATAAGGGTAGTGGTAAGGGACAGTTCGACTCTCCATGTGGTATAGCCTGTGACAGCAATGGGAATGTGTATGTGGCAGATACCAATAATCGTCGTGTCCAAGTCTTCAATACTGAAGAGCAGTTCTTGAGAACATTTGGAAAGCATGGACATGGCATGAACTATCCATGTGGTATCACTATAGCTGCTGATGATGTGGTGTATGTCAGCGAGGGAGGTAATAATTATCGAGTATCTGTGTTTACTTCTGAGGGCTGTTTCTTGACTTCATTTGGTGGTTATGGGAAAGGACCAGGAGAGTTTTATTTCCCTTGTGGGTTAGTAGTGGATAGTAATGGTTTTGTGTACGTGTGTGACTCTTGGAACCATCATATTCAAGTATTTTGAAACAGAACCCTACCCTCCTGATTAATTTCATGTAAAGATGTTTTTTTATAAATTTTTGATGTAGCAGTATATTTTTTGAGATATTGTATGAATTTCTGCAAGGAAAAAAAGAAATTGAGATAGCTAAAGCCATATATACGAGGCCATTAAACATAAGTCACACAAACAGTAGCTAGCTCTTGAGAATTAAATGGCTTAAATACCATCAAAGAACAGCTCAATTGTGCCATCTGCTTGGACACCTATGTATAGACCACTTGCCTTTTGGGGTGTGTCCAAAACACAGTAAAACAGGAAAGCTATGGGCTCATTTTTACTTATATTGATCTCTAGACATATAAGCTCTAAAAATTTGAAGCTAATTACTTGCTTTGTATGGTAGTTACAAAGCTAGACTTTACTATGGAGGGCAAAAACTGCCCTACACAGTGAATTGAAGCTTTATAACCACCAACTAGAGCCTTCATTTAACTTCAGCTTTTGCACAAAAAGTGAATTGAAGCTTTATAACCACCAACCAGACTATTTGCCATGAATTGTAGCACAATAGTTGTTTTCATGGATTTCCTTAATTATCTTCATTCTGCACCACTAGCCTTGGTTTCTTCTTTATTTTTCTTCTGATAATATAATGAAGATGATCAGCATCCAGTGACCATGGTAAAATATTTAGATCTTGCGTAAATCATGCTTTGTTTGTTTGGTTGCGCCCTAGCTCTAGATAGATTCCAAATAATAGTCGAGTAGGAATACTGAGAAGCCATTGCTACAAACCAGGTTACTGTATGCACATGCACCATCTATGAGTTTGAGTATGTGTATACGTACTTTAAGGGACCCTATTTCACTAGTAATGTAGATCCTTGAACTAGGGGTCCCCATATCACTCCTACACAATAGAGAGATTTTTTTTTAATTGCTTAACAATACTATGAATAAAGAGGACAATGAAGCAGTTGAAAAGTGAAAGGCAAATGTGAGAACAGTATTGAGGGTCAACAGGCGAAACCTGCAGCCCATACATGCAGATAAAAAGTTATTATGTAAATTAACAAAACAAAAATAAAATGAAATAAAATGAAATAAAAC
This sequence comes from Crambe crambe, assembly GCA_963924555.1. NCBI lineage: Eukaryota > Metazoa > Porifera > Demospongiae > Poecilosclerida > Crambeidae > Crambe > Crambe crambe. Next base: position 5,914,218 of record OZ004582.1, read on the forward strand.
TGGTCTAAAACATAGTGGCAGAGGGATTTTTTGAGCACTTTGCACATGGGCAACAGTAGTGAAAGGAACAAGGTTTGTCTGACTGAAATGATTTTTGAAATATGTTTACCAAGAAACTGATGAGTTGGTGTTTGATCACTTGTGCTGAGAGAGTGAGATCCATGACAGGAAGAGCGTTCCAAAGCCTAGGAAGTCTATTAAAATAAAAATGCCTATTTTTCCCACTAGCTCCGGTGTGAACATAGAATGATACCTGTTACCACCATTTAGTACTTAGCTAGATAGGTTAGCGCTTCTATGCTAAATTCTAGTCTGGATCAAGCCTTGATCTTCAGCCCTTCGCCGCGAAGCACGCGTGCAGCTTGATAACATTTCATTGTAAAGCCCGCAAGGGATACATACAGAGAGAACATAATGTGAAATAACCAGGCTTATGATGTGACATGATACAATGACTTGCTAAAGAGTTGTGTGCAATATTGTTCTAAGTGATAGTGCCTTTTCAAAGGTTTCCTCGCAAGGAGTTGTGAGAAGGTGCAGCAGGTGCTTGAGTTCGCAGCCGAGGTGAACCTTGGTGATGTGGTCCGCAGGAAAGTTGTTCCTGCCGTACTTGTGCCCGCACACGGGACAGGCAAAGTCATCTGTGAACACTGGGATGGTGATAACGCGAAGGACTGTGGCAATTGCCCTGGCGCCTCGAATACCTTGCTCCCTGGCCTCATCCCATAGTCTCATCCAACTAATATCACGGGAGAGAGCAGCAAGGTTCTCACGTGAAGACACTAGGGACCAAATGTGGTCACGATCAGCAGCCTGGAGTTTGTCTTTGACTGCTCTCGAGATGATTTTCAAAATTCTCTTCTTGCTGCAAAATAACTTCTGTCAGATTGGTCTTATAAACCTGCTCCAGGAACTTGCACTGCTGAATCACTAGTGGCTCAGAATCTTTCTCCCTCAGATAGTTGAATACCTCCACACTGATCATGGACGTGCGCATGCGCATTACACATAATAAGGGCGCATTACACCATAGATATAAGATGTTTACGGGATTGGAAACGGATCACGTGCTCTCGTTAGCAACTAACAACCGAGGCGCGTTGACAGCTGAATGACATAGCACTTTTGTCAAAGTTGCTGTTCTGACAAGATCCGTGAGGTAAGACTTATGCCAATGATACTATAATACACTAGGGCATAGATTTACTGTATGAAATAAATTTCAGCTCAGATTTTCAAGTTTATTCCTACAAATACTACTGTAGTGGTTAATGGGACTGTAATCCCTCTCACGCTTGATGGAATCAATTGCTGTTGCCCATTTTCTGATCAAAAGGCATGTAAACTTTAGCTACATGGAATAGTAATGTTGGTTTTTGTATTAGCTGACATATATTGTCTCTAGCATTTGCAAGTGGTGTTAAAACTGTAATCCCTCTCCCAAGAAATAGATTAACAATATTGAAACTGTATTAGTTATTTCAGGGAAAGGATAGAACAGTAAATGGAATTGGTGCATTCGTTTTCTATACAATAGTCATCCTATGGAGATGGCAAGCTTACTATATTTCCCTAATATCCATAGGGTCCACAGGACAGCTGACTGAGCCGAATTCTTGAGGTGGATGGTGTCAAAACCCAACAGCCAAAAGCTGGAAGTATTGCAATAATGTTGATGAGGGAGAACTGAGCAGAAACTGGCGGATAACTTTGGGGCAAAATTATCTAGCTATAATAATAATGAATTTATGTCTAATTTTAATACCAAAAGTCATTCTGGCCTTTCTTTCAAATCAATCACATAAAATTAATGTATAATGAGCAATGATAGGTACTCATAGTTATAATTACAAGGAAAAAAGTTATGAATAATTAATAACTTCCTTCCTCAGACTCTCCAACTTCAACTCTCTGACTCTTCACTTCTTCAATACCTTCCCCTTAGCTTACTTGTACTATTCTGTGAGCTGTAGGGGCAGAATATCACTTTAACTGCCTTGAAAGGAGTGAATATTGATCTCTTTTCACAACGATTAATATAATTAATGCTGCATGCGCGTGCGCATCTGTCAACGCGCCACGGTTGTGCAGTTCATTTAATATTGGGCGTTTCCAATCCCGTAAAACCTCTTATATCTATGATTACACATAATAAGGACGTGTCATAACATTCCAATCGTGTCATAACATTCCAATCATGTCATCGATCGTAATGGCTGATCATGGACGTGCGCATGCGAGACCTGGACATCATATTGGTGGGGCTCGGATTGTTCTCACTGGAGGACGTTGACGAAGGACAGCTCCCCTGGGAGGGGGGAGGGGCCAGATCTCTCGTGGAGGCATGACCCTGTTGGTTCAGGACGGAGGCATCTTGTGGTCTGATTCCCAATGGAGGAAATGTCGATGAAATCAAGCGATTATTGAAAGAGGAGAAGGCAAAGAACCCCAAACGCATTCCTTACTTTTTCAGTGAATTAAAATACATCACTAGTTCTCGAGTACTAGGTTAGTGAACATGAAGAGGAGAGCGAAGAGAGCAAGAGTTATATCAGTGTCCTTTTGCCATGTCTAAAAGAGGGAAGCGAAACAGTCAGTGCACGTGCTATTAAGGCTACTAGTACAGTATTAGTATTCATTTGAAAGAAGACATAATTGGAATGGAAAGAGTCTTAGATATACCATTTATATACAACAACAACAACAACAACAACAACAACAACATTATAATTTTTGTGCAACTTCAGTGATAGAATGGGATACTTAATGATTATGAAAACAATAATAATCTTAATAATCAGACATAGCTACCTCACAAAGAAATGGTAGTGCAGGTTTTGAATACATATAGAGCAGGTAATCCTAACTAGTAATCCTACCAGTTCATTGTTTGCTATAGTGCTGCAGACAAAATGTCATCTTGCAGTGAGCATCTCTCCTACGACAGTCCATGAGTTGGTCACTCTGTCATAACAATGAACGGTTCCTTTTGGTTGAAGGCATGAGAGATAATTTAAGTACCCTTAGAAATCGAAGCATCTTAAGTACTGAGGGGGAATGCAAATCAAGCGTGTCTTCGTGAGTAGTGAGTAGTGTATTAGCAGTATTTTAAAAGCTATTATACTGTAGCTGAGTAGTAGTCTTTGACCTCATTACATTTGTTTGCGCATGAGCACTAATTGATATCGTCGTCGTGACATCACGTGATACAACCAACAAAGACGAGCCACGCCCTAGTTTTGTGAGTCATGGCTTCTCAATTGAAAGAGCTCACTTACGGCTCCGTTGAGATCTATATTGATGATATTCTTGGCATCGGCTCTTACGGAAAGGTCTGCAGGGCCAAGTGTGGTCAGTTACCTTGTGCTGCCAAGCTTCTCCATGACACTCTCTTCCAGGACAATGACCCAGGGACTCACAACCTGACCATGAAGTTCCTGCAAGAGTGCCGGTTCCTCATCTCCATTAAACATCCAAACATTGTGCAGTGTCTAGGCAATATCAGAGATCCTGAATCGAGAAGGCCAGTTCTCCTGATGGAGCTGATGGACGAGAGTCTGACCAAATTCTTAGAGAGATCCACCACTTTTGTTCCTTACCATATCCAAGTCAACATCTGCTACGATGTGGCACTCGCCCTAGCCTACCTCCACTCCAATGGCATCATCCACCGAGACCTCTCCAGCAACAATGTCCTGCTGATCAGTGCTGGTGGAAGAGCAAAGGTTACCGACTTTGGGATGTCCAAGTTCGTGGACATGAACCCTCGAATGACCCCGTTAACCCAGTGTCCAGGAACCGCAGCCTACATGCCTCCAGAGGCACTGACGGCACCACCTCACTACTCCAGTAAAATGGACTGCTTCTCTCTCGGAGTGCTGACTATTCAGGTTGAAACAAGGAATTTCCCCGACCCTGGAGATGCCACAACTGTGATAAAAGATGCAAGATTCCCAACAGGACATGCTTTTGTATTTATCCCAGAAGCCGAACGCCGAAAGAAGGATATCGACTTGATAGCACCCGATCACCCCCTCCTGCCCGTCATCCTTCAATGTATCAAGGACGAAGAGGGGGAAAGACCATCGGCCGATGAGCTGTGTGAGCAACTAGCCTCACTGAAGAGGGAGTCAAGGTACACACACAGTGTGGAGCAGACTAGGGACCAGATCTCACAAGCACAGACACTGCAACTGTTGTTGGAGAAGAAAGATGAAGATCATCAACAAGAGTTAGCCTCGAAAGAAAGAGAAAAACAAGAATTAGAGAGAAAAAATGAAGAATTGGAGAGAGGATATCAGCAAAAATTAATGAAAAAGACAGAAGAGCATCAGCAAGAATTAGAGAGGAATGAACAAGAGATTAAAGAGCTTCGACAAGAGTTACGAAAAAAAGGTGAAGAATTACAAGAAGAGTTGGCCAGAAAAGAGGAACTCGCTGCAAAAATTGAAAATAAACTACAGATCACTGAAGATGCTGATTTGCAGCATCTAACTAGTAAACCATTATCTGCAGTCAGCAGTGTTCCTGTAAGTTTGTACAGTATGATAGCTATAGCAAATTCATTGGTACATGCAGTGGGTAATAAGAGTTAATTCACAAAAACAAACTTCAACACTTAACCCAATGAATATTTTGTACAATACATGGTAATTGCATGATATTATTGTATTAAAGCACTAAATTCCTAGAGTTATAGCTACTTATTTTCATTTTCAGCTAATGGAAGTTGTAGCTGTAATTAGATCCAAGTTGAATATACACTAACATTGTATTTTAATTGGAGTAGATTGTGCTTTGATGCATTCATAGGAATTGACCTTCCTTATGATTTAAGAATACTGTAGTTCAGTCATGAATTTCATTTTCTTTAGATAACTGAAGCTCAAAAGGAAAAGGAAAGATCTGATCAAATACCAGCTGGACAAATGAAACTATCATGGAGAAAAGGAAAACAAGCACCAGAAACTATGTCATTAGTATGGGGAGCAGCTGTGGTCCATGGAAACACTGCATTCTTCTCTTGTGACTTTAATGTATATTCATACAATATACTTGAAGATGAGTGGACAAAGTTACAACAATGTGAATATCAATACACCAGTCTGGCAATTGTTCACGACACCCTTACAACTGTTGGGGGATGCACTAGTAAACTCACAACAACCAATACCCTCCTCAGTCTCTCACAGAGTGGATCAGGATGGAAATGGGGAAAAGGGTTGCCATCGATGACGACAAAACGAGCCCTTTCGGCTACTGTCACCATCACCACCCACCTTATCGTAGCAGCAGGAAAAATGAAATATTTTGGACTTGGTGGTGGCCTATCTTCAGTGGAAGTATTGGATACAGAGACTCTCCAATGGTCCATGGCAAGTGATTTACCTCAAGATATTGCATACCCTCGAGTGACATTATGCAGTGGATATGTTTATCTCTCTGATGGTAACACTGTACTCTCTTGTTCTGTGGAAGGACTCCTCCAGTCCTGTCAACTGCATCCCCACAAGCCTACCTCCATCAACAGCAGTAAGAGTGGCTCTATATGGACTAGACAAGCAGACAGTCCTGTATGGAGATCCAGTCTAGCAACACTAGGAGAACATGTACTAGCTATAGGAGGATGGTCAACAGCAAACATTCACTGTTATGACAGAGCTACTGGTTCATGGAGTGTCATAGGAGAGATGCCCACCCCACGATATAATGCCCTAACTGTTGTCTCCCCTGATAGTGAACTGGTTGTGGTGGGAGGGATAGGTTATGGTATCTGTGACATTACTGAGATTGGACATTTGGTGACATAATTAGCTATGTCCAGTAGCTACTGCTTTGTTTGTTTTGATTGTTTATGAATTTACCAGCTACTGTCTTGAATTAGCATGTGGTCTTACATGATGTATGACACATGATCACGATAAGCAAGATGACCCATATTTTATGATGTTAGGACTAACTACATCATTAAAAACAAGAATCAATAATAATGAGTTAAAACTCCACCAGCTATTTGCTTCAGAGGGTTTCTGTTGCTATGCAACGGGGTAATGTGAGCTGGTATAGCACGACACAACTGGTTTCAGTACAGCAATAAATGTCCATGAATTGAATCTCAACGAGTGTTAACAGATCAGATCACAATGAAGTGAAGAGAGAATCAAAGCATGATACAGCAGTCCACCAACAAATCAATGGAACCCAACAGCTCAATCTGATGGTGAATCAATCAAGCACGAGTGTTGCTAAGCATAATAAGAGATTTAGATAGAGTCAATAAACTGATTTGGATAAAACTAGCTATAGCAGTTAATGAAGACTGAATTAAAAATGTCTGCACATCATTATGCTTCAAGGAGAAAATGACATGACACTTCAATGGCCTTTCCTGTACACCATTTTACTTTATATCTGAGCATGGCATCCATTCATTTTGACAAATTTTATCAACAGCTTCAAATACCAATGGAGGTCATAAATAATACAGTGAACTACCTAGAACACTAAATCTGACATTATACTACTGACATACATACCATTGCAGCTGCCTTTAAGACAGACAAAAATACAATACATCATTATCAGAAAGAAAAGGGTTAAAATACATCACTAGTTCTAGAGTACTAGGTTAGTGAACATGAAGAGGAGAGCGAAGAGAGCAAGAGTTATATCAGTGTCCTTTTGCCATGTCTAAAAGAGGGAAGCAAAACAGTCAGTGCACGTGCTATTAAGGCTACTAGTATTAACAGGTACTAATTTTATTAGCTATAATTTTAGCTAGTTCAAAGTTCAAACTGATTGCTTGAAATACAATTATAACTCTTGAATGGTGAAGGCATGGACCTATGTAGTGTATTGGAATTAATCTGTTCCTAAATTAATACCTTGAAGTCACAAAAAAATTGCTAAATTTTGTACCCGTAAATAATAGAGTTCCCATTACTTATTTTTTCCTTTATCGGAGGTTCTAATAAGTGTTGGAAATTTACCTTTTTTCATTTTCCACCTGTCGATTCGAGACTTTGAACTAAATCTACACAAAGCAAAACAATAGAAACATCAGTGACTCATTCCTATAACATTCTTGCAAAGATGGAAATTTAAAAAAATGCAACATACATTTCAATATCTTGACATCTATCCTTCAATTCTGGCAATTTCTTCTCAAAGAGACCTGCAAATTGAACAAGTGATACAAATAATTCAAATGACAGTGGAAGATGGAAGATTCCTTGCCCCATCTCTATCATGCAGTGTACATACAGTTCTCTCTCTGTTCAATAAAGTGCTCAAACATCTGAGTCATGTGGAAAGCCTCCAAAAACTATGTATAAACACGTAAGAAGAAAATTACACGGATTGTGGGACTTCTTGCAACCACAGAAGCTCGACATCATAATTATACTGGTTTCAAGTTATTCTAGAGATGGCTGTGTGTGGGGTATATTTAAAGAGACTCGCATGTAAGTTACCCCTTACCCATCACCCAAACCTCCTACACTGTGCCACATATGTAAGTACCCTTGGCAAAAGAAAAGAAAGAAAGATAGAATAAAGAGGCAATTATTGTTATCATCTATACATACACATGCATGCGTACCCTTCTTGTGGATTTGGAACTGAATCTCTTGATGTAGTCTGCTCTCTGGAATTCTTTATACCCTGAGACGGGGCGGCTCAATGCATCGTGGTAGTCACCTAATGAGGAAAAGAATTCTATAAAATGCACACTTACTGGGAGGAAAAGGTTTAAAATTTTAATCACTGCCTTAAAAAAACCTTGATGCCTATTGGCTAGCTAGCTAAGAATATAGGTCAAAAGTCAAAACCTCCAACAATAATTTTCATGTTAGTCTCGCGCGGGCCAGACTCTCACATGCAGAAGAGAGAGTCTGGTCAAACTCCTGTACCAACTTTCAGCATAGAAAAATGTGTCACAGTACGTCATGATTCAGTCGAAATAGTGCGAACAAAAAGATGGCTCAAGATTTCTTGAAGCTATTAAAAGAAGGTGGACGTAGGCTTGGCTATTCGATTCTAAAAGTCATACAAATAGAAGCAGTAAGCTCCTTCATGAAGGGACAATCGCTATCGATCGCATGCAGCTAGATAAAGAGGCAGCAATTATCTGCTCGCCAAGTAAAGACTACACACGCGTTCAAATTGATGACGTACCTACGCGTTCTGCGCATGTTATCCACGATTTTCATGGATTTCTAGAACAAAGTTGGTATAAGAGTTTGACCAGACTCTCTCTTCTGCGTGTGAGAGTCTGGCCTGCACGAGACTACATTCATGTATGGAGAGGATGGGCATTAATTGGAATAATATTATCATACATACCATAGAGATATGCGAAGAAGGTCATGAATGTATTGACCACAATCTCGTCAGCCTTGCACGGTTCTTTGCCCCTCTGTGCTATGGAGCGCTTGGAATACTCGGACGAGATGATGGAGGCACTCAACTTCCCTTCCAAGAACTGAAACAGTTTGCTGGGCAGTATCGAAGACTCATCCCCAATCTGCAAAGTGATCAAAATAGAAACTAAAAATAGGTACTTAAGATTATATATATATATATATATATATATATAGGACAAGTTCAAGTTCTATTGTATACAAGTTTTATTCGATTTTTGAAACTAAAAATGCAGGTAACTCTCGATGTTGTTTAGTTTTATTAGCGAATTTTAAGTGTTACCATTCTCCCCTAGCTGCACTTTCAAACAGGGTGCTTAAGTATATTCATGAGAATATAATTCAATTAGTGCCATAGACCCAGCCCACTTTCTTTGAAGTTCTATATCCAAACAGGGTGGCCCGCCCTGCAATTAGTATACTGGTGTGTTACTATTATTCGTCATAGCAGAGGTATGTATTTGAATATTATTAAATCACTGTACACTTTTTTTTTCAAATAAAGAAGTTGTTGGACACCATACCTTATAATACTTATATTAGGTCAGTTGGAAAAATTAATGATCATTGATTGATTAGCAGTGATTTCTAGCTCTGATCAGATATACGTACACATCCGAAGTACAAACAGTATACTAACCTTTCTGATGAATTTTCCTTTGTCTAAGTTGATGACGACTGCTTCTTCCATGTCCATTTCGTCAAAGTGTCGACAGGAGGAGGGGTTTATGCCAATGATGTATGGCAGGGGGGAGCAGACAAAGTCGATCAGGCTGCTAGGCAACACTGGGATAAATACATGCTGCAAAGGAGTGCAAAAAGTGGTAGTGTCATTGTCCATCCCTGTAATGTCAAACTATATTGATAAGGGATGCAATGGGAGGGGCTAAAAGTTATATGAATATTAAGTCTATCACTCAGTATCTCAAGGAGCCATGGATAATGTACTTCTGTATTCCCTAAATTATAGCATATTTTGGCCTATTGAATGCATTGTTATATCAGCCTAAGTAAATCCCAATTCACTGCCATTCAACTCTGGTTGCCTTCCTTCCTCTTCCCTTGAAATTGCCTTCCCTCTCCCACCTTCCCTTTCCTCCCTCCCTCCCCCTCTCCCCTCCCCTCCTTTAATCCCCCTCTCTTACCTGCCACTCGAAGGGATAAAGCAAAGCCATCAGAGTATGCGCACATCCAGTCATCAAACTGAGAGAACTCGCACAGAAGATGACCCTCCTCTCCATTAGCAGTGACGAAAACAACTGGATAATCTTGCGCTGCTTCAGTGTCGAAAACAGGAGGGAAAAATTGACGTGCTCGAGCCTGGAGTCCAAAGGACGAGTGAAGGTCTGAACTTCCATGTCACTTCCTTGAGCCTGCAAAGATGTAGAGATATTATAGAGTGATTTTGACAAGTGTTAGATTAGTAGAGCGATCGATTAGTTAGTGGTCTGCTTAGATTTATATATCATATGCTCCATTTTGTTGTGAACCTTCCGCGATCTTCCTACATAATATTCACATTTTCATATTGTTGGTCTATGGAGCAAATCAACTCTATTGTTTCAATAGAGTAGCATGGGTTTAGGAACAAATGGTGCTTGGGAAGGGCCATTATGGGGTGGTCTGATTGGACAGGTTCTTTCATAATAACTTACGCAAGAGAAACACTGAATTTTGGTTATGCTCATAAGCAGGAAATTTCATGGGGTTTGATTTAGTGGCTTAAAACATAAAACCTCGAAAATTCTACTTAATTAATGAAGATTTTGTGCTACATGGTAACCAATAGGACATATCAATATCAACTGTGGTCAAAATGTAGCTAGAATGCTTGATGTCTGGCTAAATATCAGGATGTCACAACGTCACACGTGAGAGGTACGTACTTCTTCATGTACATGAGTGCTACTACTTTAATATTGGCTGGGCTCATGCCATTGGAAGGTTTCATGAATGGCCGGCTGGCCACATGGATGATTTCATGTTATGACATGACAGAGCCACTGATTCATGGAGTGTCATGGGAGAGATGCCCACCCCATGACATGAGGCCCTAACTGTTGTCTCCCCTGATAATGAACTGGTGGTGGTGGGAGGGATAGTCTTTATACAATTTGACATTACTGAGATTGGACATGTGGTGAAATAATTTTGTTTTTTATGTGTGATACATGATCATGACAAGCAAGATGACACATGTTTTATGGTGTTAGGACAAACTCTAGCTACATCATTAAAACAAGTTAAAACTCCACCAGCTATTTTTCATCGGAGGATTCTGTTGCTATGCAATGGGGTAATGCGAGCTGGTATAATAGCACGACACGACTGGTTTCAGTGAGGAATGTCAAGGGATTATAAATCTCAACAAAGTGATATCAGATATCAGATCACAATGAAGTGAAGAGACTGATGGAACCCAACAGCTCAATTAAGCACGAGTGTTGCTAAGCATAAGAGATTTACGTAGAGAGAATCAATAAAGTTGCTTCTGATTTGGATAAAACTATAGAAGCTAATGAAGATCGAATTGAAAATGGCACATCATTATGCTTCAAGGAGAAAATGACATAGCTATGCATTCATTTAGCTATCATAGTTAAATATATCATAGAGAAAACTTCTTTTTTTAGCTATCATAAATTTATAAGTGCCATTATAAGTGAATGTACCTGATTGTAGCATGTGGTAGTTGTGGTCACACAGCAATCCATTAGCTATGCTCCAACAATAGGGGGTGCTCAAAAGAGAACTGTGCATCATAGCACACCATCAATACAGTCACTAGCATGAGACTGAAGACTGGCATTAGTAGGTGAGTCATCACTAGTCGTACCTCGAGTTTAACATCAATCACATGCATGGCTGAAGTGCTGATGTGGACAGTCTTGTTGTACTTGTCCTCTGACGGTTGATAAGGACACACACTGTGGCCTCTGGCTATTTTTTTTCCTATAAAATACGGTGTGGCCATCCTGGGTCTATATGGTGCTACAAGTTGATGTCAGTTGGATCGGCTCAATACTTGCTTATATCAGTCCCCTCTTGTTCATTAGGAACCTTTAAAAGTACACAACTAGCTAGCTAGTCAGACATTTGTTGGCGCATGCGCACTAATGGATGTCGTCGTGACATCACGTGATACAGCCAAAACAAAGACGAGCCACGCCTTAGTTTTGTGAGTCATGGCTTCTCAGTTGAAAGAGCTGACCTATGGCTCTGTTGAGATCTATATTGATGATATTCTTGGCATCGGCTCTTACGGAAAGGTATGCAGGGCCAAGTGTGGTCAGTTACCTTGTGCTGCCAAGCTTCTCCATGACACTCTCTTCCAGGACAATGACCCAGGGACTCACAACCTGACCATGAAGTTCCTGCAAGAGTGCCGGTTCCTCATCTCCATAAAACATCCAAACATTGTGCAGTGTCTAGGTAATATCAGAGATCCTGAATCGAGAAGGCCAGTTCTCCTGATGGAACTGATGGACGAGAGTCTGACCAAATTCTTAGAGAGATCCACCACTTTTGTTCCTTACCATGTCCAAGTCAACATCTGCTACGATGTGGCACTCGCCCTAGCCTACCTCCACTCCAATGGCATCATCCACCGAGACCTCTCCAGCAACAACGTCCTGCTGATCGGCTCAGGCAGTAGAGCAAAGGTTACCGACTTTGGGATGTCCAAGTTCGTAGACATGAACCCTCGCATGACCCCACTGACCCAGTGTCCGGGAACCTCAGCCTACATGCCTCCAGAGGCACTGACAGCACCACCTCAATATTCCAGTAAAATGGACTGTTTCTCTCTCGGAGTGCTTGCTATTCAGGTGGAAACAAGGAATTTTCCTGACCCTGGAGATCCTACAACTGTGATGAAAGATGCAAGATTCCCAACAGGACGTGCCTTATTCTTCATCCCAGAAGCCGATCGCCGAAAGAAGGATATCGACTTGATAGCACCCGACCACCCCCTCCTGCCCATCATCCTTCAATGTATCAAGGATGAGGAGGGGGAAAGACCATCAGCCAATGAGCTGTGTGAGCGTCTAGCCTCACTGAAGAGGGAGTCAAGGTACACACACAGTGTGGAGCAGACTAGGGACCAGACCTCACGAGCACAGACACTGCAACTATTGTTGGAGAAGAAAGATGAAGATCATCAACAAGAGTTAGCAAGAGAGTTAGTGAGGAAAGATGAAGAGCATCAACAAGAGTTAGCCTTGAAAGAAAGAGAAAAACAAGAATTAGAGAGAAAAAATGAAGAATTAGAGAGAAAAAATGAAGAATTGGAGAGAGGATATCAGCAAAAATTAATGAAAAAGACAGAAGAGCATCAGCATGAATTAGAGAGGAATGAACAAGAGATTAAAGAGCTTCGACAAGAGTTACGAAAAAAAGGTGAAGAATTACAAGAAGAGTTGGCCAGAAAAGAGGAACTCGCTGCAAAAATTGAAAATAAACTGCAGATCACTGAAGATGCTGATTCGCAGCATCTAACTAGTAAACCATTATCTGCAGTCAGCAGTGTTCCTGTAAGTTTGTACAGTATGATAGCTATAGCAAATTCATTGGTACATGCAGTGGGTAATAAGAGTTAATTCACAAAAACAAACTTCAACAATGAATATTTTGTACAATACATGGTAATTGCATGATATTATTGTATTAAAGCACTAAATTCCTATAATATATATCTCATTGTAGAGTTATAGCTACTTATTTTCATTTTCAGCTAATGGAAGTTGTAGCTGTAATTAGATCCAAATTGATATACACTAACATTGTATTTTAATTGGAGTAGATTGTGCTTTGATGCATTCATAGGAATTGACCTATCCTTATGATTTAAGAATGCTGTAGTTCAGTCATGAATTTCATTTTCTTTAGGTAACTGAAGCTCAAAAGGAAAAGGAAAGATCTGATGAAATACCAGCTGGGCAAATGAAACTATCATGGAGAAAAGGAAAACAAGCACCACAAACTCTATCATCACTACAAGGAGCAGCTGTGGTCCATGGAAACACTGCATTCTTCTCTTGTCACTTTAATGTATATTCATACAAGATACTTGAAGATGAGTGGACAGAGCTACAACGATGTGAATATCAATGGTCCAGTCTGGCAATTGTTCACGACACCCTTACAACTGTTGGGGGCTACGCTAGTGATGACACACCAACTAATACCCTCCTCAGTTACTCACAGAGTGGATCAGGATGGAAATGGGGAAACGGGTTGCCATCAATGACGACAAAACGAGCCCTTCCGGCTACTGTCACCATCACCACCCACCTGGTCGTAGCAGCAGGAGCAAAGGAATATTATTTAGGTGATGGCCTATCTACAGTTGAAGTATTGGATACAGAGACTCTCCAATGGTCCATGGCAAGTGATTTACCTCAAGATATTGCATACCCTCGAGTGACATTATGCAGTGGATATGTTTATCTCTCTAATGATCATAGCACTGTACTCTCTTGTTCTGTGGAAGGACTCCTCCAGTCCTGCCAACTGCATCCCCACAAGCCTACCTCCATCAACAGCAATAAGATATGGACTAGACAAGCAGACATTCCTGTATGGCATGGATCCAGTCTAGCAACACTAGGAGAACATGTACTAGCTATAGGAGGATGGTTAACAGCAAACATTCACTGTTATGACAGAGCTACTGGTTCATGGAGTGTCATAGGAGAGATGCCCACCCCACGATTTAATTCCCTAACATTAGTCTCCCCTGATAGTGAACTGGTTGTGGTGGGAGGGATAGGTGAATGTATCTGTGACATTACTGAGATTGGACATGTGGTGAAATAATTATGTCCTGTAGCTACTGCTTTGTTTGTTTTGATTGTTTATGAATTTATCAGCTACACTCTTGAATTGGCACTTGGTCTTACATGATGTATGACACATGATCACGATAAGCAAGATGACCCATGTTTTATGATGTTAGGACTAACTACATTATTAAACAAAAATCAATAATAATAATGAGTTAAAACTCCACCAGCTATTTGCTTCAGAGGGTTTCTGTTGCTATGCAACGGGGTAATGTGAGCTGGTATAGCACGACACAACTGGTTTCAGTGCAGCAACAAATGTCCATGAATTGAATCTCAACGAGTGCTAACAGATCAGATCACAATGAAGTGAAGAGAGAATCAAAGCATGATACAGCAGTCCACCAATGAATCAATGGAACCCAACAGCTCAATCTGATGGTGAATCAATCAAGCACGAGTGTTGCTAAGCATATATAAGAGATTTAGATAGAGTCAATAAACTGATTTGGATAAAACTAGCTATAGCAGCTAATGAATACTGAATTTAAAATGTCTGCACATCATTATGCTTCAAGGAGAAAATGACATCAATGGGTTTCCTGTACACCATTTTACTTTATATCTGAGCATGGCATCCATTCATTTTGACAAATTTTATCAACAGCTTCAAATACCAATGGAGGTCATAAATAATACAGTGAACTACCTAAATCTGACATTATACTACTGACATACATACCATTGCAGCTGCCTTTAAGACAGACAAAAATACAATACATCATTATCAGAAAGAAAAGGGTTAAAATACATCACTAGTTCTAGAGTACTAGGTTAGTGAACATGAAGAGGAGAGCGAAGAGAGCAAGAGTTATATCAGTGTCCTTTTGCCATGTCTAAAAGAGGGAAGCAAAATAGTCAGTGCACGTGCTATTAAGGCTACTAGTATAAGGGAAAAAGCATTTCGTGAAATGAAAAAAGATGTAGGGATGACCACTGCTCAAAAAAGTAAGGAAACAAGAAGGATGGAATCTTTGTTCTGTATATCCAGCCAACAATCCCTACATATACGTCGGGTAGCTTCAGATTATAGTGTAGTAATGTACGTATATGTAGGGATTGTTGGCTGGATATACAGAACAAAGATTCCATCCTTCTTGTTTCCTTACTTTTTTTGAGCAGTGGTCATCCCTACATCTTTTTTCATTTCACGAAATGCTTTTTCCCTTACTTGTTCCTGGTCTTTTTTCCTCTCTTTTATGGTTTTAGCTATGTATAGAGTTCATTCTTCTATGTGTATGCAGGGACAGATGAAAGAAGAATAGTTCTCCAATAGCATACCAGCCCAATCATTATCAACGAGTCAAGGTGGAGGTAGAAGATGCTGAAATAGAGTCTACCTTGTTGAATCTAAATCCCCGAGTCGATACAGTAGTCTATCATCATCATCATTATTCTAGCTACATATACCTATACCTAGGACCTAGCTAGCTAGCTAGCTAGAGGCAGCTGAGTAATATTATAATTTCGAATAATTGGATATCAAATACATGCGCATGCGTATTATTTGGTTCCTTGGTATTATTTGGTTCCTTTGGTATTATTGGTCCCTTCAGGTGGGAGTGAACCGCAAGCTAGCATCCTCTTTATCAGCTTGCCGCTCAGCAGGCTTGCACTTCATTCCTCTGGTAGCAGAAACATTAGGGGGCCTTGCTGACGACACAATTCAAACTGTTCGCTCCATTGGCAAGGCCATCACAGACAGAGTGGGTACTACAGATTCCTCCAACTCTTCCAAGCACCTCTTTGGTCGACTAGCCATCACCCTGTGGCGTGGCAACGCCTGTTTATGGCTACATCGCCTCCCAACTCTCCCCCCCTCTCTAGACAGAGTGCCATGACTTGGACTTGTTTGTCTGTGTATAATCGAATTCCATTCCATTATTAAAATAATAATAATTAAAAAAAATAAAATAAAAAAAATAAAAAAAATCACACATAATAAGGGTGCATTACACATAATAAGGGCGTGTCATAACATTCCAATCATCGATCGTAATGGCTTTCAGTACTCGGGTAAGTGAGCCCTAGTATGTATACTCTAATCTAGATTACGCAGTAGATGTGAGTGCATGCAAGGGCGGATCTAGTCTCGCGTAGCCAGACGCGCGATTCTTTCCTCGAACAAAAAATGGTGCCCCTCCCCCCAACTGAACATAGCTAGGATATTATTGTATGATGGTAGGCGAGAATGTCCCTCACATTTGAACGAATCTTGACTGTGGCAATGGCCTTCCTCTCCCTTTATTTTCTCGTTTTTCTTTGGCACGTTAAGCATAGGTGGTGGAATAGGTCAGGCCAGTCAGGCCCAGGCCTGACCAATATTTTGGGAAAAATAAGTTAATCAAGGTTATTTTATTATGCTATCAATAACAAAAGAAAGTGTCCTATGATGCTCGAATAATAATAGGCTGGGAGATTACATTTCAATTCAGGCCTGACCAATTGAATTTTGTCTCCAACAGTAAGGGGGAGAGGAAGGCCTGGGAACGAGGCTACACAGGAAATAAAAATCATGCATAGCTAGGCAGTTGCATTGTGAGAATTGGGGTAATTTTGAAATGAGTGGTTCTGTTCCTTCTAGCTAGCTACTTATGACATTCTATATTTATGATGGGTTTCAATGACAGATTCTGGCGATTAATGATCTGAAAGAGGTTCGCAATGCGCTCATTTCAATGAGCAGCAAATGGTATGACCTTGGATTGGAGTTAAATATATTTCCTTCATCCCTTGATAACATCCAGAAGTCATTCATGGATAATAATGATTGTTTAAGGGAAGCAATTAAAATCTATCTGAAACAACTTGGCTCCACTTGGGAGAAAATTGTAGCAGCTTTGCGTGCACCATCCATTAAGAATGACCAACTGGCTGAAGATATTGAGAAAAAACATTGTAAAAAAACCATTTCAAATGATGATACTGATGATATTGATTTTAAAGGTAAGTTCAGCATAATTTATGTATAACTAATTATTGAGATTTTTATTATAATAACAGAAAGTGATGATAAAAGAGTGATTGAGCAGCTGATGAATGAAATTAGCCACCTCAGATCTCAGCTGAGTGAATTAAAATCAAGAGAAACTAGCTTGAAGCTAGAATCTGGCCTTCCACTAATACCTTACTCAGGGAGTTCCTATCAAGGTAATAAAAATTACAGCTACTGAGTAGCTTGAGATAGTTACGTACTAGAATCAATATAGTTACACTGCAAAAACGAAATTGTTATTTTAACAAACCTACTTAGTTAGGTGAGGTTGAATAATTTGAAATCTGTCAAAATGACACTATATTTTTGGTGAATATAACACTGTTTGGTTGTTTCAATGATGATTAGTCTTGCCTAACAGTTATTGCAGTGTAGTTAATCCAACATGCAAAGAGTGGAATCCACTAATATCAAGCTAATAATCTTTCCCACATCTTAGTGGCATACCACATTTCCCAGTGTTCCCATCATGAAGGCATAGTTTTTTCGAAGAGTATGGTAGTGATGAGCGTTGGAATATGGTGTGGAGATTTATAGCTGGTTTAACTGCCTTCAAGTATTTCAGTGATGAATTCATTAGCACCTATGAATCTTATTAAAATTCCTCCATACATGTAGCTACTGAACATACCGTAATCGTATAAATTTTCGGAGGTTTAAAATTTCGTGATTTCCGGAGCTGTTCCTACAATAAAAATTTCCGCAGGTCTAATTTTCGTATCAAGCACATGGAAAATAATGCACGCACATAATAGCTATATCATTGCCTGCTGCTAGCTACCTTCTCGTGATTCGTGGCTACTACAGAGAAATCTAGATAGTCCCCCAAAAAGAAGAAAAGCTGGGCTGGCGACGCCATACTAAAATCTAGACTGCTACGGAAGGCGAGACGCTTCGTTGTAGAAGAGAGACAGGTAACAGCCGTAATGAAGCATGATACTTTCGTCTCACCATAGATATTAGACACGGAACAGGATTGGAAACTGCCTACGTCATGTGACGTCACTCCCATTAAGCTAATACATTTCGCGCGTGCTATCCGCGTTGTAACCATAGAAAATTTAGCCCTATTGTCGCAATACATTTTCTGAGGAAGAGAGGTACAGACTTTGTGGGACTAGAGCTACGAGTACAAGTGTTTTTCTTGCAATTTTATCCTATAGAAGTTTGGAAGGTAAAGTTTCTTACTGGAATAGACTGAAATAAAGAGTGTAATAACTGTTTTTGGTGTAGGATATGTTGCTAAAGATTTTATAGGCCTACCAATTTGTGGGACTAGAACAGGACTAATATAAATTTAGAAGTCAAGCGTTTGATATCTTTTAGTAGTATAATAGTTTGTCTATCGGATGATATATGTTATATTGATTCATAGCTGTTAGTTTTTTTTGATTGCAGTGTTAAACTATGGGTTAAATAGTTATTATTATTACATTTCTATTATTTATTTGCATTATCATGTTTTATTATCCACTCCATAAAGCTCTCTGCACAAGAACGGGCATCTATAGATGGCTGGAGAGGAAGACTAAACTCTTCATCTTTCAAAACTTGAGATACTGAATCTCTCGTAGATTTATACTATCTAGCTAGATCTAGTCTCATATTAAATTTTATTATTTTTATAAAAGCACAACATGGAAACACTCTAGTCCAGCTAATATTAAGCTACTAAACTAATATTCGCTCTGATATCTTTTGCAGAACTCATTCTTAACTATTATGTGGTAACTATGCATTCATATCTCGCGCCAAAATTTCCCGGCAAACACGGATAGCACGCGCATGGTAGTATTAAGTTTCCAATCCTGTTCCGTGTCTACTATCTATGGTCTCACGGACTATCTGCTCCAGGTTTTTTTCCAGCTGCTATCGATATCGCATCGCACACGCATGCGCATCGCCGTCATATATGACATCATAGTACTAAGACTTCCGTTTATTATTTTCGAGGATTCTGATAGACTACGAAAAAAACGAAAATAAAACCCCATCGAAAATTTATACAATTACGGTACATGGCTTTATGGCACCCATCCAATCTATAGTGGATGCAATCAATAACCTAGCGTTGATTTGCTTTTCAATCCCATCATGAATGAGTAAAGTGCACTGAAATTGTATTCATAAACAAATCAAGTCATGCTTAGCGTACAACTGATAACAATACGTCCAACCCCCTTGCAGTTATTATATGAACCTGAGAGCTGTTGCTATTATGATGACCTAGGGCTGTGATAGCTCAAAGGTCCTAAATAGTGAAGCACTTATAGTATCAATGAGTCCCTTTTACCGTATAGCCGGAAATATTGACGAAGATTTTAATTTGATACTTTGGCGGTTTAAGCATCAAATCGCCAGAAATATAATTGTCAAAAAGTCACGCAGTTTAATTAAGTTTGCGATGCACATCACTGCTGGACAGAAAGTCAAAGAAAACTTATAGGCCCTGGAGGAGTAGCGCCTTGAACCTGTGATGGTGTTGGGCCTGGCCAGGAGCGGATCTGGCCAGCCAACTGACTTGAAGAGCGAGAGATACTTTAGAGGGCAAATATATTATTAATTCAATGTTATTTCAAGAGACCATCTACCAGCACTGAGCTAGATTACGTCACTGTCCTTAAGTAGTCTAATTATGTGTGGGTGTGGTTAATGTTCAATAATTAGTTGATTGCTTCCTGCTTCCCTGGTCTGGTAGGCTGTCCTGGTCCAACAGATGGCGCAATGAATTAAAGAGCCATCCATCACTATAAAGAAAGAGAGAACAAGCGGCTGAAATTCTTCAAGGGATGTGTTGATTATAGCATAAGGATCGCTATCAGTGTTAGTTTCTCCCAAGAATTGAAGTCCATACGCTTTCGTAGACTAACACAAACACAACTGGAGAACTCATACTTGCTGTATGGCAAGCTATGGTAAAATTAAATCGTCATTGGTATTTTTATGAGGAAATCGTATAATATAATTCCCGTCAATATTTCCGGCTATACGGTATACTGTCAAGCTGTATTAAAAGAATGTACAGTATCATTGATCCAGATTAACATATGTGCATGCATCACTGGTATCCATAGTAACCTTAATGCATCATTAGTATATCCATGACAGTAGTCTAGAGCAGCGGTGTAACATTATCACACTTATTAGGTTTCCAGGTT
Organism: Crambe crambe; assembly: GCA_963924555.1. Taxonomy (NCBI): domain Eukaryota; kingdom Metazoa; phylum Porifera; class Demospongiae; order Poecilosclerida; family Crambeidae; genus Crambe; species Crambe crambe. The sequence goes on from OZ004582.1 coordinate 5,934,634, forward strand.
GGAACCACTCTGTCTCTGACAGCGATGTCTTAATTAGTGAAATAAAAAAATGTAGGGATGAGTTACCAGCAATTTTCATGCAATGACAAAATATTCCAACTGTATTCATTTTCCATTATTTCTTCTAATTCTACAAGTATGTGGTTGACCCTTAGAAAAAAATTTTAAGAGCTATCTTCCTAATGATTTTTTTTGTAGCTCCTCAGATCTGCAGGCAAAGTCTATTGATTACCAATGAAGGTGGGACATATTTCTGGAAAGGAGCTGGTATGAAAATAACAGTTCCTAAAAACTCACTACCAAAAGGCACAGAGCAAGAAATGCTAAATGTCAACATTGCCATGTTAGGTGATCATTTTATTGGAGACGAGAATCAAGTAGTTAGTCCAATTCACTGGGTTGATACAAAAATAAAATTTAAAAAAAAAATTGGTTTTGAAATCCAACATGCTGCCATGGACGCACGGCATTTATTTTTTTTGAAAGTAAGTAATGAAGAATCATCTGAACAAGATACCCCCCAGTCTCCTGCTGCTGGTATTATGCACTTAGATGGAGGAAAATTCGGTCAGCATTCTAATATTGGTGCCATAGCTACAGAGACCTTTTCTGGACTGGCAATCGCAGCACCAATAGGAACAAAAATATCCATGATAAGCAAATTATTCTATGATGAAACAGATCGCTATGGATATCCAAAGAACATAGCATTTGTTATAACATTGAATTTGGAAATTCTGTTATCAGTAAGGGACTGAGCTAATAGTAGCTAGTAACAATTATTAGCTATTTATGATTTCATAGATATTGGGTTCTCAATTTGAACACTGGACTGAAGGACCAGTTATGCCTATACAATTTGAAGGATCACATGTTATGCTAGATATTCCTCCATCTGGAATAGAAATGGATAATTTTAAAATTGTTCCAGCTTTTCCACCTGTAGTAAGTCATTAATGTGTTTGCTAGCAATATGTGTCACATAAGGTTACAATAATGCATAGATAACCAGGGATGAAGTGATGAATTTGCTTATATCACCAATAGTAAAATTTCCAGTGTGTCATCTGAATGTTGCTCATAATTCCGATCAAGAATCATTCAACCATGATACCCTCAGAGAAAAAGCAATTAACCTTATAGGGGCATCTACTCCGAATGATTACATTATTATTGGTCAGAAAGTACGATCTCATAAAGGTATGACTGATGCTAGAGTATAGTGAAATCTCACATTGGACTCTAAAATTATCATTACTCAGGCCATCCAAAAAGGTTCCAAATGAAGATTAAACACATGCCTATTAATGAGAATTCATGCTGCATAAATATTTTCATTTGTGAGGTAATTATAGCTAGCCTCTCATTATCTAATTACTAGTTATGTGCTTGTAGCACAGAATGGCGAGCAAAGCAACACAGCTTGCTGTTGCGAAACTTTAAATGTTACATTGTGATATTTTGGATTTGCATGCCCTCTTCTCGTAGAGTCTATAAGCCCTTAATACTACTAAGTCCTAGCTTCTTTTTGTTCAGCAGAATCTGAATCTGCCTTTTTTGTCCCCTTATTTCCCTGTCACTTTCAGATCTGCTCTCTTTTTTTTCTCTCCATCTCTTTCATTTCTTCTGGACTTGGCATCAATCCTCAGACTCTGCTTGTAATTTTCTTCTTTCTCTCTTCTTTTATCAAGCCTTGACCGTCTTTGTTCCACTGATTCAGAGCTTCTTCTGGCTCTATACCCTTCGCATTCCTTTGGTCTAACCTTGCTCTTTTTTGCTGCTCAGTTTTGGAGCAGTATTCATTCGCTTCACTTTCCATTGTTAGCTAAAAGTTAGCTATTTTGTGCATGTGCAGTATTTTACCCTCAGGGCTTGATATCCAGTTTGTACACTATAGAGAGTCGCTCGCTTCATTTGTGATTATGCTGCAAAATAATCTTGACTGTTACGTACATCTATAGAATGAAATTATAGGTTAACCACTCTTAGATTTGGTATACAATGAATGTATAATTATAGCCTACTAATGTTTGCCAATACATGCTACAGTGTTCAAAGGAGAAACCGCTTGTGTGCTTGGACCGCGTGGCAACTAACTTATCATTACATAATCGTGAATTACATAATTGTGACATGATATATGATTGTGATGTAATCATGACATAATGTGTGATTGTGATACATAATAGTAAGTATGAACATTACATCCCTCCCTTACTTTAGATTGGAGGTAGAGTCACTTATCGTAAATGTTCTGTCCATAGCGGTGAATCGGGTTTCGAGACCTGGCTGGGTATCGCCTGGTTGGCTGAGGTGCAGGCGGTGGAACAGGTACAGCAGGAACAGGTACTATGGGAACTAGGTCAGGTGTATCAGCTTCATCATTCAGTTGATCGTCATCAGATTCATCTGAATCGCATTCCGGAGTTTTCATAGTCGGTTCGATTTTCTTGAAATGGCTTATGTTGCGTGTGATGTACTTTTCATTTCTCACACCAGTCAACATGGTTCCTTTGATTTCAACAACTTTGTATGGAGACGGATCAAACTTGGTTGTAAACTTGTTCTTTTTCTTCTGACGCACGAGAACAGCGTCACCAATATTTATATTGGATTCACGAGCTTGAACTCTTTGATCAGCATATTCTTTCATCTTCTGCTTCGCCTGAGAATCTTTGGCTTGTATCTCAGAATTAATTTTTTCACAAATTTCAGGAAGTTTCATTGAAATCTTCCGATTGAAAAGTAACTCAGCAGGGGAAACTGCTGTTGAACTGTGAGGAGTTGCACGGTAATTCAACAGAAATCGGTAAAGTTCTTTCTTCCAATCTCTCCCTTCAGCATGTGCAGATCGAACTGCTTTGGTGAGTGGCTTCATAAAGCTTTCAGCTTCTCCATTTGCTTGTGGCCATAATGGGGTGACCTTCTGGTGCTTGATACCATTTTCTTCCATGTGAGCTCTGAATTCTTCCCCAAAAAATGGAGGACCATTATCACTTTTGAGAATAGTGGGTATGCCATGTGTAGCAAAAATACGGTCAAGCTTCTGTAAGGTCCCTCTTCCAGCAGTAGAGTGAACAATTTCCACTTCTGGGAATCTAGAATAAGCGTCAATAACGACAAGAAGGTACTCACCGGTAGGGAACGGACCACAGAAATCAACGTTCACGGTGTGCCATGGTTTTGGTGGTAATGGAGTCATCTGGAGGGGTTGAGGATGATCTGGCAGACTGTTAGCTTGACATGCAACACAATTCTGGATCAGGTTCTTTGCCATCTTGTCAATTCCAGGAAACCAGACCTTCTCTCTTAGCAATTTCTTAGTCTTCACTAGTCCCTGGTGTCCTTCATGTGCAATCTGAACTGCTCTCTGCTGCAATTCAGTTGGTAGGACAATGCGTTGGCCACGGAGAACGAGGTTGGAGTTGGAGTTCACAGTCAATTCATCCTTGATGTTCATAAACAGCTTGATCTGCGCTTTGTCCACATCGTCTGATTGAACGGACTGTATCTCACTCCACTCCCCAGAACGAATCACTTGTATGAGGTACTGGAGAGTTGCATCAGCTTTGGTAGCTTCCTGAAGTTCTGCTAGCGTCATTGCTCGAGGAACTGCATGTAGAGAGAGAAAATTGACGTAGTCTTCAGCCAACTTCTCTGCTTGTTTCGACTCAACCAGGCTGGTATGCCGAGAGAGAAAATCTGATGGATTCTGGTTGCCTTTGGTATGCACTATTCGAAAATTGTAACTTTGCAGTCGCAAATTCCATCGCTCAATTCTAGCTGGAGGTTTGGATTTAGGATTTCCCAAGATCATTTGCACTGGCTTACAGTCAGTGTACAAAGTAAACAGCTTTCCGTAGAGGTAGAGATGAAAATGTTCGACGGCCCAAACAATCGCCAGAGCTTCCTTCTCTGTCTGGGAATATCGAGTCTCCACATCAGAGAGTGACCTGCTGCCATAGGCTACAATTCTACGGTCAAGTTGTCCTGGCGTTCTCTGGGACAGAATCGCAGAGAGTCCAACTGGAGATGCATCCGTAGTCAGCTCGGTCTCCTTGGAGGGGTCAAAGTATGCCATAGTAGTCTCACTGGTCAATAACTCTTTGATCTTCTCAAATGCTGCTTGGTGCAGTTTGGTCCATTGGAATGAACTATTCTTCTTCGTCAGTTCACGCAAAGGGTGTGAAACATTACTGAATGAAGGAATGAACTTGGCACAATAAGTCGCCATGCCAAGAAAGCTTCTGACTTCTGATACTGATTTAGGGGGGCTCATATTCTGGATAGACAAAACTTTCTCAGGATCTGGTGAGATGCCATCTTTGGAGAAGATAAAACCAAAGAAGGAGATAGAGGGTTTGTTGAACTCACATTTAGACTTGTTGAGGGTCAAATTGACATCAGAAAACTTCTGAAAAACTGCTTTCAGTGCCCGGTCATGGTCAGCTTGAGTCTTGCCGAAAATGATGACGTCATCACTAATGTTAAATGAACCGGGAATGTTATGGAGTTGTTCACCAATGATGTTTTGAAAAATTTCACTGGCAGAGTTAGTTCCGAAATTCAAACGACGATAGCAACGGAGGCCTTCATGTGTAGCGAATGTTGTGATATGTCGGCTTTCAGGTGCAAGTGGAATCTGATGGTAACCAGATCTCAGATCGAGTTTTGAGAAAACAGTGGCTCCATTTAGAATGTGAATGAGGTCGTCTAGAGTCGGACTGGGGTGTCTCTCTCTTCGAATGGCTTCATTTGGTCTTCTCATGTCCACACAGAGACGGACACTTCCATTCTTTTTGGGAGTAACTACTAGTGGAGAGACCCATGGTGTGGCACCGTTGACCTTCTCAATGATGCCTTGACGTTCAAGCTGCTCCAGTTCTTCCGACACTTGCTTCCGAAGATGGAAAGGAACACGACGTGCACGCTGTGCTACCGGAGGAACAGAGTCATCAATATGAAGGTGAAGTTCTGTGTCCTTGAGTTTTCCAATGCCCTTGAACAAATGGGGAAACTGCTTAATCAGCTCATCAGAGGTTTGCTGAGTTTGTATCTGGTTAACCTTGACATCAATAATACCCAGATCACAAGCAGTCTTGTAACTCAATAGAGAGCCATGATTGCCTCGGATGACGTGGATCGTAGACTGGACATGTTTGGTTCCAATGCAAATATCAGCGGTGAACTGGCCTAGTACATGAAGTTGGGAGTCAGATCCATATGCAAATATACGTTTGGTAGATCGTAGGAGTTCAATTTCTCCATTCCGTTGGATGTCACTGAAACTGCTTTCATCAATGATGTCTGTGGATGCTCCAGTGTCAATCATCATGGGAACTGGGATGTTGTTAACTGAAACTGAAATCACGGGAGTCTTGGCACCACTAGCTGTATTACCAAGTGTGAAGAGATACTCATCATCACTGCTGTCGGTCTCTTCTGAATCAGAGTCCACAGTCTCTTCGGTAGTCACCTGATGAACACGAGATGCAAACTTCGGCTGAAAACGGCTTCTGCCACGTTTCGGGGGAACTGCTAGCTTAGTGCGACACACACGAGCGAAATGGTTGGGCTTGCCACATGCCTTGCATACCTGACCCTTAGCAGGACAGGGACTGCCTTTGTGAGGCCATGCGAGTCCACAGTTGCGGCACTGAGTTGATTGAGTAGGTGGAGGGGTTGGTCGGTTGAATGGCAGCTTCTTCAGATGCTTCTTTGAACTGACTTTGTTCACCTTTTCATTCTGCATACCAGACGTTGATGATTGTTCCATTCCACTGGCTTGCATCTCACTGGCTTCGATGGATCTACCCTTGGCAAGAAGAGCGTCCAATGTAAGGTCATCACGAAGAGCTACTCGTCTGAGTCGTTTCGAGATACAGTTCTGAATTATGGTAGACTTTAGTTCTCGCTCAATGTTAGTAAAATCACAGTTAGCAGCCAGCTTACGAAGCCTAGTGGTATACTGGTCAATAGTCTCACCTGACATCTGAGCAGTATTTCTGAATTTGAATACCTCATAGTCTAAATTTTTCTTGGGAGTAAAATACTCGTCTAGCTTAGTCATAGCTGTGTCATAATCATCACCTGTGTCTGTGAAGGTGTCGAAAATAGATTGAGTTGCCTCGCCCATCTGGTACAATAGAAGAGCACGCTTTTGCTGGGCGTCTTCTATCTTCATGGCTGCCACATAGACTTGAAAACGTCGCTTCCATGTCTTCCAGCGTTGCCCTAGGCTTGTGGGATCGCTTAGAGGGTCAAATGGAGAGAGTGGCGTAAGACCGAGTCCTGGTTTCGCCGTTCCTTCTGCCATATGTACCTCGAATCCTCGTCGCCAGTTACAGTGTTCAAAGGAGAAACCGCTTGTGTGCTTGGACCGCGTGGCAACTAACTTATCATTACATAATCGTGAATTACATAATTGTGACATGATATATGATTGTGATGTAATCATGACATAATGTGTGATTGTGATACATAATAGTAAGTATGAACATTACACATGCGAATGAGGCCTGTGATTTCTATTATACAGACTTCAATATTGATGTCCCTGGGTGAAAATTTTTACAATGAAGACCTGTTACCCTTCACAGCAACACAAACAGTGAAATTCATTGGAAAGTCAATAAGTATTCAGTTGCCAATCACTCTTGGAAATTGGGAATTAACAGCAATTAATCATCCTGAGGTAAAATAAAGCATATATAGTTGTGGTAGACAACATTTTAAAAGCTTATGTAGGAACCCCCTGACCTCTCTCTTATTGTATAGTGTAAGCCACCGATTGTCATCCAGAATATTTTCTCAGTTCATATCTTTTCACTTATGGTTATAAAACTTCCAACAGGAAAGATAATTTCCTTTTTTATAGCACTGTGGTAGCACTCTCTATGTAGTATGGCGTTGCCAGCCCAACTTTTCTTCTTTTATGTGGGGAGGGGAAAGAAAAGTGGTCTGGTAGCTCTAGCATCAACTACTTGTGACACCCATGCACACAGCTATAGCTGTGTGCCAATCAGATTTCTCTATTCAGTCACGTGAAGTAGAAATAATGTTGACGACATACACCCACAATTCATTCCACATTGGCAGAGCTAGAGCTATGGAGAAGTCACCAAGAGAAGTGTTTAAAGAGCTAGGAATACCTGGCATGAAGCCGAAGTTTTATCAGCGATTTTCAAGGGCAATGTGTTCGGAATTCTACTGACTGGCTTCGAAAAATTATTCAACATGCAATTTAAATTATTTTTGAGAGAGTGCACAGGCGTCACAAGTAGTTGATGCTTGAGCTCCCAGACACCACTCTTCTCCCCCCCCCCCCCCCCCCCCCCCCCCCCCCAAAAAAAAAAAAAGAAAAGCTGGGCTGGCAACACCAGACTATACTCTCTATGTAAGGATGACCCTTTAAAAAATGATCACCATCACCTACAGAGCCAAACTTCACTTTATAGTCTAAAAATGAAAGTATGCATTGCACATCTAAGGAATGTTTTCTAGTAAGATATAAAGTTATAAACTGCATACCTATAACTACTGTTTATAGGGAACATTACTTTGGTATGAAGTACACACTCTTGCGCGGATAATAAAAGAAAATAACCTCCCTTCTAAAAATCCTAGATCTGCCCCTGATTCGCTATGCTTTCCTCTATCCTACCATATGTTTAGCTTCACTCAAATCCAACTAAGTACACCAAGTGTCCTAATTGCGAAAACCTTCTCTTCTTTCTTTCTATCATCAATCCCTCGTAACTCTTACACTGCTCAAGCACCAAATATACAACAAGCTACTCTTCGGCCTTTCTGCAACCAATCCTGCCTTCATTTTTCATGCCACTGCAAGACAACATGAGATACAGATCAACTGCACTACTTCTCTTACCTAATGGAAGCCATTATCTTCTGAATGATGGAACAATAAGTCACCATGCCAAACCTCTGATACTGATTTAGGGGACGAAACTTTCTCTGAGTAGTTGACCAGTGAGACTACTACGTATACCCCTCCAAGGAGACTGAGCTTTTACAGATGCATCTCCAGTTGGACTCTGTGATTTTGTCCCAGAGAACGCCAGGACAACTTGACCGCAGAATTGTAGAGGTCACTCTTTGATGTGGAGACTCGATATTCCCAGACAGAGAAGGATGCTCTGGTGGGCCATCGAACATTTTCCTTTACGGAAAGCTGTTTATGTTGTACATTGACTAGCCAGTGCAGATGATCTTGGGAAATCCTAAATCTGAACCTCAAGCTCAATTTTCTGTTACCAGTTACCTGAAGTTACCAGGTTACCAGTTACTTCAGAGTTACCAGCAGTTACCTGAAGTTACCAGGTTACCAGTATACTAGCTATGCATGACACATATTTGAACAGGCATGCTGATGTAGGGATTATTATTGAAGGCAGCATAGTTTTGATGTTTGTTCACAGAAACTGCTACAGGTAAGAAAGTACAGACTAACCTTACATGGCCTTTTTATTTAGTATGGCTAAATCTTTTTCCTTCACTTGTGTATACCGTATAAGTAGTTTATATGTACTGGCTGATAATAAATTATGACATCACTTACTTCAACTGCAGATGTAATGGTGTAGCTATCTGCAGAACATGTAGAGACGTTGTTAGAACATGATAGAACATGATATATATTATTTGCACTCGTTTTAAAAATGGATATGTGGCTTGGTTAGCTAGATAATTTCATTAAACTGTCCGTTATCCAAGTGTCCTCTTCTTAGAGGCTGCAAAGAATTGATAGGGGGCATGTCACTCATCCATTATAGCTAGCTACTGATAAGTTAATTTGTATTCTGCTATCTGTAATAAAGTGTTTAACCAGCACTGCTGCACTGCTTGTTGGCAATACAGTTGCTCTCAATGGTTCCAAGCTTGAGGGGAGCAAACATGCCATTGCAGGCTCTATAGGCATTCATTAGCCACCAAAAATCTATATATCTAAATGATAATTATATTTTTTAATTTAATTTTTGTACAGATCGAACAAAGTTCCTGTTTAAATGCTTCATCCATCAATGTTATAAAGATATTAGCGAGAAGAAAAGAAGAAACAAAGCCCATTTCTCCACTGAGAGGTGTGATCTTCCTAAAAGGAGCTGCTACACCATGTAATTATGTCAATGTATATTATGACTTCAGTTTATTACATGAACGAAGGAGACAAAGAGGTAATTATTAGCTAGCTATTAAGTTGTGCATGCCGTTGCCATTAATTTACTTTGTTTCTACAGTACTATCTGTGCCACAAGGCATGTTAATGGTGGATCCTAGACTTTCATCTCCATCAGCACCAGCTCTATTCCATACAAGAAGTGGACTCCCAAATGACCTGGATTTTTTAAATACTAAATCTGGTAAACGTACTTCGCTACCTGATGATCTGGAGATACAGGCAGATTTTTTGAAATCCAAAATATTTTCTGGTAAACATACTTCACAACATGAGCATGCTGGTGATATCAAAGAAAGTTTATCCTTGACTAAGAGTCATAAAACTGATACCGAATCTCTGTATTAAATAACAATTGCCTTAGTTATGCTTATTACGTAATATCTTGTGAGTATACTGTAACTATCTTTCTTTATAGCTATAGATAATTATTTTTAAACAACTTCAGTTAGCTAATAATAGTTAGCTATGTGGCTAACTTTAATTTATTGTCACAACACTATTAAATTTAAGAAGACTCGATTGGGGATGTTCTGCCCTGGCAATGTTTTATATGCACTAATTTCAAATGTCATTACACATGGTAGTGCACCAATCCTTCAACATGTAATCCGATGCCATATTTATTATGGAACCCATGTAGTAGGAGTGTCTAATAACTTGAGTGGTTGTGCCTCCAAATTACTGTCATGGTAATCATCCATGCATGTTTAGTCTAGTGATTTGCTTGAAATTGAATTGCTTATTCTTAAGACTTCCCATCCAAAAAGTTCTTTGCACTATGAATAGCTACATTTGTGGAATCCCCTTGATGATGTATTGCCCTGTTGGAACGAGCAAAATGGGAGGGAAACACGACTCCTCTTATGGGTATGGCCACCAGATCACGTTTTGCTTATGAATTTCATTAAAATCAATCTTCTTTATATACTTCGAATCATGTGTAACAAAAAGCACGACTGGAATCATGTGCCTTTGGCAACAGAAACACATGGATTTTATCAATCAGGTCTCCAGGCAAAGTTCTGTAGGGATTGAGATATGCTGAAAGAATGCCGAAAGAATGTAGCTAGGTTAAATTATCCCATGAGTCCACTGATTCATAATAATGGCTAGTCTACATCTCAGTGATGACAGGACCGTAGCTAGAAAAATTTGGCAGAGGGGGAAAAAATTCTGCCTTACCTTATAGATGAAATAAAATTCTGCTATTTTTGAACTCTCTCCAGTTTGATAGATTTCTTTTGGTGAAGCTAGCTAGTATATGTATGCATCAAACTATCTTTACAATGATTCAGGGGGGGAGGTGACTGCCCCCCCTCCCCTCTGCCCCATATACAATCTGACCACTGAATCGTTTATCGTTTCAACCCTACTCACTGAGAATGAACTAGCTGCTACATACTACAGCTAGAAGGTTATTCCCCGTGCACTATTTGAGTCTATTCCACCATTATGATATTTATCAGGCTCATGATTTTAGTGTTACCCGATATAACTGTCAAGTGACAAGCTCTTTACAGTGAACATAGCTATTGGGTGGTTTTTGTTTTGTTTTGTTTTATTTTGTTTTTCGGATGTTTCACATGAAAGTGAAGCTTGCTATTATAGCTACATACACTTAACAAAACCACAAAATAGTTTTCTTGTTGGTAAATTCCATACTATACCCTCACTTTACTTTTGCGCATGCGTACTACAGGTCACAGCAACTTTGTCCATACCCATGCTTCATAATGGCGTGTAAGATTTAAGTAAGTTTACTGTGCCAATATAGTTTTAATACTATAGTCTAAAAGGTTTATGTGAGGAATGAGCTGTCTCTTATCAGTCTGTCATAATAATATCTAGCTATTATAGATAGCATGCTATTCATAATGAAAATTTTGGGTAGAGCCAAAAAAAAACAATTGCAAATGAGCACAGCCATGTAGCTATGTAAATTTGGGTACTTGTACCTATAATAGCCTACAGGAGACTTGAAGCTCATGATCTACATAGTTAATTCATTATAGAAGTAGAGAAGCCTGTTCAGGCTTGATAAAGTCAAATTAATGAACGAGATAAATTTAGCTAGCAATTCAGAATGAAGAATTTCGTCTTAGAGCCTCTTCATATAAATTCATAATAAAATCATTGTAGTGAAGCCAACTTTAGCTATCAAGAACTGACATGTTGGATGCTTTTTTTTTTCGATGGCAACCAGCAGCAAAACATTTCAGATAGCTAGCACTGTAAGCTTACTCTATTCTACTTAGGAGCCTGGCACCTACCTTCACCAGACCTTTAGACCTGACACTCACAGCTAACTTAACAGTCTATTTTATAAATATTACATCCTTAAAGTGACATATCCATGGTCACAGGTGTGATCATTAAAAAAGGAAATCACAGTTTGCATAGCATGTATATATGGTTTACATGCATAAAAAGTGTAATTTTAAAAGTACAAGCCAAAAGTACAGTGGTCAGTGGAAAATAGACGTGTCATTTATACTGTATTGTGAAATATTTTTCTTGACTTGGTCCTGTACAAATTTAAATTATATTCAACCAAAATTAATGTATAATTAGTATTAGAGAGCTTAATTATTAGCTACAAGCTAGCTGTATTGGAATGAACACTTAGCTATGAAATTTTGGCGCATGTGCAGACAGTGGGTACCAGGTTCTATTTCATGCCTCCACATAATTTTAGAGCTGGGTACGAGGCTACAGTCTTAGGCGCTAGGCTGCTAGGCTAGGCGATTGGCACTAGGCCTAAGTGGATAGGCATTATACATGTATAAGCATTACTATGTATGCAGCTGTCTGCCACTTACATAACTCAACAGCAAAATCTTCTAAGTAGCACAAGGAGTTGAAGCACAAATGAATATCAGCTCAAAAAGCATAATATTATAGGAATACTAGCTTGTTGTGTAACTCAAATGTTGCTATAGTTATAGTCCTAAAACTAACATGGTTGGTGCATGTACATTCACTATGGTTCAGTCAAACTATGTGCCCTTTTTCATGTAGAGAGCTATAAGTAGCTATACATTTATTAGACTACTATTAAACTGGTAATAATTATTGCTAGCTATATTATAGCTAATCACTAGAAAAATATCAATAGAAATTTTTCTAAGCAAAATATATAGCCACACAAAAATAAGCCTGCCAGCCATATAAGATATAAGTTTGTACAACTTGTGCAGATCAATCAAAGAACACATGTGGAAGAAATATTTCAATAGCTGTGTGTCACGACAAATATTTGGGGAAAAATCAGTGAACGATGAAGATTCAATCAATGGAGCTTTTGTACCTGGATTACTGCATCCCAAAAGTCAGGGTGAGATTTATCTTGATCAAAAGGGGGTCAAGAATCCCCCCTCATTGACCCTAATTATTTAAGTGATCCTGACGACGTTGAAGTTCTTCTACAGGGAGTAAAGTATGCTGAGAGAATGTTGAACACTTCAGCTTTTGATACTTTTCAAACTGAAGGTGAAATTTCACTCTTGAATAGATTCACTTATGTAATGTCTCTGTCTTTAGTGTTGATGGAGAAAGGCTTCAATCATTTGGCTCACCTGGCTTTGACCAGGGACAGTTCCAACCACACAATTGTGACTTTGTCACAGCAAGTAGCCAGTTCTTTTCTGAAGTAGGTAGAAGAGGTAATGGACCTCTTCAGTTTACCATTTGCAAGCTCACCAGTTTATTCCACACTTAAGCTTCTCCAGTGCTTCCATATCTATTGCAGGCAATGCCTTGTGAAACTTGTGATCAGAGATCAGCAGGGACAACTCATCCTGACTTGCCCAACCTGTTGTCAGGCCACACCTGTTCCAGCTGATGGAGTGGCAGGCCTCCAGTCAGCATTTCAAGTCAACCACCTCCTAGAGATCTTAGAAGAGCACAAGAAGGCTAAAGATACAACAGCCAGTCAGGAGGGGGCAAAGACTGTTGTGACATACCCCTTTCATCCAAAGAAGGTGATTACTAACTGCTTTGAACATATAAAGAAAGAATGAGAGCTTTACTGTGAGACGTGTGGTGACCTTATCTGTTTTGAATGTGTCACTAAATGGGGCAAGCATCATAATCACGATTACCATCCATTGGACGAGGCATTTGAGATCTACAAGAGAGAAATAACTCCATCATTTGAGCCACTGGAGAGGAAATTGGAGGCTGTTAAGAAGACACTGACACAGTTGGATAAGTGTAGCACAGATCTAGCTGACCAGCAAGCAGCTATCGAAGCTAACATACATGACAACATTGGACAACTCCATGAAGTCCTTGAAGTTAGGAGGATTGAACTGATTGGTCAGTTACACGAAAAAATTCAAAAGAAGCTGAAAATTCTTGCAGTTCAGAGGGATGAGATTGAAACCATCCTGGCCCAGCTGAGCAGCTGCTTTGATTTTATCAAGGAGAGCCTGAAGACGACCAATCTGGAAGAGGTACTGAAGATGAAGATAAACATTGTGAACCAAGTGAATGAACTGACCACACCTTTCCCACCAAATGTACTTGTGCTGAACACTGAAGCTGATGTGAAATTTCTAGCCTCATCCGATATCACTGACGAGTGTCGAACCTACGGACAAATATTCTCACCAGAATCACTTGACCCATCAAAATTCCAGGCCACTGGTAAAGATTTAGAAGTAGCACAGGTTGGAGAGAAGTCTACAGCTGTCATTCAAGCCATCGATTTCAAGGGCCAACCTTGTGATGAGTTGATCAAGTCATTACAGTGTGAGTTTTTATCTGAGATGACTGGTGCCAGATTGATGTGCAGTGTAGAGAGAATGGGACAAGGCCAGTACAAGATCAGCTACCAATTCACCATCAGGGGGAGGCACCAGTTATACATCAAAGTCGAGGACCAACACATCAGAGGAAGTCCATTTGACATTATGGTGAAGTTGCCACTTGAAAAGTTTGGTACTCCAATCAGAATTATTGATAAGGTGATATTTCCTCGAGGAGTGGTAGTCAACCAGAAGGGAGAGGTGGTGGTTACAGAAGCTGGTAAATTCATGGTCTCTTTCTTTAGTGCTGATGGACAAAGGCTTCAATCATTCGGCTCACGTGGCTCTGGTCAGGGACAATTCAAGTGTCCTCGGGGGATAGCAATAGATGGTGACGGGAATATTCTTGTGGCTGATTGTGAAAATCATCATGTACAGAAGTTCACAGCAAGTGGCCAGTTCCTCTCTGCAGTTGGTAAAAGAGGTAATGGACCTCTGCAATTCAATGGACCTAGGGAAATATCGTTCAATACTGTGAACTCAAAAGTGTATGTAGTGGAAGAGTCTAATAATCGGGTTCAAGTTTTAAACTCTGACCTCACTTTTTTCAGCAAGTTCGGAAATAGGGGCAGCGGTAAAGGACAGTTTAACTCTCCTTGTGGTATATCATGTGATAATAGTGGGAATGTGTATGTGGCAGATACTTGTAATCATCGTATGCAAGTCTTCGATACTGAAGGGCAGTTCTTGAGAGTATTTGGGACACACGGACATGGCAGGGGGGATCTTACTTATCCACATGGTATCACTATAGCTGCTGGTGATGTGTATGTCAGTGAGGAAAGTATTAATCAAGTGTCTGTGTTCACCTCTGGGGGTCATTTCTTGACCTCATTTGGTGGTCGTGGGAAAGAACCAGGAAAGTTTGATTGCCCTTGTGAATTAGCAGTGGATAGTAATGGTTTTGTGTATGTGTGTGACTCTTGGAACAATTGTATTCAAGTATTTTGAAAAAGAACCCTATAGCCCTCATGCATATTGATTAAATTCATGCACTTTTAATAATTATGTTCCTTATTTTTATTTTGATGATATTCAATTGAATTTTCTGCAAAAGGAAAAAGAAATGAATACAGCACACAGAGACCAGCAGGGACCTGTTCAACCTGTCATCGGGCCACACCTGTTCCAGCCAGGTCTCCAGTTGGCATTTCAAGTCAACCACCTCCTAGAGATCTCGGAAGAGGACAAGAAGGCCAAAGATATTGTAACAGCCAGTCATGATGGGGCAAAAAATGTCGTTACACACCCATTTATCCGTGATTCCTAACTGCTTTGAACATAATAAGAGCTTTAGCTACTGTGAGACATGTGGTGATCTGATCTGTTTTGAATGTGTCACTAAATGGGGCAAGCATCATAATCATGATTACCTACCATGCATTGGACAAGATATTTGAGATCTACGTAGAAGGGAGAAATAACTCCATCACTTGAGCCACTGGAGAGGAAATTATAGGTTGTTAAGAAGGCACTGACACAGTTGGATACGTAAGTGTAGCACAGATCTAGCTGACCAGCAAGCAGCTATTGAGCTACACGACAACATTGGACGACTCCATGAAGTCCTTGAAGTTAAGAGGACTAAGGTTATTGGTCAGCTACACAAAGGAAGTTGAAAAATCTGGCAGTCCAGAGGGAACCATCCAGGCCCAGCTGAGCAGCTGCCTTGACTTTAACTACCAAGGAGATGCAGTTTGTTCTACGGAGTCTTGTTGTTGTTTTTTGGAAGTTGCACATGAAAGTGAAGCCTAACTTTTTACACTTAACCAAACCACAAAATTGTTTCATGTTGGTAAATTCCTCTCATCTATACTATACCCTCACTTTTAGTGCGCATGCGTGCTACAGGTTACAGCAACTTCGTCCGTACCACGGCTTGATAATGGCCTGTAAGATTCAAGTAAGTTTGCTGTGCCAATAGTCTAAAAGATTTATAATGAGGAAGTATATAATTATGAGCTGGCAGAGTCTAATCTTATTAGTCCTGTCATAATTATTAGCTATATCTATTAGCTATAGAGAGCATGTAATTCATAATAATCTTGGGCAGAGCCAAAAATAAAATTGCAAATGAACACAGTCATAATTATTATAATAATGTAGTCATGTTGGGTACTTGTACCTACAGATATACGTAATAGCCTACAGGAGACTTGAAGCTCATAGTTAATTCTTGAAAATTTATTATTAGAGAAGCCCATTCAGGCTTGATAATGTCAAATTAAGTGCTAGATCAATGAACGAGATAAAATTTAGCTAGCAATTCAGAATGAAGAATTTCGTCTTAGACCCTCTTCTTATAAATTCATAATAAAATTGTTGTAGTGAAGCCAATTTTAGCTATCAAGAACTGACATGTTGGATGCTTTTTTTTTTGATGGCAACCAGCAGCAAAACATTTCAGATAGCTAGCACTGTAAGCTTACTCTATTCTACTTAGGAGCCTGGCACCTACCTTCACCAGACCTTTAGACCTGACACTCACAGCTAACTTAACAGTATATTTTATAAATCTTACATCCTTAAAGTGACATGTCCATGGTCACAGGTGTGATCATTAAAAAGGAAATCACAGTTTGCATAGCTAGTATATAGTTTACATGCACTATGTTACATAAAGTGTGATCTTTAAAAGTACAAGCCAAGAGTACAGTGGTCAGTGGAAGACTAATGTGTCATTTATACTTTTATTTTGTTATAAAAATATTTTCGTACACTTGTTCCTGTACGAAAATTATTTACATGAAAATTAATGTGTAATTAGTATTAGAGTTTATTATACAAGCTACTGTATTGTATGAAATTAATTTAACATGAACATGAAATATTGACGAATTTTGACCAATGATATCAGTCTGACTTTTTGCATTTAGTGGCATTGCTGTACGTAAATGTAGCTTAGTCCATAATAATGACATTGTAGATCACTATGGTCACTTTATGAATTTTTTCAGTTAAATTATACAGACTTAAAAGAAGTTCGCAGTGCAGTTATAGATTTGGCCAGCAAATGGTATGATTTAGGATTGGAGTTGGACATCAATCCTGCAAGTCTTGATAATATTGAAAAAAATAAAGGCACTGACTCCAAAGCTTGCTTGCTGGAAGTACTTAAATTCTTCTTGAATCAAAGTAATCCCACATGGAAAAAAATAATAGAAGCTATATCATCAGAAGCTATTGACAATGGCCGGCTTGCTAAAAACCTTCGTGAAAAATATCAGATAGAATATGACTTGGAAACAGATACTGGAAAAATATCCCTTGATGGTAGGTAAAAATAATGAATTCACTAAACAACTTATATTCATAGCAGCTATACAATATTTATAATGATAGCTAGATCAAATCCATCAGGTGGTCTTCTTGTGCATGTGCATGAATTAGAAATCAATGATGTAATGATAAGAGATTAAGTTATAGATATGATGTATCAAGTTATTATAGTGTAATGTGGCCGACTTGCGGAATATCTCGCAATCAGAGTAGGAGGTTTACAGCAGCAAATATTATCTTATAACTCACAATTTTAGCACACTAACAACTGACAAGACTACTACTTATATATACTAGACAGAAAGATGATGACCTAATGTATGATGTGTGTATGCAGTGATCCATTGATGTGAATGCATGGTAGAGCTTACAGTCAGTCGTGGACTATGACACAAAATACAACTAAACCTCAGACACAACACATGACATCATTCTGTAGCTAAACTGTCACTATCCACAATCAATGGATGGCTAGGCCACAAAATGATTAACACTTATTAAAACTACTTAACACTGTTACAATAGTTATAAATATCATCATTACAGTATCCACAGCCATCCCTGAGCTCAAAAGTGAAATCGCAGAAATCAAGTTGGAATTGCAGCATGTCAAACAGTTTATCATGTCTCAGCAATTGAAGGAAAGGTCAAATGTATTATTATCCCACACCAATGCAGGTGACTGGCTGTTATAGTATAGCTAAAAGCCTCTTAGGTACTTAACGAATGTTTGAGGCACATTGGCATTGGTGGAGCCAAATGTAGAGTATGCAAATGTCTGATGCATGCATGTATCATTTAGATCTGTGGATAAGGTATACATAATTTAGCATAGCTCTCTGGATTCTGACAGAATTACAACCTCTAATTCCTCTCCATACGTAATAAGTCCATGGTTTAATCAGGATTGTAAAGAAAACTTAACTCAAGGGATCAACTGATATAAACATCTTTGTGTAGAAATTGTACGCAGCATCTTGCTTTCTAACATTTTATGATGATGGCTCTCTGTGATCATTATGATTATAGTAGCTATATGCTTATATCTTGCTAGCTAGTCAACCTCCAGGACACTCCCAAAAGGGCAAATTATAACTCTCAACAAGGAAAATCTATATTGTATCAGAGGCTTCACTAATGTGATACCAATGAAGCAATTATATGAATACCTATTGGAGCTCTATCTCATGAAACAATATCTATGTATATTTATTGTAGCATCTACCATATTATGTCAACAAAGCCTGATGATCACTAATAAGGGTGAAACATATATCTGGAAAGGAGCTGGTATGAGGATAACAGTTCCTGAGAACATACTACCAGAAAATGTACAACAAGGACAGATTCGTGTCCGTTTATCAATGTTTGATAACCTTGGGAATGGAAGTGAGAATCAATTTGTTAGTCCTACTTATTGGATCACACCAAATTTCCAAATGACGAAGCCAATCAACATTCAACTTCAGCACTGTGCAGCTAATTCCCAACAAGAACTATTTTTTATAAAAATACCTGACGACCATGGGGAAGTTACAAAGTTGGATCAAGGTGTTTTCAGCAAAGTAACTGGCTCTGTCGAAAGAAATGAATTTTCTGGGCTGGTAATCGCAGCACCAAGAGGCGTTAAAATGGAAATGTTAGGCAGAGTGTTTTACAAAGTTTCAGGGCAGAATCTGACATGCATTGAATTTATTGTAACTCTGAAGTTGGATATTTTACTATTGGTATAATGTTTAGTTAAAAGATTATGCTAGAGTGTTAGCTATAGTTATAGCTAATTGATAGGGGCGGGGGGGGGGGGTAGTTCACTCCTTTTCTTCACCCTTGCTATAAGCTATAATTATGTTGTATCCAATCAGCAGCTAGCATAGTTATTATGTGATAGCTAAACACATGACTGTCCATCAGGGGTGTATCCACGTCCACCACTCCAGTTTAGTCCAGTTTTCACCGGACCACTTTTATACGAAATTCACACTAGCATAACTTTACTGATCAAAAAGTGGGCATGGCCATCTGAAAATTTCCACACACAAGCACACCAGACCACTCAAAATTCTGTGGATACACCCCTGTCCATGTATGTACAGCTACACTAAAAGCAACTTGACACACACTCAAACTTGCTATCGTTGCAGAGACTGGATTTGGAATACAAAGAATGGAAAGAAGGAAAAGAATTGCCTATAGAATTTGAGGAAGAGTCTTCACACATTATGCTAGATATACCATCAACTGGAAAGGAAATAGAAGACTTCATAATCGTCCCTGCTTCTGCACCATCAGTAAGTTACACTATTGGCAAGTGAAGCAAACCAATCATGTTAGTTATAATGTCCATACATGTATGAGCATGCACATTATACAAACCTTCTCTCTACAAAGGACAAAAGGCTGGATCCCAAGTATGTCCATTATTTGGAAGTACAACTAAGTTATAATTATATGCATACATACTTTAGTATCTATTGATCTAGCTATCTATTTAATCTAGTAGATCGCTGGCCATAAACAATTTAATGCAGCCATTCCCAGTGAAGCACTCAGACACTGGGCATGCATGGGCTTTGCTCACCAACATGCATGCTAAGCGAGAAATAACAAACTAGTTTTTTTAAAATTAATCTAGATTTCCAAAGACAGTGTAATGGATTTATTAATATCATCAGAACAATGGCAATTTCCAGTCTGCCACCTTGATGTTAATCGAATTCCTGCTTGTCAACTGTTATCCAGGCCTGTGAGTACCACCAAAGAGAGGATCGTACATATCATTGGTGCATGTGCCCCAAATAATTACATCATTCTTGGAAGTGAAGAGTATCGTGACAAAGGTACCAATAATTTTATTGCTATAGGCAGTTGATAAGCCAGTTACAGAAATGGTACCACCATAGAACCTTATTATTATTCATAGATCATAGCTATTTATTGCTATAGGTGACAGTGCTTGGGAAAAGGTACCTTTTCGCGCACAAAAATTCATAATTGAGTTATTGGTATCATTTTAAAGCTCTTAATCTGGAGATTTACATGGCTTTTAAATCAAATTTATACACCACTTTGTTCCTGCACATTTTATATGTAGCTTGTAAACTTTACAAGTGTTTAACAGCTTTTAATGTTTTGCGTGAAAAGGTACCTTTTCCCAAGTACTGTCACAATTCATTTATTATTAGGCAGTTGCAGAAATATTATGTATCTGTACCACCATAGAACCTTATTATTATTTCATGGACCATATTACCCTCAGTTCACTTTCATTGATGTCTCTGAAATACTAGTCTGGCATTGTCAGCCCCTGAGAGCTGTGTTTTAATAAAGAGCCTGGCCTGAAGCTTGAACAGCTAGAAGTTGTATCAGTGATTTTCAAGGGCGATGTGTTCGCAATTCTACCGACTGGCTTCGGAAAATTATTCAACACGGATATTTTTGAGAGCGTGCACGGGTGTCACAAGTAGAGCTTCCAGACCACTTTTCTTCCCCCTCCCCCAAATAGAAGAAAAGCTGGGCTGGTGATGCCAGACTAGTGAATAGAGAATTTCATTTCAGCCAATGCAATGATGAACTGTAGCTGCATGGCTAATGATATGTATATGAATCAATGGTTAGCAGTAATTTTCATCCCCCATGATTCAGAACGTCCTTTGAGATATAAATCAAAGATCATATACACACCAGTGGATGCGAATGAATGTGTCATATGCATTACAATCAAGGAGGTAGGTTTGGAAGTAGGTACATTATACAGCGTTTACCGTATGGTTGTATATTTGTATAGTGTAGTGTAGTAATGGCGGAAATATCACATTTATATATTACAGTGGAACCTCTAAATGCGGACACCCTTGGGACCAGCGAAAAGTGTCCTGATTAGAGAGGTCTCCCTATTTTAGGGGTTAAAGTATACACATATATAATTATTGTGTTGGGAGAAGAAAAAATGTCCTGATTAGAGAGGTTTTTGCATTTCAGGGAGTCCACATTTAGGGGTTCCACTGTAATGATTAAAAGGGTTCTCCTCCCAATACTATCTAGAATATACATTTCAGGGAGTCCACATTTAGGGGTTCCACTGTATAGGGAAATGTGGTTAGTGAAGCTTTAGCTAATGACATCACCTTATCGATCTGGAACCAGAAGAATACATAATAGCACCCGACCCCTAGTGGTTCGCTAACTAAATCCCAGGCAATCGTACATAGCCAGCTCATGACATGATTATAATGGAGATAGGGTGGCGTGATGACATTTGATCTCTTGACATGACTACAATTATAATGAGGATATTTGATGCTAATCTAGTTTATCTCATGACTATTATTGCAAGCGAAGCCACTAGGGGGTCGAATTAGAAGGCGTTAGTATTATCGTACATACGTTCTTCCGGTTCTGTCCTTTGCAATACAGTGATATAGTTTCATTCGCCACAATGCTTTGCATTTCCCTAGTAATGGAGATAGGGTGGCATGATTAATCTATATTCTATGTATGTATATGTTATAGGCTTCAATAATTTCCCAAAATATCTATGAGGAAGATACATCACACCTCACTGCTATTCAGGACGTTGAATTCCTTGATAAGTCAATCAGTATCGATCTGCCACTCACTCTTGGAGACTGGGAATTGGAAGCAATGAATCATGCTGAGGTACAAATTATAGTAGCAAGATGTACGTAGCTAGGATTAATTATTGCTTAAGCTAGCTACATGCACAGAGGCAAAGAACCCTATGGAATTCGGGTGTAGAGGCCGAGCATAACAAGGCAATATACTAGTCTAGTCATTAGACCCTTCTTCATTCATTCTTTCTTTCTTTCTTTCTTTCTTTCTTCTTTCTTTCTTTCTCTCCTTCTTTCTTTCCAGATTCAATTGAAATCTTGCACTCATCCTGAAAATTCTCATACAATCAAAATAAGAGCCATGCGAAAGGATAGAGACTCTGTCAGTCCACTACGTGGCATAGTATTCCTGAAGGGGGCCGCCTCTCCATGCAATTATTTTAATATTGTTTATACAGGAGGTACATAACCATAACTACCTGTAGCTGCAGTGTGTAAGTCTCTCAGGTGATATAGGCAATATTATTACGTATGTATTTACCTTTATAGTTTTAAAAAAAGTGTTAATATCAATTATACAGTCTATTAATTTATTTTTACTTTCATTATAGTATCACCCTTATCTTGTGATCAGCATGAGGAACCTTCACACACCAAAGAGATTGAGAAACAAAACAAAGGAATAAAAAAGAAGCCTGGCCTTTCAAGTACTCTTAAGAAACAAGAGAAAATTCCTGACATTTTATATGTAAGTGCTATACAGAAGCAGAAAAAATTCCAGAAGGAAATTCTTTCGAAATCAGAGATGCTAACTGCTATAGAACAAAAGAATCAAGGCTCAACAAGTTTAGTCGTGAATGAATCATTAAAAAATACTTATAGAAAGCGTGGAGAACTTAAAAGTACAAGAAAAAGTTGGCACAGGCAGAGTATGTGAAATGGTAGTTGTATCCAACTTTATATTATAGTCAAGTATTCTATGTAGCTTTCACTGTGTAGCTAAATTTGTGGGGTAAAATTTGTGGTTTTTGTTTTGAAATGTGCACCACATAAATTCTTGTTTCTGTTATCACAACCATGACACTATACATAATGATTGGTATTTGCCCATTTATATAAGTTTGTTACCATTGATTGGAGTTGGATAGCTGTACATAATATGCTAGCTAGACCTGGTATAATACTGAAATAGCTGATATCACACAGGTGAAAAAATTTTTCTAGCTATTCTATCCTTCTGCCTCTTTCGGCTATCACCCTCTTCAACTAGGTGATGGCCACATCAAGTGTGATTGATTTTGAGGGCAATTCACTAGAGAATACATACATGCACAGTAGGAAGTATAATTTAATTAATGGTTCAGAGTTCAAGTGATAACTTACATAGCAGATCTGTAGAGAAAAAGGCTTAAGTTACGAGGCTACTGCTTTGCAGGATGGAGCGATTTCTTCAGTCCATGGTAGTGCTTCTCTTGGCTTTCATAGCTGTGAAGTTTTGGACGTGGGACCCGAGCAACTACCCCTACCGCCCTGTCGAAGACTCCGAGTATGACTACATCATTGTGGGTGGAGGATCTGCTGGCTGTGTGCTCGCTAACAGGCTGAGTGAGATCCAAAACGCTACTGTTCTCCTAATAGAAGCAGGAGATCCAGATGACAAGAAAGAAATCCACATTCCACTTGCTTATATCAAACTCCAGAAGTCTGAAATTGATTGGCAGTTTTTAACAGTGCCTCAGAAACACTCCTGAACATGTAGTAGTGAGTAAGCAAGACTACGGTTCCATCTTGATTCTACTCAAAAGTTAGGTATGTATTGCTGTACTCTTGTCAGCCACAAGCTGCCACATAATACTTTAATGTCGTAATTAAAAATTAATTTAATTATAATAATTACAATAAGTATTTAATTTACAATAAGTATTTAATTAGAAATTAAATACTAAAATACTTTAGTGCTTGTCAGCCACAAGTTGATAGTGAATGAGTGATGAGAATGAATAAGTGTGATTAGCTAGCTACAGTTTGTGACAAGATCTGCACAGTTTAAAATAGGAGTCTAGAAGGTCTTGAACAGAGCAGATCTGATTCTCCTATGGAGTGTTGCAATTGAGGTAATTGTGTAATTTTAAGTGCTAACCCTCAGTGCAGGAGCTGATTAGAACACTACTGTATTTCCTCTAATAAAAGCCAGGGCCTCTGTTTCCTTTATGAAACATCAACTGCTAGTCATACACTTAGTGAATGACCTTTTGATTACAGGAGGTACATAACCATAACTAGCTGTAGCTGCAGTGTGCAATAGTTATAGTCTCTCAGGTGATATACGTAGGCAATATTATTATGTATCTTACCTTTACAGTTTAAAAAGGGTTAGCTAATATCAATTATATTTTTACTTTCATTATAGTATCACCTGTGTCTTGTGATCAGCATGAGGAACCTTCACACACCAAAGAAATATTCAATTTTGAGGACTTGAAGGAATCATTAAGAGACATTGAGAAACAAAACAAAGAATTAAAAAAGAAGCCTGGCCTTGAACAAGAGAATGTTCCTAACATTTTACATATAAGTGCTATACAGAAACAGAAAAAATTCCAAAGGAAATTCTTTTGAAATCAGAGATGCTAACTACTTTAGAACAAAAGAATCAAACCTCTACAAGTTTAGTTGTGAACGAATCATTAAAAAACACTTATACAAAGCTCGGAGAACTGAAAAGTACAAGAAAAAGTTGGCACAGGCAGAGTATGTGAAACGGTAGCTGTATCCAACTTCATATTATAGCCAAGTTCTTTTGTTATTCTCTGTGTGTAGCTAACACCTAGGGCATGGTATAGGGAACAGTGTGTTGAATTAAATTTCCCATAACCATGTTATGATGGTTATGATGGTTATGATTTCATTGGAGAATTATACACTGTGTTAGCTATTACATATCTTACACAAGGATGGATGAATAATTTCATTGAAGAAAGCTATTCCATATCTTGCACATACTGGCTATTATTTTATACGGTTATAATTGTACACTATGGTGATGGTTATGAAAAATCGTACATCATGGTTATGGTGGTTATAATTGGTTATACATGGTTATTGGTGACATATTCAGTTTCATGCATGGTTATTGATAGTACATTAGTAGCCTATTATTGACGGTTATTATGGTTATTGATGGTTTATACATGGTTAAGGAATTATACAATGTCATGCATAATATTATGATTATTGATGGTAGTTAGTTGCTTATACATGGTTATTATGGTTAATTATATATGGTTATCGATGGTTATTGATGGTTTATACATGGTTAAGAACAGTCAAATGATGTGAAGGAGATTGAAATTGTTACTATCTATAGAAGAGTAATAGAAATGCAAAAGAAATATGTCCACAGGATGTATGCAGAATGAAACGGGAAAATAAACGATCATGGTGGGTGCAGTGCATTGAATGTGAACAATGGTACCACATTAGATGTGTCAAGATTACTAAAAAGGAGGCTGAGGAACATGATTTTACATGCCTTAAATGTACTGAAGTTTAATTCTCTACACTTTCACAACCATTTTATGTTCATAATCATTCATAATACAATAAATAATACAATAATAATTGGTGTGTGCCATGCATGGCCGCTGGCTTCTGGTGTTTTAAAACACTGGTGTCAATGGTTTGTAATCCTTGTAATGAGTGCATGAAATACTTTTAATTAATTATGTGCTCGTGGTCTATATTATATACCCTACCTTCAACTTGTTTCCTCTAACCTGCCAATGCAGTTAAATTCAAAAAAAAAATTGTGGGGTAAGGTTCTTTGTTTTGAAATATGCACCACATAAATTCTGTTATCATAACCATGACACTATACATGATTGGTATTTGCCCATTTATATAAGTTTGTTACCACTGTTATTATTAGACTGGAGTTGGATAGCTGTACATAGCTATATGCTAGCTAGCTACCTGGTATATATAATATTGAATAATATAGCTGAAATCACACAGGTGAAACATATTTTTCTACCTATTCTATCCATCTTCCTCTTTCGGCTATCACTAGGAGATGACCACATCAAGTGTCATTGATTTTGAGGTATGATAATAGGCTGCCTTCAATTCACTGGAGAATACATGCATGCACAGGAAGTATAATTTAATTAATAGTTCAGAGTTCAAGTGATAACTTATATGATATAGCAGATCTGCTAGAGAAAAAGGGTTTAAGTTACGAGATTACTGCTTTGCAGGATGGAGCGATTTCTTCAGTCCATGATAGTGCTTCTCTTGGCTTTCATAGCTGTGAAATTTTGGACGTGGGACCCGAGCAGCTACCCCTACCGCCCTGTCGAAGACTCCGAGTATGACTACATCATCGTAGGTGGAGGATCTGCTGGCTGTGTGCTCGCTAACAGGCTGAGTGAGATCCAAAACGCTACTGTTCTCCTAATAGAAGCAGGAGAGCCAGATTATAAGAAAGAAATCCACATTCCACTTGCTTATATCACACTCCAGAAGTCTGAAATCGATTGGCAGTTTTTGACTGTGCCTCAGAAACACTCTTGCTCTTTACTTGATTCCAAGCGATCGTGCTGGCCTAGAGGTAAAGTATTAGGTGGAACAAGTGCTATTAATGCTATGGTGTACACTAGAGGAAATAAACAAGATTATGAAAGATGGGAACGTGTTTACGGAGCTGATGGGTGGGGCTGGGACGATGTTTTTCCTTATTTTTTGAAATCCGAAGACTTCCAAACAGACGGTGATGAAGGTTATCACACTCAGGGAGGGCCTTTGATCGTCACTAAATCTTCTTATGTGACACCAGCCTCACATGCCTTTGTTGAAGCCGGCAAGGAATTAGGGTTTAGGGAACTTGACTATAATGGAGCTTCTCAGATAGGTATTAGTTTGACACAGCATACGATAAATAGGAGAGGCATTCGCTGGAGTACTGCAAAGGCATTTCTGCATCCTGTCCGACACCGGTCAAACCTGTTTGTCTGGACTGGTAAATCAGTGACAAGTTTAGTGTTAGACGGAGATAGAGTTACTGGTGTTAAAGTTGTAGATACTAATGGATTGAATAGCAAAGAAGTCGTCATAAGAGGGAGAAAAGAAGTAATTTTATCTGCCGGTACTATAGGTTCTCCATACATCCTCTTGCTCTCTGGGATTGGTCCTGCTGATCACCTTAAAGAGGTAGGAATACCACTGAAAAAAGACCTTCCTGTAGGTAAGAATTTGCAAGATCATGTGATGATACCACTAAATTTCGTGACTGAGATTTCAATAGATAGTGAATTATGCTTTACGAGACGCATGGCAGAATCTAAAAGTAGCCTCATGCAGTATTTGCTGTATGGAGCTGGTCCTTTGGCAGCCACAGTGCAAGAAGCTCATGCATTTTATCAATCAGGTCTCCAGGCTAAAGGAGATGAAAGACCTGATTTGCACATGGTTTTTACAGCAGCTGGGAGTGATGCTACTATAGTGGGCAAGTATTGTTACACCATTGACATGTCACGACAAATATTTGGGGGAAAATCAGTGAACGATGAAGATTCAATCAATGGAGTTTTTGTACCTGGATTACTGCATCCCAAAAGTCGGGGAGAGATTCGTCTTGATCAAAAGGAGGTCAAGAATCCCCCCCTCATTGACCCTAATTATTTAAGTGATCCTGATGACGTTGAAGTTCTTCTACAGGGAGTAAAGTATGCTGAGAGAATGTTGAACACTTCAGCTTTTGATACTTTTCGAACCGAAGGTGAAATTTCACTCTTGAATAGATTCACTTATAAGTCTCCCCATTCAAAAGGTTCCGATGAATTTTGGCGTTGGTACATTCGTGGAACCCCTTTGACAATCTACCACCCTGTTGGCACGTGCAAAATGGGAGGGGAACAAGACTCTTCTCGTGTTGTCAATCCAAGATTATTGGTGGATGGTTTCAAGAATTTGAGAGTGGTCGATGCCTCTATCATGCCTGAGGTTACTAGCGGGAATACCAATGCACCTGTCATCATGATTGCAGAAAAGGCAGCTGACATGATCAAGCAAGACAATAGTGAGATTGAATTGTAGCTAGATTTGTCCTGTTAGCATAAAATATTTAGAAAAAAAAAATCTTATAAATATTTTTTTAAGAATTTTTATTTTTGATATTTTTTTATTAAAAAAATTATTTCATTTTTGTTTTTTTATATAGAAATTTTTATGAAGGGTGTGTGATTCTATATAAAATATATTGTAAATAGCTAGAGAGGTTGTCCTCTGTATAGTAGATTGCCCTTAATGTTGAGAGGTTTGTCCTCTTTCAAAGTGTCCTTTATTGGAGGTTGCACTGTTGCTATTAAAGTAATGAACTGCATTGCAACTTCCTAGGCCCAGCTGTATGTAGCTATGCCAACTATTATTGGGAGAGCCAGATATTCATTCATTGCTTGCTACCATAATAGGAACTTGAGGATACAATGATAGAATCCTGCAAAATAGACCTAAGAATAAAGGAAAATATACTAGCTCAGTAGCACTGCAGTCAAGTGTTCAAATTTTATTATCCAAATCAAGAGTTTAGCTCAGGCGGTAGCTATTCAATTATTTCAAGGGTGCGAATCTTACGGTGAACTTTGCATAGTGATAAATAATTATGACTGTATTCAGTCTATGATTCAGTGGAGCCAGTCGTATTCGGTAAAGGGTCGACTACGCCAGACTATTGACGACTGCGCATACTCGTTTTTTTTTTGTTGTTGTTTTTTTGTGTATTTGCCCACTCAATGGCGGACAGATTCGAGAAATAAACATGGAGTTTCAGACTTGTGTTTTCCTCACTATTATTACGACATCTTTGGTGAGCAAACTAGCTAATTATCCGCTAAGGGGTCACCGGTGCATTCCAATAGTCTGGGCCTGTCTGGCATAGCTATCTTATTTGAAACACTGCAGTGTGCCGGCTAGTTTGTTTATTGGCTAGGTCACCGTGTAATCTTTACTTTCACAGTTTATGCTGGTTGATGCAAATTACCAGCTTGAGATTGACCTCCGGTCTTATAGCAACCCCAGTAGACGAGTTATGGATCCAAACACTGGTGGAAATGGAGCATGTTGTGATACTACAGATCCCAGAGATGGATCATGTATTCCACAGGATACATGTGATGTAATTTTCAACATCAGAGCTAGGAATTTTCGTCGAAGAAATATAGTACTTGGTTCAGTAGTGCAACTGGGAACCTTTGAGAATACAACAGACTCGATTAATTTTATGAATTGCAGCTTGATAATGGGAACAAGAAATCCCTTAACCATAACTTTTCCTGCATCAAGTTACTCACCATCTGCAAGGGTAAGTTTCATTCAATAATAAAAGTAATATGAGACAATTTGAGGTCTACTGATCGAATGTGCACTCTAGAAATCTTTTTCAGGCCATTTTCTGTTGTAGTTAATTCATGCTTAGTGCAATATTACGCATTTGAGTAGTAGCTATAGTGTAAATCTTTGTGAAATGTTCTTTCATTATACAGGAACAGATTCGTTTAACTATAGAAATCTCAGACGAAGATATAGATCTTAACACTGGAGCACGTTCACTCACTCGTATACAGAACTTCATTTATGAGATTCCTCGTTCTCAAACTACTAGTTCAGCCTTCAGCTCACTTCAATCACTGGAGTCCTCACACACCCCATCTCTCCGTCTCACCTTCAGATTCAGACTCACATGCACTCCAGGGTCGTGTGGAAGTGATTGTACTCAGACATCAAACTGTACACCATTTCCCAATGCATGTGAACTCGAGTGTAACAATGCCATGCAATGCCAGAATGGAGGAGTGTGTATGGTAAAGAAGTACACTTAAAGAAGGATAAATCTCTCAGCATGCAAAGAAATTAAATATAATTAGCTACATAGGTACTCTCACAAAAAGTTAACTTCCAAAAGAGGACAACCTCTCTACAAAGGACAAAAACCTGGGTCCCAAGTGTGTCCATTGCTCAGAGTACATACAGGACTGTGCAAATTGGTTGCAGATTCAGACTCAAATGTAAACTTATTATGCATGTAGCTATAACTCACTAGGCTTGTAAGTTGTTTTCGTAGAATTTGGCTGCAAGCTTGGGTCTGAGTCTGCCGAACCAACTTGCTAAGTCCCTGTTATAAAACATAATAGCTAGCTGCTGTATAATGTCTATAGAGCTAATATTATGTTTCAGATATAGAGAAATCAAGTGTACATTAGTCCCATGTAGAAACCAGATATTAGGCACATTAATTTCGGCCAGAATAAACTTTCTTTGAGCGTGTAATAGCTATCTCTGAATGTTTTATACAAAGTTGATAGTTGGGCTACACTGTAGCTAACAGTATTTATCACAATAAGAAGATACAGAAATCAACAGCAACCAGTTGGCTAGTATAGTGATTGTACAAAACTGGAAGATACATATGAGCCATAACAATCAGAAGATTACTATGATTAACAAATTATGAATACATAAATTGATCATCATAACACTTATAATATCAATTATTTAGGAAGATTTTTGTACATGTCCCCCTGGATTTACTGGTAAGTGAGTCATAAATCCCAAAATTAGCTTGCTGGCATTGGTCGCCTAGTTATTTCTAAGAAGGGGGTCTGTGCTTCAATCAGTGGAACCTCCAAGAGGACAAACCTCTCAACAAACTTAAGGACATTGTAAAAGTACCTTTGTATAGCATTCTATCTGAAAAGAGGACAACCTCTCTGCAAAGGACTGGGTCAGTCAGTGTGTCCATTATTTGGAGGTTCCACTGCATAGAAAGAGAGAGAGAGTGATTGGCTTAGTGGTTTGTCTACCAGTCCACCCCTCCCTCCCCCCTTTCCCTCCAGATCATACTTGTAAGGTCCTCATAAAATCCAATGCCATGGTTTTCAACTTTTGGTACTCCCACCATGCACCATTGCTGTTGTACATAGAAGTTTGGGGGGTGAGGGAGGAATAAGAGGAGGAGTTTACTCCTACTAATAATAATCATGCATGCCAGCATTTGAAACCTTTTTGCACGTGTACCACTCACACCTTAAAATTCAAAATGGCTGCCTAGCAATAGCTAGCTACTTTTAGATTGTCCTTTGTTAAGAGGTTTGTCCTCTTTAGCTTTTGGAGTGTCCACTGTATTTCTCCTCTTTGTAGGTATTAGATGTTCCATTCAACTCAATCAAATGACAACTCCACCCTCAACTCAACCCCCTACAATGACAGTCTGGACCCTGCCCCCCTCAACAACCTTCTCAATGCCCCCCTCAAATCAAATTCCTAACATAACGGCAACACTGTTAACTCCTGCCACTGCTGATGAAATAACGGCTACATCTCATGGTAAAGTTATGTATAACCTGTGATAGTCCACAGATTAAATTAATACAGTGGCCCAGTAGTGTCATTCTTATTACTTATATGCTACGTATTTGCATATTTCAATTTCTAATTTCCAAAATACTTTCCATACTATATAAAATGCAAAAAGAATGTCAAACTTTAGACTATGGTGTGTAGCTAGCTACCTTTTAATGGCAGCAATGAAACTCGAGTGCTATAGAGTTATTAAATGTGTTACTTTGTGTATGCCCATATTATGTAAGAAAACATTTCAGCTCTCGTTAGCCATACCCGACTTATCATTTTCTATATTATACATCTAGCTATAATGTCGGTGATTTAGTATATGAATTTTGTTTTCTAAATATACTTTTACATAATCTTAGAAAACAAAATGTTTTGAAATTCATATAGCTATACTAAACCTCTTTGTTGCTAGTATTATTTCTTATGTGCATGATGCCATAAGATACGTAGCTATGCCTATCTAATTTTGGTAGCCTTTGGCGATATTTTCCTATGCCATGGAAGTTGGATCAGCAATCAATTAATTATTGAGTGACTCTTTTTTGATTCTTGCATTAATTACTGTTCTTGTGGCACCTGGGTTAGAAGAGATCCTCCAGTGGTGGATTCAGTGAGTATACAACCTAACACAGCAGCATTCACTATGTGTGAATGTCATGATCATATAATATAGCTAGTTGTGGAGTTGATTGATGTAATCTTGACTTACGTATATGTGCTGCTTTGTATGTGATGGTAGTGTATATAATGCTGGCTGCTGTTTTTGTTTGCTTGTTGTTTGTTGTTGTTTTTTTGCTGCTCCATGCTTAAAATTAATTCAACGAGAGGTCTACACTCCAAAATTCCCTGAATAGTAGCACAGCATGTGCATAATGTGCATATTGTAATTGCCTTGATTGTTAATAGCCTCATCCCCAGGCTCTAAAATTTTGTGGAGTTGGACAAAAGAGCCTGGTACCCACTGTTAGTGCATGCACCAAAAATCCCCCATGATTTGGTGAATTTGTAATCTCTCAGTAATTTTCCATGATGCATGATGCACTATTGCTGAATCAGCACTGCAACAGACAGCTAGCTCTAGTTCATTTCATGTACGTACCAGTTCTTCTTTGCAGACAGTGTGTCCATTAGTAATTTTTTACAAAAGTAAGCCTGAAATTATCCAGCCATACAGGATATATAAGTTAGTATACAACTTATGCAGATCAATCAAAGAACACATGTGAAAGAAATATTACAATAGCTGTGGTTGTGACCTTCTTCTTGACCATTATAGTATCTACTATAATGACCATTATAGTATCTACTATAATGACCATTATAGTATCTACTATAATTCATCTTTATATCATCAAGAAAAAGAACCAGTGAGTAGCTATCATACAATAACTATAATAATCATAGTTGCTATAGCTAGCTATAAATTAATGGCTAGAAAGTATACTGGCAGCCTATAGTTATCTTTTGGTTTACTAATAATCAGTCAAGTTTGAATTGTAGGACTTTAGATTTAGGTGCTAGCAAGTCAGCATTCACAAGCCTGCATGTTGTTGTTGTTGTTTTTGTTTTTGATTTTGTTTTTGTTGTTGTTGTCATTATCATCATTGTTGCTGTTATAGTCATGTTATTACTTTGTGCAGGAAAAAGTTTAATGTGGAACACATCTATGAAACAACAACTGAGTAATAATACTACAGTAGCTACGTACTAACTATAGCTTATGGGGAACTATCTATTTGGCGGTATATTATACCCTTGCAGAATGCATGCTAGACCACATTGTTTACATTAGCAGTGCAGATCAAGGCTACAAGAAGGCTACTGATCAGTGATCACTGCAAACCTGCATGGATACCATTTCTGAATGTGGTAGAGCTATGAAAATTTCCAGACTAGAAGTAGCTGTGCACTATGCGGCCACATCATTAGGATTTAATTCTCGGTGGTTTATATACTTTACTTCCTAATGTGCAAGTTCAACCCTCAACCTTTATCCAGCCTTTGCTACGTATGACAGGCAAATTCAGAGAATATAAAATTATTACTATACTGTAAGAATTTTTTTTATTCATCTATTTAATTTTTTTTTTTATAGAATGGATACCACCGAGAAAATAAATATGGTAACATGTGAAGCATATGAAAAAGTCCAGCCTAGTAGGCACAGCTAGATAGCTAGTTGTGTCATCAACAACAGTAATTTCTGATAACTTGTTTAGTAGCTAAGTATTAATACTTGAAACTTATTGTACCATCATAATTGATTAACCCTCAGTGTGCATGTGCCAGAGGGTTAATATGTACATGTACATCCATGCAGAAATCCTTTGCCCTTAAAAAATCTAACAGTGAAATAGCGGAATCGATGCATACTGGGGTTGTTGGTTGTTGTGCTACATCCAACATAATAGTTACTTGAACTACAAGCTGTCGTGCTAATAAGTGCCTTCATTGATGGTGGGAGGAGCATGCAACATGTGGCTAGCTCTGACTCTGGCAGCTACAGTAGTCTTTCATTGACTAGCCCAGCCAGCAACCATGCCAGCTAGTTGCATTGTATGTTTTGTCGTTATTTTCACTCAAGGATGTTCTTGTGCTTGTGTTTTTACCCATCTTATTAGGAATTTGTTACTAAAATGGGAGTCAAGAGTACATAACTAGGAAGGACTGACCAATCACGTTTGTGGAAATGAAATAGTTTTTGCATGTTGCCTTGGCACTAAACCTATGCCCTGAGAGCAAGGGCTACTAGGCTGGCACTAAGTGCCCTGCAACTGACCAATCAGATTGCTCTATTCAGCAGAGCTATGTTCTAATTTGTGTCACTGCCTTAGAAGAAAATACTTTCAGCGGATCTTGAAAATGTACCTCACTGAAATGAAGATGAGTCAGCTGGAACCACTGAAATTTTTTCAATTACCTGGGGGACTTGGCAATGTCAGTACAGTAAAAGCTATGTAGCCAAAAGACTTAAATTTAATTGTTCCAAGCAAATTAAATTATATAGAGAGCACAGTATAGCTATTAGTAAGGCTACACAAATTGTTAGAAGATTTTCCATGAGGGAGGGAGGTTAATGTTCAATGTCTTCCAATAAAATTCAAGGGAATAGCTAAATGCTTCACCAAAATAATTCATGTTACTGCTATTAAGAGGTCAGATTAAGTTTCCTTGGCCTCATAGCTACGTATAAGAGGAACCCAATCCTGTACATAACATGACCGTCCCGATTATCAATAGCTAACAACAGTAACAATAACAAAAACAGGCATGGACACTCTAGCTAGCTATGGCAATTTATAAACACACAACAACAACAACAACGACAAAAACAAAAAACAACTAGCTACTAGCTAGCTAGTCCAAAGGATAATCAAACTCTCCTGGTTCCTGTCTCTTTCCACCAAATGAGGTCACAAACTGACCTCGATCAGGCACGAATGCAAAGATCATAATGATTGCAAGTATATCACAGTATCATTTTTGTATTAGCTAATTGGAAATGAGGTATATAGCTACCTGCCGCACAAAATAATTGAGTGTCCTAGCTTTATCAGACTGGAGGTTCCACTGTTGGCAATGAACTGTGTTGCATCTTCTTGGACCAGTTGTATACCAGAACCAGCATAGGCTTTTCCTTTAACCACTTGTTTACTTGAATGTATATAGATTCGGTGGACTGGAAATGGTCTGTCCTGTTTGAAGAATTTTTTTTCAAGAGTCAACCGCATACCAAGTAGGTTTTTTGAGTAGAAAAAAATAGTTTGCATATTTACAATGGATGTATCACTGAGAGGCAATAATTATTTTGATCATTCAGTAAAATTGTTATTTTGCTAGTAAGTAAGAAACAGGTGAAAGGTCAGGAAGCACAACTCTACTCTCTCACTAGTGTCCCGATTATTGAAGCTCGAAGGCCATAACCAGATAAAGATAGGAACATTTCCATAATACAAGCAGCCGTGTCAAAACACATACGACCGGTGTCACAGTTTATTTTGTCGCTGGGAGATTCTGTCGCGGCGACAAAATATCCTAGGAAATTCTGTCGCGAGCGACATAATCTCCTAGGATATTTCGTCGCCGCCAGGATATATTGTCGCTGCATATAAAGTACCTATCGGAGAGGTGGTAGGCCTATAGCTATATCTGATTATATAAAAGACAATCGGTCACCAACAAATTGCTCTCCTAGTAATAAAGGCCACTTGTCCTAAAATTAGACAGAAGGCTATTGAGACTGTGTCCTTCATCAAGCACCTAGGAATCTCTCCTGGGTTGGTAAGAGTACGCCGCTATGCCAGACTAGGACGTCTGCACACCTGCTGTCAGGCAAAATGCATTATTGGCTTCTTATATCGGCACTTTCACCTAGCAGACTCCAATTGCCTTACCCGCCTCTACTATGCAATCCTAGACTACGGTGCCAGTATCTGGGATCCACATCACAACAGGCTGACTAGATTATGGACTCTCTGCCACCAATCGATATAACCAACCTTAGGTGCTCCTACCATCAAATCCAAACTCACAGATTACCTTTGGTCAGTTATTCTGAGAAGTTTTGAAGCCAATAACATGCACTTGCACATTCCATCTTGTTTGCCCTTGCCGAAAATGTATGTCAAATCCCAAGCCACCCAATTATAATTATAGGACATGTAACCATTAACCAATCTTTTTTCTGTTGTTGTTTTTCGTTTGATTGTTTGTTTGTTGTGTTGTTTTTTTTTAAATCCTCTCCTGGTCGCCAGGCCAGTCTGGATCCTCAGCCTGCTCTAATTGCCCCATCCTCTTTTTTGTTGTTTCTTAAACGTCATCTTGTGCTGTAAATCAATAATAATAATATAATAATAATAATAATAATAATAATAATAATAATAATAATAATAATAATAATAATAATAATAATAATAATAATAGAGATAAAATCTCCTCAATCTCCTAGGATTATTGCTCACTATAGCTATAGCTAGCTATTATCTACTATAGCTAGTAATAAAATCTCCTGTGCACGGTAATAAAATCTCCCAGGATATCTTGTCTCTTACTTATCAAGCTCTATACTATATTAGCTAGTTATAGCTATATAGGTATGACTAGCTATATCGCTCACTTGAGCTATGTTATAGCAGTATATATATAAAGAACTATATGTAGAATAATTTTTTACTTTCTATAGTAGCTAAGAGACATGTTGCTCTGTAGCATCAAGCTAGCTATTATACGCAAGTAGATATTTTCCAATACTGATTTGTATAAAGCTCTATCATGCATTCACATCAATATAGATCAGTTAATAATAATTTGCTGCTATAAACCAGTGAAATATTCCATCGTTACACACTTGCAAAAAATATAAGATACTAGAAAAAAACATGCTCCTTTGAAGTACGAGTGATATATACATAATATACACCCAACTATAAAGGTGAATAGCTAACAAGCTTGAGATTTTGATGCACCTATAAATAGCATTGCTCTATCTCTCATTTTATTTATAGAAATAACTAGTGAAAAAAACTAGAAAAAAATCCCATTATAGAAAAGATTTATCACCAAGACAGAAATAGGGACTGGCACATTATGCTTTTTTGCTTCCCTATTATTCTATTCTTCAATTCCAACTTTATAAAGTCATTATTCTTTTTTTACTGATCTATTATTCTTTAATTATGCTCTTACATGATGTCATCATGTATTGAAAGACTACGTAAATAGCTATTTGCTATCTCACTAGCAGACAAGTTTGGTCAAGCTAGGCTAGCTAGTGTAGGCACACATGATAAATACATTCAAGATCAACAATGGAGTTCACTTTCGATAGCCTATTATGCCAGCATTATGCTTCCTGCTTTGATAGACCAAAACTATGCTGGTAGAATGTGCCAGTCCTTAGACAGAAACGATCTAGGATATGTTTTATTGCTAGGAGAGCAATTCGTTGGTGACCGATTGTCTTTGTATAATCATACCACCTCTCCGATAGGTACTTTATATGCAGCGACAATATATCCTGGCGGCGACAAAATATCCTAGGAAATTATGTCGCTCGCGACAGAATTTCCTAGGATATTTTGTCGCCGCGACAGAATCTCCCAGCGACAAAATAAACTGTGACACCGGACTAGTATGGTAAAGGGTCGACTGCGCATGTAAAGGTACTGCGCATGCTCGATTGATTGGGCGTGTCTCTTTAAGCATGCGCATCTTGCCACGCCCCCTCCTATAGTGGACAGGCTCGAGAAATAAGCATGGAGTTTCAGACTTGTGTCTTCTTCACTGTTCTTACGGCATCTTTGGTGAGCAAGCTAGCTAATTATCAATAGTCTGGGCCTGTCTGGTGGCGTAGCTAGCATAGTTATCTTGCTTGAAACACTGCAGTGTGCCGGCTAGTTTGTTTATTGG
The DNA here is from genome assembly GCA_963924555.1 of Crambe crambe. Lineage (NCBI taxonomy): Eukaryota > Metazoa > Porifera > Demospongiae > Poecilosclerida > Crambeidae > Crambe > Crambe crambe. The sequence continues at coordinate 5,972,301 of OZ004582.1, forward strand.
CTAGGTCACCGTGTAAGTTATGATTATCTTTACTTTCACAGTTTATGCTGGTTGATGCAAACTACCAGCTTGAGATTGACCTCCAGTCTTATAGCAACCCCAGTAGACGAGTTATGGATCCGAACACTGGTGGAAATGGAGCATGTTGTGATACTACAGATCCCAGAGATGGATCATGTATTCTACAGGACACATGTGATGTAATTTTCAACATCAGAGCTGTGAATTTTCGTCGAAGAAATTTAGAACTTGGTTCAGCAGTGCAACTGGGAACCTTTGAGAACTCTGACTCAATTACTTTTATGAATTGCAGCTTGATAATGGGAGGAAGAAACCCTCTGCTTATATCTTTTCCTGCATCAAGTTACTCACCATCTGCAAGGGTAAGTTTCACTCAATAAAAAAGGAATCAGCGGTTTGTGAATGGAAAATAACCAATGGGACAATTGATGCCTTTTAGAGGTCTCAAGTACTGATAGAATGTGCACTCTAAATATCTTTGTCAGGCCATTTTCTGTTGTAGTAAGTGATGCTGTTGAGTAGCTAGCTAACTAGTGTAATTCTTTGTGAAATGCTCTTTCATTGTACAGGAAGAGATTCGTTTAAGCATAGAAATCTCAGACGAAGATATAGATCTTAACACTGGAGCACGTTCACTCATTCGTATACAGAACTTCATTTATGAGATTCCTCGTTCTCAACCTACTAGTACTGCCTTCAGCTCACTTCAAACACTGGAGTCCTCACACACCCCACCTCTCCGTCTCACCTTTAGATTCAGACTCACATGCACTCCAGGGTCATGTGGAAGTGATTGTACTCAGACATCAAACTGTACACCATTTCCCAACGCATGTGAACTCGAGTGTAACAATGCCATGCAATGCCAAAATGGAGGAAGATGTATGGTAAGGAAGTACACTGAAAAGGACATTCCAAAAGAGAATGTTTATCTTCAAATATTTTGTCCAAAGTTGAAACTGTTTATCCATCCATAGCTGTAACAGTATATGATTATAGGAATCAACAGTTACCAGTAATTATACAAACTTGAGGATATGAGCTATATAATAACCAGAAGACTCGATGATAAACAATTAACAAACTGTGAATAGTCTTAGTGCATGAATAAAAAAATGTTTATGATGATCATCATAACACTTAGCTATATCATCATGTAACAATGTGATTGTTATGATTGTAGTTTTAATTCTTTAGGAAGGTTTTTGTGCGTGTCCCCCTGGATTTACTGGTAAGTTAATTGAGTTGCTCAATAATTATTGGGGGGAGTTAGTATACTCCAAAAAAAGGACAAACCTCTCAACAAACTAAACTAAACCTTTCTACAAAGGACAAAAGGCTGTGTTAGGTTCCACTGTACAGAGAAACAAACCACTAAGCACAGTGGTTTGTCTCTCTGTATAACCATACTGTTGCCTTATAAAGATCTATGCCCTTGCATACAGGTGCACGCAAGCCATGTGGGTAATAACATTTCAAAGAATAGGATTATGCTATATTATGCATACATGTGATTAAAAATTTGCAAGAAGACAAGATGGAAGTAAATAAACTTACCTGTGACCTGTACTCAACTCACATAAATCACATTTAGAAATGGCTGTCCATAGGCCCCTTTTTGTATTGTGTATATACCACTCCAAGAAAAAAAATGGGCCTGCATGGGTATGAGGCAAGGTAGCTACGTAGTTCCTATTGAGAGCCCCTTTTCTCTCTTAATTGTGGAACATACGTGGTTTTGTAACCTCTGAATAACATTTGGACACACTTGGGACCCTGGAGGTTATTGTGCATGCAGAGAGTATACATGTGTGACAATCCCATGTAGCATGTAGACATCAAATAGTCATTAGACTCATTTTTGGACCACGTCTAACCATTACACTGTGAAAATGGGGGTGTCATGGTAACACCGGTGTATATTTTGTGCGAAAATGGCACCAGTGTTGTCATAACACCATCAGTGTAGCTACGTATAACACCTTTTAGTAGCTATCACTTCTTTGGCACCCCAATGTGTTATAGCTGCCATATTTTCCCTCTTGTATGTAGGTGTTCGATGTTCCATTCAAATGACAACATCACCTCCAACACAACCCATAACTCCACCCTCAACTTCACCCCCTACAATGACAGTCTGGACCCTGCCCCCCTCAACGACCTTCTCAATGCCCCCCTCAAATCAAATTCCTAACATAACAGCAACACTGTTAACTCCTGCTATTACTGATGAAATAATGGCTACATCTCATGGTAAAGTTATGTATAATCTGTGATAGTCCACAGATTAAATAGCTACAGTGGCACAGTAGTGTACTTATTTACTATTTGCATATTTCAATTTCTAATTTCCAAATTTCCAATAGCTATAGCTAATATAATTCCATACTATATAAAATGCAAAAAAGAATGTCAAACTTTAGACTATGGTGTGTAGCTACCTTTTAATGGCAGCAATGAAACTACAGTGCTAGAGTTATTAAAAATTATTTTGTGTATGCCCATAATTATTATGTAAGAAAACATTTCAGCTCTCATTAGCCATACCCGACTTATCATTTTCTATTATTAGCTATACATCTAGCTATAATGTCGGTGATTTAGTATATGAATTTTGTTTTCTTTTACATAATCTTAGAAAACAAAATGTTTTGAAATTCATATAGCTATACTAACCCCTCTTTGTTGTTAAATTCCACTAGTATTATTTCTTATGTGCATGATGCCATAAGATACGTAGTTATGCCTATCTAATTTTGGTAGCCTTTGGGATATTTTCCTATGCCATGGAAGTTGGATCAGCAATCAATTAATTATTGAGTGACTCTTTTTTGATTCTTGCATTAATTACTGTTCTTGTGGCACCTGAGATCCTCCAGTGGTGGATTCAGTGAGTATACAACCTAACACAGCAGCATTCACGTGTGAATGTCATGATTATATAATATAGCTAGTTGTGGAGTTGATTGATGTAATCTTGACTTACGTATATGTGCTGCTTTGTATGTGATGGTAGTGTATATAATGCTGGCTGCTGTTTTTTGTTTGCTTGTTGTTTGTTTGTCTTGTTTGTTGCTCCATGCTTAAAATTAATTCAACAAGAGGTCTACACTCCAAAATTCCCTGAATAGTAGCACAGCATGTGCATAATGTGCATGTTGTAATTGCCTTGTTTCTACAGTCTTAATAGCCTCGTCCCCAGGCTCTAAAATTTTGTGGAGGTGGACAAAGGAGCCTGGTATCCACTGTTAGCACATGTGCCAAAAATTCTTCATGATTCGGTGAATTTGTAATCTCTCAGTAATCTTTCATGATGCATGATGCAATACTGCTGAATCAGCACTGCAACAGACAGCTAGCTCTAGTTCATTTCATGTACCAGTTCTTCTTTGCAGACGAATAATTTTTTTACAAAAGTAAATTATCCAGCTATACGTTTGTGTACAGATCAATCAAAGAACACATGTGGAAGAAATATTACAATAGCTGTGGTTGTGACCTTCTTCTTGACCATTATACTATCTACTATAATTCATCTTTTGATATTTTACATCATCAAGAAAAAGAACCAGTGAGTATATACAATAACTATAATAATCATAGTTGCTATTCTATGTGTAGTTAGCTATAAATTAATGGCATACAGCAAAGGGTTAAGCAGTTGTGAATAGCTATTTCATTTTCCCCCCAAAATATCAGACAATTATCCCACCATTGAAAGAGTTCCATGCATGGGTATTAACTAGGGAATTTATACGTAAATGGCACATAAAATCTCTCATTCAGGCTCATGAAATCCATTTAATAAGCTAAATAGCTACTCTTTTAATCAGATTGCTCAGTTTATCCTTAGCTAGAGTTCGTGTGCAGAAATAAGCCTGTTGCTAGAATATTTAATGCCAATGTCATCCCAGCAAAATAAGCACTAGCTAGTTAGTCAGTAGCTATCATAATACCGTATACGTAGCTAGCACTTAATTTTCAAGGGATTCATATCGGCTCAAATTTTCTTTTCGCAGAATGTAATTTCACAAAATGACAACAATAAAGGAGTCAGTCTTTGCACTCCAGGCCTGCCTAGCTAGCTAGGGGATTGAGCTCTGACAGATGAGGTTGAGATGTGATAACTTGCTTGAAGAATGGAGCACCATCACAAATCTAGTTAGCAGCTAGCTAAATTAGTAAGTTTGCTAGTTAGCTAATTAGGTGACCTTGTCAGAGTAGCTAAATCAGGCTACTCCTCTCTCCACAGTATGTTATGAGACTAGCTAACTGGCCACACCTTACCTCATTCTGCAGATCTTTTTCTGAAGATTGCAATTTTCACGATGTACTCTCCTTTCGTGAAATTCGTGAAATATAAATCCCTCAAAAATTAAGTGCTATACTGCAATATAGGGCTAGAAAGGATACTGGCAGCCTATAGTTATCTTTTGGTTTACTAATAATCAGTCAAGTTTGAAATTGTAGGACTTTAGATTTTAGTGCTAGCTAGTCAGCATTCACAAGCCTGCATGTTGTTGTTGTTGTTGTTGTTGTTGTCATTATCATCATTGTTGCTGTTATAGTCATGTTATTACTTTGTGCAGGAAAAAGTTTAATGTGGAACACATCTATGAAACAGCAACTGAGTAATAATGATACAGTAGCTACGTTCTAGCTATAGCTTATGGGGAACTATTTAAATAAGGTGGTGGTATATATACCCTTGCAGAATGCATGCTAGACCACATTGTTTACATTAGCTATCGAGAGGGTACAGATCAAGGCTACAAGAAGGCTACTGATCAGTGATCACTGCAAACCTGCATGGAGAAGTATAGCTGTGCACTATGCGGCCACATCATTAGGATTAAATTCTTGGTGGTTTATATCCTAATGTGCAAGTTCAACCCTCAACCTTTGTCCAGTCTTTGCTATGACAGCCTTTCAGAGAATATAAAATTACTATACTGTAAGAATTTTTTTTATTCATCTATTTAATTTTTTTTTTTTTTATAGAATGGATACCGAGAAAATAAATATGGTAACATGTGAAGCATATGAAAAAGTCCAGCCTAGTAGGCACAGCTAGATAGCTAGTTGTGTCATCAACAACAGTAATTTCTGATAACTTGTTTAGTAGCTAAGTATTAATACTTGAAACTTATTGTACCATCATAATTGATTAACCCTCAGTGTGCATGTGCCAGAGGGTTAATATGTACATCCATGCAGTGAATGTACGTAAATGTAGGGATTGTTTTCATACGAGGCTGCAGTACATTATACAGAGGCTATTTTTGCACTCACTTGTAATAAGGATAATAAATAATAAGATAAACCCCCGACTTACTGGTTATAGTCATCATATAGGCTTTGGCCATCTGTTAGAGCGGCACCTAGAGGCTGATCTTTTGCTATTAGTTTTTACTAAGGCTCTACTTCACTATTCGATACTAGCACTTGGCACTTTCTACGCCATTTTGAAGCGCACGTCGGTAGGGGGCGGGGCCTATGGGCGGAGCCACGAAAACTTCAAACTGTTCAGTAGCTCTGCTAGCTAGGCTTAGGTCTTCAGTTTAATCGTTTAGCTAGCTATTTATTCTTATCTGATGATGTTCCAGTCACTCCTTACTGAATTACAGTACAGATACTCATCCTATAGTAGTATTATAGCCAGTAGAGTAAGCAATCGATTTCCGGCCACTATGGATATTCGGACGCCTCCCTAAAAACAGGGTACAGGCAGGCTTCAAAATTTTTATATGAGCATGGGCCTCTATCCAAGTTGTACTTCACCCTGCACTGTTGTAGCCGTGCTCCTTGAAACGGGGACGCTACAGCACAAAGAACGGTGCCGCCTGACAATACGTTTTAACGGACTTTTCGATCTACTCCCGTACAAGAAGAGAGAAAAGCTATGAAATGATGGACAATCCAACCCTCGCTGCACACGTAGGTAGCTTTGTCTTACAACTGCTAAATGCCAAATACTTACATTCTACACTGTCATAGTTTTTGCGTGGCAGCTTGACAACCATCTGCAAGCTCAGTCAATCATTAATCGGCCACACTCCAGGCAATCTAACCTCTTGTAATACAACCGGTAGCCTGTATTAAGCTATAAAATAGCACAACAAGATGCATTGTAGTTCATAGCAGCTGCACACAAACCACGCCCCCTAAAGTTTGCGCATTGCGCATTATTATTGTGAGCCACGTGCAGCTAATTACTTGAAAGAATCTATGCTTGAATTCCTCGAGGTAAAGCCTCTATTTAGATGTTTCTCTCATCGTTTTAACTTATGTTCACTCTTACAGATACTAAAAACTCCGCCAACATTTTGCTTTTTGGTCATGGCATCCAGAGTGAGCAGTCATCATAAGTATGTCCATTATTTGGAAGTACAACTAAATTATAATTATATGCATACATACTTTAGTATCCATTGATCTAGCTATCTATTTAATCTAGTAGATCGCTGGCCATAAACAATTTAATGCAGCCATCCCAGTGAAGCACTCAGACACTGGGCATGCATGGGCTTTGCTCACCAACATGCATGCTAAGCGAGAAATAACAAACTAGTTTTTTAAATTAATCTAGATTTCCAAAGACAGTGTAATGGATTTATTAATATCATCAGAACAATGGCAATTTCCAGTCTGCCACCTTGATGTTAATCGAATTCCTGCTTGTCAACTGTTAGCCAGGCCTGTGAGTACCACCAAAGAGAGGATCGTACATATCATTGGTGCATGTGCCCCAAATAATTACATCATTCTTGGAAGTGAAGAGTATCGTGACAAAGGTACCAATAATTTTATTGCTATAGGCAGTTGATAAGCCAGTTACAGAAATGGTACCACCATAGAACCTTATTATTATTCATAGATCATAGCTATTTATTGCTATAGGTGACAGTGCTTGGGAAAAGATACCTTTTCGCTCACAAAAAATTCATAATTGAGTTATTGGTATCATTTTAAAGCTCTTAATCTGGAGATTTACATGGCTTTTAAATCAAATTTATACACCACTTTGTTCCCGAGTTATACTTAATTGAATTTTACATCTCTTGTACATTTTATATGTAGCTTGTAAACTTTACAAGTGTTTAACAGCTTTTAATGTTTTGCGCCGAAAAAGTACCTTTTCCCAAGTACTGTCACAATTTATTTATTATTAGGCAGTTGCAGAAATATTATGTATCTGTACCACCATAGAACCTTATTATTATTTCATGGACCATATTACCCTCAGTTCACTTTCATTGATGTCTCTGAAATACTAGTCTGGCATTGTCAGCCCCTGAGAGCTGTGTTTTAATAAAGAGCCTGGCCTGAAGCTTGAACAGCTAGAAGTTGTATCAGTGATTTTCAAGGGCGATGTGTTCGCAATTCTACCGACTGGCTTCGGAAAATTATTCAACACGGATATTTTTGAGAGCGTGCACGGGTGTCACAAGTAGAGCTTCCAGACCACTTTTCTTCCCCCTCCCCCAAATAGAAGAAAAGCTGGGCTGGTGATGCCAGACTAGTGAATAGAGAATTTCATTTCAGCCAATGCAATGATGAACTGTAGCTGCATGGCTAATGATATGTATATGAATCAATGGTTAGCAGTAATTTTCATCCCCCATGATTCAGAACGTCCTTTGAGATATAAATCAAAGATCATATACACACCAGTGGATGCGAATGAATGTGTCATATGCATTACAATCAAGGAGGTAGGTTTGGAAGTAGGTACATTATACAGCGTTTACCGTATGGTTGTATATTTGTATAGTGTAGTGTAGTAATGGGGGAAATATATTACAGTGGAACCTCTAAATGCGGACACCCTTGGGACCAGCGAAAAGTGTCCTGATTAGAGAGGTGTCCCTATTTTAGGGGTTAAAGTATACACATATATAATTATTGTGTTGGGAGAAGAAAAAATGTCCTGATTAGAGAGGTTTTTGCATTTCAGGGAGTCCAAATTTAGGGGTTCCACTGTAATGATTAAAAGGGTTCTCCTCCCAATACTATCTAGAATATACATTTCAGGGAGTCCACATTTAGGGGTTCCACTGTATAGGGAAATGTGGTTAGTGAAGCTTTAGCTAATGACATCACCTTATCGATCTGGAACCAGAAGAATACATAATAGCACCCGACCCCTAGTGGTTCGCTAACTAAATCCCAGGCAATCGTACATAGCCAGCTCATGACATGATTATAATGGAGATAGGGTGGCGTGATGACATTTGATCTCTTGACATGACTACAATTATAATGAGGATATTTGATGCTAATCTAGTTTATCTCATGACTATTATTGCAAGCGAAGCCACTAGGGGGTCGAATTAGAAGGCGTTAGTATTATCGTACATACGTTCTTCCGGTTCTGTCCTTTGCAATACAGTGATATAGTTTCATTCGCCACAATGCTTTGCATTTCCCTAGTAATGGAGATAGGGTGGCATGATTAATCTATATTCTATGTATGTATATGTTATAGGCTTCAATAATTTCCCAAAATATCTATGAGGAAGATACATCACACCTCACTGCTATTCAGGACGTTGAATTCCTTGATAAGTCAATCAGTATCGATCTGCCACTCACTCTTGGAGACTGGGAATTGGAAGCAATGAATCATGCTGAGGTACAAACTATAGTAGCAAGATGTACGTAGCTAGGATTAATTATGCTGCAAGTTAGCTAGCTACATAGAGGCAAAAAACCCTATGGGATTCGTGTGTAGAGGCTGAGCGTAAGGCAATAGTCATTAAATCATTTAGACATCTTTTTGCTTTTCTTTTTTTCCTTCCTTCTTTCTTTCTTTCCTTCTTTCTTTCTTTCTTTCTTTCTTTCTTTCTTTCTTTCTCTCCTTCTTTCTTTCCAGATTCAATTGAAATCTTGCACTCATCCTGAAAATTCTCATACAATCAAAATAAGAGCAATGCGAAAGGATAGAGACTCTGTCAGTCCACTACGTGGCATAGTATTCCTGAAGGGGGCCGCCTCTCCATGCAATTATTTTAATATTGTTTATACAGGAGGTACATAACTGTAGCTGCAGTGTGTAGCCTCTCAGGTGATATAGGCAATAATTATTATGTATTTACCTTTATAGTTTAAAAAAAAGTGTTACGTAATATCAATTATACAGCTGTACTTTTCTATTAATTTATTTTTACTTTCATTATAGTATCACCCGTGTCTTGTGATCAGCATGAGGAACCTTCACACACCAAAGAGATACTCAATTTTGAGGACTTCAAGGAATCATTAAGAGAGATTGAGAAACAAAACAAAGAAATAAAAAAGAAGCCTGGCCTTTCAAGTACTCTTAAGAAACAAGAGAAAATTCCTGACATTTTACATGTAAGTGCTATACAGAAGCAGAAAAAATTCCAGAAGGAAATTCTTTCGAAATCGGAGATGCTAACTACTATAGAACAAAAGAATCAAAGCTCAACAAGTTTAGTCGTGAACGAATCATTAAAAAATACTTATGGAAAGCTTGGAGAACTGAAAAGTACAAGAAAAAGTTGGCACAGGAAGAGTATGTGAAATGGTAGCTGTAGCCAACTTTATAATTATAGCCAAGTTATTATGTAGCTGTCAGTTATTTTACTGTGCAGCTTCAAAAAAAAATAATTTTTTTGTGGGGTAAAATTTGTGATTTTTGTTTTGAAATGTGAACCACATGAATTCTTTGTTTCTCTTATCAAAAAACCATGACACTATACATGATTGGTATTTACCCATTTATATAAGTTTGTTACCATTGTTACTATTAGATTGGAGTTGGATAGCTATAATATGCTAGCTAGACCTGGTATAATACTGAAATAGCTGAAATCACACAGGTGAAAAAAATTTTCTAGCTATTCTATCCTTCTGCCTCTTTCGGCTATCACCCTCTTCAACTAGGTGATGGCCACATCAAGTGTGATTGATTTTGAGGGCAATCCACTAGAGAATACATACATGCACAGTAGGAAGTATAATTTAATTAATGGTTCAGAGTTCAAGTGATAACTTACATAGCAGATCTGTAGAGAAAAAGGCTTAAGTTACGAGGCTACTGCTTTGCAGGATGGAGCGATTTCTTCAGTCCATGGTAGTGCTTCTCTTGGCTTTCATAGCTGTGAAGTTTTGGACGTGGGACCCGAGCAACTACCCCTACCGCCCTGTCGAAGACTCCGAGTATGACTACATCATTGTGGGTGGAGGATCTGCTGGCTGTGTGCTCGCTAACAGGCTGAGTGAGATCCAAAACGCTACTGTTCTCCTAATAGAAGCAGGAGAGCCAGGAGAGCCAGATGACAAGAAAGAAATCCACATTCCACTTGCTTATATCAAACTCCAGAAGTCTGAAATTGATTGGCAGTTTTTAACAGTGCCTCAGAAACACTCCTGAACATGTAGTAGTGAGTAAGCAAGACTACGGTTCCATCTTGATTCTACTCAAAAGTTAGGTATGTATTGCTGTACTCTTGTCAGCCACAAGCTGCCACATAATACTTTAATGTCGTAATTAAAAATTAATTTAATTATAATAATTACAATAAGTATTTAATTTACAACAAGTATTTAATTAGAAATTAAATACTAAAATACTTTAGTGCTTGTCAGCCACAAGTTGATAGTGAATGAGTGATGAGAATGAATAAGTGTGATTAGCTAGCTACAGTTTGTGACAAGATCTGCACAGTTTAAAATAGGAGTCTAGAAGGTCTTGAACAGAGCAGATCTGATTCTCCTATGGAGTGTTGCAATTGAGGTAATTGTGTAATTTTAAGTGCTAACCCTCAGTGCAGGAGCTGATTAGAACACTACTGTATTTCCTCTAATAAAAGCCAGGGCCTCTGTTTCCTTTATGAAACATCAACTGCTAGTCATACACTTAGTGAATGACCTTTTGATCACAGGAGGTACATAACCATAACTAGCTGTAGCTGCAGTGTGCAATAATTATAGTCTCTCAGGTGATATACGTAGGCAATATTATTATGTATCTTACCTTTACAGTTTAAAAAGGGTTAGCTAATATCAATTATATTTTTACTTTCATTATAGTATCACCTGTGTCTTGTGATCAGCATGAGGAACCTTCACACACCAAAGAAATATTCAATTTTGAGGACTTGAAGGAATCATTAAGAGACATTGAGAAACAAAACAAAGAATTAAAAAAGAAGCCTGGCCTTGAACAAGAGAATGTTCCTAACATTTTACATATAAGTGCTATACAGAAACAGAAAGAATTCCAAAGGAAATTCTTTCGAAATCAGAGATGCTAACTACTTTAGAACAAAAGAATCAAACCTCTACAAGTTTAGTTGTGAACGAATCATTAAAAAACACTTATACAAAGCTCGGAGAACTGAAAAGTACAAGAAAAAGTTGGCACAGGCAGAGTATGTGAAACGGTAGCTGTATCCAACTTCACATTATAGCCAAGTTCTTTTGTTATTCTATGTGTGTAGCTAACACCTAGGGCATGGTATAGGGAACAGTGTGTTGAATTAAATTTCCCATAACCATGTTATGATGGTTATGATGGTTATGATTTCATTGGAGAATTATACACTGTGTTAGCTATTACATATCTTACACAAGGATGGATGAATAATTTCATTGAAGAAAGCTATTCCATATCTTGCACATACTGGCTATTATTTTATACGGTTATAATTGTACACTATGGTGATGGTTATGAAAAATCGTACATCATGGTTATGGTGGTTATAATTGGTTATACATGGTTATTGGTGACATATTCAGTTTCATGCATGGTTATTGATAGTACATTAGTAGCCTATTATTGACGGTTATTATGGTTATTGATGGTTTATACATGGTTAAGGAATTATACAATGTCATGCATAATATTATGATTATTGATGGTAGTTAGTTGCTTATACATGGTTATTATGGTTAATTATATATGGTTATCGATGGTTATTGATGGTTTATACATGGTTAAGAACAGTCAAATGATGTGAAGGAGATTGAAATTGTTACTATCTATAGAAGAGTAATAGAAATGCAAAAGAAATATGTCCACAGGATGTATGCAGAATGAAACGGGAAAATAAACGATCATGGTGGGTGCAGTGCATTGAATGTGAACAATGGTACCACATTAGATGTGTCAAGATTACTAAAAAGGAGGCTGAGGAACATGATTTTACATGCCTTAAATGTACTGAAGTTTAATTCTCTACACTTTCACAACCATTTTATGTTCATAATCATTCATAATACAATAAATAATACAATAATAATTGGTGTGTGCCATGCATGGCCGCTGGCTTCTGGTGTTTTAAAACACTGGTGTCAATGGTTTGTAATCCTTGTAATGAGTGCATGAAATACTTTTAATTAATTATGTGCTCGTGGTCTATATTATATACCCTACCTTCAACTTGTTTCCTCTAACCTGCCAATGCAGTTAAATTCAAAAAAAAAATTGTGGGGTAAGGTTCTTTGTTTTGAAATATGCACCACATAAATTCTGTTATCATAACCATGACACTATACATGATTGGTATTTGCCCGTTTATATAAGTTTGTTACCACTGTTATTATTAGACTGGAGTTGGATAGCTGTACATAGCTATATGTTAGCTAGCTACCTGGTATATATAATATTGAATATAGCTGAAATCACACAGGTGAAACATATTTTTCTACCTATTCTATCCATCTTCCTCTTTTGGCTATCACTAGGAGATGACCACATCAAGTGTCATTGATTTTGAGGTATGATAATAGGCTGCCTTCAATTCACTAGAGAATACATGCATGCACAGGAAGTATAATTTAATTAATAGTTCAGAGTTCAAGTGATAACTTATATGATATAGCAGATCTGCTAGAGAAAAAGGATTTAAGTTACGAGATTACTACTTTGCAGGATGGAGCGATTTCTTCAGTCCATGATAGTGCTTCTCTTGGCTTTCATAGCTGTGAAATTTTGGACGTGGGACCCGAGCAGCTACCCCTACCGCCCTGTCGAAGACTCCGAGTATGACTACATCATCGTAGGTGGAGGATCTGCTGGCTGTGTGCTCGCTAACAGGCTGAGTGAGATCCAAAACGCTACTGTTCTCCTAATAGAAGCAGGAGAGCCAGATTATAAGAAAGAAATCCACATTCCACTTGCTTATATCACACTCCAGAAGTCTGAAATCGATTGGCAGTTTTTGACTGTGCCTCAGAAACACTCTTGCTCTTTACTTGATTCCAAGCGATCGTGCTGGCCTAGAGGTAAAGTATTAGGTGGAACAAGTGCTATTAATGCTATGGTGTACACTAGAGGAAATAAACAAGATTATGAAAGATGGGAACGTGTTTACGGAGCTGATGGGTGGGGCTGGGACGATGTTTTTCCTTATTTTTTGAAATCCGAAGACTTCCAAACAGACGGTGATGAAGGTTATCACACTCAGGGAGGGCCTTTGATCGTCACTAAATCTTCTTATGTGACACCAGCCTCACTTGCCTTTGTTGAAGCCGGCAAGGAATTAGGGTTTAGGGAACTTGACTATAATGGAGCTTCTCAGATAGGTATTAGTTTGACACAGCATACGATAAATAGGAGAGGCATTCGCTGGAGTACTGCAAAGGCATTTCTGCATCCTGTCCGACACCGGTCAAACCTGTTTGTCTGGACTGGTAAATCAGTGACAAGTTTGGTGTTAGACGGAGATAGAGTTACTGGTGTTAAAGTTGTAGATACTAATGGATTGAATAGCAAAGAAGTCGTCATAAGAGGGAGAAAAGAAGTAATTTTATCTGCCGGTACTATAGGTTCTCCATACATCCTCTTGCTCTCTGGGATTGGTCCTGCTGATCACCTTAAAGAGGTAGGAATACCACTGAAAAAAGACCTTCCTGTAGGTAAGAATTTGCAAGATCATGTGATGATACCACTAAATTTCGTGACTGAGATTTCAATAGATAGTGAATTATGCTTTACGAGACGCATGGCAGAATCTAAAAGTAGCCTCATGCAGTATTTGCTGTATGGAGCTGGTCCTTTGGCAGCCACAGTGCAAGAAGCTCATGCATTTTATCAATCAGGTCTCCAGGCTAAAGGAGATGAAAGACCTGATTTGCACATGGTTTTTACAGCAGCCGGGAGTGATGCTACTATAGTGGGCAAGTATTGTTACACCATTGACATGTCACGACAAATATTTGGGGAAAAATCAGTGAACGATGAAGATTCAATCGATGGAGTTTTTGTACCTGGATTACTGCATCCCAAAAGTCGGGGTGAGATTCGTCTTGATCAAAAGGAGGTCAAGAATCCCCCCCTCATTGACCCTAATTATTTAAGTGATCCTGATGACGTTGAAGTTCTTCTACAGGGAGTAAAGTATGCTGAGAGAATGTTGAACACTTCAGCTTTTGATACTTTTCGAACTGAAGGTGAAATTTCACTCTTGAATAGATTCACTTATAAGTCTCCCCATTCAAAAGGTTCCGATGAATTTTGGCGTTGGTACATTCGTGGAACCCCTTTGACAATCTACCACCCTGTTGGCACATGCAAAATGGGAGGGGAACAAGACTCTTCTCGTGTTGTCAATCCAAGATTATTGGTGGATGGTTTCAAGAATTTGAGAGTGGTTGATGCCTCTATCATGCCTGAGGTTACTAGCGGGAATACCAATGCACCTGTCATCATGATTGCAGAAAAGGCAGCTGACATGATCAAGCAAGACAATAGTGAGATTGAATTGTAGCTAGATTTGTCCTGTTAGCATAAAATATTTAGAGAAAAAAAATCTTATAAATATTTTTTTAAGAATTTTTATTTTTGATAATTTTTTATTAAAAAAATTATTTCATTTTTATTTTTTTAATATAGAAATTTTTATGAAGGGTGTGTGATTCTATATAAAATATATTGTAAATAGCTAGAGAGGTTGTCCTCTGTATAGTAGATTGCCCTTAATGTTGAGAGGTTTATCCTCTTTCAAAGTGTCCTTTATTGGAGGTTGCACTGTTGCTATTAAAGTAATGAACTGCATTGCAACTTCCTAGGCCCAGCTGTATGTAGCTATGCCAACTATTATTGGAAGAGCCAGATATTCATTCATTGCTTGATTATGTGAACAGTCTTACTCCCTTCAACTAGCTACCATACAATAGGAACTTGAGGATACAATGATAGAATCCTGAAAAATAGACCTAAGAATAAAGGAAAATACACTAGCCCTGCAGTCAAGTGTTCAAATTTTATCATCAAAAATCAAGAGTTTAGCTTAGGCAGTAGCTATTCAATTCAAATAATTATTTGGTGGTGCTATTTACTTTACAGTGGGCCTGCCGTATTTGGTAAAGGGTCGGTTACGCCGGTTTAATGACTGGGCGCGCAGCATCGATTGATTGGGTGTTTTTTCGCCCACTCCTATAGTGGACAGATTCGAGATATAAACATGGAGTTTCAGACTTGTGTTTTCCTCACTGTTCTTACGGCATCTTTGGTGAGCAAACTAGCTAATTATCCGCTAACGGTGCATTCCCATAGTCTGGGCCTGTCTGGCATAGCTATCTTGCTTGAAACACTGCAGTGTGCCGGCTAGTTTGTTTATTAATAGCTATAGGTCACTGTGTAAGTGTTGATTATAATTTTCACAGTTTATGCTGGTTAATGCAAACTACCAGCTTGAGATTGACCTCCAGTCTTATAGCAACCCCAGTAGACGAGTTTGGGATCAGAACACTGGTGGAAATGGAGCATGTTGTGATACTACAGATCCCAGAGATGGATCATGTATTCCACAGGACACATGTGATGTAATTTTCAACATCAGAGCTAGGAATTTTCGTCGAAGAAATATAGTACTTGGTTCAGCAGTGCAACTGGGAACCTTTGAGGACTCTGACTTGATTACTTTTATGAATTCCAGCTTGATAATGGGAGGAAGAAATCCTCTGATTATAACTTTTCCTGCATCAAGTTACTCACCATCTGCAAGCGTAAGTTTCACTCAATAATGAAAGGAATCAGTTTGTGAATGGAAGATAGTCAATGGGACAATTGATGCCTTTTAGAGGTCTCGAATACTGATCGAATGTGCACGCTAAATATCTTTGTCAGGCCATTTTCTGTTGTAGTAAATGATGCTGTTGAGTAGCTAGCTAACTAGTGTAATTCTTTATGGAAATGCTCTTTCATTGTACAGGAACAGATTCGTTTAACCATAGAAATCTCAGACGAAGATATACTTAACACTGGAGGACGTTCACTCACTCCTATACAGAACTTTATTTTTGAGATTCCTCGTTCTCAACCTACTAGTTCAGCCTTCAGCTCACTTCAAACACTGGAGTCCCCACACACCCCACCTCTCCGTCTCACCTTTAGATTCAGACTCGCATGCACTCCAGGGTCATGTGTAAGTGATTATACTCAGACATCAAACTGTACACCATTTCTCAATGCATGTGAACTCGAGTGTAACAATGCCATTGTAATGCCAGAACAGAGGAGTGTGTATGGTAAAGAAGTACACTTTAAATCTGATAAAGAAGGACAAATCTCTCAGCATGCAGATATATAATAATTATATAGGTATACTCTCACAAAAAGTTAACTCCCAAAAGAGGACAACCACTCTACAAAGGACAAAAGTCCCAAGTATGTCCATTGTTCAGAGTACATACAAACTGTTTGCAGATTCAGACTCAAATGTATGCATGTGTAGCTACGTATAACTCACTAGGCATGTAAGTTGTTTTTGTAGAATTTGGCTGCAAGCTTAGGTCTGAGTCTGCCGAACCAACTTGCTAAGTCCCTGTTATAAATAGTCTATAGAGCTAATATATGTTTCAGGTAGCTATAGAGAAATCAAGTGTACATTAGTCCCATGTAGAAACCAGATATTAGGCACATTCATAAACTTTTCTTTGAGCGTATCTCTGAATGTTTCCAGATGTTTATACAAAGTTGATAGGGCTACACTGTAGCTAACAGTAATCATAGTAAGATAAATCAACAGCAATTAGTTGGCTAGTAGGTATAGTGATTGTACAAAACTGGGAGATATGAGCCGTAACAATCAGAAGATTACTATTGTAATGGCCTTGTAATGGCCTTAGTTATAATATAATAACACTCACAGCTCAAGATAGTATAACTGACTAAATGATTACAGAACACAGTCTATTATAAAGACTATATAGTATGATGTAATGACTATATAGTATGAGCATGCTCAGTCCAGTACAACTATGATTAACAAACTATGAATACATAAATTGATTATGATGTCATCATAACACTTATAATATCAATGTGTAAGTCATGATTGTTGTTTTAATTCTTTAGGGAGATTTTTGTACATGTCCCCCTGGATTTACTGGTATGTTGAGTCACAAATCCCAAAATTAGCTTGCTGGCATTGTTTGCCTAGTTATTTCTAAGAAGGGGGTCAGTCTGTGCTTAATCAGTGGAACCTCCAAGTCTCAACAATCGATGGTGTGTGTGTAGGGCCATCTTTACTATGCTAGTTGATGGTCCTGGTGTTGAACACCAAATTGTTTACAAAAAACCAAAACAACAACAATAACAACAACAACAACAAACAAACAAACTTAAGGACATTACTAGGGCAATGTTCAACATTCAGTTGACAGCAAGCGAGCAAGCAAGTATTCTTCAACGATTTTCATTTGCTGTTGAGTATCTGTAGCAATGTGCAGCATTTGATAGTGAGCAATTAAAGTAGCTGATAGGCTTCAGTGCTTGATATTGCTAGAGTCATGTAAGTGGTGGCAGGCAGCTGCATACATGCTTACCTCAAAGCACTTAGATAAGCCTAGTGCCTACAAGCCGCTTAGATAAGCCTCTTGTGCCTGCTGCCCAAAAGGCTGTAGAAATGTTGAGCTGATAGTTCATTTGTGCTTTGCTGTAGCTAAGTGGCAGGCAGTTGCATGCCGATAACCTTGATGGGGTGGGGGCTATCATGGGTTATAATATGCATGCCAATATGGCTGCATAAGCAGCTGCAGGAGGTGGAAGTGCCTCCTCCCACAGACAGAGTGAGGAGGCCAAAAAAAAACAACAACATAGCTATCTTCTTGGCTTCAGATATGCAGAATGTTAGCTAATTAAATAACATGAAACATGCACATTGGTCAGAAATATGTAGTAGCTAGCTATAGCTATCACATGATCCTCTTGGTACACATGGGCATCCTGAAACAAAGAGAGTGCTTCTAAACCAGGTGAATCATCTGGTATCAGCAATCATTGAATTCATTTATCGTAACAGTAGTAGCTAGAATGCATATAGAACAATTTGTTTTCAATAATTATTATTGCTAAAAATGGGGGGGGGGGGGGGGGGGGGGGCAAAGCCACCCCTTATCTATGTCATGCATGCCAGCATTTGAAATGGCTACCCAGGCCCTTTTTGCATGTGTACCACTCCACCAAAAATTTTGAAATGGCTGCCTAGCTAGCTACTTTTAGATTGTCCTTTGTTGAGAGGTTTGTCCTCTTTAGCTTTTGGAGTGTCCTTCATTGGAGGTTCCACTGTATTTCTCCTCTTTGTAGGTATTAGATGTTCCATTCAAGTGACAACCCCACCTCTAACTCAAACCTCAACTCCACCCCCTACAATGACAGTCCCCTCAAATCAAACGGCAACACCTGCTACTACTGATGAAATAATGGCTACGTCTCATGGTAAAGTTATGTATATTCTGTGATAGCAATTTCTAATTTCCTATAATATGAATATATCTAGCTAGTTATGGAGTTGTTTGATGTAATCTTGACTTATATGTGCTGCTTGGTATCACTACCAACACACCATGCTTAAAATTAATTCAGTAGGTCTACACTCCAAAATCCCCCAGGTACATGCCATGAATAGTAGCACAGCATGTGCATAATGTGCATGTGCCTTGATTGATTTCTACAGTAACCCTCACCAACTACAAGCTAACTATTCCTACTTCACTCCCTTCTCATCTTGGCCTGTCATGGGAGTGTAGTAGGAATAGTTAGCTTGTAGTTGGTGATGGGTAAGGGATTATTTGACTGAAGTTCACTCTGTCGTTGCTGAACTGCACACAGCCATCCCTACTTTTCTTTTCTATTTAGAATAATCCTTTATTGTCTTGTTCATAAACGTAGTTACATACTATGACATCACATACCGTCAAAGTGTAATAGGCGGGAATTTTGCATGAAATTTTTGGCGCATGTGCAAACAGTGGGTACCAGGTTCTATTTTCCGCCTCCACATAATTTTAGAGCCTGGGTACGAGGCTACAGTCTTAGGCGTTAGGCTGCTAGGCTAGGCGATTGGCACTAGGCCTAAGTGGATAGGCATTCTACATGTATAAGCATTACTATGTATGCAGCTGTCTGCCACTTACATAACTCAACAGCAAAATCTTCTAAGTAGCACAAGGAGTTGAAGCACAAATGAATATCAGCTCAAAAAGCATAATATTATAGGAATACTAGCTTGTTGTGTAACTCAAATGTTGCTATAGTTATAGCTAGTCCTAAAACTAACATGGTAGGTGCATGTACATTCACTATGGTTCAGTCAAACTATGTGCCCTTTTTCATGTAGAGAGCTATAAGGCTAGCTACGCATTATTAGACTACTAACTGGTAATAATTATTGCTAGCAATTAAGTCATAGCTAATCACTAAATCAATAGAAATTTTTCTAAGCAAAATAGCCACACAAAAATTATCCAGCCATATACAGGATATAAGTTTGTACAACTTGTGCAGATCAATCAAAGAACACATGTGGAAGAAATATTTCAATAGCTGTGGTTGTGACCTTCTTCTTGACCATTATACTATCTACTATAATTCATCTTTTGATATTTTACATCATCAAGAAAAAGAACCAGTGAGTATATAATAATCATAGTTGCTATAAATTAATGCCATACTGAAAAGGGTTAAATAGTCGTGAATAGCTATTTCATTTTTTCTCTCCAAAATATCAGACAATGATCCCACCATTGAAAGAGTTCCATGGGTATTAACTGTCAATCTAGGGATTTTATACGTACGTAAATGGCACAAAATCTGTCATTCAGGCTCATGAAATCCATCTAGCTAATAGCTAAATACTCTTTTAATCAGATTGCTCAGTTTATCCATCATTGTAGTCATGCATTAGCTAGAGTTTGTGTGCAGAAATGAGTTAACTAGAACATTTAATGCCAATGTCATCCCAGCAAGTAGTTAGAAGCAAAAAATAAGCATTAGCTAGTTAGTCAGTATCATAATACCGTATATATACGTAGCTAGCACTTAATTTTCAAAGGGGCTCAAATTTTCTTTTCGTAGAATGTAATTTCATGAATGATAGCAATGAAGGATGCACTCCAGGCCTGCCTTGCTAGCTGATTGAGCTCTGACAGATGAGGTTGAGATGTGATAACTTGCTTGAAGAATGGAGCACCATCACAAATCACTAACTAAACTAGTTAGCAGCTAGCTAAATTAGTTTCCTAGTTAGGTGACCATGCGCTACTCCTCTCCACAGTACATTATGAGACTAGCTAGCTGGCTACACCTTACTTCATTCTGCAGATCTTTTTCTGAAGATTACAATTTTCACTCCTTTCGTGAAATTCGTGAAATATAAATCCCTCGAACATTTAGTGTTATATGGCAATATTATAGGGCTAGAAAGGATGCTGGCAGCCTATAGTTATCTTTTGGTTTATGGTCAAGTTTGAAATTGTAGGACTTTACATTTAGGTGCTAGCAAGTCAGCATTCACAAGCCTGCATGTTGTTATTTTGTTGTTGTTGTTGTTGTTGTTGTTGTTGTTGTTGTTGTTGTTGTTGTCATTATCGTCATTGTTGCTGTTATAGTCATGTTATTACTTTATGCAGGAAAAAGTTTAACGTGGAACACATCTATGAAACAACAACTGAGTAATAATAATGCTACAGTAGCTACGTACTAACTATAGCTTATGGGGAACTATTTAAATAAGGTGGTGGTATAATACCCTTGCAGAATGCATGCTAGACCACATTGTTTACATTAGCTATAATAGAGAGGGTGCAGATCAAGGCTACAAGAAGGGTACTGATCAGTGATCACTGCAAACCTGCATGGATACCACTTCTGAATGTGGTAGAGCTATGAAAATTTCCAGACTAGACTATGCGGCCACATCATTAGGATTAGCTAAATTCTTGGTGGTTTATATACTTTACTTCCTAATGTGCAAGTTCAACCCTCAACCTTTATTCAGCCTTTGCTATGACAGGCAAATTCAGAGAAAATATAATTATTACTATACATCTTTTTTTTTTTATAGAATGGATGCTGAGAAAATAAATATGGTAACATGTGAAGCATATAAAAAAGTCCAGGTGTCACATCAACAACAATAACTTGTTTAGTATGTATTATCACTTGAAACTTATAATATTGTACGTACACTATATATAATTCCTTCCCCTCAGTGTGCATGTGCCAGAGGGTTAATATGTACATCCATGCGGAAATCTTGATTTCCTTTGCCCTTAAAAAATCTAACAGCGAAATAGCGGAATCGATGCATACTGGGGTTGTTGGTTGTCATGCTACATCCAACATAATAGTTACTTGAACTACAAGTTGTCATGCTAGTAAGTGCCTTCATTGATGGTGGGAGGAGCATGCAACATGTGGCTAGCTCTGACTCTGGCAGCTACAGTAGTCTTTCATTGACTAGCCCAGCCAGCAACCATGCCAGCTAGTTGCATTATATTTCTTGTCGTTATTTTCACTCAGGATGTTCTTTGTGCTTGTGTATTCACTCACCATCTTGATTAGGAATTTGTTTACTAAAATGGGAGTCAAGAGTAACTAGGAAGGACTGACCAATCACGTTTGTGGAAATGAAATAGTTTTTGCATGTTGCCTTGGCACTAAACCTATGCCCTGAGAGCAAGGGCTACTAGGCTGGCACTAAGTGCCCTGCAACTGACCAATCAGATTGCTCTATTCAGCAGAGCTATGTTCTAATTTGTGTCACTGCCTTAGAAGAAAATACTTTCAGCGGATCTTGAAAATATACCTCACTGAAATGAAGATGAGTCAGCTGGAACCACTGAAATTTTTTCAATCACTTGGGGGACTTGGCAGTGTCAGTACAGTAAAAATTATGTAGCCAAAAGACTTAAATTTGTTCCAAGCAAATTAAGTTATATAGAGAGCACAGTATAGCTATTAGTAAGGCTACACAAATTGTTAGAAGATTTTCCATGAGGGAGGGAGGTTAATGTTCAATGTCTTCCAATAAAATTCAAGGGAATAGCTAAATGCTTCACCAAAATAATTCATGTTACTGCTATTAAGAGGTCAGATTAAGTTTCCTTGGCCTCATAGCTACGTATAAGAGGTGTACATAACATGACCTTCCCGATTATCAATAGCTAACAACAGTAGCAATAACAAAAACAGGCATGGACACTCTAGCTAGCTATGGCAATTTATAAACACACAATAACAACAACAACGACAAAAACAAAAACAAAAAACAACTAGCTACTAGCTAGCTAGTCTAAAGGATAATCAAACTCTCCTGGTTCCTGTCTCTTTCCACCAAATGAGGTCACAAACTGACCTCGATCAGGCACGAATGCAAAGATCATAATGATTGCAAGTATCACAATATCATTTTTGTATTAGCTAATTGGAAATGAGGTATATAGCTACCTGCCGCACAAAATAATTGAGTGTCCTAGCTTTATCAGACTGAAGGTTCCACTGTTGGCAATGAACTGTGTTGCATCTTCTTGGACCAGTTGTATACCAGAACCAGCATAGGCTTTTCCTTTAACCACTTGTTTACTTGAATGTATATAGATTCGGTGGACTGGAAATGGTCTGTCCTGTTTGAAGAATTTTTTTTCAAGAGTCAACCGCATACCAAGTAGAAAAAAATAGGTTTTTTGAGTAGAAAAAAATAGTTTGCATATTTACAATGTATGCATACAGATGTATCACTGAGAGGCAATAATTATTTTGATCATTCAGTAAAATTATTATTTTGCTAGTAAGTAAACAGGTGAAAGGTCAGGAAGCACAACTCTACTCTCTCAAGTGTCCCAAATCACGAAGCTCGAAGGCCATAACCAGATAAAGATAGGAACATTTCCATAATACAAGCAGCCGTGTCAAAACACGTACGACCGGACTAGTATGGTAAAGGGTCGACTGCGCATGCAAGGCCTAAGGGTACTGCGCATGCTCGCTTGATTGGGCGTGTCTCTTTAAGCATAGATATAAGAGGTTTTACTTATGCTTTAAGCATGCGCATCTTGCCACGCCCCCTTCTATAGTGGACAGGCTCGAGAAATAAGCATGGAGTTTCAGACTTGTGTCTTCCTCACTGTTCTTACGGCATCTTTGGTGAGCAAGCTAGCTAATAGCTAATTATCTAATAGTCTGGGCCTGTCTGGTGGCGTAGCTAGCATAGCTATCTTGCTTGAAACACTGCAGTGTGCCGGCTAGTTTGTTTATTGGCTAGGTCACCGTGTAAGTTATGATTATCTTTACTTTCACAGTTTATGCTGGTTGATGCAAACTACCAGCTTGAGATTGACCTCCGGTCTTATAGCAACCCCAGTAGACGAGTTATGGATCCAAACACTGGTGGAAATGGAGCATGTTGTGACACTACAGATCCCAGAGATGGATCATGTATTCCACAGGACACATGTGATATAATTTTAAACATCAGAGCTATGAATTTTCGTCGAAATTTAGAACTTGGTTCAGCAGTGCAACTGGGAACCTTTGAGAACTCTGACTCGATTACTTTTATGAATTGCAGCTTGATAATGGGAGGAAGAAACCCTCTGCTTATAACTTTTCCTGCATCAAGTTACTCACCATCTGCAAGGGTAAGTTTCACTCAATAATAAAAGGAATCAGTTTGTGAATGGAAAATAGCCAATGCGACAATTGATGCCTTTTAGAGGTCTCGAGTACTGATAGAATGTGCACTCTAAATATCTTTGTCAGGCCATTTTCTGTTGTAGTAAAATTAATGATGCTGTTGAGTAGCTACGTAACTATAGCTAGTGTAATTTGTGAAATGCTCTTTCATTGTACAGGAAGAGATTCGTTTAAGCATAGAAATCTCAGACGAAGATATAGATCTTAACACTGGAGCACGTTCACTCACTCGTATACAGAACTTCATTTATGAGATTCCTCGTTCTCAACCTACTAGTTCAGCCTTCAGCTCACTTCAAACACTGGAGTCCTCACACACCCCACCTCTCCACCTCACCTTTAGATTCAGACTCGCATGCACTCCAGGGTCGTGTGGAAGTGATTGTACTCAGACATCAAACTGTACACCATTTCCTAATGCATGTGAACTCGAGTGTAACAATGCCATGCAATGCCAAAATGGAGGAAGATGTATGGTAAGGAAGTACACTGGAACCTCTGATAAAGGACATTCCAAAAGAGAACAAACTTCTCAACATACATGCATGCAAAGGAACCTACGTACACTCTATACGAAATGACAGAGGACAACCTTTATACAAGGGATGAAAGTCGGGGTCCCGAGTGTCCATTATTCAGAGGTTCTGCTGTAAATGCACATTATCTACATACATGCATGCATGATGCCTCAGGTGTATGCATGCATTTTAGATACAGAAATTCGGACTCAAGTTTGTAGTTGTATAGCTACAGTATTATGCATGTTTTGTACATGTAAATTGTTTTGACTGCAAGCTAGGGTCTGAATCTGCCAACCAAAGTCCTGTATATATTTTAATCGTAGCTACTTCATTTCACTAGTTAATAAACACTGTGTGCATTAGTCATCAGTCCCAAGTAGAAATCAGAATTCATTTTGGCCAGAATAAACTCTTCTTTGAGTGTGTGATATCTCTGAATGTTTATCTTCAAATGTTTATCCAAAGTTGAAACTGTTTATCCATCCATAGCTGTAACAGTATGTTTATCATGATAAGATATAGAAATCAACAGCTACGTACCAGTAATATTATGTGATTATAAAAACTTGAGGATATGAGCCGTAACAACCAGACTAAATAATAAACATTACTACAATTAACAAACTGTGAATAGTCTTAGTACATAAATAAAATATTATGATGATCATCATAACACTTATGTAATGATGTGATTGTTACATGTATGATTGTTGTTTTAATTCTTTAGGAAGGTTTTTGTGCATGTCCCCCTGGATTTACTGGTAAGTTGATTGAGTTGATGAAGTCACAAATCCCGAAGTAGCTTAGCTCAATAATTATTGGGGGGGGGGGGGGGGGGGGGGGGTTAGGATACTCCGAAAAAGGACAAACCTCTCATCAAACTAAACCTTTACTTATTCTATATACCTCCAAATAGGACAACCTCTCTACAAAAGACAAAAGGCTGAGCCGGTCCCAAGTGTGTTAGGTTCCACTGTGTGGTTTGTCTCTCTGTATAACCCCCTAATACTGTTGCCATATAAGTCAAACTAGAGTAAGATCCTTTTTAGGAATACCATATAAAGATCTATGCCCTCCCACCTTATTCGCATACAGGTGCATGCAAGCCATGTAAGTAATAACATTTCAAAGAATTGTGATTTATGCATAAGTTATTGTGATTAAAAATTTGCAAGGAGACAAGATGGAAATAAAATTAATGAATTTCCATGTGTACACCTGTGACCTGTACTCACATAAATCACATTTTAAAATGGCTATCCGTTGTTATTAATCAATCCGTTGTTATTAATCATATACCATACCAGTTTTAATCACATTTACCTTCCCTTTTTTGTATTGATAAAGATCTATGCCCTCCCACCTTATTCGCATACAAGTGCATGCAAGCCATGTACGTAAGTAATAACATTTCCATTTCAAAGAATTATGATTTATGCATATTATGCATGTGATTAAAAATTTGCAAGGAGAAGTAAATGTGTACACCTGTGACCTGTACTCACATAAATCACATTTTAAAATGGCCCCTTTCTTGTATTGTGTGCCACTCCAAGAAAAAAATAGGCCTGCATGGGCATGAGGCAAGGTAGCTACATAGTTCCTATTGAGAGCCCCTTTTCTCTCTTAATTGTGGAACATAGTTTAGTCAACATTTGGACACATTTGGGACCTTGGAGGTTATGGTGCAGAGAGTATACATGTGTGACAATCACCAAGTAGACAATCAAATAATTATTAGACACATTCATTTTGGGCCACTTTGATAGTCTAACTATTATAGAACATGTGACAGAAGTTAGGAACAATTCATTAATCTAAGCTAACAAAATACATGAGACTGTGACATGTGTAATTAATTATTAACTGTCCTTGGCCTTTGTTGAGAGGTTTGTCCTCTTAGTCATATTTTTCCTCTTGTACGTATAGGTGTTCGATGTTCCATTCGAGTGACAACATCACCTCCAACCCCACCCATAACTCCACCTCCTACAATGACAGTCCGGTCCCCGTCATCAATGACCCCCTCAATAACCCTCTCCTCAATGAACCCCTCAATGATCACCTCAACAGTCCCCTCAAATATGAATACTAACACAACAATGACACTAATGAATCGTGTTACTACTTCTAAAATGACATCTACATCTCGTGGTAAAGTCAATAATAATAATTATGTGATTAAATTAGCCATAGCTAATTATCTCAAATATGAAACTCATGGTAAGATTACTCCATAGCTACTGGATATTAGTAGGGACTGGCACATTATTTTTGCTTTCCTATTATTCTATTTTTAAATTTCAGCTGTATAAAGTCATTATTCTTTTTTTCTTTTTCTTTTTTACTGACCTATTATTTAATTATGCTTCAAAGACTACATAGCTATTTGCAATCTCACTAGCAGACTAGTTTGGTCTAGCTAGGCTAGCTAGTGTAGGCACACATGGTAAATACATTCAAGATCAACCATTGAGTTCACTTTCGATCATAGCCTATTATGCCAGCATTATTCGATGGACCTATTATTCCCAAAACTATGCTGGCAGAATGTGCATATTAGCTGGCTACAGTATAGGATCCATAATTATAGGGGCATTAATCCTTTGTGTTCTGACATGACACGATGGGTGGTTTTGTGATATTATAATTGCTTTCTATAAACCTATAATGTAGGTTGTTCCATTTCTGATTCGCTGATGATGAGTCTTGTTCTGTTGTTATATTCATCAAGTGTTGTGTTCATCTAAAAATGCAGGAGAGTGAGAATTTATTTCTTTGAGTCATAAAAATTACAACCTTTAAAATTATTATTTTTATTAATTAAAAAAAATTTTTTTATCAGAGTTAGCTGTCACTGTTCTCTTCCAGAAAATGCTTAGAGGCATAATTTGTGAATAAGCCCCTTGAATGAGATTGTTAATATAGCTATATAAGTAGGCTAAGGTCGAATTGATAGTTATGTTGCATGGTTGATGATCAGGTTTGAGCTAGATCAGTGAATAAGTGTCCCTAGATTTACCACACATGTTAAAATTACCACAATCATGAATACCTATTGAGAATTACCACAATTATTTACATACCTGTTCTCTACACATGTATACATCACCTGTAGCTATTGTCTTATCAGGCGGCGCTATGGTAACGGGTATTATGTAATGTCATCATCATTAGACTATAGCTCAGCAGCTAATCTGAGGCCATGATTGGAAGCCACACGCAAGTCATCTCAGTCTCTGCACTGATTAAGATGTTAATCCCAACCAGGTTGGGAATTGGCAAGTTCCCTCAGGCCAAATGAGAGGTAAGGCTTCTAATGATTACCAACATAGGCAAAGTATTCCAGAGCCTTTACTGTGACGAGTATAAGGGAAATATATGATATTGACACTGCATATGATTTTATAGTTATGGAACACACTGAGTAGTTTATCACAACCACCAACATGTCAGATCCTCTCTGACCTCACATACTAAAAATGGAAAGATCTAGCTATAGAATTTCATATTTTAATAGAGTCTTGAAACACATTTGTTCAGCTGCTGAAGGCCTACTAGCTACTATCTATTTTATTCTACTAGCAACATCTACTTTACGTAGATATCGACGAGCTCAACCAATACATCTTCTCCAACAACGGGATCCTCACTATGTACAACTTTCCCTAGGGATTAATAAATCAGTTTTTATTCTTGCAAGCCCACACTGTATGCAGCCTTGCTGAACCATATTCCTCATGCACATGGGTGGAAGAATGGTGATGTTTTAGTGGTACATGGTACAAGCTAGAATATCACGGGTTGGTTGGTGGGACTGTAGACTTCAGGATGGTATGCTGTCCAATGAAACTAGCTATAGCTGAGAATTAACCTTGACCTATATATGTAGCTATAAAGAATAACAAGTAATTGAGTGTCCCAAACCTTCTGACAGCCAACCTGCATGTAAGTAGACTGATATAATAAGCATGCAGTTTTAAAATATTGCCACTTAGCTATAGGGTAGAAGTTCAGTCCACAGAACTTCTCCTGGACCAGCCAATGACCCACCTCTTGATGTGGGTCCAACCAGATTAAGCCATGCATGCCGTAAACAACTGCACCAGGATTGAAAGTTATGGCTCTGTTGGTTGTGGTCTGTGGTATAATCATTTCTATGATCAGCTCCATGACCAATCTCTAGGGTATGCTTGTCAGGCTGTCTGCACTACCATAAATAAAACTTTACTCCACGAATCCCTCCATCACAGACTTTGAGGAATGCCATGGCAGACAACTGGCTGGTCCCTGAATGATGAAGCTGATTGCTACTGTAAGGAGTGGCTAACTAAACAGTCACCATGTCTTACATAAGTATATACACACATGTACGTAACTGTAGTTCAAAAATTTTTTTGTCAACCCTGTAACGGCACTGTTGCTATAAAAGTCATAATTGAATGTAGCAAATACTGAAACCTACATACATAGTAGTTACAAAACAACAACAACAACAACAAAAAACAAAAACAAAAGTAGCTACAAAAACAATAACAACAAAACAACATTAACAATAACTACAATAAAAAAAAAGTACTGGTAAATAAACAATAGCTAGTAATATTGTTGCATGTTGATCAAACTGTACTCATCTAAGAGCTGAATAATGCCTTCATAAGTCAACTTGCTTCTTTTGTGCCAAGATGAAAGTGATGAGTACATGTCATCAGCATTAGGATGAGTTGCACTCAACGACAGTATTGAACAGAAAATTTCAAACTCCTTAGCATTACAGAGAATTGTTGATTCTGCCATTGATCTAAGAAAATCGTTAGAAACAGGATCATGTTTTCCATCTTTAGAAAACGTAGCCAAACATTTACTGCCAATCAGCACATACGGTTCGAACGCTAGTAGTTCATTTAGCTTCATTTCCACTCCACCTTCAGATTTGATGATTGGACAGCCACACAAGATCGAACTAGTGATGTTAGAGAGATTGAAAAGAGTAAGAAACTTTCGAGATTCCAAGGGATACTGTCTTGTGTCAAAAGGATCCATGACGAATTCATCAAATTTAGTACAGCTGTATTGATTGTTGATGCTTTCACGAATGCTCTTAATAACAGTGGAACGGTATCTGAAGCATGGAAGGTTGAGCTTCTGAGCTCGCATGATGAGAGACACGAATTCGGATGATGTTTCAATGAGCACTTCAAATGTCGTGCTTCGGAAGCGGATGCCATTCTTCCACAATGTTAAGTTTTTATGATTAGTGAATGGCATGGACACTGAAAAACAACCGAGTAATATAACATGTAACGATTGTAACGAAAAGCTCAACCCACTTTGCACAGGCTCTGCTCTCCAACCGAAGGTGAAATTATATTGTGATTCAAAATCCCATATATCCTTCGGTGAAGGAATATTTGATAGCAAACCTGGGATATAGAACTTACGATTCTCTTTTTCTGCCTGGTTTTCAGCACGCATGTCACTGCTGTAACTACACAGCTTAAAGTGGGCAAGAAGGCGTGAAATGATATCCAAATCTTGACCAGGAAATAAAGTTGATAGATCGGAGAACGCTACCAAATTCTGATTTCGATTCTTGGAGAGTAGGATCAATTTTTGGTCGTAGTTTGATATTTTTATAAGTTCAGAGTACAGCTCAGACACATCAACTATAATAATACTCTTTTTATTATTGTTTTCATCTTTTAGGAATAAAATATGACCATTTTCATTTAGAGTGTCGAGTGATTGGATGAGTATTGAAGGATCATCCGATAAAAAGAATCGGACATCGAATATTGGGCCCTCTTCACAAACATATGATTGCACATCGGTCAACACAGCTTCGAGATCAACAGCGAGAGAAGAACTCAGTTTATTATGGAGATAAGTGGACAAGCAAGAAGCATTGAAACTGCTGACATTCTTGCCTTCCATTTGATCACAGAGGGTGCTTATTTGCTTGCGAAGCATGCTAATCCCAGAATGCTCAGATTTCAGACTGTCCACTAGGATTTTTGCAGTGATATCGAATTTATCGAAAGATTTGAAATTATCTAAAGATATGGACTTCCACCCTTCATTCTTCAGCGATTTAGGAAGTTTAAGGATACTTGCATGACTGCCTACGATCAGGACTTTGAGTTTTTGAGGGATTTTATTGCAAGATCTGGTCAAGAGAGTAAGAGATTGATGAAGCACAGTGTTTATTTCTTGAGCAGTTTTTGAAAAATCGACTACTATAATGAATATGCTGAATATTGGATGCACCAGATTCTGTAGCATCACTTGTTGAGTGCACTCGACTTCAGAGGAGTTTTCGAAATCATAAAACACTACATTGCCAAAGAGCTTGTTCTCAAAATGCGAGACAGTCAGTTCTGGAGTTGAAGGAGTGGGAGGAGGAGATATATGGGTTTGACTTGAGAAGGAGAGCGAAAAGGAGGAACAAAAGGATGATTGAGTTTCCTTTTGTAGTGATCGTATGACAGCTGTTTTACCAGAATTTGAGTCGCCCACCACAAATATCCGAACACG
The DNA here is from genome assembly GCA_963924555.1 of Crambe crambe. Taxonomy (NCBI): domain Eukaryota; kingdom Metazoa; phylum Porifera; class Demospongiae; order Poecilosclerida; family Crambeidae; genus Crambe; species Crambe crambe. The sequence goes on from OZ004582.1 coordinate 6,003,324, forward strand.
CGCATCCAGATGTGGCTTGATTCCTAATGAAAGTGCATATTTGTTGTACAGTTTCTCGTCTTTTACTTGAAAGCGAGTGAGTATGAGACGAAATAGTTCAGGTTTTGCTAAATCTAATGGCGTAGCATTATTGACATTCCTTGAATTCACAAGCACATTTGAGTCTTCAGAGTCAAGAATCAACCTGCATATATCCAAACTCGAGTTTGCAACGGCAGCCATGTGAAGGATGTTGTTACCCTGATTATTAACACACTTCAAATCCAATACGTTCCTGTCTATAATGTATTTCACAACTTCGAAATTGTTGCTGAAAGAAACAGCCAAATGAAGTGCATTGTTTCCCTTGTAATCCATGTCAGTGAGACTACACTTCAGCTCTTCGATGAAATACTTTAGCACCAAAAGAAATCCTTTTTCGCAAGTATGTAAGACTCCATTCTTTCCGTTAACATCCTTCCCATTGGGATCGCATTTGGCATTGCCCACTAAAAAACGAGAGACTTCTAAAGCTCTTTCGTCCGTACATTCACTTAGCCACCCACATGCATGATGGAGTGGAGTCTGGTTCTCAATATCGAGATAATCGGGATCGCAACGTTTCTGTTTGATCAAATAACGGATGAAATCAAGATGCCCATGCTGACAAGAAATATGGAGTGGCGTGCGTCCTTCTTTGTCTTCGACTTGGGGTTGACACCTATAGTGGGTAATCAGAGTTTTAGCAAAATCGAGTCGTCCTTGCTGAGCGGTATAGTGGAGGGGAGACCAGTTGAAGTAGCCTGCTCGGGACGTGACGGGGTCGGCTCCTGCGGCCAAGAGTTCCCTGACACGGTCGTAGTCACCCTCAGAGCATACGGCAGCTAGATCATTTCTTGACATGTCGGATGATTCCATGGTTTCTAAAGAGGATTAAAAGTATTAGTGACTTCCTTGAATGTCTTAATATATACTGTACCAGAGATTTTCTAGAAGAAAAGGGGGGAGGATAAAATCATTTTAGGGGGCCCCCTTGCCCCCTCCTAAAATGTTCACTCGCGTTTTCTCAATTTGCAATACAGTTAAAACTGAAGCAGTGTTCACTCTACTCACTTTGGGGGTACACAAAACAGTTGACACTCCTAATCTTGAAAAAAAAAACCCACAAAAATTTCCCCTCACCAAACATAAACTTTGACCCTACTAGAGTACACACCTTCGGCACATCCTTATAAGGATATGACTATCATCATAAACTTTGACCCTACTAGAGTACACACCTTCGGCACATCCTTATAAGGATATGACTATCATCATAAACTTTGATCCTACTAGAGTACACACCTTCGGCACATCCTTATAAGGATATGACTATCATCATAAACTTTGACCCTACTAGAGTACACACCTTCAGCACATCCTTATAAGGATATGACTATCATTGAATTGACAGTGTCTAGTTGTGTTGTGCTGTTGGATGGTGTGTGTTGGGCGTGCATACCTCTTTAATAAAACGTATGGGGTTTAGTGCTACCAAGTTCAACCATTTACAAGACCCCCATAACTCAATCAACTGTATCTGTTTTGGAGTGGCCTTAATTAATTGAGAGGTAGACGTGTACATCTGCTTAGTAACCGTAAGCACTAAATCCTGTAAGGCAAAAAATTAATCAGACGAATTGGAACATTATGTAAACATGAATTGATATCACAAAGCCATTTACCACCGACCATCGCAAACTACTAATACATATGACATATGCCATTTACCACCGACCATTGCAAACTACTAATACATATGACATATGCCATTTACCACCGACCATCGCAAACTACTAATACATATGACATATGCCATTTACCACCGACCATCGCAAACTACTAATACATATGACATATTGATGTCAGAAAGCACTGGTATAATAATTATATGACCAAAGTTTCCAAGCAAGAAAGCCAAAAAACAAAACAAAAAATTTCTGTTGCTTAAATCCTGCATGAAACCCTGGTGATATATTAATGTCCTATGATCAGTGCTTATAAAAACTGATGGGATGCAGACTCCCTCTAATCAGGACCCCCTGAAATGAGGCCACCCCTGTAATCAGGACACTTTGAAAAATCTCAATGTAATACTTCATAATAATACCAGTAGTTTGGCAATATTTCATGTCCATGTTAATTTAATTTCAGATATGTAGCTTGCTTTTAACACTAGATTAATACAATTATTGTAATATTTTCAGATAGTAACTTGCATCCGAAAATATGAAAAAAAAACAAAAAACAACCAAATTCACCCCAGAAATGAGGGCACCCCTAGCCCTGTATGTACACTTTGAAAAGTCTCAATGTAATACTTCATAATATAAATCCACCCCTGAAATGAGGCCACCCCTGTATTCAGAACACTTATTAAAAAGTCTCAATATGATATAAATCCATCCCCACCCCTGTATTCAGGACACTTTAATACATCTCAATGTAATAATATACTTCATACACCCCTGAAATGAAGCCACCTGGACACTTCAAAGGTGGCCAGATTAGAGCGAGTCCACTGTATTACGAATGTAGTAAACATAACAAAGATAAAATCTCCCTTTACCAAATCAGAAAGGCACAACCTTCAGTGTTATTGAAACTGACATTGCACCACTATATATAGATCTACAGTGATTACCATAAGATTATTGTTATGTAGCAAAAACGCTTTCACTTGAAACTGTTTGATGTCATACTCTACTAAGATTGTGATATCTATGGACGTCTCGTTTTCATGATGGGAAAACGTAGAGATACCTTTTTCTGTGTCAAATACAGAATTGTTCTTCCTTCTTTTGTACAAGCTTACTGTAAATTTGTTGTTAAATAACATTCAGTTGTCTTGTTAATTACATGAAAATTAACTTTCTCAGCTTGTCTAAATTATTATGGATGGTTATGACATTAGTAGTAAAGCTTAACCTCTCCTCTGCTGAAGCCATTAAAAATGTTAATCTTATATGTTCCCTACAACAGTGACATTATTATAAGAGTGTGCTAATATACAGTTCATATCTCCTTACTTCCACTAAAGAACTGCAGCAGTGACCTTACTGCATGACCATGTATGCATGCAGTGCAGTTTTGAGAACAGTGAATAGTGGTACTCTCCCACTATACTTATAATAATTATTATGTATGTCTGAAGTTACACTATAAAAATAGGAGATGTCACCTGAAGGAAATTTGACAAGGAAATTCATAAGATACACAAGGGCACGGCATGTTTCCTTGTTTTCTATTTGAAATATCACGAAATACGCCATGCCCTCATGTATCCTACAAAAAAAAAACACTGTGTTTCCTTCAAGTTTCTCTCGGAAACACAAGGGAAATCTCTTTTTTTCATAGTGTTAATAAATAATCATTTATTTCAAGGGGATAAGAGGGGGGGGGGGAGGTTTCTGTCCCCTCTGAACGATGATTTGCCCCCCCCCTCCCCTAGGAATTAGCTAGCTTTTGTAATGAGATAATCATAGCATTCCACATACATGTACTGGTTTGTAGTTGCCCCTCAAATTTTTCACTAGGGATTTGACCTTCCTCGAGCAAAATCCTGAATTAAACCCAGAATGATTGAAAACTAAGAACAATCATAGATTTCATATCAAATTTTTAAAAAAATTTTTTTAGCTCCTCATATAATATTATACAAGTAACTGAAATTTGATGTAGAGCAGGGTTACTGGTCGACAGTGGTACACCCATAATAACCAGATAGCCAATTTTCATTTTTTACAATGGCAACCAAATAGCTAGCTACCAAATAGAAAAGTGATAAGGGAAAAAAAAAACATTTCTAAGATGTAGGGATGAGTAGACTGCTCATAAGCAAACAAGATGAAGAAAGGAAATGGGGTCAATCTTTGTTCTGCATATCCAGCCAACAATCATAAATCATAGTTGGTGCCGTTTTTGGCTACATCATTATACTTAGCTGTAGGCTTGTACTTATCAAGGATTTCTTGAGTGGCCGCTGAAATTATTTGCCACGCCCCACTTTTATGTTCATTTAAGGTAGGGGTGTCCTTTTGGATAATCAAAACCATCACTGATATGTAGTACAAGTCTAAAGTTACTGCAGCTGAGTATAATGAGTGGTGGCCAAAATAGCCCAAGTGGTGGCCTAAAGCTGAGTATAATGAGTAGTGGCCAAAATAGCCCAAGTGGTGGCCTAAAGCTGAGTATAATGAGTGGTGGCCAAAATAGCCTGAGTGGTGGCCTAAAGGAGTGGTGGCCAAAATAGCCCAAGTGGTGGCCTAAAGCTGAGTATAATGAGTGGTGGCCAAAATAGCCTGAGTGGTGGCCTAAAGGAGTGGTGGCCAAAATAGCCCAAGTGGTGGCCTAAAGCTGAGTATAATGAGTGGTGGCCAAAATAGCCCAAGTGGTGGCCTAAAGCTGAGTATAATGAGTGGTGGCCAAAATAGCCTGAGTGGTGGCCAAAATAGCCCAAGTGGTGGCCTAAAGCTGAGTATAATGAGTGGTGGCCAAAATAGCCCAAGTGGTGGCCTAAAGCTGAGTATAATGAGTGGTGGCCAAAATAGCCCAAGTGGTGGCCGAAATAGTCGAGTGGTGGCCCAAATGGCCACTGTTGACCAGTGTGAGCAGAACCCTGACTTATAGTTTCAATCATTCAAAGGGACACCCTATATGAACATAGTTATATAAAGTGGGCATGGAAAAATCAATTTCGGCCACCACTCTTTTAATCCTGGGAAGAACCCCGGTAGAGATAGTCCTTCCAATTGGAAGACATGACAGGAAGTTGGGTACAGTTTCATCAAAGCATGCTTAAGAACCGGCTAATCAATTTTTAGTCACAACGAACTTCTAGAAACCTATAGTTACTAAATTAACTGGGTTTTTGAAGGTTTCACGACCTTAATGGCAGACTTTGGGTATTTCATTTTGTGATAAACAGAGACCTACAATATGAGCCTAGGGACTGGCACATTATGCTTTCTTGCTTCCCTTTTTAATTCCAGCTTTATAAAGTCATCATTTTCACTGACCTATTATTCTTTAATTATGCTCGTAGCTGATGTCATTATTGAAAAACTATGTAAATAGTTATTTGGTCCAGCTAGGCTAGGCACATAATGATACAATCAACCATGGAGTTCACTTTCGATAGCCTATTATGCCAGCATTATGCTTCCTGCTTTGATGGACCTATTATTCCCGAAACTATGCTGGCAGAATGTGCCAGTCTCTATTGAACCTTTAATTCCATCCTGCAGGGCTCACAGTAACACTCTAGTGTTGTCCGGACACGATTATCTACTAGCAACTTTAAGAGTATAGATATAATAGAAAAATAAGTCAGAGAAAGGCAGAAAATGACCGGACAAAATGAAGAAATTCACTGGAAAATATCCTGTGACTGTGAGCATTGATCCTGTGGCAGTAGTTTATCCTCATCTCATTACAGATTTGGGAAGATCCACTGGTCCATTGGGAATAACATAATATTTTGAATATTTCAGCTATTTCCAGGTAGAACTGATCAGGGGGTAATTATTAAATTATTCACAGCGAAAAATCTACAACTTGTAAGCATTCTGTAACAGGTATGTAACAGAACAAAAATCCGTAAATCCTAGGCAACCAGAAGTACTAATTTTTGATCTGTAGGCAGTTGGTGGGGCAGCAGGTCTGATACAGTCCAAAAATACGACCTGTTACAGACTTGTAGATTTCACTGACCCGTTACAGACCTGTGTACAAGTCATAACTGTATGTGGGGCAGTCCAGACTTGTTACAAGTTGTAGATTTTTTTTTCTGCTGTGTAGCTATCCCCAGTGGTGTCAATATTGACTGGAGGGAGGGGGCTAAATTTGTTATTCTTATGGGGTCACGGGGGGGGGGGGGGGGGGGGGGGGGGGGGGGGGGTTAGGCAATACTTCATTGGCTGACAATTTTCTGGTTGTGACTTGTTATAACTGGTCCTGCAATTTGATTGGTCATAAGTGGAATTACCCCATAATGAAAAACACTGAAAAGGTTGGGAAATGATCAGTGACTAATGTTATTTTTTTAGTTCCACAAACCTGAAATGGTCAAATGGTCTACTTGGCAAGCTACATACGAATGTTGTTCCAATCCCTTCCAAAAGATGTTCTGATTATTAGAAGCTTTCTCCACCCTAGCCTTATTAATTTTATTCAGAATTCTTATAACTAGGTCCAGATCCCATAGCAACCACCCACATGAAGGCAAGTTCTCTCTCTCTCTCTCTCTCTCTCTCTCTCTCTCTCTCTCTCTCTCTCTCTCTCTCTCTCTCTCCCTTGACAGTAAAGGTGATCAAGCATGGTCAGATAGAGAGTGATGAAGTGACCGACTGAGTTAGAGACTTGGTGTTCGAGCAATTTAACAAGCACACCAGGCCTTTTGTTAGGTAAAAAAAAATACCATGGTAACCACCCAGATGAAGGCAAGTTTATAGTTAACAAGCACACCAGGCCTTTTGTTAGGTAAAAAAAAGTACCATGGTAACCACCCACATGAAGGCAAGCTTATAGTTAACAAGCACACCAGGCCTTTTGTCAGGTAAAAGAATACCATGGTAACCACCCACATGAAGGCAAGTTTATAGTTAATAAGCACACCAAGCCTTTTTGTTAGGTAAAAAATACTAGCTGAAATTGTAGAGTGGAACCTCCAAATAGTGACACTTGGGACCCCAAGACTCTAGAGAAGTTTTCCACTTTTTGAGGTTATTTGATACAAAGATATTTTTAGATTGTACTTTGTTGAAAGGTTTGTGTAGTGTCCTTTGTTAGAGGCTCCACTGCAGTATCCTAAGACCACTATCAGCCATTCTGTCAGAAACAATATTAAGGTAAGGGGTCATTTTGAACAGCAGGGCTATTCCGAATGGTCAAATATTTTCAAAACTCCTCGAGCTTATGAGCTCTATTTTGAAAGATATATTCTACTATTATAGTAGATTATATCCTCCAACATTGAGCTCAGAAGTCTCAGTAGTTTCAGAAATATTTGAACTATTACCAGAATAGCCCTGCTTTGCCTTATATGGCTGGATTTCATGGCACAAAGGTACAAAATTATTCTCTTGCCCCCAGGTATGATATTTTCATGGACAGAAAGGTACAAGGCTATATTATAGCACCCAGCTATGATACAATATGCTCAAGTGAAGCCTTCATTTGGCTTCACCTAATAATCACAGCTAGCAGTAAGCTACACAACTGTACACACATAATGCAATCCTGGGCTTACTATCTTTCTCCACCAACTAGCTAGCTATCAAACTTGCAATCCTGAGCTTTCTATCTTTCTCCACTAACTAGCTAGCTATCAAACTTGCAATCCTGAGCTTTCCATCTTTCTCCACTAAATAGCTGGCAATCCTGGGCTTACTATCTTTCTCCACCAACTAGCTAGCTATCAAACAAGCAATCCTGAGCTTTCCATCTTTCTCCAGGCTCTAAAACTTGCAATCCTGGGCTTTCCACCTTTCTCCACCAACTAGAAACTTGGAATCTTTCTCCACCGACTAGGTGGCTATCAAACTTGGAATGAATAACAATCAGGGCTTACCAACTTTCTCCCTAACTAGCTCAATAGCTACCTACACTCAGTGATGTAGCTACCTTTAAGAATAAACTCACGAGTTGATCTTGGATATCAGCCAAAATTTTTCCCGGTAGAAATATAAGGTTGCCTCTTTGTATTGGAAAGCCGTAGTTACTTGTAAATGAACAAGATTCTACTTTGGTCACACCTAAATAAACTACTAGATATTTTGGAAAGGGTCGTCAATAACGCAACCACGCGCGCGCGTGGTGGCTTCTGCATGCTCATGCGCATTATGACTCTAGCTATATATAATTGGTAGTGAAATAATAAAAAAGTATGATTTTGTACTAATGCCTGTGATCAGTTTACCTCAGCCAGCTTGATGAAAAAGCTGTTACATGTAGTGTAATGATTGTGACATTACAATTGATCATGAAGGATTTGCCTTCATGACGGCATGGGTACAAATGCCTGTGATCAGTTTAGTCACTTCAATTCAGCTAGAAGCTGGCTATTATTAGCTATAGTGTTAGTGAACTAATTATAAATTGTGGAGAACGTGAGTCGCCTGTACGACGGCTCAGTTTACCTCAGCCAGCTTGACAAAGAAGCTGTTATCATAGTGGCAGTGAAATAACGGATGTAAAGAATGTGAGTCGCCTTTATCAAGGCATAGTAAGAATGTCTGTCCTCAGCCAGCTTGACAAAGAAGCTGTTATCATAAACAACGTAATAATTGGACTATAATTATGGTTACAATTATATGATATGAAAAGTGGGCTTCTTGATGATGGAAGCTGTTAAGGCTCTGAAAGAGACACTGCATCTATCTCCAATGAAAATATTTTGTTATAAGCTTGTTATGGTGATGTAGTTTCCTCAAAAACATAGCTCTATAGGCAGAGTAGATAATTGACTCCATTGCTAGCTATATAGAATTATTCGGCTAGTGTCATTTTAAGGAATCTTAGTGAGGTTGACATTCATATCTATTTTTAGCTAGTTCTAGCTAGCTAAGATGGGTGAATTTTTAATCAAGTACATGACTTGCCTTGGAAAATGCAAGAGGAATCATTATGGGATTACGCCCAATGGGACTTGGCCTGCTAGTCGCCAGAGGTGTTGGAAGCAAGATTCAATTGATTAGGCCTGAAATTAAATGTAATCCTCCAGATCACTGAAACTCTACAATTTGTTATATTTGAGCTTCATTCGACACTTTCTTATTGATAGCCACTGAATTTAACATAATAAATTAACCCCTTAATTAACTTGTATTTCCCAAAATATTGGTCAGGCCTGGGCCTGACTGGCCTGACCTGTTCCACCATCTATGGTCGCTTGACAGGTGTGACGTGTCAGTAAAACCATAATTTAAAAGAAGAAAAGAAGAAAGAAAAAAAAAAGAAAAAAAAAAAGAAGACATCTAGAGCTGCACATGCGCATTATGCGCACTCACTATTCGACCCCTTACCACATATCAGCAAGAAAGTTAGTTATGTCGGGGTCTAAATCCTCACCTTGCGTCCATTATGAAGTGATTCAAGCCCTGGAAGGCCAAGGTACCATCAACATCTTTGTGATCTGTATGGACAAACCTGGCGTTGAGCATAACGTCATAGATCGCCAGTTTGCTACTGACCTAGCCAAGGCAGTCTTCCTTGCCAGGGAGAAGGCCAAAGAGGGCGAAGTGGATATTGTGGTGCTATGCAGCGCTAAAATCCGGTCGTTTTTGGCTGGTGCTGGTATACAGACACAAATGGAGTTTATTGGCATGGCAGGAATGCAGAGGTATGAATTTTTCAAAGGTTTCCAAACATCAGGGATTGGGGGTGTACCAAATGCACAAACCTAGCTTTATGCACGTAAGCTGGGCAGGGGAAGGGATTGGTAAGTACTGCTATGCTATAGTCAGCTTCTTTGAAGCAGTAGAAGCCGCAGGGTAGTAGGCAAAGTCTGATACCATAATTACTTGTTATAAGGTGTAGCTCACTTATAAGCATATTAACTGTTAGGTGCTGGTTTTCTTGCTGTTCTAACCCTTCTCATAAGCTTTATCTCTGCTTCTTCTGGGTTCTTTTTGTTTTTCTTACAGGTTTAGCTTCTTTTCTAAATAATTATTTCAACTGCTGCTTCAGCATTATCACATGAGACCATCATCACATTAATTTTATAATTACAAGATTCTCTAATAATATGAAGATGCTCACAGGTCTTTGGTAACTGATTAATACTGTATGGTGGGAGGGTGTTGTTATTTTTTGTTTTCATTTTGTTTATTTTCGTTGTTTTTTGTTTTGTTTTTGTGGATTAAGTTTGGTTCACACTTCAAATTTTATCCCCAAATCACCATCTGTGTTTATATTCATTGTGTACAGAGCCTATGGGGATATTATAAACCTCCAGAGTGTTTTTTGTGGTGTGGAGAGTCTGCCTGTGCCTACTGTTGCGATGCTGAATGGCATAACACTGGGAGCAGGGCTGGAGCTTGCTCTGTCATGTGACTACATAATTGCCGACTCTGCTTTTTGCAGTCAGATCGGTTTTCCGGAAGTGAAATTAGGAGTCTTGCCAGGTTCGTAAATATTCCTTAATCATTATGACACTGGTATGAAACCCCATGATGGGCTCTAATTGAAAAACTTTGTTCCTTCATACTTTGGCATGTTGACCTCTGACCCTTACCATTGGCTCCAAGTGGTAATTATACTGTGCATAGTGGCCTAATTTCCTGCATTCAAAAATGTTTCCTTTCCCCTTAGACCTAGCTTGGTATTGCAAGTTTTGGAGCAGTCAGGTCTATAGAAAAGTAGTTGATGTTTGCCAAATTTTATCTTAGCTGATCTCAATAATTCCCTTTTTAGGTGCAGGAGGATGTGCTCGGCTTCCCCGCCTGATTGGTTTCCGGCTGTCTCTCAAGATACTTATCACGGGCCAGTCCATCGACGGAAAGAAAGCTCTGAAATTGGGCATCGTCAATGAACTCTTCAATCAGACTCAAACTTTAGTTAAATCACCATCGAGAAAAGGTGAAGTTGCTTTATACGAATACGAATGGCTCTCAAGTATCCTCTCTTGTATTGATGATGGAAAAATCGGCAAGAAGAAACTAGAAATCAAGAAGAGGGATGGAGTTACAGCTGTCAGTGCTTTGGTTAGTGAAAGCCAACTCTTAAACAGTATCACTGAGGAGACTTTGATCGAATCCTTCTCAGAGAACTGGAATGAGAACGAGAAGAAAGCTGAATTGAAATACCCAAGGGATGAGTTCGGTACTTTTAGATCTCTCTTTGAAGTGGTCCTCAATGGGATTTATTACATGCTGGCAGTCTTTCAGGTGTGGAAAATGGTAGGCTTCAATATGATCGCACCTTATGCTTGCCTCCGTACAACATTCAGATGCTATTACTCTGGAAGTTGGTTTGAGGCCATGCTACTCAATGGTATGGGAATGGCATCCCTTATTGTGAGCGCCGAATCCAAGGGATTAATGTTTGTTTTCGTAATCGCACGAAAACTCAAGAAACTCGCTCTTAACTTCGGTTTGAAGTCCGACGAGCAAGTGGTTCCCTTTTCCAAACAAAACTGTTCCATCATTATTTTTGTGACAAATGATCTATTGTACCTATCATCAGCATTCATTCAAGGTTTGCTCTATCATGACATCCCCACGCACGTCGTCATAGTCGAATCTTCGCTGAAGAAATCAACTGTTTCTAAAGAAATCAAAGATCTTTTCGACTATTCTTTGCTGAGACATCACTTGTCTGTACAGGAAGTGAAGGAAAAGATGAATCTGATGACACTTCACATGTATAATGCTGCAGAGTTTGGAGGTCATGTGAGGAAAATGAAGACCAGTTCAGCTATTGTTTTTAGTGCTGGCACCACGGAGTGTTCAATGAGAAGTATCATGAAGCACTTCACCAAGGTACTTTTTTATGTACTTGAAGTGGTTCACACTGAGTATAATGAGGATACAGACGGTTAGCAATATAATATTATGGTGTGGACCACACTTAGACCAATGAATGAAAACTAGACCAGTGCTGGAAACAGACAGACACATTTTCCTGCCATCCGGTCAATTTCTGGTCAAATTCCTATCATTTATAGTTATAGGGTGGAGACCACTGTATTGGTTTCAAGAATTTCCTTTACCTTGATCATTCCAGCTTATACGATTGGAAATTAAAACTAGCTAAGCTATCTATGATACCTTTTGTACTTTGTTGCTCTTCTCTATGCTTTAGTTGGCACTTTGTAGCAAGAAACTAGCTTCTCTCTGACTCTTGTTCAAAACCCTGCCTCTTGCATGGCATAGTATCTTTTTATGGTTCTAAAATGCCTATCATTTTTCTACTTGGTATGTGGTTCCCCTCAAAAAACAACAAAAAAAAACAAACAACAACAACAACAACAAAAAAACAACAAAAAAACAACAACAAAAAAAACAAAAACAACTCCATTAAATTTCAGTGACTGACTTTCCATCTGAGGTGTTCATTATTTGGAGTTTATAGTAATATGCTGGGTGATTGCGTGTAGGTGGTATCTGTCTCCTTGGCCCCCAGTGCTGCCGAGTTCTCCATTCCATTCCCCATCATGATGAACGCGGGTGACCCTCTCAGGAATAACACGCCTGCTGTTGAAATCACCCCACTGACTCAGCAGGTATGTGTTGGTACAATGGTAATTAGCACATTATTCCAGGATGGTTGTCCTAAGGAGTAACTTGAAAGGACCACAAATTAGAAACCTGATGTTGATTTGTAGTTATTCCCCAAACCTTCTGAAAACCCACCAGTTCTGTACAGTGGATTGCAGTAATCCTGCAACATGAAATTCAGAACACCAAACAACAAAATTTACATAGCTTCCTTTCAAAGGACTTAATTGTGGCTTTAGAGTTGGGCTACTTCAAAGGAAGCTATGTAAATTTTGGTGTAGTGTTCTGTTGCAAGATCACTGCAATCCACTGTACCATAGCTATTGCTATACTGTTTCTCTATTCTTGACCACCAGCAGAGAGTTGATTAGACCACTCTCAATGAGCTTCTTTTCTAGAACACTAACGCCAATTTGGAGTCACCTACAGGGACTGGAAAGACACTGTGTCTGCTGTGTGCCACATTTAGAAATTTAAAATTAATCTTGGTTAAGAATTGAGAAAGTTATATACGTAGGTACATTTTCAGTATCCAGATTGCATGTACAATGTATGTAATATCCGTAGGTGGGGGATTCCCTCCTTTCCTCAATAGATTTGCAGATTTCCAAAGAAGTATTTTTCTTTTGTTGTTTGTTTGTTTGTTTGTTTGTTTGTTTACAGACTCCACCGGAATATTTACGGCTAGTAGCAGCTCTCATTTCCTCCTCAGGAAAAACTCCTGTTCTGACTCCGCCCACTCCCCTTACTACCTGTGGTCTGCATGTGCTACTAAGTCACTGGACACTTGCAGTCTCACTGACCAGCGTATACCGAGGAAATATCTCCCCGGTCAAAGTGGACAATATCTTGAAGGACGCAGGTTACTCTAAGGGACCGTTTCAAACAATGAATGAGGTATTCCCTATAGACATCAGTAACTGTTTGAACTTTGAACTACTAGCTAAAATGATAGGTGTGTTCACTGTGCATCTAGCTGCTTAACCTCATCCCCAAGGCCCCTCCCATGAAGAAGGGAGAGGGCCTGGTACAGACTGTTTGCACATGCTCTATTTTCCCAGAAAATCTGGGAATCTGTATATCTTTGTAAACCACTCAGCATATCTAAGCTGTAAACTTGTAATGTTGCGAACGTCAAACGGATAAGCTTAACCTTTGACCTTTCTTTGCCACTTGATTTGATATGTGGTTTCCCAGCTATCACGCGGCAAGCCGTATTTTGTGGTCCATAATATTTCTCCATTTTGAATCCATGTAGATTAAACAATGTGCTGAGAAATTTACTGAAATATTTACGGAAAAGTTAGCGCATGCGCAAACAGTCTGTACCAGGCCCTCTCCCTTCTTTGTGGGAGGGGCCTGGGGACGAGGCTACTAGCTGCTATGACTGAGATAATGTATTTCTTTCTTATTCGTAGTATGGGAAGATATACTTTCGACAGCTACCTGGTAGTACAAGGATCGGAGGCCTGCTTCTAAAGCGAGTGAAGGAATACTGCGAAACTGGAATCATCTCAGTGTCGGGTAAAAAATTGTACTTGCTCCTCTCCAACGAACAGATTGCAAATATTTTCACTATAAATATTGTATTGACATCTCTCTATGCTTCCAAGCAAGCTACCGGGCTGAGTGAAGCGGCCCTTGATTATCTATGCATATCTGGTCTTGTCGGTTTCCCTCCAACTGAAGCCGGACCTCTGAATTTCATCACACGTCTCAGCAAAGAAAACATGAAGAGCATATTTGAGCTTAGCCAAACAGTAATGCCACATCTGTCTGATATCAGTGGGACAAATATTATCAAGAGTTCTCAGTTGGAGCAGTATGTATCTGACTTGTTTGTTCAAGACACGACCTCAGAAGATGGTGGACGTCCAGGCAAAGATTTGTTGGAAATATTCCAGGCTCAGAGAGCTGAACTTATTCTGTTGAATCAGAAGGAGTTGAAAGTTGTGGGAGAGTGTCGTGGTGTTCAAAATAGAGAAATATTCGTATTTCCTACACTAATTATTTTCTTTCTTATCTTGGCATTTTGGTTTTTTGTTTTCATCCTTTATTTCTTCTTTTTTTCATAATTATTATTTTTTTCGGACATTAATTTTTATGAATGATGAGATGCCCTTTTTGTGGGGGAATATATTGACTGCACTACTATAATTGGCGAGCGAAGCGAGCCACTCTCTGGTCATGTCAACGGGAGCTCGAGATATATATATACGTACGTCAATAGCTAGCGGGCATAATTAATAATACGCATGCGCACGTTCGTTTGACCTTTGACCCCACAAATGAAACATGCCCATAGCACTTAGAACAAACAGCTTGAGCTTATTGTTTTCTACAGGATTTTGTCATAGAGGTGCTAAGTGGATTGTAGGCGCTTGGCTTTAAGTGCTTGTGGTAAGCATTATACAGCCTCCTATGTATGCAGCTGCAATATCTTAGTAAGTCAAAGTACAAATGACTTTCACCAACTGCTTCGCTCGCCGATTGAATATGTTACACGAACATATCCTAGTATTATAGTTAATTTATGAGTCATTGAGCTCAACGTACGTACGTACGTAAGGGGTAGCGGCGACCCTTACCAACCCAGCATAAAAAAAGTTCATTATCACTGATCTCTCGTACGCATGCGCACATTATTTTGCACGAAATTGCCCGCCAGCAGAGCGATTTTTCGTACTATGGAGCAGGAGGTGGACTATTTCGACTCCATTGCAAGCACTCTAAAGACAGTGAAAAGGCCTGGATATTATGTCACAGGTGGTGTGTGTTCGATGCCTCTACCTAGTCTGTCAATCAACAGCCTTCCAGATATCATCTTGGGCCTACCTCTTGCTGACAGCCATGCAAAATCTATCATCGAATCCTCAACTCAAGATCCATTTGGAAGAGGAGAGAAAACCATTGTCGATACTTCTGTGCGCCGTACTTGGCAGTTAAATCCCTCGCAATTCTTTATCAATAATTCTGAATGGGAAAAGAAGCTAAAAGTACTGTTGGAGAGAGTAAAGGCAGATCTAGGGTGTGAAGGCATGCAAGTCTCCTGTGAGCTGTACAAACTCCTTCTCTATGAGCAGGGAGGATTTTTCAAAGTAAGCTACATGTACTCTGATAGGTTATCAGCTCTCTGTTAGCTACAAGCTAGCTGTGTGTTCTGAACTAGTCTCACGAGCCAGACGTATTGCAGAAGAAGGGAAAGGGGGGAGGAGAAATATGTCTGGTGAAAGACACAAGGTTTTTATATCCAAATGGAATGTTGATTAGCTACATCATTTTCCACGTGACTTTGACTGCAAATTTAAATTCCATGGGAGCGATAGACCACGTGGCAATTGAGGTTCATGATTGCCTTGGATGATGTTGAAGTTCTAATCTCCCTCCCTCCTAGTTCTTGGTCTGGCTCCAGACCATGGCCTAGTTAAGTTGTGCACTTGCTTTAGACAGCGCTGCATCAACTTTCACATCCAAGGTCATTACATTATAAAAATAGTGCGCAAAACTAATTCTGGCATGATGATGTCATGCACATGTGATTTAGCGTGTGACAATTTGTAAATTGATGATCTGATTAACATTCTGGCAAAGGTTTTCTTTCACCATTTTCTCCTTCCCCCTCCACAATACGTCTGGCTCGTGAGACTAGTCCTGAACTAAAGTAGCTATTTGGATCCACTTGATCCCTTGATCTGATCATGCATTTACTATAATTTTCTGCTCAATATTCTTGACCAAAATATCACATTATGAGAGCTGGTCACCCTGACCAACTAATTTGAGAAAGTTATAGCATAGCAGTAATAATGAAGCATTGTCTAGATTGTTTTTCTCATAAAAAATTGGTGTTAGCTATGCATGATCTGATGTCAGTTATCAACCTCCATTACATTGAAATTAACAATTTTTTTGGTTTTGCTCTATGGGCCTTGAAACTTATTTATAGCTGTACCTAGTCATCATAACACATAAGCTTACCCTTACATGTCATAAATGCTCCACAAATGTATACTTCTCAGACATAGTCTGCATTTCATATCCATTATAACTAACTGCAAAGTAAGTGATCTTCCAGTGCCAATGGGGATGGGTAAACTCATGCAGTTGCTGCTGTTTCAGTCCCAAGGTCATTCAATGCTAGCACTTTTCATTGGGCATTACTAGCTAGCTAGAAGATAGGCATGTTGTGGACTGGGATGCCATACAGTTAGTTAAATTGTAATAGAGAAGTTCAAGATTGGCTGGAAACTGTCAGGAGGGCTAGAAGAAACAGTGGAATAGTGGAATTGAAGAAAATAGTAAAAGCCAAGAAGGCCAAGCTGGTAGCAATACTTAATTGGGGCGAGCCTGAGTGAGCCCCACACTAGCGAGTTGGCTCTAGACTTCACATCATATATTATATGTATCTTGTACGTCCTAATAATAGTGGTTTTTCTCTGCGACAATCATCTGGTAACATTACATCACAGTACAGTGCTAGATTGCGCATGTAAACATGTGTATTATCATTAAAAAAAATTGTTGTAGTTGGTGTCAGGGAGAATTTGCTATTTGTCAGAAGAAATTGTAGTTCTTTCTGACACTTTGCTGGGAAATATTTGTTTCTTATAGTGAGCCCTGTTGTTGGCCAGTATTACTGAAAATAATTATAATCGCAGTGGGGAGCTCTCTAAATGAAGATAGGGATATTCAAAAAAATTTGTTATTAAAAATATGTAGATCTGCCCTACTTAGTCTCATGCAAAAAAAGAAAAAAGAAAAAAAAACATACCAAGACTTAGTAGAAATAAATTGCAACTTATCATGTTACCCTTACACTTGCTTTTGTATAGAGTGGGTAATTACACAACACATAACTGCATAATTATAGTGTTGTGAGTTAAAGTAGACATGTTAGTTTCTTATGTGGTTGGCCCTTAAAACAAACAAAACAATTAATTATTATTCCATGACTCAAGATAATTATGATTTCAAAATTAATTATCCTATACACAGCGTCATCAAGATACTGAAAAATCTGAAGGAATGTTTGGAACTTTAGTCATTCAACTGCCATCAAACTACAAAGGTGGCCAGCTCACTATTTATCATCAATCCAAGAAGACCGATTTCAATTTCAGTGGTCCAGCTGGTTATGAAAATTTTCATTATGTTGCTTTTTATGCTGATTGCAAGCACGAAATTAAACCAGTTACTGATGGCTATCGTCTTTGTCTTATCTATAATCTAATTTATCAAGGATCTGGTGATGATCCTGTGCCAGAAAATAATCAGGAAATTGTTTCTTCTATTGTTTCCTCAATGAAAGAATGGAATGAAGATCATTCAGAAAGTCAGCCTCAAATGATGACTTACTTCCTTGAGCATCAATATTGTGAAGCTAGTCTCTCTTTTCAAATGCTAAAGAATGTCGACAGAGCTGTAACATATATTCTTTCCCAAGCAAAAAAGAATATAGATTTTGATTTTTACCTGGCTCAAGTGAATGTCTCAGAGCATTGGTCACATGAGTTATATTATTATGATGAAAATGAACAATCAATAGACGTTGAGGTTGTAGCTAAAAATCTGAGGTCAGAGGAGGGCCAGTGCATCTCTAATATTCGTCTCGAAGGGGAGTACTTTGTGCCTGAGGATTTCTTTGATAATCGTGATCCTGATATAGAAGAAGCTGAAAGATATACATTCTATAAGCATTACAATTGGGCAGCTGTGCTTATTTGGCCTTCTCGAAAGCGTATTGCAAATCTTGGCATCTCGAATATGGTCAGTTTATTTGGTAAAGATCTGCTTCACTATGCGACACACAGTCCAGCCCAGAAAGCCAAGTTAGAAGATGCTGCTAAAGATCTCATGAGCTCACTTGCACATGTGGGCCACAATCGGGACAATTTTATATTGTTTCTTCAGAGTCTCCAAATCATAGGTAAGGTGGAGTTAATTTCAGAGTTTTTAGGGATGATTGGTTCTTCCGAATCTGTTCATTACGGATTAATTACTGAACCTTCTTTCCATAAAGAGATTTTGAATATAGGCAGTAAATATGGTTGGGAAATTCTTAAATCATCTCTCCAAGCCATTTTCGATAACTTACCATTACCTCCATCATCTCTATATGTATATGATATTGAGAAAATAATTAAAAAATACTGCCAGTTCCTACATGAAATTTCACATCATTATTCATCAGAAACTCAAAAGGTTTTATGCCAATCCCTTGCTCGTACTATTGTGAGTAAATTAGCAAATGAGAGTGAATTATCATCAAGGATTCGAGCTAAATGTGATTTTCCTGAAGTTAAGAAGTTTATTAGTGTTCTCTTAAGGTGTCTCCTGAACCTTGATTGTAACGAGCAACTTTCATGCTTTATACAGGATCTCTGTTCTAAACCCAAGTGTTATCCAGTCATCGATGTACTGGTACCAGTTTGTGAAGAATTATATGATCCACTGAAAGAAAACAAGGAGGGAAAAGAAACACTTGATCGAATTATAGCTCACTGTATCTCTTCTCTGCAAGAGTCTTCTCATCCAGAATGCAAGGAAATAGAATATATGCTTAAAGCTCTAAGTGGAACATGCAAAGAATTGTCAGCACCAGACAGACCATCAACGAAACGAATAAAAGTGACAGAAAAGCAGTAGTCAGATCTTCCGTACATGCATAGCTAGCTAGCTAAGCAAATTATTTTGATTAAAATTATTATATTATGGTTAATTATTAATACATTTTCCCTCATTAGTTCCCCATGCAATTAAATGGAGTTTATCTGTGGCTTATCTAAGTGCAGTTGGCTGAGTGGGCGCTAGGTGTTTTGACAGGTTCACATACATACAATTTGTGTATAATTAATTGCTGCACTCGGCTCCGCCCAGCCAATTTCTCATACCCAACTATAATGGTTAGGTGTCAACCCCTTATAAATCTGGTCTATTTTACCCCTCTCAATCATTGGTCTGGCAGCATATTCAGCACTGATTTCTTTTCATGAGAAAAAAAATTACCTTCAACTCCATTTACACATACCCAGGCAGCTACACAACAGCTGAAGAATTGATACATTGTTCATGCAATGGAAAACACTAGCTATTAGCAGGTGGTTTGGGTCACCAGTCAATGGCATAGCTAAATTTTACATTTGGGGATGGGGTCCCAGATGAGGTAATTCAATTTTGAAGATGTGATATTCATATCAGCATAGATTTGGGGATGGGAGCAACCGCTTTCTTGGCTATGTACATGAGACTATCCAGAGCTAGCTACAACCTCCTAATCAGGATAGTATCCCATCCCAAATATATGCTGATGTGGATATGTATATAATTTACATATAGATAGGCCCTTCTGTAAATATGGGGACCCACTCAGTTATTGTTATATTGTGCTGTTATGGGTGTCAGATCATTTAATCTACAGATATTATTGGAGGTTGTAAATCTATTAAAGTTTTTTTAATGTTGATTTTTGCTGAAAGTGTGATAGAGGAATCTGACCTATTATTATTAGCTATTCATTATGAAACTAATAGTAGTAGTTGTAGTAATCATGCTGATAGATATAAAGCGCGCAAGGACTGGGGGTATGAGGCCATTTTTAGGGACGGGGTGGGGGGGGCCCTAGAACTAGGGGTTCCCCAAAACTTTTATAATTTTGACGCCGGGCGCGGGCCAGTAGAACCATTCATACGTCACAATAATGGAGCAGGAGACCTTTTTCAACTCGATTGCGAACACTCTAAAGAAAGTGAAAAGGCCTGGGTTTTATGTCACAGGTGGTGTGTGTTCGGTGCCTCTACCTAGTCTGTCAATCAACAGCCTTCCAGGTGTGATCTTGGGCCTACCTCTTGCTGACAGCCATGCAAAATCCATCATCGAATCTTCAACTCAAGCTCCATTCGGAAGAGGGGAGGAAACCATCGTTGATACTTCTGTGCGTTGTACTTGGCAGTTAAATCCCTCGCAATTTGTTATCAATAATCCTGAATGGGAAAAGAAGCTGGAAATACTGTTGGAGAGAGTAAAGGCAGATCTAGGGTGTGAAGGCATGCAAGTCTCCTGTGAGCTGTACAAACTCCTTCTCTATGAGCAGGGAGGATTTTTCAAAGTAAGCTGCTGTACTGAGCTGTACTGTTAATAGTCTTGAGCAGCTGTAACTAGCATGCAGTGTTCTGAACTACTGTCTACCCTTTACCCTTTTCAGTGACTATTACATCCACTCATATAGTACTTTTCTAGCCATTGTAGAGTCCAGTTCCACTGACAGTTATTAAACTCTGAAGTAAAGATTATCAGGTTGTGTGTATGGAAGTGCAGGAAAACAAAATTATCCTTGAACAGAATTTGAAGAGATTAGAATAAAGCTAGCTAATCAGCCATGAATACTTTATTCAGTAACTGTGAGTCGGTAATAATTAGTAGGCTTATAATGATTATGCTTGGAAACATTAATAAGCTGTATCTATACCTCCTTTGACTCCCGAGGAACAGCTCCAAGTAGCTAGTATTGCAATTTTAGAGAAAGAGCAACGTGAACATTATTTCTAGTCGTGCTTGTGGATTACTGTGGGAAAGTCAGTGGGCAGGGTTTCGCTATCTGGAGCTTTGATATTCAACATAGCTTTTGGGTTTTCCAAACATGTGTATTAAGCATGCTCTAGCCTTGTAGGTTGTTAGCCATAAATAATAATAATAATAATAATAATAATAATAATAATAATAATAATAAATGTGATTTAAATTTTATCATCCTGTACACAGCGTCATCAAGATACCGAGAAGTCTAAAGGAATGTTTGGAACTTTAGTCATTCAACTGCCATCAAACTACAAAGGTGGTCAGCTCACTATTTATCATCAATCCATGAAGACAGATTTCAATTTCAGTGGTCCAGCTGGTTATGACAATTTCCATTATGTTGCTTTTTATGCCGATTGCCAACACGAAATTAAACCGGTTACTGATGGCTATCGTCTTTGTCTTGTCTATAATTTAATTTATCAAGGATCTGGTGATTGTCCTGTGCCAGAAAATAATCAGGAAATTGTTTCTTCTATTGTTTCCTCAATGAAAGAATGGAATGAAGATGATTCAGTAGAACAGCCTCCAATGATGACTTACTTACTTGAGCATCAATATAGTGAAGCAAGTCTCTCTTTTCAATTGCTGAAGAACGTCGATAGAGCTGTAGCAGATATTCTTACCGAAGCGAAAAAGAGTATAGATTTTGATTTATACCTGGCTCAAGTGAATGTCTCTGAGTATTGGTCAGCTGAATTTGAATATGGTTGTGTGTATGGTGTTGGTGCATATGAAGCCGATGAATTAATGGACGAAGAGGTTGTAGCTAAAAACCTGAAGTCACAGGAAGGCCAGTGCATCTCTAGTATTCATCTCGATAGGAAGTACTTTGTACCCAAGGAATTCTTTAATAATCGTGATCCTGATAGAGAAGAAACTGAAGGATATACTGGGAATGAAGGAGCCACAATTGATAAGCATTACAAATGGGCAGCTCTGCTCATTTGGCCTTCTCGAAAGCGTATTGCAAATCTCGGCATTTCAAATATGATCAGTTTATTTGGTAAAGATCTGCTTCACTATGCGACACACAGTCCATCCCAGAAAGCCAAGTTAGAAGAAGCTGCTAAAGATCTCATGAGCTCACTTGCACATGTGGGCCACAATCGGGACAATTTTATATTGTTTCTTCAGAGTCTCCAAATCATAGGTAAGGTGGAGCTAATTTCAGAGTTTTTAGGGATCATTGGTTCTTCCATACCTGTTCATAGCAGCTTGATCCGAAGTTCTTCTTTCCACAAAGAGGTTGTGAATATAGGCAGTAAATATGGCTGGAGAATCCTCGACTCATCCCTTCAAGCCATTTTTGATAATTTACCGTCATCTATGTATGAAATTGAAGCATATTGCCAGTTTCTACATGAAATTTCACATCATTATTCATCAGAAACTCAAAAGGCTTCATGCCAATGCCTGGCTCGTACTATTGTGAAGAAGTTATCAAATGTGGATGATGCTAAATCTGCACGAATTGATTTTTCGAAAGTTAAGAAGATTGTTAGTGTTCTCTTAAGGTGTCTTGTATATCTCAAGTGTAACAAGCAACTTCCACACTTTGTACAAGTTCTCTGTTCGAAACCCAACTGCTATCCAGTCATCGATGTACTTGCACCAGTTTGTGAAAAATTATATGATTCACTGAAGAAAAAAAAGAAGGGAAAAGAAACACTTGATCAACTCATCGCCTACTGTGTTTCATTTTTGCAAGAGTCTTCTCGTACACCTCCTTCTCCCACTGATTGGTCTGAGCATGTCACATTTTCATGTTCCCAAAAAGAGTGTGTTGAGCTGGTAGGCTTTCTTGGACATCCAACTGAGACAGTGCACAAGTTCAAGGCTTGTGCAGACATACGTGATCATCTTGAGTCCCACCTACATAATGCCAAATGTTCAGTCACTTGTTCCACAGAGCGTGTTGGTTCTCCTCACACTCTTGTTGTGAAAAAGAACAGAGCAGGATATGATAGAAAGATCAAGGCATGCAAGAAAATGAATGCTATAATAGTACGACTTCAAGCTCTAAGTGGAGCTAGTGAACTGTCAGAACCATTAACGAAACGAAGAAAAGTGACTGAAAAGCAGTAGTTAGCCTATCAGACTATTATTATATAGCCATCTATTTGTTGCATGGCCAGTGATCAGTTATTAACTATCCTATACTAGCTATGGAAAGTGACTTTTTACCTTTTTTTTTCCATGCATGATTGCACATGCACCTTGAGCATCCTCTGCAGTGCTCATGCGCAAACTTTTCCCGCGCAAATCCCGCATGACAGCAACTACCATGGAAAGTAGTCCATACTTCAACTCTATCGTGAGTGCTCTAAAGCGAGTCAAGAGGCCTGGCTTGTATGCCTCGGGTGGCCTGTGTTCTCTGCCTCTACCATGTCTTTCGATCAACAGCCTTCCCGATGTTGTTCTGGGTCTGCCTCTTGCTGACAGCCATGCAAAGTCCATCATCGAATTTTCAACCCAAGCTCCATTTGGAAGAGGAGGTTGATACCTCTGTGCGTCGTACTTGGCAGCTAAGCCCGACACAGTTTTCCATTGGCAACGCCAAGTGGGAGAAGAAGCTGGGAACATTACTGGAGAAGGTCAAGGAGGACTTGGGATATGATACTACCTAATATTTTAATAATGAATCCATCTAGCCAGCCAACCCTTTACCATATTTCTCAATGTGATCGTGAAGATACACAACCTTTCAGCCATCAGGATTAGTTGTGGGATCGCATGTGCAATGTCAAGCATGATTGCTCTATCGAGAGGTACACCATTTTGCACATGATAGAGTTACTCACTGTTAATCTTGTGGTTTTGCTGGCAAGGGGAAGTAATGGTTTGGGTAAAGGGTTGACATAGGATGTCGTTTCAGGGGTGGGGTCACATTATCTATAGCTAGTTTCTACTTTTGATTCACACACCTGACTTGGTTACCTAGCTGACAGTACAGAATCAATCCGGTATAGGATTTTTTCCCTTGCCCACGGACCAGACGGGGGCTGGCTACACAAGACTAATGATGGTTATGGTGGTTATGGTATGTATAGTGAAATCCTTTTGAGTAGAGCTGAGAAGTTGTAATGGCATAAAGTGTCTGTACCAATGGCTTATAGAACCCCTACCACCAATTTCTGACATCAGCTGCAATGTGGGAACCTTTCTGCCATCCCTTATCCTTTTTTGCTAGCTAAATAATTGAAATGAACTAGCTAGTTCTAGCTCTCTGTAGCCTTATACACATGCTGGTGCTCCTACATGGCCCCTCATGTGGCACATGTACTAGCTTCAAAATGTGTTTTGCATGCTATAGCACTGATTTTTTGTCAAAATAACAGTGTTACATATGTACTGCACCTTGGCATTGGTGCCGAGGCAAAAATGTGCCCAAACAAAATACAGTGGTCCCTGCATGGAACAAGTGAGCAAAAAAATTTTTATTACTGTGATTAGCTAGCTATAGGCAGTGCTAGCTATGGAAATAATTATGAGTGTGTATCTGGCAATTAAATATTGTAGCAAATGAAGATATTAAAAGCAAGATATCTGAGATCTTCACTGAAAACAGTTCTTTCTAAATGGAGCATACTTAACCAGATTTTGTCACCTTGATTATCTGTCTTTGATCATGATTCATGGCTATCCATATTATTATATAGATAGCTGACCTTTGAGTCACTTAGCTTTGCTAGTGATTGCTTGAACACAAATAAGTATTTGTGAGGATGTAATTGCAGTCACTATGGAAAGTGGAAAGTTCCTTCTTGTTTTTTCATGATTGTCGATCGTCAACTGGCCATAACCCTACCTATTCTAGATTCATAGCAGCGAAGGATGAGCCAAACACTACAGGCCATCCTACTTCACTCCCCATTGAGTGCTCTCATGGGGAGTAAAGAGTAGTCAAGTGCTGAAGTAGTGATAAAGTAGTGGTGTGGTTTAGGAGCAAAGGATGAGCCATACTCGTATTCACTATGCTGATTTTTCTTGCTGCTCTAACTATAGTAAGGCTTTCATATTACATAAGTTCCATTTCTGCTTTTTCTAGCTTATTTTCATCTTCTTACTGATTAATAAACTTACCAAAATTAATGTTTGAAATTGCTTCTTTACAACTCTAAATAATTCCCACCAAAAAAATGAGTGCATGTGAGCTAGTGACACAAAAATTTCATGATTTTTTCCCATGAATATTCGTGAAATCTTTGATTCCATCTCTAACAGTATAATGAAAATCTTCTATGATGTAATTATTACAGCGTCATCGAGATACGGAAAAAATCTGAAGGAATGTTTGGAACCTTAGTCATTCAACTGCCATCCAACTACAATGGTGGTCAGCTCAAGGTTTATCATCAATCTAAGAGCATGGAATTCGATTTTAGTGGTCCAATAGCATGTAGCAACTTCCATTTTGCTGCGTTTTATGCTGACTGCCAACATGAAATTGAACCAGTTACCAAAGGCTATCGTCTTTGCCTTATTTACAATTTAGTGTATCAAGGATGTGGTAACTGCCCTTCTCCTGCAAATAATCGGGAGATAGTTTCAAGTATTGTTTCTTCAATGAAAGAATGGGTTGAGGATGACCCTCCAATGATGACTTACTTACTGGAACATCAATATTGTGAAGCAAGTCTCTCTTTTCAGCGGCTAAAGAATACTGATCGAGTTGTAGCAGATGTTCTCGCACAAGCAAAGAATGAAGTCAATTTTGATCTTTATCTGGCTCAGGTGAGAGTAGTGGAAAATTGGTCCGCTACTAACTATGGCGGTTATCATTATGAAGATATCAGAGAAGAAGATCTCATTGAAGAAAGTGCTACGGCTTGTAACCTGATATCGCTTAATGGCCAGCGAATTTCTGAAATTAATCTCGATAAAAAGTACTTTGTACCTGAAGATTTCTTTGAAGATCGTGATCCTGATGAAGAAGAGCGTGAGGAAGCAACTGGTGATGATGCCCACATGATGTTGTGCTTTTTTCATTGTATAGTTGCTGTTAAACTCCATTACAGTATTGATCACCCTATTGTAAATATCTTATGATAATGACTTGGTACAATTAATTTTCATGATTAAGCTATATAAGTTTAATACCTGTAATTTAAAGTGTCCTTGACCATGATAATAATAGCTGTATTGTATAGCTATTCATGAATCCAATACATATAATTATATAGGTCAAGACCATGGTGGAAATATTAGAGCTATAGTTTGAGTTAGACTGCTGCTGACACAAAACGGAGGATACTTTAGGCTCTAACCACAAAGGGCTTAATAAATAAGTGCCAATTGATCTTGTATCTTGCAGCTTGGAGCATTAGCTATGTATTATGTATAGCTATAGGAAGAGATTTGGCACAACAACATGACATTGCCAAGTGAAATAAGATTTCATAGTGGCCATGGCCTATTGTAGAATTATTACTACCATGTTGGAATACAAGGTATAGTAGTTTATTAACATAGGCGCCGGAATAGGGTGGGCAGGGGCAGCTATGGCCTCCCCACTTTTGAGCAAATGTGATATTCAAAGTAATGCACATGTTGGTAATGGTCGTCATAATCATTAGCACCTTTTAGGTGTAGACCGCATGCGCATGGCAGCCAAATCAATCAAGCAAGTTTACTTTTCCAAGAGCAAAAAGGTAAATATTCACAATTTACACGATTCACAATAGGAAATGAATTTGTGCATGGCTCAGTACATCGTCTAGAAACTGATAATTGAAGTAGAGAATTATCGCAGAAATTGTAGGAAATAATTATAGGTTATCACTAAATGGAAGGCCTCCCCACTTAAAAACTCCTTCCGGCGCCTACGAGTAGCTATAATTAAGTTAGTACATACTTCAAGAGGCTTCTGCTGCTTATTTGAGCTAGACCTCCCATGCACTAAGGACGCCAGCAGCTAGTTTGTATTGACATCTAGGTAGCTAAGATGCTAAAAAGGACCTATTTCTTACAGTTGTAATTTGGTTTTATCAAAATTAATAATACTATAGCTATTATAATCTCATGGTTAGTATTTGCTAGGGAGAAAACGAGTAAAAAACCCACGGCCCACTATAGAACCGTGTGACTATTTTTATATACTGCCCTATAATATACAAATCATTATGCAATGGACAAAGTGCCAATTTTTGTCGATTTTGGAAAATATTTGCTGCAAAAAAATCTGACTTGGCATTAGCTAGCTACCATTAATACGTAAAGATACGCAAAAATCACCTGCAGCCTGCATGGCTTAGAGAAAGTGTCTACACCACCCCCACCCCAGATATATAAGCACATGCACATGTACATCAAAGACTAATTTTTTTTAACCTTTAAGATACTTTACTCACTAGCTACATATTATAGGGCCAATCTAACATATCCCAAATGTGGTTGCCCTGGCAGTATGGGCAATCTGACATCAGTGCATGCCTACGTACATTAAATTCCCTATCAGTCTACGCTAAGACCACGGTATTGGGCTGACCACTTCCGGTTGAGATGCAGCAGGCTACAAGGCGGGAAAATGGAGGCAAAACTGAGGCAATTTGTATTTTGATATTTTTGACAGTTATAGATCGTTAGAGTTCATATAATTTATCAACCATAGAGAGTAATAAACAAAGTCTCTTTTACAATAAATCAATCTAGTCTAGTGCCAACTTGAGGGCAGGAGAGATCTCGGATATACAGGTCACAATTCCTGTACTCGATGACTTCAGTTGACTGCACAGCAAGGAGCCAACTGTAGCCAGGGCTCCATCTCTTGACAGGTGATAGTAGGAAGGTTCTTGAACACAATATCAGATATTCAAACCACTGGTTCCTTGAGAGTCCAGGATAGATGGCATCAAAAAATGGCTAAATCGGTCGTCTTTGAACTAGATATTGTGGACCACACAGACTACTCTAGCTAACTAGGACTTATCAATAGTTACTTTCACATTAACTCTACTAAGCACACAGTTTTCACCTTTACTAATCAAACGCTAGGTAAAATATAGCCTGTTCTATTGAAGAGACTCTATCGACCACCTCGATTTCAGTAGACTGCACAAGTAGGAGCCAAGGGTCGTTGCACGAAGAAACTGGCTCCACAGGCTAATTGGAGGCCTGACCTAAGTCTAAATGACCTTTTTCAACCAGTAGACCATTACCCGATGAAAATATAGACATGAGAAAACTAAAATTATATTATAATGAAACATTAGGTGAACTTTGGTCAAGTTGCGTGGGTGTTGGGCAATATTTTGGCGACCGCAAACATGAATAATGGTTCGATTGCAATGACCTAATCAAGTGGGATGATACCACAGAACTTCAGGAGCAGGATGATTCAGAATATGAAGATAGCTGGAACCCTCAGAGGCTTCAGACATCTCTGCTGTACTTTGGCTTGTTCGCATATGTGATACAATAATCTAACGTGTGAATTATTAGTAATGATATTCATGCTTGTTGATTGCTGTTAATAGTACATTCCACAATCACTACAATACCGTGGTCTTAGTGTAGACTGCTATTGCAATTCCCCATGGATGGTCTCAGGTTTCACTGAAGCATTATAGTAACTAAATTAAATGCATCACAACGTCACATTGCTTGCAATTAGCTATAATACGTAGCTATCTCATTTCTGGTTGCTATGGTAATGACTCCACATTATACAGCTATAGTACCTATATTAATTTGAATGTTCTTACATAACTAACTACCACTACTGCTAACTGGCTACACTATTATATGCATATGAATTAGCAAAGTCTGCAACCGTTCTATCACTACAGTATGTACATACGTGCCTATTCTTGTGAAAAAATACCATATTGATTAGCATTCTGACAAAGAAGAGTGGATCTCTGAGAAGTATCACGTGAGTCGAAAGATGTAGATCTTCGAGTGGAACGTGAATTCGATTCTAGTGATGAATAATATCTGACACACTGATTATTGTCAAATCCATACTCGTTAATTTCTTGATTTTGACTTGTCAATGATGAAATATTGCAGCATTTCGTATCATTAGGAATTCTAGTATAACATATCTTCTTATAACATATATACTGACAACTACAGTAGGAATTCCTGACAATATGCATGTTAAGATTTTTGTATACATATCATTCGAGGCAACCATAATTGCTATCATTCAAAAAAGTATTAACACTAAGCCATCGACCGTATTCATCCAGTTTTTCTTGTAGGGCTTTACCACAAGGTAAAAACAACCCAAACTGATGTGGAAGACTGAAGGAACACTTAATACTAGAGTATTATACAGTGTATCATATGAATAGATGAAGACTAAGATACATTCACTGGCATAAATAAGCCTTAAGATCATGTATAGAGCTGATAGTGCTCTGTAGTCTCGAGTATCATTAGTGCCATCTTTATACCATCCTTGGAAGACATCCATGATTATGGCTAAGGCATGCCACCTCTTAAAGCCACACTTTTCGAGGCAGCGTTTGAAACACTTTGTTGGGTATAAGAGGAGAAGGGATGGAGGGAGGATAATGAAAATAAGGATAATGCTAAGAGAGAGACACACATATGGGGCATGGCTACGTCCAAAGTACTTCAGTGATGAATCAAAGTACAGAATTGGAGAATCTTTTATTTCCTTTTCATCATTAGTGTGTAGCTAACTTTACTCCATACAGTTGGTTCATAGAAGTGAAAAGTATTTTGGAATAGGAAAGAAGGAAAAATGTAGCTAATGTGTTCAGAATCGACTTCATTGGATTCCATTGATGTGCATCCTTGCAGCGTGCAAACAGTTGATAAAATGGCTTACAGACATAAGTCACTAGTCGAAAATCCATACTGTAAAGTTTTATACATAAATACACCATTAGAGTTAAGATTAATGGATAGAAAGCAATGATATACTCGAATAAAAGAGTGTGAACGTTGGACATCAATGGAGATACGCACACTGGAGGTAGTAAGTAGCGAAAGAAATCCAAATTCCAAAAAGAATACAAGGTAAGGAAAATGTCCACGACAGGAAATAATATCATATTTTGTATACACATGATCTGTGAATGGATCTGCGAACTGTCTAACATTGCATTGACAATTACTTGATGAAAATAAGCCAGAACAGTCACAGGACTGGAGGTGCCTCGACATTTGCACAAGAGGATAAATAAGAATAAAATGGTGACCATTAAAAGCTGCAGCAATAGATAAAATATCCAAACGTAGTTATATTCATGACACTTGGCACAAGGTATGCTTGCTCCATTGAAAAATGGTGCAGGACCAAATCCATCAATACACTTCTTGCAATGTGTCCCTTGTCGGTTGAATTTTGAACAGACGAAATAACTCAGGTTGGAACTGGACACATTAGCTGGAATGCTATAATACAAATTGTTGAAATCTTTTGGGACTTTTGGTGGGAAGTATGGACAATCTCCGATCACTGCCTTGCCGATAGTTTCATCCCAAGTGATACATTTCCCCAAAATAACATCAACTTCTCTATTTCCTCTGCACTTGAAGAGGTCATGTGAAAATTCCTTGCAGTAGCAACTGCCATTTCCATGATCCAACCAGGGAGGACGAGATATTTTCAATTTGAAAATTTTCAAATGATCCGGTAAGCAATCCAACAGTCAAATTATCACAAACTGTAAGAGAAATACAACATGCTATCATCAGTAGTAGAAGATGCATGACAAATAGCTTGTACGTAGCTAGCTAGATCAATTTCTCTTCAATCCAAATAGTTATAGATTGATATGTGATTCAGTGCCCTTTTAAAGGCTACATTGGAAAGCCATAAATGCCATAGTTGTGGATTAGTGACCTTTTATACAGGTTTCTAATGCAGCATGAAAGGGATCAAGTTTCTTTTGGTTTCCATTTCTCGTTTATTGTTGAAAAACTCAAATTGCTGCAGCATGCTTATGCATGACCCAATTTCCCATCCTGTAAAACCCAGCTATAATACGTACTGCATGCTAATTCAGTGGGTACAGGATGGGAAACTAATACTTGGAGTGGCAGTATAATACTATATTATAGTTTTAAAGTATATGGATAAGGAACAGACAAGTTATAATTCTGGCAATTAGCATTATTACAGCTATTGATCTATTATTTTCTAAAAATAATGGGTCTTAATATTTATACTGCTATTATAGAGCTATACAATCATTATAATTTTTACTAACAATGAAAATAAGTTGATCTTGAATAAAATGGTTATTAACAATAATTAGTAAGGATGTGGACAGATCATGGAAGAATACTAAGATGTTAACAGCTGAGCAATGGTTTGCGCTCTCCATTATCAGAGAAATATCCAGCTCGAGATTCGTCTATCTCTTCATAGCAATCATCCACTTGAGAGTCTTTATGGTGTTTTAACTTTCTATTGAAGCATTTGCTTATTCTAAATGTAAGAATTGTCACAGTAGGTATCACAGAAAGTAGTAGCGCTGAAACGATGTCGTGTGAATTATGCATAATTGTAAAACACAAAGTCATAATCATTCCAAGAAGAATCAGCACTAAACCATCAACTGTATTCATCCAGCTCTTCTTGTATGGTTTTACCACGAGAAAAAAACACCCCAAGCCAACATAAACTATTAAAGGAAGGTTCCACTCGAGGGAATCTAACCTACTCTCATATTGAAACATTTTGAAAATAAGATCACCTGCAACAACACATATCCTTAAGATCATATACAGAGCTGATAGTGCTCTATAATCTCGAGTACCATTAGTGCCATCTTTATACCATCCTTGGAAGACATCCATGATTATGGCTAAGGCATGCCGCCTCTTAAAGCCACACTTTTCAAGAATGAGTTTGAAACACTTAGTTGGGTACAAGAGGAGAATGGATGGAGGGATGATATTGAAAATTAGGATAATGCTAAGAGAGAGGCACACATATGGGGCATGGCTACGTCCAAAGTACTTCAGTGATGAATCGTAGAGCAAAATAGGAGAATCATTTACTTCCTTTTGTACATTATCGTACAATTTAACTCCACTCAAAATGTTTGCCGAAGTAAAGAGTATCTTAGAATAGGAAAGAAGGAAAAATGTAGCAAATGTGTTCAAAAGGGACTTCATTGGATTCCACTGACATGTATCCTTGCAACGTGTGAACAAGTAATAGAATGGTTTCCAAACATAAATCACCAGTCGAAAATCCATGTTGTAAAGTCGTATGAAGAAATAGGATATTAGAGTTAAGAATATAGGGTAAAAGGCAATGATATACTCGAACAAAAGAGTGTGGACATTAGACATTGAAGAAGACACACAAACTGGAGGTAGTGAGTAACGAAAGAAGTCTAAGTTCCAGAAACCATATGTGGTGAGGATTATATAAATGATTGTGGCTACAGGTTTAACTTGATATACGATCTTTGAATAAAGAACTGGATGTGTTAAGATGTTATTCACCAGTATTTGATGGAAGAAAGCTAAAACACTCACTGGACTGGAAGTGCCTTGAATTTCGCATAATAGGACAGAAAAAAATAGAATAGTGACCATTAAGAATTGAAGCAATAGATAAAATATCCAAATGTAGTTGCGCTCATGACACTTGGCACAGGGTATATTCGCTCCATTGAGAAAAGGCGCAGGACCATATCCATCAATGCATTCCTTGCAATGTGTACCTTGTCGGTTGAATTTCGAACAGACGAAATAAGTCAGGTTCGAACTAGATACATTAGCTGGAATGCTATGATACGAATAATTGAGATTTCTTGGGACTTCTTGCAGGAAGTACGGACAATTCCCAATTACTGCCCTACCAGTAGTTTCATCCCAAGTAAGACAAATTCCTGGAAAAAGAAGAACTTCTCTATTTTCTGTGCACTCAAAGAGGTCAAGATCGTGTAAAAATTCCCCACAGAAGCAACTGCCATTTCCATGATCCAACCAGGGGGGGCAAGAGGTATTTTCACTTTGAGAGTTTTCAAACGATCCAGAAGGTAAACTTACTGTTAAATTATCGCAAACTGTAAGAGAAACACAACATGCTATCATCAGTAGTAAAAGAATCATGATGAATAGCTTATAGCTAGATTACTCTTCACCAAATTAGTATAGATGGATTGTGATTTAGTGCCCTTTTAAAGGCAGCATTAGAAAGCCATATAATGGAGCACTGTTGCTAACTAACTGTAGTTTAAGGTCTTGGTATGATCATGTTACAGCATGGTTATGTTTTACACATGTATGGATTCTAATGCAGGATGAAAGGGATCAAGTTTCCTTAATTTGGTTGTTACTTGTTCCTTGTAACACTGTAACTATGGCAGCATACCCATCCAGAATAATAAATTCATGACTCACTCAGTTGCCTCAAGTATTGCAATGCATCATGGCAATGCACCCCCAAACTGTGGGAAGTGGAACCTTTCTTCACTGGTTAATAATGTTGTCTTTGGGTATCTTTTTTGTTGTGGTAATTAAAGTCCAAGAAGAGCAGTTGATGGCTTACTTCTGATTCTTTCTAATATTGCTGATTACCAAAAAATTGTATGCTGGGAATAGTGTCATACTGAAACATGAGACTACAAACTGTGAATTCTTAAAATCATGTAAAAAGCTGATAGCTACAGTGCACTGTACCATTAGTGCCATCTTTAAAGCATACTTAAGCTTGGATGGCATTCGCTGAAATAATATAATATTATGTCCATCTCAGTACTTACGACTAGCCAAACACAGTCATTGCTCAGCAAACACTGGTATTTAGTGAGGCCAGCAGAATAAACATCATATTGTAATTAGATGTCAATATCATTACCCAAAGGTAAAATTATAGTGTCCACCCATAACACCCAGCGCGCCATGGTTTTGGTGCAGTTCCCTCGCTGCACTGCCACTGATAGTCCTATCAGGTATCCTTGACAAGTTTGTTGCCAAAGATGGTCAGCTTCCAGACCATGGTGACTAACAAAGAACTCTGTTTCCCAGCGAATCGAATATTTTGAACTATCTTCTGATAATATGAAAAGGGAAATATTCCCAGAGCAAGATAGAAAATAGAAGACATCAACATTGAAGCTATGTTGGAGGGGACACTTCGGCATGCAGATGTTACATGAGTGTGGTGAAAACCAAGGGCTTTGAAAACTACAGCGGAGCAATCACACGATATGCTAAACTACAGAGAGAGAAATAGTATGTCTCCAACAAGATCCTCAAACAAGTCAGCACAAAGGCTCCTGTAAAGTAGTAGCTAGCACTGTATCAGATAAGTAGAAATGATAGGTGAAACAGATCAAGAAGGAGAGGAAGCATTTCCTGAAATGTCACTGAAAAATGGGGTAAATGTATTAGTGGGCATGCATGGCTGAATATGTTAAGTAACTGTCACTGTAACTTGCAGAGAATTACAAAAATAAGTCAATTAATATGCTTTTTTTATAATTATGAACGAAATCATTAATAACAGTAAGGATGTAGCTAATACAAATTGTGGACAGTCAGATCATAAAAGAATTAATGCTAGGATGTTATCAGCTAATTAATGGTTTGCATTCTCCATTATCAGAGAAATTGCTAGCTCGAGATGTGTCTCTCTTCATGGCAATTGAGAATCTTTATGGTACACTTTCTATTAAAGCATCTGCTAATTCCGAATATGAGAATTGTCACGATAGGTATCGAAGAAAGTATCAGTGATGAAGTAATGTCGTGTGAATGTCTCACAAGTTCATAACTCAAAATCATGATCACACCAAGATTAATCAGCACTAAACCATCAACTGTGTTCATCCAGCTCTTCTTGTAGGGTTTTATCACAAGGAAAAAACACCCCAACCCAACATAAACTAGTGAAGGAAGACTCCACTCAAGGGAATTGTACTTAGTGTCGTACTGAAACATATGAAACACATTGAGACTACTAGCAGCACACATTCTTAAAATCATGTATAGAGCTGATAGTGCTCTGTAGTCTCGAGTATCGTTAGTGCCATCTTTATACCATCCTTGGAAGACATCCATGATTATGGCTAAGGCATGCCATCTCCTAAAGCCACACTTTTCGAGGCAGCATTTAAAACACTTTGTTGGGTATAAAATGAGAAGGGATGGAGGGAGAATAATGAAAATTATGATAATGCTAAGAGAGAGGCACACATATGGGGCATGGTTATGTCCAAAGTACTTCAGTGATGAATCGTAGAGTAAAATAGGAGAATCGTTTACTTCCTTTTGTTCATTATCGTACAATTTAACTCCACTCAAAATGTTTGCCGAAGTAAAGAGTATCTTAGAATAAGAAAGAAGGAAAAACGTAGCAAAAGTGTTCAAAACAGACTTCATTGGATTCCACTGATATGTACCCTTGCAGCATGCAAACAAGTGGTAGAATGGTTTCGAGGCATAAATCACTGGTCGAAAATCCATGTAGTAAAGTCGTATGAAAAAATAGGATATTAGAGTTAAGAATATAGGGTAAAAGGCAATGATATACTCGAACAGAAGAGTATGAATGTTAGACATAGAAGGAGACACACAAACCGGAGGTAGTGAATAACGAAAGAAGTCTAAGTTCCAGAAAGCATGTGAGGTGAGGATTATATAAAAGACAATGGTTATAGGCTTATCTTGACCTAAGATCTTTGAATTAAGTCTTGAATCTGTCAACAAATTATTCACCAGTATTTGATAGAAGAAAGCTAAAACACTCACTGGACTGGAAGTACCTCGTATTTCAATTATCAGGAAAGAAAAGAATAAAATGGTGACCATTAAGAGCTGAAACAATAGATAGAATATCCAAATGTAGTTGTGTTTGTGACACTTGGCACAAGGTATATTCGCTCCATTGAGAAAAGGTGCAGGACCATATCCATCAATGCATTCCTTGCAATGTGTCCCTTGTCGATTGAATTTCGAGCAGACGAAATAACTCAGGTTTGAACTGGTTACATTAGCTGAGATTTTGTAATACACATGATCGAGAGTGGATGAAATTATCATGAAGTATGGACAATTTCCAATCACTGCCTTGCCAAAAGTTTTATCCCAAGTAAGACATATTCCAGGAGAAAGAATAATCTCTCTATTTTCACTGCACTCGAAGAGTTCATGTGAAAATTCCTTGCAGTAGCAGCTGCCATTTCCATGATCCAACCATGGAGGGCAAGAGGTATTTTCGCTTTGAGAGTTTTCAAATGATCCAGAAGGTAAACCTACTGTTAAATTATCACAAACTGTAAGAGAAATACAACATGCTATCATCAGTAGTAGGAGATGCATGACGAATAGTGTAGCTAGATTGCTCTTCGATCCAAATACCTATAGACAGTATATAGATTGCTATGTAATTCAGTACCCTTTTAAAGGCTGCCAGTAATTACGCAGTAGCTATAGTACTCTTAACAAAATTAATGATTGTGGGGTGATTGCATAATTATTACACATGCATGGATTCTAATGTATAGCATGGAGGGATCAAGTTTCTAATTCCCAATTTATATATCTCATTTCTTGTATGGAAGACCCAAACAATAATGATATCATGGCTGTAACTATAGTTACACTGAGTGTATCTGGAAAGAAATGTATGACTCAGTTTCCTATGGCTAGCTAGATCATCTGCATAAAATGTAGACTGCAGCATAATTATGTACATCTTTTTGATAACCTGACAACCAGTTAGCTGTGCCCAGCATAAGGATATGCTGGGATCATTAAAAAATGTCCCGAATATAGAGGTTTCCTGAATAATGAAGGTTCAGGTCCTGATTATGGAGGTTTCCTTATTATGGAGGTCCTGGTAACGGAGGTTCCATCGTAGCTATATCTTTTTTTAATAAGTCCAGCTGTGCCCAGCATACATATGAGCACTATGAGCATCTTTTTGATGTGTAACAACTATGATCTATCCTGACAACCATGGCTGCTGTGTCTAGCATAATAATGTAAATATTTAGATCTACCCTGACAACCAGCAAAGTATGCATCTTTTTGGGACGTGTAATTATCCTGATACTGTGTCCAGCTAAATATTTTTGATGTGTAGTTATTATGATTAGCCTCGTTCCCAGGCTCTCAGTGAAACGGGAAATGTGGGGGCGGAAAGGAGAGCCTGGTTTCTACTGCACGCATGCACGGGCGTGTAAATTTTGACCACATAATAATAACATAACACGATTGATGATGTAATTATTAAGTAAACGTCACAATTATAGTACAAACGCGCGTAGTACGAAATTGCATGTCGCTTGTGTGAGCAGAGTGTAGCCATTGCCTTGTTCAGCAGTTCTGGATTATCATAGAAGTGGGCTTTTAGGATCAACAAACTCCTGGATGTCCCTGAGCTAGCTCCAGATGACCCCTTCCCATCACACATCTGTTAAGCTTGCAAGAGGAGAATAGTTTCCTTGGAGAAGGCAACTGCAAACATTACTAGCTTCAAAGAGCTGGCCAGATCTTCTTTGCGGAGATCCCTTGAGAGCAGGGGCACGAACATATCCTTGCCATCAAATACAGCTCGGATAGCCAGCTTCTGCTCTTCCTTCAGCAACAGTTCGGGTAAACCAAGCATTGACAGGGCATGAGAAAGCACTTGCGGA
Organism: Crambe crambe; assembly: GCA_963924555.1. Lineage (NCBI taxonomy): Eukaryota > Metazoa > Porifera > Demospongiae > Poecilosclerida > Crambeidae > Crambe > Crambe crambe. Next base: position 6,040,717 of record OZ004582.1, read on the forward strand.
TAGTGGGAACTTGAATCGCTTGAAGAAACGCTAGAAGGAACACTCTCAGAAACGAACTCGCCATCTTGCACAAAAAAACGCTGATTAGACAAAAAGTACGGAGGGAATCCAAATCCCCCGGAATGTGAGGGATCCGGTCTGCAGGCTCTCCTTTCCACCCCCACATTTCCCGTTTCACTGAGAGCCTGGGAACGAGGCTATTATTATGATCTACCCTGACAACCAGCTTAAGTATGCATCTTTTTGATATGTGTAATTATCCTGACAACCATGGCCACTGTGTCCAGCATAAATATTTTTGATGTGTAGCTAGTTATTATGATCTACCCTGACAACCAGCATAAGTATGCATCTTTTTGATTTGTGTAATAATTATGATCTATGTATTCTGACAACACATTACGTAGGTTATTTAGATAACCTTCCCCCACTTTTGGCCACTTCATATGCATAATAGCTCTCCATAACTCATAGAGCTGATGATGTGGTGTGAAGATGATTTAATAATTCAATAAAGCATTTTGATATTTAGACTGCTTTAAGAATGACAGGAATGTTAGTTTCTACCTGGGGTATTATATTCTACTGACCTCATTCCCAGGTCTTCCTTCCTCTCTCACTGGTAGTCTCTCTCATCTTATCGAAGAAAAAGGTAACATTGCCTTTCCTTCGATAAGATGAGATAGACTACCAGTGAGAGGAAGGAGGTTAATATTCTACATAGCTTCATCATTACTAAAACAATAGCACAGAAAAATAAAGACAAGCTTTCTTTAAATAATTATTATGATCACTGTATTCAATCAGTAAAATTGATCCTTTGTTACAAAATTTAATGTGGACAGATGTATCATGCAAGAATAAAAATACAACAATACTGATTGATGATTTGCACTCTATATGTATAGGTTATTCCACAACCATGAAGGCTATATGGTTTAGCTATTGCTTGAGCCCAAGGGCGAGAGCAATGTAAACCATACAGCCTGAGTGGTTGTGGTATAACCTATTTATAGCCTTATTTGGGCATTGTTATCATAAAACAGGGTGATATTGCTGACCAACTTCCTGGGTGGTATCAATATCACTATTTGTACTAGAATTACAACCAAGTAGCAGTGCTTTGATCTTAACCACAAGTAGGCTATAAATTACTAGAGAAATTGCTAACACGAGATATATCAATCTGTTCATAGCATTCATTCAATTGAGAGTCTTTACAGAATTTCAATCAGATGCAAAAGTCAATATTGAGATCATTCCAAGAAGAATCAGCACTAAACCATCAACTGTATTCATCCAGCTCTTCTTGTAGGGTTTTACCACGAGAAAAAAATACCCCAAGCCAACATAAACCAGTGAAGGAAGACTCCACTCAAGGAAATTGTCATACTGAAACATATTATGAACCACATTGAAATTGCACATTCTTAAAATCATGAACAGAGCTGACAGTGCTCTGTAGTCTCGAGTATCATTAGTACCATCTTTATACCATCCTTGGAAGACATCTATGATTATGGCTAAAGCATGCCACCTTTTAAAGCCACACTTTTCAAGAATGACTCAGAAATTGAACACTTTGTTGGGTATAAGAGGAGAAGGGACAGAGGGAGGATAATGAAAATGGATAATGCTAAGAGAGAGGCACACATATGGGGCATGGCTACGTCCAAAGTACTTCAGTGATGAATCGTAGAGCAAAATAAGAGAATCTTTCATCTTTTTCGTCATTATCGTACAATTTAACTCCACTCAAAAGGTTTGCTGAAGTAAAAAGTATCTTAACAAAAGAGTATGAACATTAGACATAGAATAGCTAGCTTGTAGCTAGATTACTCGTCACCAAATTAGTATAGATGGATTATGATTTAGTGCCCTTTTAAAGGCAGCATTAGAAAGCCATATAATGGAGCACTGTTGCTAACTAACTGTAATTAAGGTCTTGGTATGATTATGTTACTGCATGGTTATGTTTTACACATGTATGGATTCTAATGCAGGTTGGAAGGGATCAAGTTTCCTTAATTCGGTCGTTACTTGTTAACCTAAAATTGATATAGTAACACTGTAACTATGGTAGCATACCCATCCAGAATAAAAAATTCATGAGTTGCCTCGAGTATGGCAATGTGTTATGAAAATGTGGGAAGTGGAACCTTTCTTCACTGGTTAATAATGTTGTCTTTGGGTATTTTTTTTCTCATGGTAATTGAAGTCTAAGAAGAGCAGTTAATGGCTTACTTCTGATTCTTTCTCAATATAGGTGATTGCCAAAAATTGTATGCTGGGAATAGTATCATACTGAAACATGAGACTATGAACTGTGAATTATGTAAAGAGCTGATAGCTAGTGCGCTGTAGTCTAGAGTACCATTAGTGCCATCTTTAAAGTAATAAGCTTGGATGGCATTCGCTGAATAATAATTATCATAATATCATGCCCATCTCAGTACTTACGACTAGCCAAACATCTGTTTCTCAGCCATTGCTCAGCAAACACTGGTATTTTAGTGAGGCCAGCAGAATAAACACCATATTGTAATTAGATATCAATATCATTACCCAGATTATAGTGTCCACCCAGAACACCCATGATTGTGGTGCAGTTCCCTCGCTGCACTGCCACTGATAGTCTCTGTATTATATGGTACTCACGAGATCTTGTTCTGTTTTTTTAAACTGCCCATGAAAAAACAAGAAATAAAAGCAAAAACAAGACAAAACAACAACAAACAAACAAATGAACGAACAAACAAACAAGCAAACAAAAAATTAGCAGGTTGATGGCATGAAAACAGTACTATCAGATATCCTTGACAAGTTTGTTGCCAAAGATTTTCAGCTTCCAGACCATGGTACCACATAACAGAGCAGCTGCATTCTCTGCCATGTTCCTTTATTGGCAACCAAATCAAAAAACAGCATATACAGCACTCAATGGCTTCAGGGTCTGATACAGAGAGGGGTCATGACTCCCTCCTTTTTCAAATTAGTGCTTTGTCAGTACCCAGGGACACATTCCTCTCTTTTACTATGGCCATAGAACAGGTCACATAATAGGACACATTCCTTTCGAATATGCTAGCTAAATCTGCCCCTGGCTCTTGAAGTATTTGGTAGATCAGTCTTACTATCAAAAATTAATTCTACAGCATGTGGTAGCTTCAGTCTTCAGTTTAATGGCACTTGTCAATGATGTGAGCATCATGACTGACAAAGAACTCTGTTTCCCAGTGAATTAAATATTTTGAACTAGCATGAATAATTTGAAAAGGGAATGTGGCACATATGTCATTTATGGCCTTAAATTAATAATAGAAATACAGAGAGCTAACTTCTGAAATATACAAAAATCAGAGCATGGTTCGCACTCTCACATGCATCCCTCTATTATATCATCAATAATACGTCACTAGCTATAGGAAATATTCCCAGAGCAAGATAGAAAACAGAGGATATCAACATTGAAGCTATGTTGGAGGGGACACTTCGGCATGCAGATGTTACATGAGTGTGGTGAAAACCAAGGGCTTTGAAAACTACAGCAGAGCAATCACACGATATGCTAAACTACAGAGAGAGAAATAGTATGTCTCCAACAAGATCCTCAAACAAGTCAGCACAAAGGCTCCTGTAAAGTAGTAGCTAGCACTGTATCAGATAAGTAGAAATGAAAGGTGAAACAGATCAAGAAGGAGAGGAAGCATTTCCTGAAATGTCACTGAAAAATGGGGTATATGTATTAGTGGGCATGCATGGCTGAATATGTTAAGTAACTGTCACTGTAACTTGCAGAGAATTACAAAAATAAGTCAATTAATATGCTTTTTTTATAATTATGAACGAAATCATTAATAACAGTAAGGATGTAGCTAATACAAATTGTGGACAGTCAGATCATAAAAGAATTAATGCTAGGATGTTATCAGCTAATTAATGGTTTGCATTCTCCATTATCAGAGAAATTGCTAGCTCGAGATGTGTCTCTCTTCATGGCAATTGAGAATCTTTATGGTACACTTTCTATTAAAGCATCTGCTAATTCCGAATATGAGAATTGTCACGATAGGTATCGAAGAAAGTATCAGTGATGAAGTAATGTCGTGTGAATGTCTCACAAGTTCATAACTCAAAATCATGATCACACCAAGATTAATCAGCACTAAACCATCAACTGTGTTCATCCAGCTCTTCTTGTAGGGTTTTATCACGAGGAAAAAACACCCCAACCCAACATAAACTAGTGAAGGAAGACTCCACTCAAGGGAATTGTACTTAGTGTCATACTGAAACATATGAAACACATTGAGACTACTAGCAGCGCACATTCTTAAAATCATGTATAGAGCTGATAGTGCTCTGTAGTCTCGAGTACCATTAGTACCATCTTTATACCATCCTTGGAAGACATCCATGATTATGGCTAAGGCATGCCACCTCTTAAAGCCACACTTTTCAAGGCAACGTTTGAAACACTTTGTTGGGTATAAGAGGAGAAGGGATGGAGGGAGAATAATGAAAATTATGATAATGCTAAGAGAGAGGCACACATATGGGGCATGGTTATGTCCAAAGTACTTCAGTGATGAATCGTAGAGCAAAATAGGAGAATCGTTTACTTCCTTTTGTTCATTATCGTACAATTTAACTCCACTCAAAATGTTTGCCGAAGTAAAGAGTATCTTAGAATAAGAAAGAAGGAAAAACGTAGCAAAAGTGTTCAAAACAGACTCCATTGGATTCCACTGACGTGCACGTGCACCCTTGCAGCATGCAAACAAGTGGTAGAATGATTTCGAGGCATAAATCACTGGTCGAAAATCCATGTTGTAAAGTCGTATGAAAGAATAGGATATTAGAGTTAAGAATATAGGGTAAAAGGCAATGATATACTCGAACAGAAGAGTATGAATGTTAGACATTGATGGAGACACACAAACTGGAGGTAGTGAGTAACGAAAGAAGTCTAAGTTCCAGAAAGCATGTGAGGTTAGGATTATATAAATGACTATGGTTACAGGCTTATCTTGAGCTAAGATCTTCGAATTAAGTCTTGAATCTGTCAACAAATTATTTATCAGTATTTGATAGAAGAAAGCTAAAACACTCACTGGACTGGAAGTACCTCGTATTTCAATTATCAGGAAAGAAAAGAATAAAATGGTGACCATTAAGAGCTGAAACAATAGATAGAATATCCAAATGTAGTTGTGTTTGTGACACTTGGCACAAGGTATGTTCGCTCCATTGAGAAAAGGTGCAGGACCATATCCATCAATGCACTCCTTGCAATGTGTCCCTTGTCGATTGAATTTCGAGCAGACGAAATAACTCAGGTTTGAACTGGATACATTAGCTGGGATGTTGTAATACTTATGATCGATACCCCTAGAAATTATCATGAAGTATGGACAATTTCCAATCACTGCCTTGCCAATAGTTCCATCCCAAGTAAGACATATTCCAGGAGAAAGAATAATATCTCTATTTTCACTGCACTCGAAGAGTTCATGTGAAAATTCCTTGCAGTAGCAGCTGCCATTTCCATGATCCAACCATGGAGGGCAAGAGGTATTTTCGCTTTGAGAGTTTTCAAATGATCCAGAAGGTAAACCTACTGTTAAATTATCACAAACTGTAAGAGAAATACAACATGCTATCATCAGTAGTAGGAGATGCATGACGAATAGTGTAGCTAGATTGCTCTTCGATCCAAATACCTATAGACAGTATATAGATTGCTATGTAATTCAGTACCCTTTTAAAGGCTGCCAGTAATTACGCAGTAGCTATAGTACTCTTAACAAAATTAATGATTGTGGGGTGATTGCATATTACACATGCATGGATTCTAATGTATATAGCATGGAGGGATCAAGTTTCTAATTCCCAATTTATATATCTCATTTCTTGTATGGAAGACCCAAAAAATAATGATATCATGGCTGTAACTATAGTACTCTTAACAAAATTAATGATTGTGGGGTGATTGCATATTACACATGCATGGATTCTAATGTATAGCATGGAGGGATCAAGTTTCTAATTCCCAATTTATATATCTCATTTCTTGTATGGAAGACCCAAACAATAATGATATCATGGCTGTAACTATAGTTACACTGAGTGTATCTGGAAAGAAATGTATGACTCAATTTCCTATGGCTAGCTAGATCATCTGCATAAAATGTAGACTGCAGCTGTGCCCAGTACTGACAACCAGCTAGCTGTGCCCAGCATAATAGTGGACATGTTGGGACCATTAAAAAATGTCCTGAATATTGAATATGGAGGTGGATTTGCACAAGGAGTACTAGATTTGGATCAAATTCTGTGTCCTGAATATGGAGGTTTCCTTATTATGGAGGTCCTGATTATGTTATTATGAAGGTCTCTAAGGTTCCACTGTACATCTTTTTAGTAATAATATTATGATCTACCCTGACAACCTGCTGTGCCCATAGCTAACTATGATCTATCCTGACAACCATGGCTGCTGTGTCCAGCATAATTGTGTACATATTTTTGATGAGTGTATGGAATTATTACGATCTACCCTGACAACCAGCTGTGTCCAGCATACATAATTATGGCTACATAGCTAATTATGTGCATCTTTTTGATATGTGTAATAACTATGATCTATCCTGACAATTATGTAATATTTTAGATGTGTAATTATTATGATCTATCCTGATGACCAGCTGTGTCCAGCATAAATATATATGTATGTGTAATATATGATCTATCCTGACAACCATGGCTGTTGTGCCCAGCATAAGTATGCTATGATCCATCCTGACAACACATTAGGTTATTTAGATACATGTGATTGAAAGAAAGCAATCTATCCAGCTGCTGCCATTTAATGGTAACATCTTGTGCATTCCATGGTCAGTACTGTAGATCATGCATGCCTGGAATCATGATTAACACTGGCAGGTCTTCCTCTCTCTCTCATCTCATTAAAGAAAAAGGTAGCATTTTTTTTTTGGTTAAGATGAGAGAGACTACCAGTGAGAGGAAGGAGGTTAATATTCTACATAGCTTCATCATTATGAAACCTACGTAGCTCTCCTCGCATAATAATATTTGTTACTATAAAACAATAGCACAGAAATTAAAGACATGAATAAGCTTTCTTTATGTGACATAGTATTACGTATGATCATTATACTCAATTAAATTACAAAATTTAGTGTGGACAGATGGATCATGCAAGAATAAAAATACAACAATAGCTACTGTACTGATTAATGATTTGCACTCTATATATTACTAGAGAAATTGCTAACATGAGATATATCAATCTGTTCATAGTATTCATTCAATTGAGAGTAGAATTTCAACTATTGAAGCATCTGCTTATTCTGAATATAAAAGTTATCACAGTAGGTATCATGGAAAGCAGTAGCACTAAAAATTAACGATGTCATGTGAATCAGACGCAAAAGTCAATATTGAGATCATTCCAAGAAGAATCAGCACTAAACCATTAACTGTATTCATCCAGCTCTTCTTGTAGGGTTTTACCATGAGGAAAAATACCCCAAGCCAACATAAACCAGTGAAGGAAGACTCCACTCAGGGAAATCCTTGATATCGTGCTGAAATAATTATATTATGAACCACATTGAATTGCAGGCAGTGCACATTCTTAAAATCATGAACAGAGCTGATAGTGCTCTGTAGTCTCGAGTACCATTAGTACCATCCTTGGAAGACATCCATGGTTATGGCTAAGGCATGCCACCTCTTAAAGCTACATTTTTCAAGAATGAGATTGAAACACTTTGTTGGGTATAAGAAAAGAGTATGAACATTAGACAGAAGGAGACACACAAACTGGAGGTATTGAGTAACAAAAAAAGAGTCTAATTTCCAGAAAGCATACAAGGTGAAGATTATATATGATTGAGGCTACAGGTTTAACTTGACCTAAGATCTGTGAATGCTGTCAAGAAATCATTCACCAGTATTTGACGGAAGAAAGCTAAAACACTCACTGGACTCGAATTTCACACAATAGGATAAAAAAGAATAAAATTGTTACCATTAAAAGCTGAAACATTTAATAGATAAAATATCCAAATGTAGTTGTGTTTATGATACTTGGCACAAGGTATGTTTGCTCCATTGAGAAAAGGTGCAGGACCATATCCATCAATGCACTCCTTGCAATGTGTACCTTGTCGATTGAATTTTGAGCAGATGAAATAACTCAGGTTTACATTGGCTGGAATGCTGTAATATAAATAATTTCTTGTGACTTCTGGTGGGAAGTATGGACAATTCCCAATTACTGCCTTGCCAATAGTTTCATCCCAAGTAAGACACATCAACCTCTCTATCTTCTCTGCAATTAAAGATGTTGTGTGAAAATTCCTTGCAGTAGCAGCTGCCATTATTTCCATGATCCAACCAGGGGGGCAAGAGGTATTTTTGCTTTAAGAAGGTAAACCTACTGTAAGTGTTAAATCATCACAAACTGTGAGAGAAATACATGCAGTAGAAGCATGGCAAATAGCTTGTAGCTATATAGCTAGCTAGATTGCTCTTCAATCTAAAATAAATATGAAATTCATTGTCTTTTTAAAGGAGTGCCTGAGGGTTGGTTGCTATACAATTCGTAGTAAGCTTACAGTATATGCATGGATTCTAATTCAATATGAAAAGATCAAGTTCATATGCATGGATTTGAAAGGATCAAGCACATGCATGGATTCTAATGCATGAAGAGATCAAGCACATGCATGGATTCTAATGCATGAAGAGATCAAGCACATGCATGGATTCTAATGCATGAAGAGATCAAGCACATGCATGGATTCTAATGCATGAAGAGATCAAGCACATGTATGGATTCTAATGCATGAAGAGATCAAGCACATGTATGGATTCTAATGCATGAAGAGATCAAGCACATGTATGGATTCTAATGCATGAAGAGATCAAGCACATGCATGGATTCTAATGCATGGAAGGATCAAGCACATATCAATTCATATTCAATTTATCTCTTTGCATTTCCTATAAAAAATTCCATGTCACAACCATAATTATATTCATAATGTGGACTGCAGCTGGGTAGTTTTCTATCCTGATGACCTATGTAGCTATACACTACAGGCAGAAAAGGCTATATGGTTCATACAAGCCATGCAGTGTACCTATTTATTATGGACAAGCATCTAGAAATTTGATACCATGACTATATAATACCATGCAGGAATAAGTGGTAGGACAGGTTATCACTATAGCAACTACATGTATGCATGCCACAGCTTCAAGTTTTCCTTCGTGGGGATGATTTCATAATTTTAATTAAATTTTGGTTTAGCTGAATGATAGGGTTTCTGCTTATACTATGACCTGTGACACTAAAATCAGTGGTTGCCAGGGTAGCTAAATACAAGATTTAGCAATTAACTTTGAAGCATAATTATTACTGACCCATTTTTTAAATTCCACTAATAAAGAGCACCTGTTGTATAGTACAATGAGAGGCAATCCAATGCATGGTCAATATAGCTAAGTCATGCAGGCCTTTGTTTCAGCTGCATAGCTACTGTAATAGCTATATAGCTAATATACAATATAGCTAATGTATGGAGTCATAGGTGTTCTTATGGCAGCATCATGCAAAACATGTTCAACCAACATTTCTGACATGCCTTGCTACCCTACTTTATATGAGTAATCTACATTGGGGTGCTTCAACTTTTTGCATTTTCGAGCAGAATTGAAAGGTTGTGACGAAGATTGTATACAACCAGAGCCATTGCTTTTACCAGACAATATTTCCATTATGTCCTCTGGATCTACAATGGTACACATAAACCAAAGGTAAGGCGGGGCAATAATGAGGGTGGGGCAATTCCAACACTTTTAAAAAAAATTCCAGTCAGCCTATAGTCAGAGAAACAAAGATTATCAAAAATGACAGAATTACCCCACCCTTCGTAATTGTCCTGCCTTACCTTATCCCCAACACACCACCAGTGAGTCAAACAATTACAGGAATAAGTGGAAACTTGAATGTAATGTGTAATGCTTGGGTACTTACTTGTATAATGCATGCTTGCGAGCACACTCCCTCCAAATTGTTTTTGTTTTTTTATATGTGTGTGATAGTTCCAGGTAGAAATCAAATATTATCTCATTTCCAATTAGCTTAGTTGAATGGGAAATTTCTTTGATAAAATTGACCCAAAATTCAGTTGTGTGTTCTATGATGATTGAACTATCTCTATAGCAAATTTCAAGACCTATATATATAGGCCACTAGTAGTCATGAGTTACGGACAGCTAAAGTATGGAAAAGTGGCCAGGAATCAATACGTCTAATATTTGAGTTCTACCTGTATAGCTACATATGTCCCATCATAATTTTCCCAGTGGTTTCATTTTAGTGCTGTGCTGAGTGCAGATAGCTACATGCACTACCTCAAGAAAATCCATAAAAGTGTACCAAGTGACACTAAACAAACAACATTCTTAGCCAGGTCATTGTCTTAATGAAGGTCAACATAAGGCTGTTTCAGCACTTTTGGCTGGAAAAATCAATTATAGCAATGTACTAAATCATAGCCTTGGAATGGTATTTACATCAACTATGATGCCAGGAGGTTCGATTTTATCCCCATTTAGTGCTAAATGAAATGCATGGTTGTAGCTATACCATCAACTTCTTTGCTACATCTGCACCACCACAACCACAACCTAATGTTGAAGCTGAATTAGTTATCAGAGAGTGCGGTAGCACTCTCTATGTAGGGTTAGCACAGAATGGGCGTGGCTTCTCTCATTAGAACAATACAAACTAGACTCTCTGTATCTCTTCTATTCTTGGTACAGGCTCAACTAAACTTCTTACATCTGGAAAACAAAGAAGATGATAATATGACCGCTCAAACTCCTCCAGAACAGCGTCAACGATCGGCACCAGCCCCCGCCTAAATCTAAAATTTTTGTGATTCGTCTGGCGGCGGGCGCCCAAGAAAAAGGAGGTAAAGGGTCGACGCCGCCAGACTATCATTCATCATCATCATCATCATCATCTTCTTTGACGGCTGTAACTCCATGATCCTTTCACATGTGCTTTTGCCATTGTCAGCTTCCCTTCAAAATAATCACTCATATCGAACGACTTTTCATGTCTGCCATTTTCATTTGTTATGCGCGCGCGTCTGTCACTATCACGTGCACATAATTATGCGCGTACCAACGTTCAACATAGATATAAGAGGTTTTACGGGATTGGAAACGCCCAATGAACTGCACAACCGTGGCGCGTTGACAGATGCGCACGCGCATGCAGCATTAATTATATTAATCGTTGTGAAAAGAGATCAATATTCACTCCTTTCAAGGCAGTTAAAGTGATATTCTGCCCCTACAGCTCACAGAATAGTACAAGTAAGCTAAGGGGACGGTATTGAAGAAGTGAAGAGTCAGAGAGTTGAAGCTGAGGAAGGAAGTTATTAATTATTCATAACTTTTTTCCTTGTAATTATAACTATGAGTACCTATCATTGCTCATTATACATTAATTGTATGTGATTGATTTGAAAGAAAGGCCAGAATGACTTTTGGTATTAAAATTAGACATAAATTCATTATTATTATAGCTAGATAATTTTGCCCCAAAGTTATCCACCAGTTTCTGCTCAGTTCTCCCTCATCAACATTATTGCAATACTTCCAGCTTTTGGCTGTTGGGTTTTGACACCATCCACCTCAAGAATTCAGCTCAGTCAGCTGTCCTGTGGACCCTATGGATATTAGGGGGGAAATATAGTAAGCTTGCCATCTCCATCGGATGACTATTGTATAGAAAACGAATGCACCAATTCCATTTACTGTTCTATCCTTTCCCTGAAATAACTAATACAGTTTCAATATTGTTAATCTATTTCTTGGGAGAGGGATTACAGTTTTAACACCACTTGCAAATGCTAGAGACAATATATGTCAGCTAATACAAAAACCAACATTACTATTCCATGTAGCTAAAGTTTACATGCCTTTTGATCAGAAAATGGGCAACAGCAATTGATTCCATCAAGCGTGAGAGGGATTACAGTCCCATTAACCACTACAGTAGTATTTGTAGGAATAAACTTGAAAATCTGAGCTGAAATATATTTCATACAGTAAATCTATGCCCTAGTGTATCAGAGAGTGCGGTAGCACTCTCTATGTAGGGATGACTCGGACGGCCGCGCGCGCCGCCTATAGACTAATACTAAAGTGAAATTCTAGTTCTCCCACTTAGACCTAACAAAAGCTACTGTGAATGATTATCCAGCCTACTAGAGCCTACTACAATGTGCAGACCAAGTTTCAGGACCAGGGAGCTTACCGTTTCAGAAATACGGCAAGCAGGTAAATCGCTATATTCTTCTTCTTCTCTATTATTATTATTATTATTATTATTATTATTATTATTATTCTTCTTCTTAGACAACCATATCTCTCGAACCACTCAAGCTACAGCCATGATTTCTGGACAAATCCACTCCAAATTCTACCAACTACGATCTTTTCTACTCGTTGATCCTCGAAAGAGTCGATGAAAAAGGAGACACTATGGAGCACAGCACTCGACTAATTCAATTAGGAAGCCATCTTTTCTATAATACGCATGCGCATGTATTTGAATATCCAATTATTCGAAATCATAATATTACTCAGCTGTCTCTAGCTAGCTAGCTAGCTAGCTCTAGCTGATGATAGACTACTGTATCGATTCGGGGATTTAGATTCACCACGGTAGACTCTATTTCAGCATCTTCGACCTCCAAGTATGGCTCAACAACACAACACCTTGACTCGATAAATGATTGGGCTGGTATGCTATTGGAGAACTTCTTTCATCTGTCCCTGCATACACAGAAGAATGAACTCTAATCATAGCTAAAACCATAAAAGAGAGGAAAAAAGACCAGGAACAAGTAAGGGAAAAAGCATTTCGTGAAATGAAAAAAAGATGTAGGGATGACCACTGCTCAAAAAAGTAAGGAAACAAGAAGGATGGAAATGGGATCAATCTTTGTTCTGTATATCCAGCCAACAATCCCTACATATACGTCAGGTAACTTCAGATTATAGTGTAGTAATGTGTGTATATGTAGGGATTGTTGGCTGGATATACAGAACAAAGATTGATCCCATTTCCATCCTTCTTGTTTCCTTACTTTTTTGAGCAGTGGTCATCCCTACATCTTTTTTTCATTTCACGAAATGCTTTTTCCCTTACTTGTTATTATTATTATTATTATTATTCTTCTTAGACAACCATATCTCTCGAACCACTCAAGCTACAGCCATGATTTCTGGACAAATCCACTCCAAATTCTACCAACTACGATCTTTTCTACTCTTTGATCCTCGAAAGAGTCGATGAAAAAGGAGACACTATGGAGCACAGCATGCACTCGACTAATTCAATTAGGAAGCCATCTTTTCTATAATACGCATGCGCATGTATTTGAATATCCAATTATTCGAAATCATAATATTACTCAGCTGTCTCTAGCTAGCTAGCTAGCTCTAGCTCTGGATAATGATGATGATAGACTACTGTATCGATTCGGGGATTTAGATTCACCACGGTAGACTCTATTTCAGCATCTTCGACCTCCAAGTATGGCTCAACAACACAACACCTTGACTCGATAATGATTGGGCTGGTATTGGAGAACTTCTTTCATCTGTCCCTGCATACACATAGAAGAATGAACTCTAATCATTGCTAAAACCATAAAAGAGAGGAAAAAAGACCAGGAACAAGTAAGGGAAAAAGCATTTCGTGAAATGAAAAAAAGATGTAGGGATGACCACTGCTCAAAAAAGTAAGGAAACAAGAAGGATGGAAATGGGATCAATCTTTGTTCTGTATATCCAGCCAACAATCCCTACATATACGGCGGGTAACTTCAGATTATAGTGTAGTAATGTACGTATATGTAGGGATTGTTGGCTGGATATACAGAACAAAGATTGATCCCATTTCCATCCTTCTTGTTTCCTTACTTTTTTGAGCAGTGGTCATCCCTACATCTTTTTTTCATTTCACGAAATGCTTTTTCCCTTATTATAGTATCATTGGCATAAGTCTTACCTCACGGATCTTGTCAGAACAGCAACTTTGACAAAAGTGCTATGTCATTCAGCTGTCAACGCGCCTCGGTTGTTAGTTGCTAACGAGAGCACATGATCCGTTTCCAATCCCGTAAACATCTTATATCTATGGTGCCAACCAGCTATTAATTAATTTTTACTTGAAAATATCAAAGGTCATACAAAAAGTAAACAAACAAGTGAAAGGAAAAAAATGTAGGGTTTATAGCCTGTACTTTAACAGTTTCTGTCAACAAAAATCAAAATAATGCTGCCTTCAATAATAATCCCTACATCACTGCCTAAACCAAGCAGAACACTTTTATACTGACATGAACAATTAAACCAGCTTAGTGGGAGGCAGTGATGTAGGGATTATTATTGAAGGCAGCATTATTTTGATTTTTGTTGACAGAAACTGTTAAAGTACAGGCTAACCCTACATGGCCTTCTTATTTAGCATAATTTTTTTTCCTTTCACTTGTGACTATTATAGTATATACATATTATGTATCACAAACAAAAAAAAATTTTCAAAACTTACTTAGCTATTAGCTGTATCTATAGTCATATCTTTTTTTCATTACATTACTCTAATAAAACTTTATTATCATAGCCAAGGGAATTAAAGAGGACTTCATTATTTAGCCAAGGGGGATGATTTATGCCAGTTAAGGGTGCAGGCACACTCCGCCCACACATGGTTGCTAGGAAAAATTAACTTAAAAACTATTCATGATAGAAATTTCTAACTTGCACCACATTATTAAGTATCAGAATAGTACTACATACACAAAAAATGAAGGAGGACCAATCAAAATGACTGATGTTATGACTGATTCCATTCTCAAGGTAAACTGTGTTACATCTCAATGACCACTTGGAATCAATGGCTGATTTTTGATATACAGCTTCTTATATTTATTGCCATAAAAATTACATTTAGTTTTTGTCAATTCACATTCTACTTTTCAATTTATCCATATAGGATCTAGTGTCCTGCACATTCTGTACTAGCTATAAACTAAAGCAAAATGTAACTTTTTAGACCTTATTAAGTAGTTGCCATATGCAAAATATTGGCCCATTCCCATGCATAGTTCCTGAGTTGCAATGACTTGTTCATTATTCATGCTAGCATGGATTTTATGTGCCAAAGTAGCAGCTGCTATTGTGTTTACTATCTGTTATTTTAGCACGGTAGTATTTGTGGTTAATTAGTGCTAGTACTAGCTCATGCCTTGGTTACTATGTGCCTGCACCCTTAAAGGCATATTATGTCAATACTAAATAGCTAGCTGTAATACTACTATTGAAATGACTCTATGAGAAAGTACCATATGGACTTGAATTTGAAATTGACTTTCCAGACTTCATTTCTTGAAAAACAGGAGGTGTAGATCTGTGCACCATAGCAGAATGTGAATGCTGCTGATTAGGACTACATGTAAGCAATGGAGAATTCCTGTAGCCATCACTTGCAGAAGAGTCAAACCTTCTGGCAGCGTTCATCTGTTCCAAAAATTCTACGCTCTCAGTTGATGAAGTATCACAGCATCTCAAATGTCTACATATCAACTGATAGCATTTTTTTGTTCCATAACAAACGGCTACAACAGTAGGAATCATTACCAATACACCCACTAGAGCTAGAGTGTACATGTCCTGTATCGTAACCATTATTGTTGACATTCCAAGAAGAATCAACACAAGACCATCAATTGTGCTCATCCAGGTCTTCTTGTAGGGTTTGACTGTGAGGAAGAAGCACCCCAAGCCAATATGAATCAATGAAGGGAGACTCCACTCAAATGAATTATACCTCGTCTGGTACTGAAACATAAGAACAAGAATAAACTCACTGGCAAAGCCTATTCTTAAGATCATGTACAGAGCTGATAGTGCTCTGTAGTCTCGAGTACCGTTAGTGCCATCTTTATACCATCCTTGGAAGACATCCATGACTATGGCTAAAGCATGCCACCTCTTAAAACCACATTTTTCGAGGCAGAGTTTGAAACACTTTGTTGGATATAAGAGGAGAAGGGATGGAGGGATGATAATGAAAATAAGGATAATGACAAGAGAGAGGCACACATATGGGGTGTGGCTACGTCCAAAGTACTTCAGTGATGAATCATAGAGCAAAATTGGAGAATCTTTCACTTCCTTTTCGTCATTATCATACAACTTTACTCCATACAGAAGGTTCACAGAAGTGAAGAGTATCTTTGAATAAGAAAGAAGAAGAAAGTTAGCAAAAGTACTCAAAACTGACTTCATTGGATTCCATTGGTGTGTACCCTTGCAGCTTGTAAATAGGTAATGGAATGGCTTCCAGGCATAAATCACTAGTCGAAACCCTCTACCATGAAGTTTTATGCAAAAAAAGGATACCAGAGTTAAGAAGATAGGGTAAAAAGCAATGATATACTCAAACAAAAGAGCATGAATGTTAGACATCGAAGGAGACACACATACTGATGGTAGTGAATAGCGAAAAAAATCTAAATTCCAGAAAGCACCGACAGTCAAAAGGACTGTTAAGGCAGGAAGTTTCATTTCACACATAACACTTGCATATAGTGTTCCATTGGACGAAATAGAATTTATAACTATCTGATAGAAATAAGAGAAAACATTGAAAGGACTTGAAGTTCCTTGGTATTCACTCAGTAGGAAAGAGAAAAATATAATTGTAACCATTAAGAGCTGAAGCAATAAATAAAATATCCAAATGTAGTTGCGCTCGTAACACTGGGCACAGGGTATATTCGCTCCATTGAGAAAAGGGGCAGGACCATGTCCATGAATGCATTCCTTGCAATGTCTCCCTTGTCGATTGAATTTCGAACAGACAAAATTACTCAGGTTTGAATTGGATACATTAGCAGGGATGATGTATTGAAAGGACTTGCAAACTTTTGGAATATCCCTAGAAAAATAAGGACAGTCACCAATCACTGCCTTGTTTATACCTTCATCCCAAGTAAGACATTCTCCAAGAAGAACAGAGACATCTCCATTTCCTTCACACGCAAAAAGATCATGATTAAATTTCTTGCACTCACAATTACCCTCTCCATGATCCAACCAAGGAGGGCAGGTCGTGTTGAGAATGTGAGAATCGTCAGCTGATATTTCATTAGGCAATCCAAGAGAATGTGAAGTTGCATACACAGACAGAGAGATACAACTAACTATCAGTAGATTCATCACTAATAAATAATCTTTGCAACAAAAACTCATAGAATATGTCCCTAGTCAGTAGCTAGCCAACTGGTATGATCAGAATACGTAGAAGCATTATATTTTGGAAAATTTCTTTGTTTTTGTAAAAACAAACAACCTATTTTTAGGTTATCTGAGTTGTAAATCAGAACTCAGATAACCTAAAAAAAAACAATATTTCTTTAAGGGCATCAACAAACACTCCAAAGTGAAACCATAGCACTTATCATAGATTATTCTCTTCTGTTATCATAGTACAGTACCATGGTTACTGCATGTACATGTACAATTATACTTGTACATACGTATATATACTCCATACATATAATGATCTATGATTTTTTTGTTCTGTTTTTTTTATTGTTGTTGTATTTTTATGGATTTATTTAACTAAAAGATACAATAGCTAGCTGCAACCTCTCTGAGAAGAGGAGGACAACCTTCCAAGGTTCATAAGCTTTCCCATATACACTGTAAAGATGAAAATGTTTACTGCACACCATACACACACCACACATGAAGGTGTTTACTACACACCATTTTGTCCCAATGCACACACTGTTTTTATTTTTCGAGTGTGTGTTTGGACAGTTTAGTGTACAGTACACACTTTCATTTTTACAGTTATAATAGTATTATCCATAGAGGGCAACCTCAGTACAAGGGATTAAAGTATGGTAAGTGAGTAAACACAAATCAAAGACATCATCAAACAGACACCTTTAGAAAACATACATAGCCAATTGGGGGGCTTAATTCTTCAAACTGCGCTGTCAATAAATGACCACTAGCTTTATTGGCTGTGATGGGAAAGTGAACATTAATTTTGGGACCTTGACCTAACCTAGTAGAGTCATGTATTTCTGGTGTCCCTTACCACTTAGTCTTGCACAGCCAGAGGGAAAGGGTCTGGTAAACTTCACACAGCAGATCAGTTCGATGGTTCTCTATTTATTCACAAGTGGTAGTATAATGACATTCATAACCATGTGGCTTAACACTTGGTTACTAAGCAAGAACCACTCAATATGTAATTATTCATCTGTTATAGCTACTGTTGTATATAGTCATGCTATAACTGTCACCTCAATTTCATTCTTAAAATGTTACTAGGGAAAGCAAAACATTCTGGAAGCTTTAGGGAAATGATATCACTACATTGCAAAGGACAGTATGGAACCAGAAGAATGTCATATGATATATAGTGCCCTCTCATTCAACTCTCTAGTGGCTCACTTCACTTGCAATGATAATGTTAATTATCTGTGTCACTAGCATGTATGAAAATTGTTAACATGAAATTAACACTGAACACAAAATAAGAGCAAATTCCGGTATAATAGCAAATAGCAATCCAACCAAATAGCAATCTAATTAAAGCCAACCAAATAGCAATCTAATTAAAGCCAACCAAATAGCAATCTAATTAAAGCCAACCAAATAGCAATCTAATTAAAGCCAACCAAATAGCAATCTAATCAAAGCCTACATACTGTTTAACATGAAAGTACATTGAACATAGGTCAGAAAACTATGATGTGAATGAGTACTTTTGATGTTAGCTATAGTAACTTCACCTTCCAGATTAAAAAATAGCTGAATCTTGAAGAATATGAAGTGTAGCCAATTAGCTAATTAATGGTTTATGCTCTTCATAAAGAGCAAAATCCTCAGATCGAGATACATCAATCTCTTCATGCCATTCTTTTAAGAGAATGTTTATCACTTTCAGCTTTCCAATTCCATTAAAGCATCTTATTATACTATGTAAATGCAAGGGTTATCACAGTACCGTAGATTTTCTAATTAACGCGCCAGAAAAAATCAATTTTCAATTGGCGCGCTATTGGAGTTTGAAATTAATCTCGATGGTATTTTGGTGCCATTATTAGAGTGGCGCCTTGTTGGATGCAGCTGCGGTTGACCAACAACTGGACGTTTCCATACTGATTACAGGCTTGGAATTAGGCATATTCAAGTTTCCTGGATGACAGTTGCTGGATGGACAGTTGTGTGCGTGCTGCTGGTGGGCCGTGCAATTTCATTCTAATTATCGAAACCCCAGAAAAAATATTGCAATATTGATTTTGGCGCTATATTCGAAAAATTAAAGTGCGATTTTGGCGCTTATTTAAGAATGACGTGCTAATTAGAAAGTCTGCGGTAGGTATTGTAGAGAGCACTATCATTAAGATAATATTGTAGATGCTTGAATCACCCACAAAGATCAATATTGTGATCATTCCAAGAAGAATCAGCACTAAGCCATCAACTGTACTCATCCAGCTCTTCTCGTAGGGTTTTACCGCAAGGAAAAAACACCCCAAGCCAACATAAACCAACAAATTAAGGCTCCACTCAACATTGTAGAAATGAAAGTCAATACACACACTAAAAACAAAACAGTGTGTGCATTGGGAAAAATGGTGTGCAGTAAACACTTTTACAGTGAAATGAGTCATGCTTAATGTCATACTGAAACATACGTATGAATCAAAATATAGCCATATTCACAAGCTATGCATATCCTTAATATCATGTACAGAGCTGATAGTGCTCTGTAGTGTTGAGTACCATTAATAGTGCCATCTTTATACCTTGGAAGACATCCATGACTATGGTTAAGGCATGCCACCTCTTAAAGCTGCACTTTTCGAGGCAGTGTTTGAAACACTTTGTTGGGTATAAGAGGAGAAGGGATGGAGGGAGAATAATGAAAATTACGATAATGCTAAGAGAGGGGGGCATGGCTACATACGTCCAAATTACTTCAGTGATGAATCATAGAGCAAAATAGGAGAATCTTTCACTTTCATTTCATCATTATTGTACAAAGAGATACAAAGAGTCTAGTTTGTATTGTTCTAATGAGAGAAGCCACGCCCATTCCGTGCTAACCCTACATAGAGAGTGCTACCGCACTCTCTGATATAGAGTATCTTAGAATAAGAAAGAAGGAGAAATGTAGCAAAAGTATTCAAAATAGACTTCATTGGATTCCACTGATGTACCCTTGCAATGTGTAAACAAGTGGTAGAATGGTTTCCAGGCATAAATCACTGGTCGAAAATCCAGGTACGTTTAAAGTCATATGAAAGAATAGGATATTAGCTAGAGTTACAAATATAGTTATTGTAAAAGGCAACGATATACTTGAACTAAAGAGCATGGATGTTACAGATATAGAAGGAGACACACAAACTGGAGGTAGTGAGTAATGAAAAAAAATCTAAGTTCTACCATTGTTAGCTGTAACGATAAATAATATCCAAATAAAGTTAAGTTTGTGGCATTTGCAATAGAGTATGTTGGCTCCATTGAGAAACGCCACTGCAGCATGTCCTTCAAGACACTCCTTGCAATGTGCACTTTGTCTGTTGAATATTGAACAGACAAAATAACTCGGGTATCAGAGAGTGCGGTAGCACTCTCTAAGTAGGGATGGCAGGTCAAAGTCCATAGGACAGTATAAACTAAAAACTCTTCTTTCTCTTCTACCCTTACTCTACAGGTTCTCAGAAGGCTACAGTGAATTATTATATCTACAAAGAAGAGAGGAGAATGTTCAAAAGCCAAAAATTCATTCGCCAACATAAGAAAAAAACGAGTTCTAAAATTGACTTTTCGTTCTTTTTCTTTATCAGAGAGTGCGCTAGCACTCTCTAAGTAGGGATGGCGGGTCAAAGGTCATAAGACTGTATGAACTAAAAACTCTTCTTTCTCTTCTACCCTTGCTCTACAGGTTCTCAGAAGGCTACAGTGAATTATTACATCTACAAAGAAGAGAGGAGAATGTTCCAAAACCAAAAATTCATTCGCTAACATAAAAAAAAACGATGTCTAAAATTGACTTTTGTTCTTTTTCTTTATCAGAGAGTGCGCTAGCACTCTCTAAGTAGGGATGGCGGGTCAAAGGTCATAAGACTGTATAAACTAAAAACTCTTCTTTCTCTTCTACCCTTACTCTACAGGTTCTCAGAAGGCTATAGTGAATTATTGCATCTACCAAGAAGAGAGGAGAATGTTCAAAAACCGAAAATTCATTCGCTAACATAAGAAAAAAACGATGTCTAAAATTGACTTTTGTTCAATTTCTTTATAATAATAATAATAATAATAATAATAAGGATAATAAGATCGACGTACCGACTTACTGGCTATAGTCATCAAAATTCTGCTTTGGCCATCTGTTAGAGCGGCACCTAGAGGCTGATCTTTTGCTATTAGTTTTGACTAAGGCTCTACTTCACTATTCGAGCACTCGGAACACTAGCTAATCTTTCGACGCCATTTTGAAGCGCACGTCGCTAGGGGGCGGGGCTTATGGGCGGGGCCACGTATAAGTGCACGTGTGGCTACAGTACAGCCTCGCCTCTAACTAAGCTTAGCTAGGTCTTCATTTAGCTAGCTATTTATTCTTATCATCTGATGATGTTCCTGACACTCCTTGCTGCATTGCAGTATAGATGCTCATCCTATAGTACTATTATAATTCTTGGCTGTAGTGTAGTCAGCTCACTTCACTATGTCATGTACATGTCATTTACATTGCTGTTGTTGTAAAGTTTTATATTTAAATAATAGACAAAACTTAAATAATTAAATAAATTCTTCCAGAGACTGTATGTACCTTACTTTCAACTTCAAACACAAAGAAAAAGAATAGAAACAAGTGAGCGCAAAAAATTCCTTCTGAATAAAAAGGTTAAGTAGGGATGGCCTAAAATCTAGTTGGGCTGTATAATGTACTGCAGCCTCATATGAAAACAATCCCTACTTTTACAACGGCCCATAGCTAGCTATAGGTAGTGGATGTAAATGTAGGGATTGTTTTCATATGAGGCTGCAGTACATTATACAGCCCAACTAGATTTTAGGCCATCCCTACTTAACCTTTTTATTCAGAAGGAATTTTTTGCGCTCACTTGTAATAATCAGAGAGTGCGCTAGCACTCTCTAAGTAGGGATGGCGGGTCAAAGGTCATAAGACTGTATGAACTAAAAACTCTTCTTTCTCTTCTACCCTTGCTCTACAGGTTCTCAGAAGGCTACAGTGAATTATTACATCTACAAAGAAGAGAGGAGAATGTTCCAAAACCAAAAATTCATTCGCTAACATAAGAAAAAAACGATGTCTAAAATTGACTTTTGTTCTTTTTCTTTATAAAGTAGGGATGGCGGGTCAAAGGTCATAAGACTGTATAAACTAAAAACTCTTCTTTCTCTTCTACCATTGCTCTACAGGTTCTCAGAAGGCTACAGTGAGATACTACTTCTACAAAGAAGAGAGGAGAGTATTCAAAAACCAAAAATTCATTCGCTAACATAAGAAAAAAACGAGTTCTAAAATTGACTTTTGTTCATTTTCTTTATAATAATAATAATAATAATAATAAGGATAATAAATATAAGATCGACGCCCCGACTTACTGGCTATAGTCATCAAAATTCTGCTTTGGCTATCTGTTAGAGCGGCACCTAGAGGCTGATCTTTTGCTCTTAGTTTTGACTAAGGCTCTACTTCACTATTCGATAGCACTCGGCACTAGCTAATCTTTCTACGCCATTTTGAAGCGCACGTCGTTAGGGGGCGGGGCTTATGGGCGGAGCCACGTAAGCTTCTTAAGCTAGCTAAGCTCGCTATAGGTCTTCAGTTTAATCGCTATTTATTCTTATCTGATGATGTTACAGTCACTCCTTGCTGAATTACAGTACAGATGCTCATCTTATAGTAGTGTTTATAGCCAGTACTTGGCTGTAGTGTAGTCAGCTCACTTCACCATGCCATGCACATGTCATTTACATTGCTGTTGCTGTAAAGTAAATAATAGACAAAACTTAAATAGCTAAACAAATTCTTCAACCATGCAGAGACTGTGTATGTACCTACAAAAGAAAGAGATACTCATGTCACATTAATAATCACTGCATACTCTCAGTTGAAGTGACAGTCAATACTGCCACTCAATTCTTTACATACACAAACTTATATTCAACTTCAAGCACTATGAAAAAAGGATAGAAACAAGTAAGCGCAAAAAATTTCTTCTAAATAAAAAGGTTAAGTAGGGATAGCTTAAAATCTAGCTGGGCTATAATATAATGTACTGCAGCCTTGTATGAAAATAATCCCTACTTTTACAACTGCCATAGCTAGCTATAGGTAGTGGATATAAATGTAGGGATTATTTTCATACAAGGCTGCAGTACATTATATTATAGCCCAGCTAGATTTTAAGCTATCCCTACTTAACCTTTTTATTTAGAAGAAATTTTTTGCGCTTACTTGTAATAATAAGTAGGGATGGCGGGTCAAAGGTCATAAGACTGTATAAACTAAAAACTCTTCTTTCTCTTCTACCCTTACTCTACAGGTTCTCAGAAGGCTACAGTGAATTATTACATCTACAAAGAAGAGAGGAGAATGTTCAAAGACCAAAAATTCATTCGCTAACATGAGAAAAAAACGATGTCTAAAATTGACTTTTGTTCTTTTTCTTTATAATAATCAGGATAATAATAATAATAATAATAATAAGATCGACGTACCGGCTTACTGGCTATAGTCATCAAAATTCTGCTTTGGCCATCTGTTAGAGCGGCACCTAGAGGCTGATCTTTTGCTATTAGTTTTGACTAAGGCTCTACTTCACTATTCGAGCACTCGGAACACTAGCTAAATCTTTCGACGCCATTTTGAAGCGCATGTTGGTATGGGGCGGGGTTATGGGCGGAGCCACGTAAGCTTCTTAAGGTCTTCAGTTTAATCGTTTAGCTAGCTATTTATTCTTATCTGATGATGTTCCAGTCACTCCTTGCTGAATTACAGTGCTCACCCTCAATTCTTTTATACATACACAAACTAATATTCAACTTCAAGAACTAAGAAAAAAGGATAGAAACAAGTGAGTGCAAAAAATTTCTTCTAAATAAAAAGGTTAAGTAGGGATAGCCTAAAATCTAGCTGGGCTATATAACGTACTGCAGCCTCGTATGAATACAATCCCTACTTTTACAACTGCTAGCTATAGCTAGCTATAGGTAGTGGATGTAAATGTAGGGATTGTATTCATACGAGGCTGCAGTACGTTATATAGCCCCTAGCTATAGCTAGCAGTTGTAAAAGTAGGGATTGTATTCATACGAGGCTGCAGTACGTTATATAGCCCAGCTAGATTTTAGGCTATCCCTACTTAACCTTTTTATTTAGAAGAAATTTTTTGCACTCACTTGTAATAATAATAATAAGGATAATAAATATAAGATCGACGTACCGGCTTACTGGCTATAGTCATCAAAATTCTGCTTTGGCCATCTGTTAGAGCGGCACCTAGAGGCTGATCTTTTGCTATTAGTTTTGACTAAGGCTCTACTTCACTATTCGAGCACTCGGAACACTAGCCAATCTTTCGACGCCATTTTGAAGCGCACGTCGGTAGGGGGCGGGGCTTATGGGCGGAGCCACGTAAGCTTCTCAGTTTAATCGTTTAGGTAGCTAATTTTATTCTTATCTGATGATGTTCCAGTCACTCCTTGCTGAATTACAGTACAGATGCTCATCTTATAGTAGTATTATAGCCAGTACTTGGCTGTAGTGTCTCAGTTGAAGTGACGGTCACTACTGCCATTCAATTCTTTACATACACAAACTTACATTCAACTTCAAGCAATAAGAAAAAAGGATGGAAACAAGTGAGCGTAAAAAATTTCTTCTAAATAAAAAGGTTAAGTAGGGATAGCCTAAAATCTAGCTGGGCTATAATAATGTACTGCAGCCTCATATGAAAACAATCCCTACTTTTACAACTGCCATAGCTAGCTATAGGTAGTGGATGTAGATGTAGGGATTGTTTTCATATGAGGCTGCAGTACATTATTATAGCCCAGCTAGATTTTAGGCTATCCCTACTTAACCTTTTTATTTAGAAGAAATTTTTTACGCTCACTTGTAATAATAAGGATAATAATAATAATAAGATCGACGTACCGACTTACTGGCTATAGTCATCAAAATTCTGCTTTGGCCATCTGTTAGAGCGGCACCTAGAGGCTGATCTTTTGCTATTAGTTTTGACTAAGGCTCTACTTCACTATTCGATAGCACTCGGAACACAGCTGCTAATCTTTCTACGCCATTTTGAAGGGGGCGGGGCTTATGGGCGGAGCCACGTAAGCTTAAGTTTAGCTATAGCCAAGGTCTTCATTCATTATCTGATGATGTTCCAGTCACTCCTTGCTGAATTACAGTACAGATGCTCATCCTATAGTAGCATTATAGCCAGTACTTGGCTGTAGTGTAGTCAGCTCACTTCACCATGCCGTGTACATGTCATTTACATTGCTGTTGCTGTAAAGTTTTATATCAACAAAACTTAAATAGCTAAACAAATTCTTCAACCAGAGACACTGTATGTACCTACAAAAGAGGTTTATGTAGAGCTGGCTTTGTATAGTACTGTACTGTAGCCTCCCTCATTCAACTTCAAGCACTAACAAAAAGGATAGAAACAAGTGAGCGTAAAAAATAAAAAGGTTAAGTAGGGATAGCCTAAAATCTAGCTGGGCTATCTATAATGTGCTGCAGCCTCGTATGAAAAAAATCTTCGCGATATTACCTCATAAAAGGGGTGGGGCAATTAATAGCAGTTCTCCTCATATAACACCTGCACAGGATGTGGCCATTTGATGGCATCCACTATTATGATCACTACACCAAATGCATAAACTCCCCATACTCCTCCCTCAAGCAAGACATACGTACCATCTCAATAATTATTTCAGTGATCACATATGTAACAATTAGCTAATGCTGTTCACTTTTTAAAATGTTCACTCCTTTCAGTACTCCATTACACTGCAGATGATCATCCTTCAAACTCTCCTCCCTGAACAGAATGAAATACTGATCATTAAATAAATTTAGTTCAATCAAGGAAGCCTTTAGTGTCTATCAATTTTCATAATCACAAAGAAAAAGAATGCAAACAAGTGAATGCAAAAAATTTCTTCGAAATAAAAATGTGAAGTAGGGATGCTATTATAACTGCAGCTTCATTATGAAAACCAAGTACTGCAGCATCGAAGCAGTATGGCCCAAAAATCGAGCTGGAATATGTATTATAACTGCATGCAAGAGAGTGAACTTAGTGAAGTGACCCTTACCCATCATCAAGTACAAGATACTATTCCTACTTCACTCCCATGATCAAGGGCCAAGGGAGTGAAGTAGGAATAGTATCTCGTACTTGATGATGGGTAAGGGTCACTTCACTAAGTTCACTCTCTTGCATGCAGTTATAATACATATTCCAGCTCGATTTTTGGGCCATACTGCTTCGATGCTGCAGTACTTGGTTTTCATAATGAAGCTGCAGTTATAATAGCATCCCTACTTCACATTTTTATTTCGAAGAAATTTTTTGCATTCACTTGTACCCATAGGAATAGTATAACAAAAAAATTCACAAATATTTGGCCTATCCAGAGAGCAATATGGACAATTCACTACCACTGCCTTGCCAATAGTTTCATCCCAAGGAGGATATCAACTTCTCCATTTTCTCCACACTTTACAGTCAAGTCATAATAGTGATTAAAGTCTTTGCAGTGGCAATTGCCACTTCCATGATCCAAATGAGGACAAGAGGAGTTTTTAGATGGATAAAACTAGTCCAGATAACAATTCAGCAGCCTCGGAAGATGAGCTCTCATGAAGACACAACACAGTACATGTTATAACTAGCTTAAGTAGACATGACTGAATTTTTTTTCTAAAGAACTAAATATACAGCATGTATATAGGAGTAGGTGTCCCTGATAGGAGTAAATGTCCTAATAAGAGTACAATTCCAAACATAGGAGTAAATGTCCCTAAATGTGCCTATAATAGGAGTACAACTCCAAACATAGGAGTAAATGTCCCTAAGTGTCACTAATAGGAGTACAATTCCAAATATAGGAGTAAATGTCCCTAATAGGAGTAAATGTCCCAATAGGAGTGCAATTCCAAACATAGGAGTAAATGTCCTTAATAGGAGTAAATATCCCTAATAGGAGTAAGTGTCACTAATAGGAGTACAATTCCAAACATAGGAGTAAATGTCCCTAATAGGAGAAATGTCCCTAATAGGAGTAAGTGTCCCTAATAGGAGTAAGTGTCCCTAATAGGAGTACAATTCCAAATATAGGAGTAAATGTCCCTAATAGGAGTAAATGTCACTAATAGGAGCAAGTGTCCCTAATAGGAGTAAATTTCACTAATAGGAATAAATGTGAGTAAATGCCCCTAATAGGAGTACAATTCCAAACATAGGAGTAAATGTCCCTAATAGGGAGGTTTTTTTATACTGAGTATAGAGAGCAGCAGAACATGCAGCTGCAGGTGGTGGAGCAGAAATAATTAATACAGATATAGTAGTCGGGAGCTTCAAACGGAGGGAGCTGTGATTTTTCTGTCAGTTGGGGGTGCAGGAGTGGTGTGTGTTCCTTCCAAGGAGAAAAAACAAAAACAAATAACAGCAGATGCATTATGTGATCCCAATTGGTATCTTATATAATAGTCATGACGCTTCACAGTTATGTTAAAACAATTATCAGTTTCATTATAATTATGTATAAAAGTTAGGTTGTAATTAGAATCAAGCAAGTCTGTATTGCAATTAGAATCACGTCCATAGAGAAGCATACAAACGTCATATATCATCAAGTGAAATACAGCTATGTATATGCAAACATGGCACTAGCTTGTAAATCATCTGTACTGAACAACAAGGGGGTAAGCCTGGTGCTCTTATGGAGCTTGACATCATTGCTCGCATGGAATAGCAGACTCTCTTCTGCCTTTGACAGCAAAGCTCACTTGGCATCACAAAAGCTCTACCTTAAAGATTTTTATTTGGGGGTAGTAGGTGTGATAATGCTACTTTGCCCAGCACTAGGATGGATAGCTGACACCTACTGGGGAAGATACAAGATGGTACGACAAAGCTTGTTCATCATGTGGCTAACTACAATAGGATTGAACCTGGTCTCCGTCATACCAGAGTATCTTCCACATGCCACCGTAATCAAAGAAGTATCACATAATCTTTTCTTTGTGTGTTTATTCGTCAGTTTGGGAGCACTACAAGTTAATATTGTTCAGTTTGGAATTGATCAACTTCCTGGTGCTTCCTCATCCGATATCGTGTCTTTTTCCAACTGGTATGTTTGGGCATGGTACCTTTGCAGTGTCATAGTGACCTTTTCCCAGCAATGTGTCTGTCCCAAGTATACTGCAGTGGCTGAACTACTGCTCCCCACTTGCCTGACTCTAGCACTGTGTCTGGACTATAACTTCAATCACTGGCTCATAAAAGAACCAGTATCAGAGAATTCGCTTAAGCTGATATACAGGGTCATGCACTATGCCTGGAAGAATAAGTATCCTCGTCAGAGGAGTGCCTTCACTTATAGCGATGATAAGCGATACTCCAGAATCGATTTTGCTAAACTGAAATTTGGTGGACCCTTCACTGTAGAACAAGTGGAGGATGTGAAAACTTTTTGGCAGATATTATTATTCTTCATCATAACATCTCTTTGTATAGGCTTTAGCATTAATCTGCAATCAGTAGCTGTATACATGAGGTATCATTTAAGAGATTTGAGCTTCAAAAAAGTGAGTTTAACCTCAGCTAATGATTGCTATCAGAGAGAATCTGTTTATGGCATTGGAAATATGATAGTAATCCTAGTTATTCCACTGTACGAACTTGTACTGCATCAAGTAATTGCAAGGCCATCAATTTTTACAAATCTCAATATTGGACTGTTCTTAGCCTTCATCAGCATGATCGGATTTTTGTGCATTGAGGTTACTGGTCATACCAAAGTGGAACTGGATGGAAATGAAACAAATATAACATGTCTGCTAGAAGTTGAGGCAAGTCTTTACAGTGTGACAAACTCTCTTCCTCTTGATTACAAGTGGATAGCATTCCCTGAGTGTTTTCGTATCTTGAGCACGTTCTTTATGCTCTCTGCAGTCATACAGTTTGTTTCTGCTCAGTCGCCTTACTCCATGAAAGGATTAGTTTTTGGGCTTGCGTATGGATTTTTTGGACTTTCCTTTCTGGTTACTTATGTCATAATGTTGCCTATCACTTATACAGTGCATAAGTGGCCTGCTAACAGGTACGGGTGTGGGACATGGTACCTACTAGCAGCAAGTATTGTGCTTCTGCTTATGTTCATATCAGCATGCATCCTGAGTTGGAGGTACAAGAAGAGGCAGAGAGGAGACACATTGCCCAATGAACACATCTTTGCTATTGACTACTACTCCCGTTACACGATGCACAATACAGCAGAGGCCTAAGATGATGCTCAAATATTGGAAGTGTTACTAACTATATATAATCTAAACTATGGCTAGTTTTCATCATAAATATCCTCATTCTCTTTCCTACATACACTATATAAACATTCCTATAAGAGAGCATCATAGATTATAGTTGTCTTACTCAAAGAACACTATACTACAGTATCATAACAGTGCCTGTCATCTTACTCAAAGAATACTAAACATACTTTATTATAGAGTCTGTTGCCTTACTCAAAGAACATTATACTATTAATTATTCTTTATTTATTAAAGCAAACTGATAGGTAAACTGTTGTTTGTTACCACTTGGACTTTCTTAACACATGCTTACATGTAGCTACCATGCAGTTTCATAACAGTTTCTCTGCAACAATGTATGCATCTTGCTTACACAAGACATAGCTAGCTATTGATGCATACGTAAGACACCATATTGCTGATACACCATCTTGCTTATACACCTGCAGGACATTATCGTATGCTTGTACAGTACAATGATTCTCTGCATACCTAAGATGTCATTTCGCTTACATAATAATTATACGTACACTACATAGGACATAGTCAGTTTCATAATGATTCTCTGCATATATATATATCAGAGAGTGCGGTAGCACTCTCTAAGTAGGGATGGCAGGTCAAAGTCCATAGGACAGTATAAACTAAAAACTCTTCTTTCTCTTCTACCCTTACTCTACAGGTTCTCAGAAGGCTACAGTGAATTATTATATCTACAAAGAAGAGAGGAGAATGTTCAAAAGCCAAAAATTCATTCGCTAACATAAGAAAAAAACGAGTTCTAAAATTGACCTTTCGTTCTTTTTCTTTATTATAATAATAATCAGAGAGTGCGGTAGCACTCTCTAAGTAGGGATGGCAGGTCAAAGTCCATAGGACAGTATAAACTAAAAACTCTTCTTTCTCTTCTACCCTTACTCTACAGGTTCTCAGAAGGCTACAGTGAATTATTATATCTACAAAGAAGAGAGGAGAATGTTCAAAAGCCAAAAATTCATTCGCCAACATAAGAAAAAAACGAGTTCTAAAATTGACTTTTCGTTCTTTTTCTTTATAATAATAATAATAATAATCAGAGAGTGCGCTAGCACTCTCTAAGTAGGGATGGCGGGTCAAAGGTCATAAGACTGTATAAACTAAAAACTCTTCTTTCTCTTCTACCCTTACTCTACAGGTTCTCAGAAGGCTACAGTGAATTATTACATCTACAAAGAAGAGAGGAGAATGTTCAAAGACCAAAAATTCATTCGCTAACATGAGAAAAAAACGATGTCTAAAATTGACTTTTGTTCTTTTTCTTTATAATCAGAGAGTGCGGTAGCACTCTCTAAGTAGGGATGGCAGGTCAAAGTCCATAGGACAGTATAAACTAAAAACTCTTCTTTCTCTTCTACCCTTACTCTACAGGTTCTCAGAAGGCTACAGTGAATTATTATATCTACAAAGAAGAGAGGAGAATGTTCAAAAGCCAAAAATTCATTCGCCAACATAAGAAAAAAACGAGTTCTAAAATTGACTTTTCGTTCTTTTTCTTTATAATCAGAGAGTGCGGTAGCACTCTCTAAGTAGGGATGGCAGGTCAAAGTCCATAGGACAGTATAAACTAAAAACTCTTCTTTCTCTTCTACCCTTACTCTACAGGTTCTCAGAAGGCTACAGTGAATTATTATATCTACAAAGAAGAGAGGAGAATGTTCAAAAGCCAAAAATTCATTCGCCAACATAAGAAAAAAACGAGTTCTAAAATTGACTTTTCGTTCTTTTTCTTTATAATCAGAGAGTGCGGTAGCACTCTCTAAGTAGGGATGGCAGGTCAAAGTCCATAGGACAGTATAAACTAAAAACTCTTCTTTCTCTTCTACCCTTACTCTACAGGTTCTCAGAAGGCTACAGTGAATTATTATATCTACAAAGAAGAGAGGAGAATGTTCAAAAGCCAAAAATTCATTCGCCAACATAAGAAAAAAACGAGTTCTAAAATTGACTTTTCGTTCTTTTTCTTTATAATAATAATAAGGCCATGCAAACTAGATTCACTGTTTATCGTCACCGCCCGCATCAAAAAAATTTTTATCTTAAAAAAATTCAGAGTTCAGAGTTCACGTTTTAATGCAGCACGTGCAGGCACCTAGTACCTAGTACCTGCAATTGCACTAGTCTGGCGTCGCCAGCCCAGCTTTTCTTCCCAAAAAAAAAAAAAAAGAAAAGAAGAAAAGCTGGGCTGGCGACGCCAGACTACAATTGCACAGCTGATCAGAGAGTCAGGCTCAACGCTTGCTAGTTTTATGGCGGAGAAACAGTTAGTATCAGTTTCTGTGGTGAGCAACAACCGTTGTCTTGTTCCTTGGTCAGTTATTTTGGTCGACCCAAGAGACAGTTTCGAAGATCTACTAAACGCAATGAGAGCTGGCAAGTATGGGACAATTCCTACAGAACCATTGCTTGACCGTGCTGACAGTATTGAAACTGTTTTTGTCGGTAACATCAAACCATCAGTCTTTGTCCATTGTAGGCAAGGACATGAACGTCGTTCAGGTATGTCGTACCTTCGGTTTCTTCATAAAAATTTCAGTTGCACAACCAGAACCACCTAGACAAAATGCTTTTGATATTTTGATGGCCAATCAACGAAAATTAAGCAGGCCTGCACTTCCCGAGTATATTGAAGAGCGAACTGTGAAGTTATTGGAAGGAATGGGAAAGAAATGGTGCAGTGGAGAAGTGCAGTCTGGAAAGTCTTTTCTAAGCACTTTAGCTAATGTGATTTTGTATATAGATGGACATCATGAGAGCATTGAGATCCAAGCTTGTGGAGTACCAGAGCTTTTTATACTGTGTATACACTGTGGAGGCACTGAATTTTGAACATGGTGTTTATCTGATTGTACATGTATATATGAGAGAATATTACTATAATTGCTTTACTTTTTTGTGTTTACATTTAGGCCACATCAAATTAATTACTTGTTTATCATCCTAATTTCTTCAAAAATTAGGAGAGGGGGGGAGGCTTTTATTTTTATTTTTTATTGGTTTCCATGGCACCTGTTTAAAAAGCTATCATTATGAAAACATACAAAAAGCTGAAGTTCCACAAAAAAGTCATAAAAACAAGTAGCTGCACACTTTACTTGAAGAATAATAAACACCATAATTTAATAGCCACCAAAATTGAAATTACACTGAAAATCACGCCTAAAATTTCAAGTAAAGTACACCATGCACATGCTCAGTAGAAATAAAATTAAAAATCCAGAAGAGCAAAAATTGGAGAGGGAGGGGATGATAAACAAGTAATTAAGTTGATGTGGCCTTAGCCAGCCATAGCTAGCTAGTGTCTTGTTATTTGATCATAATTATATTGAATATTGAATATTGACCTCCCTCCCTCATGCAAATTTAGAAATCTTGTGACGATAAACAGTGAATTTAGTTTGCATGGCCTAATAAGGATAATAATAATAATAATAAGATCGACGTACCGACTTACTGGCTATAGTCATCAAAATTCTGCTTTGGCCATCTGTTAGAGCGGCACCTAGAGGCTGATCTTTTGCTATTAGTTTTGACTAAGGCTCTACTTCACTATTCGATAGCACTCGGAACACAGCTGCTAATCTTTCTACGCCATTTTGAAGGGGGCGGGGCTTATGGGCGGAGCCACGTAAGCTTAAGTTTAGCTATAGCCAAGGTCTTCATTCATTATCTGATGATGTTCCAGTCACTCCTTGCTGAATTACAGTACAGATGCTCATCCTATAGTAGCATTATAGCCAGTACTTGGCTGTAGTGTAGTCAGCTCACTTCACCATGCCGTGTACATGTCATTTACATTGCTGTTGCTGTAAAGTTTTATATCAACAAAACTTAAATAGCTAAACAAATTCTTCAACCAGAGACACTGTATGTACCTACAAAAGAGGTTTATGTAGAGCTGGCTTTGTATAGTACTGTACTGTAGCTTCCCTCATTCAACTTCAAGCACTAAGAAAAAGGATAGAAACAAGTGAGCGTAAAAAATAAAAAGGTTAAGTAGGGATAGCCTAAAATCTAGCTGGGCTATCTATAATGTGCTGCAGCCTCGTATGAAAAAAATCTTCGCGATATTACCTCATAAAAGGGGTGGGGCAATTAATAACAGTTCTCCTCATATAACACCTGCACAGGATGTGGCCATTTGATGGCATCCACTATTATGATCACTACACCAAATGCATAAACTCCCCATACTCCTCCCTCAAGCAAGACATACGTACCATCTCAATAATTATTTCAGTGATCACATATGTAACAATTAGCTAATGCTGTTCACTTTTTAAAATGTTCACTCCTTTCAGTACTCCATTACACTGCAGATGATCATCCTTCAAACTCTCCTCCCTGAACAGAATGAAATACTGATCATTAAATAAATTTAGTTCAATCAAGGAAGCCTTTAGTGTCTATCAATTTTCATAATCACAAAGAAAAAGAATGCAAACAAGTGAATGCAAAAAATTTCTTCGAAATAAAAATGTGAAGTAGGGATGCTATTATAACTGCAGCTTCATTATGAAAACCAAGTACTGCAGCATCGAAGCAGTATGGCCCAAAAATCTAGCTGGAATATGTATTATAACTGCATGCAAGAGAGTGAACTTAGTGAAGTGACCCTTACCCATCATCAAGTACAAGTTCACTCCCATGATCAAGGGCCAAGGGAGTGAAGTAGGAATAGTATCTTGTACTTGATGATGGGTAAGGGTCACTTCACTAAGTTCACTCTCTTGCATGCAGTTATAATACATATTCCAGCTAGATTTTTGGGCCATACTGCTTCGATGCTGCAGTACTTGGTTTTCATAATGAAGCTGCAGTTATAATAGCATCCCTACTTCACATTTTTATTTCGAAGAAATTTTTTGCATTCACTTGTATATATATATATATATATATATATATATATATATATATATATATATATAATGCTGTCTTGCTTACACATAGGATATCATAGTCATTCATAATGATTCTCTGTAAGTATACATAACTTGTGTCTTGACTATAATGTACAGTTTCATGATGATTCTCTGTATACATAACTTGTGTCTTGATTATATAATATTATGTATGGACATAATTACATAGGCAGTGGAACAGGTTAGACCGGTCAGGCCCAATATTTTGGGTTAGCTATTGTTAACAAAATGTATAAGTCTCCAAGTCTTATTTTTGTTCTAAATTAATGGTGTACAGTACCTTTTCCTTATGTGGGCTGGGGTTTTCAGTTTCCAGAAATAAACACATGCAGTCATCAATTTGATGACACAACATGATTGTTTAATTTTCATAGTGAAAGCCACTAAACCAAAAGTGAATGTAACTAGCTAATATAGCTTAGTGGCATAGAGAACCAATACGTTGCTGGCATGGCATTTGCTAATTGTTTCCCTTCCTATAAATCAACTCTGCTTCACAAGAAGGGAATTATTCTCGTACAGTTCTGGAACTTATCGGCATTATTTATGTACAGTTTTGCTGTTTCTATTCTATTTGATGGAAATTTGAATGGAAATATCGATGAACACTACCTCAAGAAAGTCCGTTATGGTGTAGTGTTAGCAATTCTAACGTGTCCACTATATGGGTGGATAGCTGATATCTACTGGGGGAGATACAAATTAATTCGGAGAAGCTTATTCATCATGTGGCTAACATCTATTGCACTCTGCTTCATTCCTCTCATACCAGATGATCTCCCACATGCTGCCACTTTCAAAGAAGCATCAAATATTGTTCTCTTTGTGGTTTTATTCCTCAGCTTTGGTGGAGTACAAGTTAACATTGTTCAATTTGGAGTTGATCAAATGCCTGATGCTTCTTCAGCCGATATAACAGCATTTGCCAACTGGTATGTCTGGATGGGGCTATTTAGTTTTATTTTGGTGATTTTTTCCAGTAACTGTGTCTGTACAAAGTATACTGCAGTGGCTAAACTATTGCTCCCAGCCTGTACAACCCTAGCACTGTGTTTGGACTATAACTTCAATCACTGGCTCATCAAAGAACCAGTATCAGAGAATCCACTTAAGCTGATATACAGGGTCATGTGCTATGCCTGGAAGAATAAGTATCCTCGTCAGAGAAGTGCCTTCACCTATTGGGATGATAAGCCCTATTCCAGAATTGACCTTGCTAAAAGCAAATTTGGTGGACCGTTCACTACGGAAAGGGTTGAGGACGTGAAGACATTTTGGCGCATCCTTCTCTACTTACTTGTAGTATCTTTTAACACCGCCTTCATCACAAATGTCCAGTCAGTAGCCAAAAACATGAGATACCACTTACAAAATTCGAATTTTGGAAAAGAGAGCATCACTTCTTGCTCTGCAGAGTACATTGGCAATTGTTTCCAAAGAGAAGCAGTCTATACTGCTGGCTATCCCATCGCTATAATACTAATTCCTCTATATGACTTTATGCAGAGGAAAAGAATAATCAAAAGATATTCGAGCATTGTTAATTTTAATATAGGGTTGTTTTTAGCACTCATGAGCATGGCTGGATATTTTTCTCTGGAACTTGCTGGTCATATTAAACTTGATGTTGGTGCTGACAGTACAAATATAACGTGTCTTCTTGAAGTTAAACACAGTGTGTACAGCACATGGAATTCAATTCCTTTGGATTACGAATGGATAGCTTTTCCTGAGTGTTTGCGAACTCTCAGTTATTTCTTTCTGATCACAGGAATGATACAGTTCATTTGTGCTCAGTCGCCTTATTCTATGAAAGGACTGATTTTCGGACTAGCTTATGCAATTTTCGGATTTTCAGTCGTCATTACATATCTTATGATGTTGCCCATTTCATACACTGTGCATAAATGGCCAGCTACTCCTTATGGGTGTGGGACATGGTATTTGCTATCAGTGACTATTGTTCACCTTCTGGTGTTAGTGGTGGCATGTACTCTGAGTTGGAAGTATAAGAAGAGAGAAAGAGAAGAAACGCTACCTAATGAGCAAATGTTTGCTACTGATTACTATTCTCGCTACACAATGGAGAATGCAGTAGAGTCCTAGATTTAAAAAATACAATTATACTACTCAAAATTACCCTGATCACCCTAATTAACCACACCCCATTATGGAGTGGGGGCATACACGCTTGTGATGGATTGGTGGTTAGTTTGTGTTCGTTAATTAATTAGCTAATTACTTTTGTGCAATGTGCTGTGTGTGTTAGACTCATTGACAGTTTGTATGTGTGTAAGTTAAAATTATTATTCTGTAGTGTGGTTTAATTAGTTGTGCATGTCTAAACCTGTTCTGTATTCTGCTGTCCTGTCATCTGTGTGGTTGTAAGTTGTGTGCGAGATTTTTCCTATTTTACTTGGTTGTGCATGTTTTTTCTTGTTTTAGTCCTTTTTGTATAAAGAGGAGCTTAGTTGAACTGGATAGTTAGTTGAGAATTTGTGGAATTTGTGCTCTATAGTCAGTGTCGATATCAATTAAAATTTAATACTTACAAACTCCCACTCCGGGTCCTCTACAACGCTACCCAATGAACACCGATTAGCTACTATTCTTGCTACACAATGGAGAATGCAGTAAAGTCTTAGATTTAAAAAAAACAACAACAACAAACAATTATATTACTCAAAATTACCCTGATCACCCTAATTAACCACACCCCATTATGGAGTGGGGGCATACACGCTACCCAATGAACAAATTTTGCCACCGATTAGCTACTATTCTTGCTACACAATGGAGAATGCAGTAAAGTCCTGGTTATAATTATAGTGTATACCTTGATCAAGTGAATATACATGTGAGGTATAGCGCCTCTTCCTTTTTTTCCTGCTCCAAGCCCATTCTATATGCCTCTCCACATAGTTGAGATGCCTAAGACCATAGATCAGACACTGTGGAAGTACATGGGTCTACTGTACTGAGATAGGTCGAAGTTCGACCACCAACAACGTCTAGAATCAGCTCAACTCTATAGCACCAGATCAGTCATGCATGTGTCTGGACCAGCTTCTTGCATGAAAGATTACAAGCCAGTCAAGGGCTAGCTTCATTAATCCTTCCAGGCCACCCTGATCTCAGCCCAGACCTGTTCCACTGTCCCTCCGGTCTAGGCTACCAACTAGTTCACACTGTTATGCTCTGTACCAAATGTTCATTTTGCTGGCTTCCAATTATGCCTCATGCTTCCTATACCCATACACAAAAAGGAACAAGAACAGTCACAGGATTAAGCTAGCATGAGGAAAGGGGAGGTGACCATGGGTGCCAGAGTAGAAAGTAAACAAAAGTTGAGGACATACGTACATATGCCTGCAATGCAAGAGTGTATTTTACTCCAGCACCCATGGTTGAATAGCTACTGATTATTCAATAATAATTGCACTATGATAAGGTTACCAGATAAAGGTACGTATATGGAGTATCGTGGAACACTTCAGTATTATTTAGTGCTAGGGCTAATCATGTAAGAAATGGATTCAAAGAAAGTATTCCATGATACCTCACTGTTTGTTTCATAGTAGCTACCATAATTATAGCTAACACTCAAAATAATGTAATGTTACTTAATTTTATATATTATAGTGTTTTGCATTGTGTAGCTAGCACATCTGCTCTCTGCCTCCTCTTGTACTTACAGCTCGGAAAACAGAACATTACCAGGAGGACCTGACAGCAGATACCACGTTCCACACCTGTACCTGCTAGGAGGCCACTTGTGTGCAGCAGAAGTGATAGGCAAAGCAATTGAAACTCCCATACTCCCATACCTCAATCCAAAGATTATGGAGTAAGGTGACTGGGCAGAAATAAACTTGCAGTACTCATTAAAGCAATGCTAATGGTTCTTATGCTATAAGGAATCATTGCCCATTTGTAATTCAGAGGAAGCAAATTTGATGGTGTATTGTAATCAGCAATATTTGGTTCATTTCATCAAGTTTGACATGACCAATGACATCCAATAAGAAATATCCAACTATGCTCACGAATCCAATGTTGAAAATTGTTAATTTCATCATGAAGGAGTGAAGAAATTGTAATACCTTGCTCACTGGAATCCATACGACAACCAAAAGATGCATGGCCAATAAGAAAAAGTACATTATTTATTCACTTAGAAAATAAAAGCTGTTGTTGTATGAAATTGTGTAGCTATGTATTTTTGATTCTGTATACATTGGGGATGATAATTTTATTAAGATAGCAATACCA
Source organism: Crambe crambe (assembly GCA_963924555.1). Taxonomy (NCBI): domain Eukaryota; kingdom Metazoa; phylum Porifera; class Demospongiae; order Poecilosclerida; family Crambeidae; genus Crambe; species Crambe crambe. The sequence goes on from OZ004582.1 coordinate 6,079,687, forward strand.
TGATGCAGCTGTAGATTCAATATGTACATATATCACATTCAGGGTAAACTGTTATAAAATTTCAACAGTTGACATGAATGGAATTGAACAATCACTGGAGATAGCAGTGAAGATCTCCATCAACATGCACGACTCCCTGCAAAAAGGTGTCCCAGCTACACTATAATAATAGAAATATTTATGAATCAAACATAATGCTCGAATATCTTATAGCTCCAATTATTATAGTACTAGTGCACTGCACACAAGATGTAGCTAGCAAACGACATAGATTATTATAGCTACAGTGGAACAGACACTCTGAACCCAGTGTGTCTGTTAGTATTTTGGAGGTTTTGCTGCATATTATGGACACTATTGAATTATCCTTAGGGCGATTAATTCTGGAAATGGAACTATAAAGGATATACAATCCAAACATACTTGCATACATACACAATCTCAGTTATGTTATTACAACGGCTTTGCTTTATAAGCAAATGAATCACTAGCTGTCAGTGCTTTCAATTGAAGACTACGTGTGTTTTTAATTAATCTGTTAAAAAATTTTATAATGATGTCATAACTCACCTAAATGGGTGGGCAGTAGCATAACTCATGAATGAAAGGTTATATAAAAAATTGAACTCTGAGATTTAGTAGCACAGTGCAATGAGTTAGTAGCTTTTTTTTTTTTTTAAGTTATGATAGGAAGTATTTTTGGGGGCAACGATTCCAAAAATATTAGCATTGCTCTCATGGTTATTGCAGCTGTGCAGTTTATTTCTGCACAGTCACCTTACTCCATGAAAGGGTTAATTTTTGGATTGGTCTATGGGATTGTAGGAACATCAATTGGTTTAAATTACCTGATATTGTTGCCTTTCATTTCTACTGCACACAAGTGGCCTCCTAGCAGGTACGGGTGTGGAACGTGGTATCTGCTATTAGCAAGCATGGTGCTCCTGGTGATATTTATACTATTATGTGTTCTGAGTTATAGATACAAAAGGAGACAGAGAGCAGATGTGCTACCAAGTGAACACATATCTATTTGCTATCAACCGCTACACAATGCAAAACACCATTAACTAACAATCCCTGGATTCTTTTTTTTCTTCGTTGAAGGAGATTCAGATCTGCTTGGATTATTGATTAGCTAACATCACCATACTATAATTTTGATGCCACATATTCACACGACATTAGCTACATTTGTAACTAAGTTATTTTGAAGAGTGTCATAAAGAAGTAATTAACAAAAGCAGTCATGACACCCACAATCAAACTTTCTGTTGGATTGTGGGTATTATGGGGACTGCTGGTGTGGTCGCGAACTGGAACTTTGTGCTTGAAAATTGTGTACAGGGTACCTCTGTATTGACATTATCATCCATTAGAGGCGGGCTAGTGCAGCTATCAGAGGATCACTTCAAGGGGCTTGTGGTCAGTCTCTACATACACATTTGCTGAGCCACAAATAGAATTTTTGGCATCCAAACACTATTGCGAGCATCTCCTTTTCAATTTGTGTGAAATACTGCTGAGCTGAGGTGAGAGATTAAGCAATAGGGCCTTGGTCTTGAGGAAGATACTGCACCCATACCTTTGGAGCTTGCATCAACCAAACAGGTCAAACTGGGGGGGTTAGCGATCAGGTGCTTTAACCTGGAAGGCATTCTCATGGTGCTCTATCCTGTGTCTTGCTCCAGAAGTACACGAAGGGGTGATGAGACTTCAGAGTAGTTAGGGATAAATTTTGAAAGGTAGGTGGCCATGCCAATGAAGTGATGCAAATCATCCTTGATCCATATGCATAAACTTTCTTTGGGTCAGGTTTGATTCCTTCGTAGCTCAATACGTGACAAAGATAGATTTCACATAACCCAATCTGGCTCTTAATTTGAGGTTTCTTTGCTGAGCCTATATCAGCTTTCTCTAGTCTTTCTCGGTGGTGCCCCAAACTAAAAATTTAATGTTATCTACCATAACTTCAACCCCTTCAAGGTCTACAAACATTTCTGTCATGATGGTCTGGAAAATGTCTCCAGCAGATGAAATGCCAAAGGGTAGACGTCTGGACATGTCATGACCAAATGGGGTGTTGAAGGTGCAGAAGCAAGAGCTTTCATTGTCAAGTGGTACTGAAGCCAGAGCTGGCATCGAGGACAGAACAGGCAGGCACCATGCAGCAATTCCTTCTACCAACAGTATAGGTATCAGGAGCAGTTTAGTTTATTGCTCGGTTGAGGTCACATGCGTTAATGCAGACACAGAGGCTTCCATTTGGCTTGGTGACAGTCACCATAAAGCTAACCCAGTCGTTCGGCTTGCGTGCTAGCTCAATTACTCCTAGACGTTGAGTACCTCTTTGAGCTTTGGTCTTAGTTGAAGGAGTTGGCGCACACATTTGAGTCGCTGAACTAATTAAAGCAGCAGGTGAGGTATCAGAGCTGATTGGAACATACAAGGAGAGTGTGTTTTAGCGGTATTTTAGCTGCAGGCCATACTAAGGGTCATGGGCAAAATTATGACACAAAATAACTTAACTTCATAGCTAATAATACTACACATTATGAACATAAGAGTATTCTGGTCGAAACGTTGGTGGTTTGTTTCATAAGCTAATTTTATGAGAACTAATTGTATTGATGTTAGCTGAGAAAAATAAGCAGAACATAAAGTTGTAGTATGATGATACTAATATATAATCCAAGAGATGCAGAAGATCTGGTCCTTTGAAATCTCCATCAATTTTATGAAAAAAAAATTCAGGGATTGTTAATTAATAGTGTTTTCCATTGTGTAGCGGGAATAGTAGTTGATAGCAAATATGTGTTCACTTGGTAGCACATCTGCTCTCTGTCTCCTTTTGTATTTATAACTCAGAATACATAATAGCATGAACATCACCAGGAGCACAATGCTTGCTGACAGTAGATACCACGTTCCACACCCGTACCTGCTAGGAGGCCACTTGTGTGCAGTAGAAGTGAAAGGCAACATTATCAGGTAATTTAAACCAATTGATATTCCTATAATCCCATAGGCTAATCCAAAAATTAACCCTTTCATGGAGTAAGGTGACTGTGCAGAAATAAACTGCATACTTGCAGTAGCCATGAGAGCAATGCTAATATCTTTTAAGTTATATGGAATCATTGCCCATTTATAATCCAGAAGAATCAAATTCAATGGTGTACCGTAATCAGGCACATTAATTTCTAGTAAGCATGTCATATTTATTGCACTTTCACCAAGTTTAACATGAACGATGACATCCAATAAGAAATATCCAACTATGCTCACCAGTGCAAAAAAGAATCCAATGTTGAATTTCATTAAAATTGTTAATTTCAGTGTTAAGGAGTGAGGAAATGGCAGTATCTTGCTCAATGGAATCCATATGACAACCAAAAGCTCGCCAATATGGAAAAGTGTCACCCTTTCAAAACACCAGTTCTCTGATTTACTTTGCCTGAAATTTGTCTCCCTTAAGAGACCTTGTGCTATCAATTCAGCATTAAAAAAGAAGCCAACGAAAATACCGCACACAATTATAACAATCATCACCCTCCAGAATGTCTTCACGTCTTCAACTTCTTCCGTAGTGAAAGGTCCACCAAATTTCTGTTTAGCAAAATCGATTCTAGAGTAAAGCTTATCATCACAGTAAGTGAAGGCACTCCTCTGACGAGGATACTTATTTTTCCAAGCAAAGTATATTACTCTGTATATCAGTTTCAAAGGATTACTTGACACTGGTTCTTTGATGAGCCAGTGATTAAAGTTGTAGTCCAAGCATAAAGCTAGTGTCAAACTTGCTGGTAGCAATAGTTCATCCAGTGCTGAGTAACTGGAACTGATACATTCCTGGGAAAAATACACCAGTATAGTACTGGCATACCAAGCCCACACATACCAGTTCAAAAATGCAATCACATCAGTAGAAGAAGCGTCTGGTATCTGATCGAGTCCAAATTGAATGATACTTGCTTGAATTGCTTCAAGGCTGAGCACTAAAATCACAGTTAGAACGATATAAGATACTTCTCTCACAGTATCAGCTTGAGGGAGGTTATCAGGTATGAAGGAAACCAGGCAGAATGCTATCGTAGCTAGCCATATGATGAAAAGGCTATGTCGTATCATTTTGTATCTTCCCCAATAGTTATCAGCAATCAATCCAAACACTGGTAATAGAAGACACATTGATCCAAAGATAGCATAAAAAATGTTTCTTAGAGAGTTCTCATGCTGTAATGAGGGAAAGATCTTGCTGTCAATTTTAAAAAGAAGTAGAAAAGTGGTAACATTGATTACTGAGGGATTCCAAAGTAGCATGAGAATTATTCCCTTATTCAGCACTGATTTACAAGGAAGGCAACAAGAGAGTGCCATATTAGCTAGCTATCCAAATCTCTGTGAACTACTATGTTCAATTCTTCAATGAAAGCACTGACAAGCCAGTGACTCATTTGCTTATAAAGGAAAGCTGTTATTGTAATAACACAACTGAAATTGTGTGTGCATGTACGTACATATTTTGGATTGTATATCTAGGAAATAACTACTAGGGCAATGTACAACATTTGAGTCACAGCAAGCGAGCGAGCAAGTATTCCTATAGGCACATATATTCCTATATTCCTATAGGCTTTTGTGCTGATAGCTATTCATTTGTGCTTTCAACTCTTTAGAAGATATTGATGTGAGTTTTATATGTAAGTGCAGGCAGCTGCATACATAGAAAACTGTAATGCTTACCTCAAAGCGCTTAGAGATAAGCCTAGTGCCTACAAGCTGCTTGATAAGCCTTGTGCCTGCTGCCCAAAAGGCTGTAGAAATGTTGAGCTGATAGTTTATTTGTGCTTTGCTGTTGTGTTATGTAGCTAAGTGGCAGGTAGCTGCATGCATAGAAGCTAAGTAATTACCACAAAGCACTTAGATATGTCTAGTGCCTACGATCCACTTAGATAAGCCTATAGCCCTACTATCCACCATGCTATAAACGAAGCGATGTAGAGGCAATTATAATTGAAGCATGCGCATAAATGCACACGCAGACGCTACTATTGCACGACACGTACGTACATACATACGTACGCCTGGGGCATTTTGGAGTGTAGACCTATATATATATATATATATATATTTAAAATTTCAATGAGTCATGACCTGAGAGTCAGCTCGCTCGCTGCAATTATTTTCGATATTAATCGTTCTCAGGATAATTTTTTTCTTGCCTCGATAGTGTCCAGATGGATCCATAATAATATAGAGTGAAACCTCCAAAATACATTGGGGACCCAGCTTAGTTGAGAGGTTTGTCCTGTTCAGAGTGTCTGTTTCCTCTGTAGCTATAATTATAGTTATGTATCTATGTTACTTAGAGCTATAGCATTATGTTTGTTTCTAGCACTGATGAGCCTGGGTGGACATTTGGAATTATAATGAACCCACATGTACTTGTAGCTGGGACACCTTTTTTTGCAGTGAGTTGTGCTGCATGTTGATGGAGATCTTCACTGCTATCTCTAGTGATTATTCAACTCCATCCATGACTTTTTATAACAGTTTACCCTGAATGTAATATAGTTGATTTTCATATCAAATCTACAGCTGCATGTGTCATGGAATTGCTGGCTACAGTTATCTTGAAACCAGAAAAATTATCATCCTTTGAGGACACAATTTCATACAACAACAGGTTTTATTTTCTAAGTGAATGAGTCATGTAGAAGTCATTTTAAAAACAAGTAGTGACTAGCTAGTAGGCACTCTCTTTCCTTTTAAATCGGTGCTTAAATACTTTGGAATCTCTCAGTATTCAATGTTATCAAGTTTATAGTTATGTATAAAACTGACAGCAAGATCGTTTCCTCATTGCAAAATAAGAGTCCTCAGAGAAACATTAATTACTCTATCTTGTGGTCAATGTATTACCAGTATTTGGATTGATTGCTGATAACTATTGGGGGAGATATAAAGTGATACAATGTAGCCTTTTCATCATGTGGCTAGCTACGATAGCATTCTGCCTGGTTTCCTTCATACTAAATAAACTTTTGCACGCTAATATAATCAAGGAAGTGTCTTACATTATGTCTTACATTATAATGACATCCCAAAATAATAACTAATTTTCATAATAATACTATAAGGGAAAAACATTTCCATGAAATGAGAAAAAAAAATAATGTAGGGATGACCATTGCTCGAAAAAGTAAGGAAACAAGAAGGATGGAAATGGGATCAATCATTGTTCTGTATATCCAGCCAATAATCCCTATACATGATACGTAAGGCAATAGTGCGTATATGTAGGGATTGTTGGCTGGATATGTTTGCTACTGATCACTACATATTGAACAATGCAGTGGATAGAAATTTTGATACTTCTCTGTATATCCTCATCATATCTACCCAGAGTTAAAAAGTTGGGTGTTGGGTGCCTCAGCACAATGTGTGTGTGAAGTTAATAATTGCTCAGATATAGCTACTGAGCAGGAGATAAGTACACTGTCTACATTTTTAGTTGCATTCCACATTTATTGGTAAGGATATGATTGCTGAGGATATGAGTCAATAAACAAATATCCAAGAACCCCCTCCCCAGCTCGAATTCTAGATAGCTTTCCACTTTTCTAAGCTACTCTCTAAAAGTGAAAGTGTGTACAAGGAATGTTCTTTGTAAACAGTAAGTATAACTTAACTATTATACTATTTATAGGGAACATTCCTTTGGAATAAAGTACACACTTTGTGATGACCCTGGTCAAATACTGACTGGCCCAAAAGGCCAACTACTGTTGGCCATTTGGCTGACCAAGGCCAGCAGTTATTTAACCCTGATATCACTTTAAGAAACTACTGTTCCTACTTCACTCCTAGGCCTCCTAAGGAGTGAAGTAGGAATAGTAGTTTGTAATAATATTATTGCTGTGATTCTTGAGTTTGGTGATGGGTACGGGTAAGGGGTTACTTATCACTGAAGGGGGAGTGAAGAGTAGGGATTTAAGTTGGGAGGCGTGATTATTGAAATTAGGAGGGCTAGGAGTGATAGGAATGCAGCTGAATTTTATGGCTATCCCTACTTCACTTTTTATTTAGAAGAAATTTTTTGCGCTCACTTGTTTCCATTCTTTTTCTTTGTAATTAGCTATTACAGTGGAACCTCTAAATGCGGACACCTTTGGGACCAGCGAAGTGTCCTGATTAGAGAGGTGTCCCTATTTCAGGGGTTAAATTATACACATTTATATTGTGTTGGGACAAGAAAAGGTGTCCTGATTAGAGAGGTTTTTGCATTTCAGGGAGTCCACATTTAGGGGTTCCACTGTATATAGAAATTCATAACAACCTTTAAAAATCTAATATTCCTCTTTTGTAAGTACGTAACACTGGATGTGGAAGATTATTAACCGAATTTGTGTAGTTGGAGGTGCACACACTGGCATGATAAAGTGAGCAGACTAGCTATATGTACAGCCATGTACGATGAGCATCTGAGGAGTGGCCATCTGGCCAGAATAGATAGTTAGCTAAGCAATCAACAGCTAGTGGTGGATCCAGGATTTTTAGAAGGGGGGAGGGGAGGCTCATGGTGAAATATTCGCACGCTTGTGTGTGGAAAAATTTTTTTTTACCCACTTTGCCTAACCACACCCTTTTTAGGGAAACTGTGCCCACTTGATGCTTATATAGCCAGTCTGCAGCTAACTTGCAAACTGTCATGCACCACTGTAGCTAATTCTTATAAGTGACCACACCAAAAAAGGGGGCTCCTAGATCAACCACTGATCAAAGTACATAATCTGCTGCAGTCAAAGTACATAATCTAGCTAGATTTTGATATGATGCTGCAGTGATAAATTTTGGAGCCATCCCTACTAACAGTTAGAAATTTTTTGCACTCACTTAGTCTTTTTCTTTGTAATTATATTTAGCTATAGCTATGACAATTCATTGAACACTTTCAGGGTATTTTCATTTTATGTTTTTGTTCTTTGTAGCCTATAGCTGAAGTTTTGTTGTCTTGAGGGAGGAGAGAATGACCATTTTGAAGGAGGGACTGCAGCATAAAAGCTTTATTGTAGAACACCGTCTGATCAGAATAACTAGCTAAACCAATCAATGGCTGCTGAGATTTGGTTGTCTTGCTTGAGGGAGGAGAGTATGGGGGATGAGCATCTGCAGTGCAAATGAGCAGTGCTATAATGAAAAGCTCTGAAGTGCTAACCCTCTGCGCACACTATATGTGTGTGTTTGTGGATATTGAGCAGATAACTGATGAGATATTTATAATCTACAAAGCATTCAATACTGTTGAGTTAGCTAGCAGTGTCTGTACTACAGACTCCACATTCTCATTTTGAATTATCACATGTAAAAATATACTGCTTGGAGAACTGCACAGATATGATTAAGTATGCAGGTAAGACTGAAGCAGCTAGCTAATGTCGTAGACTTGTAACTAAAGATACTCCAGCTATCTGCTGTTGCTCTATTAAATCAACTCACCTTGTAGTATAGCATAGATGAAGTAGGTAATGGTCGGCAGCACAGAGTGTGCATTATATGGAGTATAGGCTATATAGTACACAGCTGGAATCGTGCCTTTTTTCTGGAATAAAGCCTTTTTAGTTTTAACAAATAGCAAAAGGCATGCCTGAAAGTAGCGCTAGAGTAGATCGCAACAATTTCAATGCCATAGCTGCAGCCAGTAAGTCAGTACGCTGATCTTAATTATTATGAACAAAAGTCAATTTTAGATGTCGTTTTTTTCGTATGTTAGCGAATGAATTTTAGATTTTTGAACATTCTTGTCTCTACTGTGTAGGTGTAATGATTCACTGTAGCCTTCTGAGAACCTGTAGAGTAAGGGTAGAAGAGAAAGAAGAGTTTTTAGTCTATACAGTCCTGTGGACTTTGACCTGCCATCCCTACTTAGAGAGTGCTACCGCACTCTCTATTATATCATAATAATTATGTACTCATAAATTTCAGAAATTAATTTAATTACCAGCATGCAGTGATAATTTCAGTCACTACAAAAATATTAACAGTCATTAGATCAGAGAAAAAATCATTCCACAGCAGTAAGAATGTAGAGTAGGCCTGCATTATCAATTGTTACAAAGGTCCGGAAGTCGGGTGAGAATCGAATGTACTTCCCAAAGGTTCCCTTCAAGAGCACTCTCTTGATGTGCGTACCATCAGGCTTCCACCACTGGTACAAAAATAGAAAGCAAAGTAAGAGTGTTAGAGGAGAAATCAGAAGGAAAGAAAAGGAATGTGTATCACTTTTTACTGCACACCATTTTGTCCCTGTTTTGTTTTAGGTGTGTGTATTTGGACGATCTAGTGCACAGTACACACTTTCATTTTTACAGGGTACCATCAACTAGCTATAGCTAACCATGAAAAACTACTTGATACTCAAAAATCATAAGCTACATGCGAATACACAGGCTCTACAAGTGTCAGAAACTTTAGATGATGTCAGTTATACAGCTATGCTACGTATAAATATTATGTGAGGCGGTATTATATGCATGTAGCATGCAGCCATCAAATAAGCCATGCAGCTATATTACCTCAATGCTGTCACAAAGTGTGACAATCTGAGATCCATCTGGAGAAAAGGAAACATCAATCATCCAGTACAAGGAGCCAGTGAACTGTTGTGTCACTTCCATCTTCTTACTGACATTCCAGATCTGTGAATTTGTACAATGGTTAGCAATAAGATTGCTGCTAATATGACACTGCTAAGAGGAACCTTTAAATATTAGAACAATAGAATTACTGAATTAAATTCTTTAGTATGGCATCAGCCACAATAAAAGTCAGTTATTAACCTCGGCATTTACAGTCTCTAAGTCTCAGCCCTACAGCCCATATTTACTACAGGCATTGTGGGGCAAGCGCATATGCTCAATTTTCCTGGTCATACAAATAAATTACAATGTTAGGGCAGGTGACACTGTATTGTACGTATATGACTGATTAGCTTTATAATTATTGACAAATTATTAATAATTTGATGTCTTACACATGTTACACATTACCTTCATGGAGCCATCATCAAAGCCAGCCACTGCAAGGGAACCATCTGGAGATAAGGCACAGGAACGTGCACAGGCAGAGAGAGGCATCACCGTAGACTTCATCAGCAAATCTCCACTTACACTCCACACCTACAGTACAGTCACATACTACTTATTACAGGATGTGCTCTGTATCAAGAAAAAATAAACTACAATGCTCTGTTTATTATGATCATCATGAGAATAAACTACGATGTTTAGTTTACCATGATTAAACCAATGGTCATCATGCGAATAAATTACCCAATGGTCATCATGGGAATAAACTACAATGCCAATGATCTTCACAAGAATGCTCTGTTTACAAACTGCTATTTACCCAATGGTCATCAAGAGAATAAACTACAATGTTCTGTTAACCTAATGCTGACTAAACTACAATGCTTAGTTTACTTTGAGAATGCTCAATGCTCATCATATCTTAGTTTACACAAAGGTCATCATGAATATAATCAATAGTCAAAATGATTTACTCAAACTTCAAAGGAGACCATTTCTAGCACCTATTCAAGCTACTTTGACTCTTGGCCTATAGATAGTTGTGGGCTGGGTAAGCAGGCTCTACTAGGGAAATGCAATCATCTTTCGAGTTAATGAATATGTAGCTAGCTACTTACTAATACAAGTCCACTTGTTGCCGATGCAATTATCCTTCTGTTGTCCTTGGATAGATTGACACACAGTATGGTATCTCCCTTTTTGCCATAGTCGAGGGTTGCAATTGAAGAGCCAGTACTACTGTTCCAAAGCTGAAACAATTATAATGCGCATGTACATATGCAGGGTAATCAAATTAGCCTTATTATTATGGTAGCTATAATGGTTGGATTGTCTTCAGCAATTTCTCAGACATGCTTGAGATGAAACCTCTCTCTAATATTATGGTTGACCTGTCTTTAGATATTATTCTTCTCTGGATCTCTAATGGATGGAGTGACTTTAGCTATTTCTTGAGATGAGCTTATTTTTGAATTCTGAGCAGAAGTATGAACACTGATGTTCTGGCTTACCTCACAGTATATCATGAATTACATTCCTCTACTAATTATACACTAATAGTTCTTACCAAGACACAACTTTCCTGGATGGAGACAATTTTGACGCTATCATCTAAGAATACACAAGGCTTGACTCCAACCCCTCTTCCAGCTATGGTTGCTATGTGCCTTCCAGTGGCTGCATCCCAAATCTGTAGAGATGGGTAAAGGGTAGTCAGAATGGTATATTGTATATCTTGACTTAAAGACTAAGCATGATACAGTAGAACCATGCACTATATCTATACCAAAATATCTCTCCAAAGTTCATGGCTATAGCTAGCTAGTTGAACCTCCAAATAATGGACACATGGGACCCAGCCTTTCGTCTTTTGTACAAAGGTTGTCCTCTATTTTGTGTAGAGTATATTATGTACAAAGATTGTCCATTTGTCCTGTATCGGAGGTTCCAATGAACTAATGAATCCAATAGGTCAAGGAAATGGTTTTGAAAGAGAGAGAGAGAGAGAGAGAGAGAGACTCTCATACCTTGTGTTCTTTATGACAACATGAAGCCACTTTTGAATCATCAGGTGAAAAGAAACATTTCAGCACCTCATAATTGTGAGCACAGTACACTCTCCAAGACGTCTGTGCTGACCATTTGCCACCCTCCTTCTTAACTTGGATAACCTGTGATGTCAAACATATCCAGTAATAGAGCAGAAGTTCAGTACGTACTGTACATTCAAACATCAAAAATTATATACTAAGTAGAAAAAAAAAAGAAAATATGTAATGTAATCTAAATAAATAATCAAAGCGCGATCCTTTCCTGAGTACCTCAACACTTCTCCATGCTATTAACTTAGAGCGCCTAACTCTACTTTGTTTTGGACTGCACATCAGGTCGGAAATTGTACTACAGTCTCCATGTTGACGATCTATACCATACAATCTAAGAACACGTGCAAGCAGCTTTCTCCTGTAGTAGCGGCAAGCCTTGATTGCAGACAAAGATGAGACTCTGTGTTTACAGACAACATTATGTGGTTCAGGTGAGTATCTATTCAGCTTTACTATCATCGGTAATTGTACTACTGTCTCCATGTTGACGATCTTTACCATGCAATCTAAGAACACATGCAAGCAGAGTTCTTTAGCTTTCTCCTGTAGCGGCAAGCTGATTGCAGACAGAGATGAGACTCGTGTACAGGCATTATGTGGTTCAGGTGAGTATCTAGTCAGCTTTAACTATCATCTGTATTAAAAAGCAGTTAGGTCACGATCAACTGCTTGTATTTATGGAAATGTTTCCTATCTTTTATCAGGTCATGGCCTTCCAGCTTCAATAATCTGTGACTTGGGACAGTACTGAGAGAGTAGAGTTGTGCTTCCTGGCCTTTCACCTGTTAACTTGCTACAAAATAATATTTTTAATCATTATTGCCTTGACAGCTTCTCCTCTCAGTGACACATCTGTAATGTAAAAAAAAATCATATATTGTAAATATGAATGCCTGTTTTTTTCTACTTAGTATCCGGTTGAGTCTTGAAAAAAAAAAAAAAAAAAAAAAGGATGCTGAAACTTACCCAATGATGATACAAGATAACTCATCAATTCACTTGAAAATCCCACAATAGAGTAGTATTGACCAATCAATTTCAAACAGTTGCGATTTATTATCACTCACTTGTAGTGTTCCTTGGACATAGCCTACTGCAATTTTATCTCCAGTATTGGAAAATATCCAAGAGCGAAGGTTGGAATCGTTGAATGTGGGAAGGCAAAGATCAAGAACTTCAGCTTTGGCACCCTTCACAAGCTATAAAGTACAATAATTGAAATTTAGGGACACACAATTTTCCTTCTTTTAGAGTACATATATATCATGTTTACTTAATTCACATGTTTATAATTATTGTAAACATTTTTCACTGGATTTCATTTCATCTCTACAGCTTACTTATTAACTCCCCCTCTCTTCTCCCCCCTCCCTCCTCTTCCTCCCATATCCTTATTTTGGACTCCCCCTTCCTCCTATACTCTCCCATACTACTTCGTGGAACATGTACACATCTTAATTGCTTCTTACCTTCAATTTCTTCTCCTTATGGATATGGCAGAGGACCATGGGCTCATACTTGGAGCCTTCTTTAGCAAAGTGGGTAGAGAACCTTCGATGGTATTGAACTGCAGAAATCATGTGACTACTTGCTTCCTCTCTCTCTTCATTCCAGAGAATCTATCATTATAAATACATTGATCATTAGCTATAACAACACACATACAAAGATACCAAATGGCTTGGGACATTGGGAAACATCAAAAGAGAAATCCAGTTGCTAGAACCAGAACAAAACACATGAAAATACCAAATGGCTTGGGACATTGTAAATATCAAAAGAGAAATCCAGTTGCCAGAACCTACACTTTTACCAACATACACATGAAAATACCAAATGGCTTGGGACATTGGGAAACATCAAAAGAGAAATCCAGTTGCCAGAACCTACACTTTTACCAACATACACATGAAAATACCAAATGGCTTGGGACATTGGGAAACATCAAAAGAGAAATCCAGTTGCTAGAACCTACTCCAAATTAGAACAAAACACATGAAAATACCAAATGGCTTGGGACATTGTAAATATCAAAAGAGAAATCCAGTTGCTAGAACCTACTCTGAATTAGAACAAAACACCAAATGGCTTGAGAAACATCAGTTGCTAGACTATATTCCGAACTAGCTATAACAACACACATGAAAATACCAAATGGCTTGGGATATTATAAACATCAAAATAGAAATCCAGTTGCTAGAACCTACTCTGAATTAGCTATAATAGAATACCAAAGGGCTTAGGACATTTTCCAGCCAGGCCAATTCCTTGGCTTTACTGGTGAACTATCATTAAGTACCAAGTCTGAACACCGGTTTCTAACTCTGGTCCTTCATTATACTACTTTCTTTCAGAGACTTTGACAATGACTTTATGAGAGAGCCACACAAAGACTAAACTCAGCTCCTTTTATGGCATTCTATGAAATAGAGTTACATGACGACACAAACATAAAAAACTTTTTGAGCTAAGTAACACATGACATTTAGCAACCAGTTTGCATCACATATATACTAAGAGTGCTAATTAGTGTTATCAATATACAAAGCTTGATAATTTACCTTTATTATGCCATTATCAGCAGCTGAGAGGATGTTTTGTGTCTTTGGAGAGAAGAGGACACAGTTCACATAGTCCCAATGCTGAGGAAGGTCTTGGAGTAGAAGACCATGAGGGAGAGACCACACCTATTATTATACATTGGTAAAATTATGGAGGGAAAAGAAAAAGAAGAAAAAGAGAGTTAGCTAAATACTCTGATGAAGGCCTGAGGTCGAAATGTTAGTTATTGGTTATTGAATGATCATGAGTTTTTTTTTTTGTTTTTTTTGAAGCTTTAGTATATATGCAGCTAGCTGAGAATAGTAATGACAATTGGTCTATAACCACAGAGCAGATATGATTCTTAAGAGCTTATGCTTATGTGATGTTCGGTCCATATAGTACATGGCAAAAATTATAGCTAAATGGAGCATGGCAAAAACATGCTGAATATGCTAGGTCATATACATGTATGCTATGTTCTTCTTGTCTTATTTCATACCTTTTTTTATATTCAGCTGTGCACAGAAACACAGGTAGCCATCATGCATGTCACTCGGCCCTAGCAGCAGGCAATGATATAGCTATTATGCGCATGCATTATTTTCCATGTGCTTGCTACGAAAATTAGACCTGCGGAAATTTTTTATCATAGGAACAGCTCCAGAAATCACGAAATTTTAAACCTCCGAAAATTTATACGATTACGATAATTGTCTTTCAGTTCTCAAAAAAGTTCCAATTATTAAAAAAAAGAAAAATTTACCCTATGAAAGTTTCTAGCTGTATAGCTACTGTCAGTACTATACATACCTTGACATTGCCACCAGTGTCACCGGTGATCAGTTTAGAAGCATCTTGAGAGAAGTCACAGCACATCACAGCCTCTTCTCCATGGTCAAGGTCAGCTGTGCACTCACCACTGGTAGCATCCCACACCTGCAGTATACAAAATGTGCATATTTAGCTAGCTTAAAGTTAGCAAATTGTCCATCGATACATGCACAGTTGGCAAGTATTAAGCTATCTAGCCTTACATCATGCCATATGTAACCAAGCTATTCCACCACTCTAACTATTTGACCTCAGTTTGATATAATATTTTAAGTGTAATCAGTTTTTAAACTGAATAAAAGAAAAAGAAAAAAAAAGATAACTATCTAGCTACATGTGCAGTTGTCAACAAGCATATTTGAAGTATCCAAACTATTCAAGTCATAAACCACCACTCTTAACTATTTAATTATATACGACCTTATTATAGGAAAAGTGTAATTATAACAAGTTTGTCTTCAAAAAGACTTGTGCCTCGGCACTGGTAGAATATGAGGTAGAACAGTGCACACTGTTGAAGCAGTTCTGGCATGTAGTTGATGTTCTCTGGTGCTCTTGGCTTTCCTGTAGCCTGGCTAATTGTGCCAGATGTACACTACCTTGTTGAAATGTTCACTTGTGATCACAAATTCACCTAGACTGCCGTCTCTGCTGTTCATGTCCATTATACTTTCTGCTGTCTGAGCCTGTCTCTTGGTCCATTCATGTTGAATAACAGCTAGTTATTTGACCATCTACGCATGCAATGTAGATTGCGTGGGTGTAAGTTACATGAACGCATGGGTGTGCTATTATTACAATGTACATACCACCACCACCACCATAGGTGATCCCAGCACTACTCTAGTACCGAGGCAAAAACTGAATGTATATAGATAACTAGTTGTCAGCATACAAATTATTCAAGTTAATTCAACTCATAAACCACCAATCTGAACTATTTGACCTCAGTTTGATTATCTATATAATATCAGAGAGTGCGGTAGCACTCTCTATGTATAGGGTTAGTCCAGAATGAGCGTGCATGGTTTCTCTCATTAGAACAATACAAACTGGACTCTCTGTACCTCTTCTATTCTTGCTACAGGCTCAACTAAACTGCTTTACATCTGGAAAACAATGCAGAAGATGATGCTATGTCCGTTCAAACTCCTCCAGAACAGTATCAACAATCGGCACCAGCCGCCGTCTAAATCTTTATGATTCGTTCAGATTCATTTTCTTACCAGGCTGTAACTTCATGATCCTTTCACATATGATAATGAAATTCATATCAACTTGTGCAGTTCTTTTAAAGCAGCTTGGTGGGAGGCAGTGATGTAGGGATTATTATTGAAGGCAGCATATTTTTGATGTTTGTTCACAGAAACTGCTACAGGTAAAAGTACTACATGGCCTTTTTATTTAGCACTTGTTTTATATATAGGAATAGGGTAATTATAAAAACTGAATGTATATATCCCCCAAAAGATAACTATCTATGTGCAGTTGTCAACAAGCAGAGTTGCATTACTGTCAGTATGTGTCATTGAATAGCTAGAGATAATGGCATTGACTTGTCTCTCTACTTATAAGTTGAACCTACTCAAGAACAAAGAAGTATTTCTCATACTTCTCTGGAGTTTGTCAGGCTCAATGACATATAGCCTTTTCAACTTCAGCTTTGTATTTAAAAACAGCACAGGAAAACTTAAATACTTCTATTATGGAATCGTAGGACTGACTTTTCTTCTTTGCCCAATATTTGGGTGGATTGCTGATATCTATTGGGGAAGATACAAGATGATAAGATGAAGTTTGCTTTTCATGTGGCTATCAGTATTGGTTGGTGCCTTGTTTCTGTTCTACCGGACCACCTTCCACATGTTGCCTTAATAAAAAACGTGTTGAGTATTCCACTCTTCGTGATCTTATTCTTCAATTTTGGAGGATTACAAGTCAATTTGGAGTTGATCAGATGACAGATGCCTCTTCTGCTGACATAACAAGGTTTTTAAAATGGTATATTTGGGTATGGCTTATTGGCTTTGTTTTGATGCATACATTTAAAAAGTGTATCTGTAATGAATTGGCCAGCATACCACTCCCAGCATGTCTGACTCTAGCACTGTGTCTCGACTTTAACTTCAATCACTGGCTCATCAAAGAACCAGTATCAAAGAATCCACTTAAGCTGATATACAGAGTCATGCACTATGCCTGGAAGAATAAGTATCCTCGTCAGAGGAGTGCCTTCACTTACTGTGATGATAAACGCTACTCTAGAATGGATTTTGCAAAACAGAAATTTGGTGGACCTTTCACTACAGAAGAAGTTGAGGATGTGAAGACATTTTGGCGAATACTGAAGCTTTTCATCATTTTTTCCTCATACACTGGTTTCATCGTAAATTTTCAATCAGTAGCACAAAAAATGGTATACCACTTAAAAATTTTCAGACAAGATGATACGACTGAATGCTCCGGAAGGTTTTCATGACCTCTGTATTAATCCCTGCCATTCACTGTAAGTCCTTCCCATAAAAAGGCACACCTCTCCATGCACTTCCTATATCAATATAGTCTTGGTTCTTTGGTCTTTATAATTGCTCCTTTGACGACATTAATGGGAATGTCTTAAAACAGAAACCGCACTGAACGATGGCTGTTTTTTGATCATTTTACTGATTCCACTTCACGAGTTAGTGCTACACTGCTTAATTGGAAGGAGTCCTTCAAGTTTCACAAAATTTAAAATCGGCTTATTTCTTCAACTGATAAAGTATGCTTGGGGTATTTCTGGATTGAAATTTCTGGTCACATCAAGCTTGGTGTTAACAGAACGAATATAACATGTCTGCTTGAAATCAAAGAAAATCGTACTGCACACAATTCACTTCCTTTGGATTATAAGTGGATAATATTTCCAGAGAGTTTAACAACAGTTAGCTATATCTTCATGTTTTCAGCAGCAATAGAGTTTGTTTGTGCTCAGTCACCTTACTCTATGAAAGGACTGATCGCTGGACTTGCACTTGAGTTTCAAGGACTACTAGTTATTCTCGACTTTCTTGTACTATCACCTCTCACGTTAACAGTGCATAAGTGGCCTCCTAGCAGGTACGGGTGTGGGACATGGTATCTTCTATCAGCAAGTATCATATTACTGATTATGTTCATATCAGCTTGTATTCTGATTCAGATGTACAAGAAGAGACAAAGGGGAGATACGCTACCTAATGAACATATCTTTGCCATTAATTACTACTCCCACTACACAATGCAAAATGGAGTGGATTCTTAGAATTTTATCAGTTTAAACTTTTTTTATACACATTTAACTAGCGTTTTAAAATACTATGTACTTCATGCCTTCTCAGTGATGCAAATGCAGTGGATTTGTAGAATACAGTAGCTATATTTGTTTCATCATTCTTTACCTCTTACACGTACATAAAAAAAAAATCCAGTTCTTTAAAATACTACTTCATGTAAGTGGAAAGAAAAAAAATATGTAGCTTGCATATTATCCCCTTCTCAGTGCTCCAAAAATATCTCCCAATGCATGATGAAACCAAAATTCATGTTGGGGGGGGGGGGGGGGGGGGAATTTACAATTCATATACAGTAGACATTGAAAGCAACACTGAAAAATCCAGGTAGAAAACACAGGTAGCTCACTGTATTGTGTTGGGATTTCATATCTGATAAAATGTTATTGTACACTTTAAAAATACTGCACACTATTAATTTTTATCCCAATGCACACAGTTTTTTTAGTGTGTGTATTGGGGACAACTTAATGTACAGTAAACACTTTCATTTCTACAATATCACAAGTACATGCATGTGTGTGTACGTGACTGAAAGTAAACAAAAGCTACTGAAAGAATTTCAACTGCATGTATCTATAGCTGTAACTCATACTTCATATAGTGTATTTGGTGAACTGATATAAGAACACTGAGATTGCTAGCTAAGAACTAAAGTAAGACACATGGCATCTGCTAGTTTTTCAACTTGTAAATTAATGCTACGTAGAAATAGAGGGATTATTCTCATTATTCTATGGAGCCTATCAGAATTGATCGTTCTAAACTTTGGGATCTCATCTGTGTTCTATGATAATAAATATGACCTTACTACAGGAGAAAAGCTATATACAAAAATTGCTTCTTACATCATTGTGATTCTGACAACTTTGCTCTGCCCAGTATTAGGATGGGTTGCTGATGTATACTGGGGGAGATATAAGATGATACGACGAAGCCTATTCATCATGTGGCTAGCTACAATTGCACTTGGAATTGTTTCTGTCCTACCAAATAGCCTTCCAAATGCTGCTATAATCAAAGAAGTATCTAACATTGCTCTATTTGCGGCCTTGCTTTTCAGTTTGGGAGCAGTGCAAACCAATATTGTTCAATTCGGAATTGATCAAATGCCCGATGCCTCATCCGCTAACATCACATCATTTTCTAACTGGTACATTTGGGTATGGTGTGCTAGTTTCACTGTAGTGACTTTTTCCAGTAATTGTGTCTGTTCCAAGTATACTGCAGTGGCTAAACTACTGCTCCCAGCCTGTACAACTTTAGCGCTGTGTCTGGACTATAACTGCAATCACTGGCTCATCAAAGAACCAGCATCAAGTAATCCATTAAAACTTATATACAGAGTAATGTGCTTTGCTTGGAAGAATAAGTATCCTTGTCAGAGGAGTGCATTCACTTATTGTGACGATAAACATTACTCCAGAATCGATTTCGCTAAACAGAAATTTGGTGGACCTCACACTACAGAACAGGTCGAGGATGTGAAGACATTTTGGCGCATACTCCTCATATTCTTAATCTATGCACTCTACATTGGCTTTATCAATAACAATTACATCGTAGCAAATGGCTTGAGATATCAGTTAAGAAATCGGAACTTAAAACAAGAGAGTGTGACAAATTGCTCTACAGAGAGTATAAGTAACTGTTTTCAGAGAGAAACTGCATATAATGTTGGTTATCTTGTGAGTATTGTGATTGTTCCATTGTACCAGTTAGTTCCATATCGCTTCATTGAAGCAAAAGTCTCAGTTTTCATGAGGTTTAATGCAGGCTTGTTTCTGGGATTTATAAGCATGGTTGGGTATCTCATTTTAGAAGTCACTGGCCATATGAAAATGGATGCTAATTCAACAAACATAACATGTCTGCTTACAATCGAAAAGGATAATTACAGCATAGAGAATTCATTTCCTTTGGATTACAAATGGATGATGTTTCCAGATTGTTTAAGTGTCTTCAGTAACTTCTTCATGCTATCCGCAGTCATACAGTTTGTTTGTGCTCAGTCACCTTACTCCATGAAAGGATTAATTTTTGGACTGTCATTCGGAGTATTTGGTTTTTCATTTTTCATCGTTCATACCATATTATTGCAACCGATCGTTCATACAGTGCATAAGTGGCCTCCTAACAGGTACGGGTGTGGGACGTGGTACCTACTAGCAGCAAGTATAGTGCTCCTACTCATATTCGCAATAACTTGTTTTCTAAGTTGGAAATATAAGAAGAGGCAGAGAGGTGATGTTCTACCTAATGAACACATTTTTGCTATTAATTACTACTCCCGCTATACCATGTATAATGCAGTTGAATCTTGAAATTGACCACTTTAGGTAGCTAGCCTCACAGAATAATAATTTGCTCTCAAGTTTACTTACATAGCTACATGTAAGTGTCCTGACCCCCTAGGTGTGTGCATGCTCAATGTCTTAAATACTATGTATAGGGAAATTCAAAGCATTGTGCATGTGGGGCGAGTGCACACGCTCAGTTTACCTAAAGTCATCACGGAAATAAACTACAATGTTAGGACAGATGTATGATGATATATGTAATAGTTATAACATGGGTGCCAAGTTTGCGCCCTCGGGACTCGGGTTATCATAAAACCCATGGCACCCATGTTATAACTATTTTTTAGAACATAGTTCAGTGGTTTTACAGTGTTTCTAACTGACTTAGAAAGACAGCAGGTTTTCTAAGTGCCTAACAGTAGGTTTTCTAAGTGCCTCAGGCTCTTAGAAAACCTACTGTTAGGCATTATCTTGCTTATGTTACTATAGCTACTAATGTGATCACCAAGGAGATGTGAAAAAAAGTATTGACTGTTTCTTTTTGTGTTTTGTATAAGTAAATAATATAATCATGATCATGGAATGATTAGGATAGCTAGATTTAGCTACATACATAGCTATAATATGATTGAAGTTTGTTCTATCTAAGTTACTGAGCTGATCCAGCATTGTAGTTGTTGAAGTTAATTCATCCGTTTCTTCATTCAAAGGTTCACTGCTACAATAATTAAGCTACCTGGCCCCTCCCCTCACTTGCTGGTTCTTGTGCGCGCAGCACGTGCTGCCGCCTTCACAATATACCCCACCCACTGCACCAAGGCTCTCCCAAACAAGACGGGTCACTGCAGCGTTCAGAACTACGTAGAGAAGGGGTACTCGTCAGTAGCTAATATCTCTGTTATTTACGTCGTAGAATCTTAACATTATAGCTCTAGCTAGCTATCGCTCCTGCTGTAAGGTTTGCTGTTGCTAGGTAGTTGTTACTATGTTCTAAATAAGTTAGACAGCTCGACCAACGGGATCTAAGTTATTTAGACACCCTCAGGCTCTTAGTAGCACCCTCGCTTCGCTCGGGATGCTACAGCCTTGGGCCTTCGGGTGTCTTAATAACTTAGATCCCTCGGTCTCGCTGTCTAACTATTATATATCCTGCTATAGCTAGCTAAGGCGAGTATAGACTAGGCTAGCTACAGTAAAGTAACTTTACCTTGACGCTTTAGCAGCCGCGCTTTCTTGTCTCCATGGAAATTAAATGTTATTTCCATGGACTATGGATAATATGACTCATAATGTCCGTCGTTCATGACAACGGCCATTACTGGCTTATAAACCACACTGCGGCCCTTTGATCTCACCCACGCATGGGATATAAATATACATCTGCATTATGAGGGTGAAAGGTCAAGTAAAGCGAGCCGTATACGTAATAATGAATAATATTTAGTTGAAACTGAGAGTAGCTATAGTCAACATTGCTCCATAAAGGTACGTATATACTCAGTACAAAAAATAATAAAGCAGTATATAGATTACACGAGTGTTTAAACAACATTTAACATCAGTAGTTAATAGCAGAGTTATGAACAGTGATACTGTCTTGATACTGAAGTACTAAAGAAGCTACGATGTCATTTGCTTGTCCTTCCAACTGGAAATTAAAACTATGTAGAAAAAAAGGGATGATTCTTGTAATTATATGGAGCCTATTCACAGAGGTACTTTACTATTTTATCAAATTTTCTGTACTTGATTTGGACGATAGGTCTTATATCAAGATTCTTGCAAATATTATATTAGCACTGTTAGCATTACTCTGTCCAGTGATGGGATGGATTGCTGATGTCTACTGGGGAAGATACAAGATGATACGACGAAGCTTGTTCATCATGTGGCTAGCAACGATAGGAATATGTCTGATTTCTTTAATTCCAGATGGACTTCATCATGCTCAAATAATCAAAGAAGCAACAGATATCCTGTTTCTCATAATGTTATACATCAGTATGGGAGGTTTCTTTGCTAGTGTAGTTCAGTTTGGAGTGGATCAATTACCTGATGCCTCTTCCAATGATATCACAGCATTTTGTAACTGGTACATTTGGGCAGCAAATGTTGGTTATGCAATACGAATATTTTTTTCAGATTGCATCTGTACATTATATATTACATTAGCTAAAGTACTGCTCCCAGCCTGCGTGACCATAGCACTGTGTCTGGACTATAACTTCAATCACTGGCTTATCAAAGAACCAGTATCAGAGAATCCGCTCAAACTGATATACAGAGTCATGCGCTATGCCTGGAAGAATAAGTATCCTCGTCAGAGGAGTGCCTTTACCTACTGGGATGATAAGCGTTACTCCAGACTGGATCTTGCCAAACACAAATTTGGTGGTCCTTTCACTACAGAGAAAGTGGAGGATGTGAAAACCTTTTGGCGTATAGTTGTATTTATATTAATTACTCTTGCCTACGTAAGTTTCAACGTAAGCAGCTTATCAGTGGCAAAGAATATGAAATATCACTTAAGGAATGCAAGGGTTAGAACGACAAGCTGTTCCATAGAGGATATCAGTAGGTGTTTTCAGAGTGAAGCTCCAAATTATTTAGGCTACTTTCTTGTCATAGCAGTGATACCGCTTTACGAGTTACTACTGCAACGTCTGATGCCAAGACCATCATTATTTACACAGTTCAATATCGGCATGTGTTTAGCTTTTCTGAGCATGATAGGATACTTATCCTTGGAGATTGGAGGTCATATCAAGATTGGCCACAATGAAACAAATATAACATGCCTCTTGGTACTTAAAAAGAGTGATTACAGCATAAAGAATTCACTTCCTCTTGATCACAAATGGATAATGATTCCAAAATTCTTTTATATTCTCAGCTACTTCTTTCTATATTCAGCAGCAGTAAAGTTTGTTTGTGCTCAGTCACCTTACTCCATGAAAGGATTAATGTTTGGATTAGGATTTGGAATTTATGAATTTTCAAATATCGCAGGTTATCTCATGTTATTACCTTTCCGTTATACTGCGCACAAGTGGCCTCCTAACAGGTACGGGTGTGGGACGTGGTACTTGCTGTCAGTGAGCATTGTACTCTTACTAGTGTGCATAACATTTTATGTCCTCACTAGAAGATACAAGAACAGGCAGAGAGGTGATGTTCTACCCAATGAACAAATTTTCGCTACTAACTACTACTCTCGTTACGTAATGTATAACTCAGTGGAGGATATTTCAACTTAGCTACAGTGTAGTTTCATGTAGATGTTACAGCACCATTAGTATTATTAAATAATCCCTAGCCCTAGCCTAGATTATTACATAAGAGATGTGATTAACAATGTGACTTATTATGTGCATTATCACGTCTTGTCATCACTGTATCACTAGCCCATATATGGTCATCATGTGATCCCTTGCGACAGACTTGTACATATTTTTTTCTTTTTTTGATTTGAATAATTATTATGTATGACCTTTGAACTGGTGTGGCATGGTAGTGAATTGCCAATAAGTATTTATATGATGTGTCTGAAGAAAGTGAATGGTATCTGCTATAATACTGGAAAGGTTACGTCTGTGGATTGTAATGACAGCGTTATTAAAACATGCATGCACTATTATAAATAAACATTGAAAACCATTCACTATAAAATACAGCAGCCATCCTTCTGAGAGATACAAAGAAGAAGAAGAAAAACAATTACACCTGCAGAATAAGTTACCAAAGCTGTTGTTACCTATCCATGGCTACTTCTTGTTTAAGTGTGGAATGATGGTGCATAAAAACAAAGGGATGATTCTTATATTTCTATGGAGCTTAACAGGATGGATTGCATACCACTTCATTCAGTTTTCTATTATTAATGCTAAAGAAATGATTGGACTACATGCGATAATTGCTACTATTCTATCAGGTAGTGCATTATTAATGGGTACATTATTCTTCCCAGTCTTAGGGTTGATTGCTGATGTCTATTGGGGAAGATACAAGATGATACGACGAACCCTATTCATCATGTGGCTAGCTACAATTGCTATCTGTGTAGGACTTATCGTACCAGATAACTACCCACAAGTGAGACAAGCTTTTACTGTCCCCTTCATTATGATTTTATTCATCAGTTTGGGAGGACTACAAGTAAATATAATCCAATTTGGCATTGATCAATTGCCTGATGCTTCTTCTGCTGATATAATAGCATTTTCTAACTGGTTTGCTTGGATATGGAGTGTTGGTTACATAATTACAGCATTTTCTTTAAAATGCATTTGTAAAAAGTATGATACAGTGGCTAAACTACTGCTCCCAGCCTGTATGACTCTAGCACTGTGTCTGGACTATAACTTCAATCACTGGCTGATCAAAGAACCAGTATCAGAGAATCCACTTAAGCTGATATACAGGGTCATGCACTATGCCTGGAAGAATAAATATCCTCGTCAGAGAAGTGCTTTCACTTATTGTGATGATAAGCATTATTCCCGAATTGATTTCACTAAACAGAAATTTGGAGGACCGTTTACAACAGAACAGGTTGAAGATGTAAAGACATTTTGGCGCTTATCCTTATTCACTAACATCATGATTTTCTTTTATGGCTTCTGTGCTTCCTCTAAATATCTAACTTATTCCATAAGATATCACCTAAGCGATTTAAATTTCACTGAATCAGCTTACTGTTCTACACAGGATGTTAGAACTCATTTTCAAAAGGTTAGTATATATGCCTGTGGACATCTTATGATAATAGTAGCAGTTCCTTTGTATGAATTGGTACTGCACCGTATCATGCAAGTGCCAAGATTATCTATACTCACGAAATTTAATATTGGAATTTTTTTCACATTTTTAAGTATGTCAGGTTATCTATCGCTAGAGGCCACTGGTCACATCATCAAACTTGATGCTAACAAAACAAAATGCTGGTTAGAAATAGATTTGCTAGAACATGACCACAGCTTTAAAAATCCACTTCCTTTGGACTACAAATGGTTCATGCTTCCAGAGAGCTTGCATATAATTTCGAACTATTTACTGCTTTTTGCAACTATACAGTTTATCTGTGCTCAGATACCTTATACCATGAAAGGACTAATGTCAGGATGGATATTTGGAGCATATGGTTGTTCAATTATTGTTGGTGGTATTTTATTACTTCCCATAACTGCACATAAGTGGCCGTCTAGCAGATACGGATGTGAGACATGGTACCTACTATCAATGAGTATAGTGTTCCTGTTGGTGTTTATATTTGCATCCATTTTGAGTTGGAGGTACAAGAAGAGGCAGAGAGAAGACACATTACCAAATGAGCACATTTTTGCTATCGATTACTACTCGCGCTACACAATGTATGATTCAGTCAATTTCTCCTAAAAATTTGTCCTTCATTCATACCCCTGTCATCAAGCTCTTCCTTACAGCTCACACTACGATGTTTACTAACACTTTTTTATTCCTTTATTCTGCTTCCCCCCTAACCCACTACCTTCCCTATTATACTCATGCTAGAGTTAAGTACGTAATAAACCGTTCCTCTGCCTCATTTACCACTCACACTAATTTTTACGATGTAGTGGAGTCATAGAACACTTTATATTTAAATTAACTACGTAGCTGCATTTGTCATCATAACATAATTTCATGATAGCAAGTTCTTAGCATATAATATGAAAATAGAAAAAATTCCCAAAGTACAATTTAATATCAGTATACTTTCATCGTTTCCAAATATCTATCGCTAATAGAAACTAATTGATAGAGAATTCACGAGAATTCAAATTTAAAATTATGCTGGCTATATTCTGTTATTGACGTAGTCACTTTAATAATCATTTTTGGGAGGAATTAATCAGTGAAAATGTTATGACAGTGAACCACTAGATTATTACTTTCAGAGTGGATGTATTTACATACATGTAACATATGATATATGTAAGGTAGAAATCAAATGTTATTCACGTTTTAGTCAAAGTTTACCTTTGTCATGACTGATGCTTTACAATAAATTTTTCTGCCTTTCGAACTTTTTTTTTCAAAAGTAGAAAGCGTGGATAAATTTTTGATTTTTACCCTCGACTGTCACATATATCAGAGAGTGCGGCAGCACTCTCTATGTAGGGTTAGTACGGAATGGGCGTGGCTTCTCTCATTAGAACAATACAAACTAGACTCTCTGTATCTCTTCTATTCTTGCTACAGGCTCAACTAAACTTCGTACATCTGGAAAACAATGCAGAAGATGATGATATGACCACTCAAAACTCCTCCAGAACAGCGTCAACGATCAGCACCAGCCACCGCCTAAATCTAAAATTTTTATGATTCGTTCAGATTGATCTTCTTTGACGGCTGTAACTACGCGCATTTACGTCAATTTACTTCAATTCGCGCGAACTTCATCCGCGAGCGGATGGCGAAGGATCACGAGAAATCATCCGTGCTATCACGCGAACGTACTTCTTTTTTTTTTCATGCGAATTTGGCTATTTCGTGGTGCGCGCATTTATATAATTTTTTCCCCTTCCCAGGCATACTACAGCAGCACTAATCCAAAATGCTAGCCATTCTATAATATTATACATCATATTTTCAAATACAACAGTTACAAAGTAATAAAAGAGAGTGGGTTGTGGGTTGGGAGTGTTGGGGGTGTTATACATCATATTGCTTTGTTGTTTGTTTATTCTCAATGATAATTATATGAAATTTGGATACATAAGATTGTCAGAGAAACATTTGTATGATTAATTCTGAAGACACCTTGACAGGAGTAGCTAATTCTTAGCTGGAGTAGCAGTACAATAAACCTAGTATATATTTCTTGTATCAGTTGATATTCAGTATCCGTGTTTCAATATCCAACTGTAAATTAAGGATAAACAAATATCAATGAATAGTGGACAAAAATTATGGACTAATTGAAGTAAAGCATAACATATTTTGAAACCTTCAAGTATGAAATAGTCATACAACTACAAAGCCCGACATCTGACTGTCAGTCACATGACCACAAAACCCAACATACATCAGACTGCCAGCCACATGACTACAAAGCCCAACATATAACTATATACCGTAATCGTATAAATTTTCGATGGGGTTTTATTTTCGTTTTTTTCGTAGTCGATCAGAATCCTCGAAAATAATAAACGAAGTCTTAGTACTATGACGTCATATATGACGACGATGCGCATGCGTGTGTGATATCGATAGCAGCTGGAAAACAGATAGTCGAGAGTATCATGCTTCATTACTGCCGTTACCTGTCTCTCTTGCTTCTACAACGAAGCGTCTCGCCTTCCATAGCAGTCTAGATTTTAGTTTGGCCGTCGCCAGCCCAGCTTTTCTTGCATGTCACTCGGCCCCAGCAGCAGGCAATGATATAGCTATTAATATACGCGCATGTGCTTGCTACGTACGTACGAAAATTAGACCTGCGGAAATTTTTTATTATAGGAACAATCCGGAAATTACGAAATTTTAAACCTCCGAAAATTTATACGATTACGGTATCAGACTGCTAGCCACATGACTACAAAGCCCAACATAATTATATATGACTGCCAGTCACATGACCACAAAACACAAAGCCCAACATAATAATTATATCAGACTGCCAGTCACATGACCACAAAGCCCAACATATATATCAGACTGCCAGCCACACAACTATAAAGTCCAACATAATATCAGACTGCCAGTCACATGACCACAACGCCCACTATATATATATCAGACTGCCAGCGACATGACTACAAAGCCCAACATAATAATTATATCAGACTGCCAGTCACATGACCACAAAGCCCAACATATATATCAGACTGCCAGCCACACGTACACGACTACAAAGCCCAACATAATATCAGACTGCCAGTCACATGACCACATATGACTGCCAGCCACACAACTACAAAGCCCAACCTACAGTCACATGACCACAAAGCCCAACATATAATCAGACAGCCTGTCACAAAGTATATCAGAAGCCTAACAGACTGCCTCACATCACTACAAAGGCCAGTACTAGACTGCATGCCAGGGTATGAGAAGCACCTTCTCCCTGCTATAGCTAGCCATATACAACTAACTTTATAGTTAGCTAGTAGTAAGTACCTAATTATAAAGCAAGATTAGCTAGTCTGCTTACATTAAAAAGCTCAGTCCTTCTTACCTGTCGATGCCATGTGTACATTGCATCACGTGCACCTTGCTTATAATCTTGCGCTATTAAAATAATACGCATAATTTTTAACTTGCGCATTTATATCCACCTATGTTGCATGTTTTTTTTGCGCGATTTCATTAACGTGAATCCGCGGGAAAAGGGGCCAAAATAACGCGTAATCCGGCGCTATCAGGCGTGTCTTCGCGGTCATTTTGCACGCGATTTATCGCAATAATTCGCGTAAGCTCGCGCAATGTTTAACACGGGTGGCTACTTCTTGTTTTAAGTGTGGAACTATGTTGCATAAAAACAAAGGGATGATTCTTATATTTCTATGGAGCTTAACAGGATGGATTGCATACTACTTCATTGAGCTTTGTATTATTAATGCTAAAGAAATGATCGGACTACATACTTTCATTGCTTCCAAATATCTATTGCTAATATAAACTGAGAACTCAAATTTAAAATTATACTGGCTATATTCTGTTACTGCAGTTTATAACAAGTGAAAGGAAAAGGCCATGTAGGGTTAGTCTGTACGTTAACAGTTTCTGTCAACAAAAATCAAAATTATGCTGCCTTCAATAATAATCCCTACATCACCGCCTCCCACCAAGCTGCTTTAATTGTTCATGTCAGTATAAAAGTTGTTCTGCTTGGTTTAGGCAGTGATGTAGGGATTATTATTGAAGGAAATGGGATCAATCTTGTTGTTCTTTATTCTTTCTTTCTAGTAACCTACCCCCTTTAATTATTACTATACTCTGCTGTTGTCTATCGCAATTACAAATACTCATGCTACAGTTCTAACAATTTCCATGATCAACTGATCCCCCTTCTTATTTACTACTAACACTAATTTTGTACAATGCAGTAGAGTCTTAGAATTTATATCACTTAAATTAGCTTGAAATGTCATTATTATTTGTATACCAGTTGATCATAAAATAATTTTCTCTAGTTATCAACAGAAAAATTCACAAATTACTATTACAAATCACTTGATTCCAAATATCTAATACAGAATTCACAAGAGAATTGGTCAATTCAAATATACGTTTATAATGTAGTGATCTTATTATTTTTGGGAAGAATTAATAATGTAAATATTAAGATAGCAATTACTTTCAGAGTGCATGTATTTTACATACAAAAGATAGATAGAACAGTCCTAGTAATTATGGCCAATAGGGATTTAGCAATTTAGCAAGACTTCTCTAGTTATTAACAGAAGATTCACAAATTATAAATTAAAATCCCTATTTTCCAAACATCTATCTTAAATTGATACAGGATTCATAAGAGAGTCAGTCAATTCAATCATATTCTGTTTATAATGTAGCGATTTTAATCATTTTTGGGAAGAATTAATAATGTAAATGTTAAGATAACGATCACTTTCAGAGTGCATGTATTTTAGATACAAAAAACAGGTTGAACAGTCCTAGTAATAATTTAGTAGTGGCAAATAGGGATGGGTTACTGTAGGTTACTTTGAGATTCTAGAAAAGCATCTCTATAATAATCATCATAGCTTAAATAGTTAGGCTTCATGAATATAGAGAAAATATGAATGTAGCTGATACTGGAAATGTTTGTTGATTAAAATGATGACATGGATTATAATAAATAAACAATGGAAACCAGCTACTATAAAATAATAATAGAGCAGTCATTCTTATGATAGATGCGAAAAAAGAATCCAAAGATATTGATAAAGCTGCCACTGGATATTTATGGCTACTGCTCGTTTTAATTGTACAAAGATGCTTCATAAAAACAAAGGGATGGCTCTCATACTCCTATGGAGCTTATCAGGATGGATTACATACAGCTGCATTGCACTATTTATCATTAGTGCTAAAGAAATAATTGGACTACATGCATATGTGTCTGCTATTCTGTATGGTGCATTATTAATAGGTGCATTACTCTTCCCAGGGTTAGGGTTGATAGCTGATGTCTATTGGGGAAGATACAAGATGATACGACGAAGTTTGTTCATTATGTGGCTAGCTACAATTGCTATCTGTGTAGGATATATCATACCAGATAACTACCCACAAGTAAGACAAGCTTTTATCACCCTCTTCGCAGTGATTCTGTCCTTCAGTACAGTAGGATTACAAGTGAATATAATCCAATTTGGCATTGATCAATTGCCTGGTACTTCTTCTGCTCGTATAATAGAATTTTCTAACTGGTATTATTGGATATTTAGTGTTGGTTATATTATTGCAGCATTTTCATTAGAAGGTGTTTGTAAAAAATATACTGCAGTGTCCAAACTACTGCTCCCAGTCTGCCTGACTCTAGCACTGTGTCTGGACTATAACTTCAATCACTGGCTCATCAAAGAGCCAGTATCAGAGAATCCACTTAAGCTTATATACAGGGTCATGCACTATGCCTGGAAGAATAAGTATCCTCGTCGGAGGAGTGCCTTCACTTATAGTGATGACAAACGTCACTCCAGAATTGATTTCGCAAAACAGAAATTTGGTGGACCTTTCACTACAGAACAAGTTGAGGATGTAAAGACATTCTGGCGCATATTCATATTTTTAAGCATCATGGTTCTTTTTTATGGTTTCTTCTATAGCACTGCATTAGTAACTACTTCCATTGAATATCACCTAAGCAATTTAAATTTCACTGAATCAGCTTACTGTTCTGCACAGGAGATTAGCAACCGATTTCAAAAGGTTAGTCTATACGGCTGTGGATATCTTGTGGTAATTGTAGCAGTTCCTTTGTATGAATTGGTACTGTACCATTTCATGCAAGTGCCAAGATTATCAATACTCACAAAATTTAATATCGGAATATTTTTTGCATTTTTAAGTATATCAGCATATCTATCGTTAGAAGTCGCTGGTCATATCAAACTCGATGCTGATGAAACAAAATGCCAGTTACGTGTAGAATTCACTTTGGCAGAACATAACCACAGCTTCAAATATACACTTCCTTTAGACTATAAATGGATTATGCTTCCAGAGAGCTTGCGTGTCGTTTCCTATTATTTCATGTTTTCTGGGGCTATACAGTTTATCTGTGCTCAGACACCTTATACCATGAAAGGACTAATGTCAGGATGGCTATATGGAGCATATGGTTGTTCAATCATTGTTAGTAATATTATATTACTTCCCATCACTTTAACTACACACAAGTGGCCTCCTAACAGATATGGATGTGAGACATGGTACCTACTATCAGTGAGTATAGTGCTCCTGTTGGTGTTTATATTCTCATCCATCCTGAGTTGGAGGTACAAGAAGAGGCAGAGAGAAGACACGTTACCAAATGAGCACATTTTTGCTATTGATTACTACTCGCGCTACACAATGCATAATTCTATCAATTCCTCCTAAAAGTTTTTTAGCACTGCTATCAATTTTAATCACACTTTTGATTCCTTCTTTATTCTAGTAACCAATCCCCCCTTATATCCTGCTGTTGTCTATCACAATTACAAAGTTCTAACAATTTCCATAATCAACTGTTCCCCCTTCTTATTTACTACTAACACTAATTTTTACAATGCAGTAGAGTCTTAGAATTTACATCACTTGAATTAGCTAGAAATGTGTGCCGGTCATTATTTGTATACCAGTTGATCATAACTTAATTTCATGGTAAATTTAGCAAGACTTCTCTAGTTATTAACAGAAAAATTCTCAAATTACTATTCAAAATCACTTATTTCCAAACATCTATCTTAAATTGATACAGGATTAACAAGAGAATTGGTCAATTCAAATCTTACTGGCTAGATTCTGTTATTGAAAGTTTATTATGTAGTGATCTTATAATTTTGGGAAGAATTAATAATGTAAATATTAATATAGCGATCACTTTCAGAGTGCATGTATTTTAGATACAAAAAAAAAATGAACAGTCTTAGTTAATGGCCAATAGGGATGGGTTACTGTAGGTTACTCTGAGATTCTAGAAAGCATCTCTATAATGCTGGTATCAAATTATCATGTCTTAAATAGTTACGTATCTAGGTTTTATGAATTGTAGAGAAAATATGGATGTAGCTGATACTGGAAAGGTTATTCACTCACCCATCAGCAACATCATTATAATTATGTTTATTAATTAAAATGATGGCTTTATTAAAACATGGACTATAATAAATAAACAATAGAAACCAGCTACTATAAAATAATAATAGAGTATTCTCATGATAGATGCAAAAAAAAGGATCTAAAGATACCAGCAAAAAGTTATTAAAGCTGCCACCGGATATACATGGCTCCTGCTCGTTTTAATTGTATGGAGATGCTTTATAGAAACAAAGGGATGGCTCTCGTACTTCTATGGAGCTTATCAGGATGGGCTATGTTCAGCTTCGTTGTACATTTTTTTATTAGTGCTAAAGAAATGATTGGACTACATGTGTCACTCACTGCTATTCTGGAATGTGGTGCATTATTAATAGGTACATTACTCTTCCCAATTATAGGGTTGATAGCTGATGTCTATTGGGGAAGATACAAGATGATACGACGAAGTTTGTTCATCATGTGGCTAGCTACAATTGCTATCTGTGTAGGATATATCATACCAGATAACTACCCACAAGTGAGACAAGCTTTTATTATCCCCTTCACAGTGATTCTATCCTTCAGTACAGTAGGATTACAAGTGAATATAATACAATTTGGCATTGATCAATTGCCTGATGCTTCTTCTGCTCGTATAATAGCATTTTCTAACTGGTATGCTTGGATATTTAGTGTTGGTTATATTATTATTGCAGCATTTTCATTAGAAGGTGTTTGTAAAAAATATACTGCAGTGTCCAAACTACTGCTCCCAGTCTGCCTGACTCTAGCACTGTGTCTGGACTATAACTTCAATCACTGGCTCATCAAAGAGCCAGTATCAGAGAATCCACTTAAGCTTATATACAGGGTCATGCACTATGCCTGGAAGAATAAGTATCCTCGTCGGAGGAGTGCCTTCACTTATAGTGATGACAAACGTCACTCCAGAATTGATTTCGCAAAACAGAAATTTGGTGGACCTTTCACTACAGAACAAGTTGAGGATGTAAAGACATTTTGGCGCATATTCATATTTTTAAGCATCATGGCTCTTTTTTATGGTTTCTTCTATAGCACTGCATTAGTCACTACTTCCATTAAATATCACCTAAGCAATTTAAATTTCACTGAATCAGCTTACTGTTCTGCACAGGAGATTAGCAACCGATTTCAAAAGGTTAGTGTATACGGCTGTGGATATCTTGTGGTAATTGTAGCAGTTCCTTTGTATGAATTGGTATTGTACCATTTCATGCAAGTGCCAAGATTATCAATACTCACAAAATTTAATATCGGAATATTTTTTGCATTTTTAAGTATATCAGCATATCTATCGTTAGAAGTCGCTGGTCATATCAAACTCGATGCTGATGAAACAAAATGCCAGTTACGTGTAGGATTCAGTTTGGCAGAACATGACCACAGCTTCAAATATACACTTCCTTTGGACTATAAATGGATTATGCTTCCAGAGAGCTTGCGTGCCATTTCCTTTTATTTCATGCTTTCTGGGGCTATACAGTTTGTCTGTGCTCAGACACCTTATACCATGAAAGGACTAATGTTAGGATGGCTATATGGAGCATATGGCTGTTCAATTATAGTTGGTTATATTTTATTACTTCCCATCACTTTAACTACACACAAGTGGCCTCCTAACAGATACGGATGTGAGATATGGTACCTACTATCAGTGAGTATAGTGCTCCTGTTGGTGTTTATATTCGCATCCATCCTGAGTTGGAGGTACAAGAAGAGGCAGAGAGAAGACACGTTACCAAATGAGCACATTTTTGCTATTGATTACTACTCACGCTACACGATGCATAATTCCATCAATTCCTCCTAAAATTTTTTTAGCACTGCTATCAATTTTAATCATATTTTTGGTAACCAATCCCCCCTTATATTCTGCTATTGTCTATCATAATTACAAAGTTCCAACAATTTCCATAATCAACTGTTCCCCCTTCTTATCTACTACTAAAAACACTACTTTTTACAATGCAGTAGAGTCTTAGAATTTACATCACTTAAATTAGCTAGAAATGTGTGCCAGTCATTATTATTTGTATACCAGTTGATCATAACTTAATTTCATGGTAAATTTAGCAAGATTTTTCTAGTTATTAACAGTAAAATTCACAAATTACTATTCAAAATCACTTATTTCCAAACATCTATCTTAAATTGATACAGGATTAACAAGAGAATTGGTCAATTCAAATCTTACTGGCTAGATTCTGTTATTGAAAGTTTATTATGTAGTGATCTTATAATTTTTGGGAAGAATTAATAATGTAAATGTTAATATAGCGATCACTTTCAGAGTGCATATTCTGTTATTGAAAGTTTATTATGTAGTGATCTTATAATTTTTGGGAAGAATTAATAATGTAAATGTTAATATAGCGATCACTTTCAGAGTGCATGTATTTTAGATACAAAAAAAAAAAGGTTGAACAGTCTTAGTTAATGGCCAATAGGGATGGGTTACTGTAGGTTACTCTGAGATTCTAGAAAAGCATCTCTATAATGCTGGTATCAAATTATCATGTCTTAAATAGTTACGTATCTAGGTTTTATGAATTGTAGAGAAAATATGGATGTAGCTGATACTGGAAAGGTTATTCACTCACCCATCAGCAACATCATTATATGTTTGTTAATTAAAATGATGGCTTTATTAAAACATGGACTATAATAATAAACAATGGAAACCAGCTATTATAAAATAATAATAGAGTATTCTCATGATAGATGCAAAAAAAGAAAAAGAAATCTAAAGATACCAGCAAAAAGCTGCCACCGGATATACATGGCTCCTGCTCGTTTTAATTGTATGGAGATGCTTTATAGAAACAAAGGGATGGCTCTCGTACTTCTATGGAGCTTATCAGGATGGGCTATGTTCAGCTTCGTTGTACATTCTATGACTAGTGCTAAAGAAATGATTGGACTACATGTGTCACTCACTGCTATTCTGGAATATGGTGGATTATTAATAGGTGCATTACTCTTCCCAATTATAGGGTTGATAGCTGATGTCTATTGGGGAAGATACAAGATGATACAACGAAGTTTGTTCATCATGTGGCTAGCTACAATTGCTATCTGTGTAGGATATATCATACCAGATAACTACCCACAAGTAAGACAAGCTTTTATCATCCCCTTCACAGTGATTTTATACTTCAGTACAGTAGGATTACAAGTGAATATAATACAATTTGGCATTGATCAATTGCCTGGTGCTTCTTCTGCTCGTATAATAGCATTTTCTAACTGGTTTGCTTGGGCATATAATGTTGGTTATATTATTACAGCATTTTCAGTAGAAGGTGTTTGTAAAAAATATACTGCGGTGTCCAAACTACTGCTCCCAGTCTGCCTGACTCTAGCACTGTGTCTGGACTATAACTTCAATCACTGGCTCATCAAAGAGCCAGTATCAGAGAATCCACTTAAGCTGATATACAGGGTCATGCACTATGCCTGGAAGAATAAGTATCCTCGTCGGAGGAGTGCCTTCACTTATAGTGATGACAAACGTCACTCCAGAATTGATTTCGCAAAACAGAAATTTGGTGGACCTTTCACTACAGAACAAGTTGAGGATGTAAAGACATTTTGGCGCATATTCATATTTTTAAGCATCATGGCTCTTTTTTATGGTTTCTTCTATAGCACTGCATTAGTCACTACTTCCATTAAATATCACCTAAGCAATTTAAATTTCACTGAATCAGCTTACTGTTCTGCACAGGAGATTAGCAACCGATTTCAAAAGGTTAGTGTATACGGCTGTGGATATCTTGTGGTAATTGTAGCAGTTCCTTTGTATGAATTGGTATTGTACCATTTCATGCAAGTGCCAAGATTATCAATACTCACAAAATTTAATATCGGAATATTTTTTGCATTTTTAAGTATATCAGCAGATCTATCGCTAGAAGTCATTGGTCATATCAAACTCGATGCTGATGAAACAAAATGCCAGTTACGTGTAGAATTCACTTTGGCAGAACATGACCACAGCTTCAAATATACACTTCCTTTAGACTATAAATGGATTATGCTTCCAGAGAGCTTGCGTGTCGTTTCCTATTATTTCATGCTTTCTGGGGTTATACAGTTTGTCTGTGCTCAGACACCTTATACCATGAAAGGACTAATGTCAGGATGGCTATATGGAGCATATGGTTGTTCAATCATTGTTAGTAATATTATATTACTTCCCATCACTTTAACTACACACAAGTGGCCTCCTAACAGATACGGATGTGAGACATGGTACCTACTATCAGTGAGTATAGTGCTCCTGTTGGTGTTTATATTCGCATCCATCCTGAGTTGGAGGTACAAGAAGAGGCAGAGAGAAGACACGTTACCAAATGAGCACATTTTTGCTATTGATTACTACTCACGCTACACGATGCATAATTCCATCAATTCCTCCTAATAATTTTTTAGCACTGCTATCAATTTTAATCACACTTTTGGTAACCAATCCCCCCTTATATTCTGCTATTGTCTATCACAATTACAAAGTTCCAACAATTTCCATAATCAACTGTTCCCCCTTCTTATCTACTACTAAAAACACTACTTTTTACAATGCAGTAGAGTCTTAGAATTTACATCACTTAAATTAGCTAGAAATGTGTGCCAGTCATTATTATTTGTATACCAGTTGATCATAACTTAATTTCATGGTAAATTTAGCAAGACTTCTCTAGTTATTAACAGAAAAATTCACAAATTACTATTCAAAATCACTTGTTTCCAAACATCTACAGGATTCACAAGAGAATTGGTCAATTCAAATCTTACTGTTTATAATGTAGTGATCTTATCATTTTTGGTAATGTAAATGTTAAGATAGTGATCACTTTCAGAGTGCATGCATTTTATATACAAAAGATAAAGAATAAAAACAGGTTGAACAGACCTAATAGTAATGGCCAATAGGGATGGGTTACTCTGAGATTCTAGAAAAGTATCTCTATAATGTTGGTATCAAATCATCATGGCTTAAATAGTTACATATCTATAGGTTTTATGAATATAGAAAAAATATGGATGTAGCTGATGAAAGCATTACAAGTGAGCGCAAAAAATTTCTTCTAAATAAAAAGTTAAGTAGGGATAGCCATAAAATATAGCTGCATTATTACTATTCCTATCACTCTCAGCCCTCCTAATTTCAGTAACCACACCTATATCCAACTTAAATCCCTACTTCACTCCCCCTTCAGCAACAACAAGTGAGTCAAGTAACCATCCATCACCAAACTCAAGAACCACAGCAATATTACCAAAATACTATCCCTACTTCACTCCTAGGACGCCTAATAGGAGTGAAGTAGGAATAGTATTTTGGAGATCTGTTTGAAAGTACAGCTAGGGGAGACTCTGAATCAGTATACATAACTTGGTGAGAATAATAATAGAGAACAAGCTACATCCTTCTTCCTGCTTATAGCTACCATTATAATAACATGAATCACATTCATCATAGTAAGAATGAGTTTCCTTTCTTTGAAAAAAATTTCAATTCCATATGCAAAACAATTGATTCATGGTAATCATAAGCATATTAGTCAGGACTGTACCAGAAACAAAAATATGTTTATGACAACACTCTATTGAATACAGAGATAATTTGGAAAAATTGATTTAAATGGGAAAATCTTTACTGTGTGCAATGTTATTATGTTTAGAAAATTTTCAATACGAAATTTCCCAATCGACGGTTATGTGGTATTAAGTGATTCATGCATAGAAAAGACTATCAAGTGAACCAATTTGTAGAAATATCTCTCAAAAATCGGCCATAGCACTTGCTCGCTATAAAGTATAAATATACACAAGTGAATGCTATAGAGCAGTGTAGTTCATCTCACTAGTGCTAAATAAATAAACCAAATTTAGCTCCAGTCTTTTGAAGTATAGCTATATCTCTGAAATATAGTACCATCAGCCATGGCACTTAGCAGTTTCAAGTTGATGTGTAGTACAAACAAAGGGATGATTATAGTGCTTCTATGGGCACTATCTGGTTGGATCATGTTCCATTATGGAACACGTCATATTTTAAATACTGATGAGGTCAACAGATTGTCAGGGAGAGTAGAAGTCTATTTGATTGATGTATTAGGTGGTATATCAGCAGTGTTGGTTTTCCCTGTGATAGGATGGATTGCAGACATTCGTTGGGGGAGATACAAGACTATACGATGGT
This sequence comes from Crambe crambe, assembly GCA_963924555.1. Taxonomy (NCBI): domain Eukaryota; kingdom Metazoa; phylum Porifera; class Demospongiae; order Poecilosclerida; family Crambeidae; genus Crambe; species Crambe crambe. Next base: position 6,118,864 of record OZ004582.1, read on the forward strand.
GCTTGTTCACCATGTGGCTAACTACGATAGCAATGTGTCTGGTTTCTCTCCTAGCTAAAACTATCCAAACACCATTACTCATTCCTCTCTATGCAATTTTGTTCTTCAGTTTGGGAGGATTACAAATTAATATTATTCAATTTGGAGTTGATCAAATACCTGACGCTTCTTCAACTGATCTCATAGCATTTTCTAACTGGTATGTTTGGGTGCGGTGCATTGGTTATATAATTGCAGTATTTTCTGTAAATTGTGTTAGCGAAAAGTATACTGTAGTGGCCGAACTACTGCTCCCAGTTTGTACGACCCTAGCACTGTGTCTGGATTATAACTTCAATCACTGGCTCATTAAAGAACCAACATCAGAGAATCCACTTAAGCTGATATACAGGGTTATGCACTATGCCTGGAAGAATAAGTATCCTCGTCAGAGGAGTGCCTTCACTTATAGTGATGATAAGCGTTACTCCAGAATCGATTTTGCTAAACAGAAATTTGGTGGACCTTACACCACAGAAAAAGTTGAGGATGTGAAGACATTTTGGCGCGTGTTGTTAATATATATTCTTGGTTCACTTTTTTTCGGCTTTATTTATGGCAGTCTGTCAGCTGAAAAATTTATGAGACATCACCTGAGAAATTTTAGTTCGAATTTATCCTCCTTCAAGAATTGTTTTCAAGAAGAGGCTGTATATAACTCTGGCTATTTTTTGATCATTGCAGTTGTCCCTCTATCGGAATTAGCACTGCAACGCTTCATTGGAAGATTATCACTATTTGCGAAGTTTAATATCGGAGTTTTATTAGTATTTATAAGTACTGTAGTATATTTATCACTAGAAGTCGCTGGTCATATCAAACTTGGCATTAATGGAACAAATATTAAATGTATGCTAGAAAACAAAGACAATGACTTACTCCCCCTTGATTTTAAATGGAGTATACTTCCAGAGTGTTTGCATATTACCGCTGACTTTTTATTGCTTTCTACAGGAGTACAGTTTATTTGTGCTCAATCACCTTATTCCATGAAGGGATTATTATTTGGATTTGGATATGGTGTCTACGGATTCCTATTATTCATGAGTGATATCCTGTTATTGTCCATCATTGATATCGTGAAAAAGTCACCTCCTAGTAGGTATGGATGTGGGATGTGGTATTTGCTATCATTGAGTGTTGTACAACTACTTGTGTGCATATTAGCCTGTGTTGTGAGTAGAAGCTACAAGAAAAGGCAGAGAGGAGATACTCTACCAAATGAACACATTTTCGCCATTAACTATTACTCTCGCTACACAATGTCCAATTCAGCATCAGTGATATCTTAATTTTTCAATATAACAGTGAGAATATGTTTGAAGATAAGATAATTATTCTTCATGCCTTATACACATTCATTGCAATAAGAACAATTCTAGTTTCAATCATAATAATGATGTATATATACTATAAAGAACAAATATTCGTCAGCAAAATATTGTGGTTCTGCAAATTCAGTCACTATACGAAGTATTAATAATATCCCCCCTCCAAAAAAAAAAAAATTCTCGAGCATGTGTCCATATAATTATATTTAGTGAAGAGCAGGAAATGCATCATAATCTAGTAGATATAGCTATGTACCTTAGTAGTACATGTATCTTAAAAGATATAGCTACATACCTTAGCAGTAAATGTACCTTAGCAGTAGCTAAATGTATCTTAAAAGATATAGCTATGTACCTTTATACCTTAGCTGTAGCTAAGTGTATCTTAAAGGATATAGTTACGTACCTTAACAGTAAATGTATCTTAGCTGTAGCTAAATGTATCTTAAAGGATATAGCTATGTATGTACCTTAGCATAATGATCAAGAGATGCTGAGGCAAGCTGACTTCCAGACTTTGAAAAGATGCAACCTCTCACTTGTGAAGAATGGCCATGAAAACATAGAATCACTGACGAACTAGACAAGTTCCACAGCTACATTAATATAATCAAAAATATATCACATGGATGGTGATCCATAAGGAATGAGAAATAGGTAGTGGCTTATATGGACTTAAAAACTTGATCCTATCATGAATTAATGCAGTTGTATAAACGAAAATTTTACTGACATCCAACCTGCGATGATAATGATGATCATGATGATCATGATGACAATAATTAATATATATATAATCTCTCTACAAACTATCTACTACCGTATAGCCGGAAATATTGAATATTGATGGGAATTATAATTATTATGAGAGTAAAAACATTTCTTCTAAATGAAAGAGTGATGTAGGCTTGAGTACATGACTGTAAAAAGTACGGAAACAATGTGCTGGCTATGTACTTCATAAGCTCTACAGAATTGACAAATCCTACAATTGACATAAACCCTACATCGCTGCTGCCATAATAATTATTATCCTTTTGGCTACACCTTGCAGCAATGTAGGGTTTATGTCAATTGTAGGGTTTGTCAATTCTGTAGAGCTTATGAAGTACATAGCCAGCACCTTGTTTCCGTACTTTTTATAGTCATGTACTCAAGCCTACATCACTCTTTCATTTAGAAGAAATGTTTTTACTCTCACTTGTTTGCATACTTTCTTCAAGGGGCGTGGCTAAGAACATTAAGAACGACCCTTTACCAAATAATCTTACCATGCCCACCGTAACTCAGCAAGATAGTTTTTTCTCAGTGTATATTGCTAACTGTGTCTACGAAGCGTTCTAGCATTCTAATGTTGTCTACGTAGCGTCTACGAAGTGTATAAACTAACTATGCTCGAGAATTTGAGTTGTCCATGAAGGCATTTGAACGGCAATTGACAGTTAGGACTTGAGCTGTACTTCAATTTGAACAATACTATTCCTTACCTGAGGTGTAGAGCTTCAAGATGGTACCAAGATCGCAGATATAGGATGAAGCAGTCGGGAGTTATGGCTGTCAAGCGTCCACGAAGGCACTCGGACGGCAATTGACAGCTAGGACTTGAGCTTTACTTCAATTTGAACAAGATCATTCCTTAGATCAGGTGTAGAGCTTCAATATGGTACCAAGATCGTAGATATAGGATGAAGCAGTCGGGAGTTATGGCTGTCAAGAAGAAGATTATTATTATTATTATTATTATTATTATTATTAATGAGCGTGGGCGTTTTGCGTGTCAAGCCTATATAGAGAGTGCTACCGCACTCTCTGATATGATTTCCTTATAAAAGTACCAAACAAACAAACAAATAAACAAACCCTTATGTTTCCATTCTGAGAAGCAGTGACGAATTGTGTTCCATCAGGACTGAAGTTACAGCATAATACTCCTTCTCCACTGCATCCACTGCTCTCGCTGGATATAGACCTGCATGTGTGTATACATTGATTGGTTATATATGATTATCATAGCCAAATTGATTATGTTTATGATTAATTTTTACAATGAGATGTTCAAGGGATAGAAATGAAATTTGACAAATACAACATGAAATTTTGTCAACTATATGCTCACCACTTTTGCAGTGAAACTACAGTATATGCTTGTACACTAGCTCTCTCTAATGAGGCCATTCATGTGAATATTTCAAAAGAATATAATCCCGTGTTGACTATATCGAGCATTTGCACGCTCGTGTAGATGATATTTTTTTATGCGAGATTACTGCCGTTTTTACGCCTTTTTCTGCAGAATTACAAGATAAAGCGCGCTTAGCGTGTATCTCCAACATATTGCATACTTACATGCTTTAGCAGATCATACGTACATGTAATTGCGCACTGAATTCTACACTGGATCTTATGGAAGACAATATAGCTAGCTACATGTAGTATGAAAATTTCATGGAATAAACTTTGGTGCATATGGTTTTGCAAATATTGGAGAGTGAATTATAATAATCATAAATTCGTTGAAAATAGTCATCCTTGTATACTTCATGCTGGTTCTTTGATGATACAGGTTGGGAGCAGTAGTTTGGCCAATTCAATGTATTTTGAACAACTTTTGTACAATAGCAACATTGATGCAGTATGTACGAACTGTCACTCCCATGAAGAGTACTCATGGGAAGTGAAGTAAGGATAGAGTAGTTGGGTGATATGGGCGTGGTTATTGTAATTAGGAGGGGTAGCTCTCGTTTATGAATTTTTTTGAACATTATATTATATACAGCCAAGAGTTCAGATTACACTTCCTATAAGGGAAAAAGCATTTCGTGAAATGAAAAAAAGATGTAGGGATGACCACTGCTCAAAAAAGTAAGGAAACAAGAAGGATGGAAATGGGATCAATCTTTATTCTGTATATCCAGCCAACAATCCCTACATATACGTACATTATTATTACACTATAATCTGAAGTTACCCGACGTATATGTAGGGATTGTTGGCTGGATATACAGAATAAAGATTGATCCCATTTCCATCCTTCTTGTTTCCTTACTTTTTTGAGCAGTGGTCATCCCTACATCTTTTTTCATTTCACGAAATGCTTTTTCCCTTACTTGTTCCTGGTCTTTTTTTCCCCTCTCTTTTATGGTTTTAGCTATGTATAGAGTTCATTCTTCTGTATGTGTATGCAGGGACAGATGAAAGAAGAATAGTTCTCCAATAGCATACCAGCCCAATGATTATCAACGAGTCGAACGGTGTTGTGTTATTGTTGAGCTATACTTGGAGGTCGAAGATGCTGAAATAGAGTCTATTGGTAGATGGATTGGTGAATCTAAAATCCCCGAGTCGATTGTGTAGTCCATTATCTAGCTAGCTAGAGATAGCTGAGTAATATTATAATTTCGAATAATTGGATATCAAATACATGCGCATGCGTATTATAGAAAAGATGGCTTCCTAATTGAATTAGTCGATCGAGTGCTGTGCTCCGTAGTGTCTCCTTTTTCATCGACTCTTTCAAGGATCAACGAGTAGAAAAGATCGTAGTTCATAGAATTTGGAGTGGATTTATCCAGAAATCATAGCTGTAGCTTGAGTGGTTCGAGAGATATGGTTGTCTAAGAATAATAATAATAATAATAATAGAGAAGAAGAAGAATCCAGCGATTTACCTGCTTGCCGTATTTCTGAAACGGTAAGCTCCCTGGTCCTGAAACTTGGTCTGCACGTTGTAGTAGGCTCTAGTAGGCTGGATAATCATTCACAGTAGCTTTTGTTAGGTCTAAGTGGGGGAACTAGAATTTCACTTTTGTATTAGTCTATAGGCGGCGCGCGTGGCCGTCCGAGTCATCCCTACATAGAGAGTGCTACCGCACTCTCTGATAAGCAATCCCTACTTGCCTATTAATTTTTTCCTTTACATAAAACATAATTGGGGTGAGTGAAGCAAACCCTAGACTATAGAGAGTTAGTTGGAGACGTTTCTACTATATTTCATATATGTATATTTATCACATACATTCGTTCTATCATTGGAGTTTCTTTGCATGATGACCTTGGGTAAACTGGGCATACACTCGCTCCGCAATGCTTACATTTCCCTAGCAAATACTATACAAGGCCAACTGTATGCCTAAAAATGCTGATAAAATAGATTCCTCCATGACAGTTTAATTTACAGAGAAGTGAGAAGGTGGTTATACAAACAGAAAATTCCAGGCTTGAAACTGATGAGGTGACTATACACAATAGCATAGTATATAAGGTTACAGGGGTTATGAAACATGTTTACTCTTTCAGATATTGAATAGTTTCCTTGTTCCAGGTATGATTGGAATTAGCATCAAATATAGGATTGCCATCATTCCTTTAAAATTATAATTTCATTAGCTGCATGTAGTGCCATCGTAAGCTTGGAGCTAGCTAGTACCAAATATATACAGAACTATTATTCCCTTGCTGTAAATCAATGAAGTGTATCAACAAAGGAGTGATTATCATTCTTCTCTGGAGTTTATCAGCACTTATCGTGTTTAACTATGGCTTATCCGCAGTGACTAATGGTTTCACCAACTTTCAAACTGAAGATATAATATACCATCATAAACTTCTCTATTATGGCATTTTTGGAATTGCACTTTCACTCTGCCCAGTGTTTGGGTGGATTGCTGATGTCTACTGGGGGAGATATAAGATTATACGACGAAGCTTGTTCATCATGTGGCTAGCAACGATAGGAATCTGTCTTGTCTCTATTATACCAAATTACCTTCCACATGCTACTATGATCAAAGAAACAGTCAATATTCCTCTACTGATGGTTTTATTCCTTAGCTTGGGAGGACTACAGGTCAATATCCCTCTATTAGGAATTGATCAATTATTCGATGCATCTTCTACCAATATGCAAGCATTTTCCAACTGGTATGTTTGGGTGTATTATGTTAATGTTGTTATTGTAGACTTTTCACAAAAGTGTGTCTGTACCAAATATGTTGAATTGGCCAAACTACTACTCCCAGCCTGTATGACCCTGGCACTGTGTTTGGACTATGACTTCAATCACTGGCTCATCAAAGAACCAGTGTCAGAGAATCCACTTAAGCTTATATACAGGGTCATGCGTTATGCCTGGAAGAATAAGTATCCTCGTCAGAGGAGTGCATTCACTTACTGTGATGATAAGCGTTATTCCAGAATCGATTTTGCTAAACAAAAATTTGGTGGACCATTCACTACAGAAAAAGTGGAAGATGTAAAGACATTTTGGCGTATACTGTTTAGTTTTATTATATTATTTTTATGCAATGCCTTTATAATGAGTGTTCACTCAGTCGCAATTAATCTCAAATATCATCTAAAAACTTCAAGCATCAGTGAAAAGAGTATCATTCCTTGCTCAATACAGCAAGCTTATGACTGTTACCAGAAAGAAGCTGTGTATATTGCAGGCTACCTTGCATTCATAGTTATCATTCCTCTCTATGAATTAGCATTATATCGAATGATAGAGAGATTTACAAGTATTCAGACTTTTATTACTGGCATTCTTCTATCGTTGATAAGCATGATAGGATATTTTTCCCTGGAACTTGCTGGTCATATCAAACTTGATGCTAATATAACGAATGTAACATGTCTACTAGAAGTCAAAGAAAATGATCCTAGCACATGGAACTCACTTCCTCTGGATTACAAGTGGATAATGCTTCCAGAGGTTTTCCGCGCCTTCAGTTACTTCTTCATGCTCACTGGAGTGATGCAGTTTATAGGTGCTCAATCACCTTACTCCATGAAAGGATTGATTGCTGGTTTAGGTTATGCCTTATTTGGACTTTCAATTCTTATCATTCGTCTTATACTTTCACCTATCACTTATACAGTGCATAGGTGGCCTCATAACAGATATGGATGTGGAACGTGGTATCTTCTATCAGCAAGTGTCATAGTTCTACTAATATTTGTGATAACATGCATTATTTTTCAGAAGTACAAAAAGAGGCAAAGAGGTGATGTCCTACCTAATGAGCATATTTTTGCTATTAACTACTACTCTCGTTACTTATTGAGCAATGCAATTGACTAAACTTTTTCTGTTATATATACGTAGTTATTGTTATTATATATTGTGCAATAATTGAGTGTTAAGATAGTAAAGAGATACACTCCGTATCAAATACGGCTCCCACAAAATTTGAATGCTTGATGATATGAAAATTTTCCCCAGCTGCTAAAAGCAACAAAAAAAAAACAACAACAAACAAACGAACAAAAAAAATAATAATAGTAATTCTAAGTACAAAACAGATATGAAAACTGCTAAACTATAACAGAAGCGTTAGAATACAAATTCATACATTTCTGTAAAAAACCTGAGTATAGTGTACTATATTAAGTCAAGCTAAACCGACACAGGAGTTAGTACCCATAACAGTTATGGCCATCATTCCTTGTTTCGCCAATTATTGTAAATCAACAGCCATCAACAAAGGGGCGATTCTTGTACTCTTATGGAGCTTATTTGGATGGATCATGTTCAATTTTGGCTTCTCATTTCTGATAAGCAATGAATCCAGCTTCCAATTGGAAGATAGATACCATCATGTCTTTCTTTACTATGGCATAGTGGGAATTGCACTTTTGGTCTGTCCAGTGTTTGGGTGGATTGCTGATGCCTACTGGGGGAGATACAAGATGATACGACGAAGCTTGTTCATTATGTGGCTAGCTACAATAGGATTCTGTCTTGTCTCTGTCATACCAGATTACTTTCCACATGCTACTACAATCAAAGAGGTTGCTAATGCTATATTGCTAATGATCTTGTTCCTCAGCTTGGGAGGATTACAAGTTAATATTATTCAATTTGGAGTAGATCAATTGACTGATGCATCTTCTAACAGTATCACAGCATTTGCCAACTGGTATGTTTGGGTATTTTACGTCAATGTTGTTATTGCAATTCTCTCACAGAAATGTGTCTGTTCCAAGTATACTGCAGTGGCTAAACTACTGCTCCCAGCCTGTACGACCCTAGCACTGTGTCTGGACTATAACTTCAATCACTGGCTCATCAAAGAACCAGTATCAGAGAATCCACTTAAGCAAATATACAGGGTTATGTGCTATGCTAGGAAGAACAAATATCCTCGTCAGAGGAGTGCATTCACTTACTGTGACGATAAGTGTTATTCTAGAATTGATTTCGCTAAACAAAAATTTGGTGGACCTTTCACTACAGAAAAAGTGGAGGATGTGAAGACATTTTGGCGTATGCTCTTATGCTTCATAATACTATTTCTATGTAGTGCATTTATAATGAATGTGCACTCAGTTTCCAAGAAAATGAGATATCATCTATATACTAACATCGAAGAGGACAATGTTCTTACTTGCTCTATGGAGCATACTAACAATTGCTATCAAAGAGAAGCATTATATTCCATGAGCAACCTTGCAGTCATTATTATTCCTTCCACTCCATGAGTTTGCATTTCATAGACTACGATTTTCAAGTTTCACTACTTTCAATATTGGTTTGTTTCTATCTCTAATAAGCATGGTAGGATATTTTTCCCTGGAAATTGCTGGTCACATCAAACTTGATGCTAATATAACTAATGTAACATGTCTACTAGAAGTCAAAGAAAATGATCCTAACACATGGAACTCACTTCCTCTGGATTACAAGTGGATAATGTTTCCACTGTTTTTCCGTGCCTTCAGTTACTTCTTCATGCTTTCTGGAACAGTGCAATTTATTTGTGCTCAATCCCCTTACTCTATATGAAAGGACTGATCACAGGCTTGGGATATGCATTGATTGGACTTTCAATTGCTATCATCTATCTCATGCTACTGCCTATCACTTACACAGTGCATAAGTGGCCTCCTAACAGGTACGGGTGTGGGACGTGGTACCTACTAGCAGCAAGTATTGTCTTTCTATTGATGTTCATGATAGCAGTTATTATTTCTCAGAGGTACAAGAAGAGGCAGAGAGATGATGTTCTACCTAATGAACACATTTTTGCTATCAACTATTACTCACGCTACACAATGTATAATTCAATTGATTAAACTCTCATACATTTACTGTTGGAGTAGCTATTCCCCTTAGAGTGATAAAAGTACTTCTCTGTATTATTATGATTCAGCAAAGCAAATGAGCCAACTTAAAGATCACTTGACTCATTGAAATTGTATAGGATAATGTTTCCACTGCTATTTCACCACTTCTCCATGCTTTCTGGAATAATGCAGTTTATTTGTGTTCAAATACATTACTCTATAAAAGGACTTGATCACAGGTTAGGGTATGCATTATATGGACGATCATCTATTGTGTACTATTGCCAATCACTTACACTATGCATAAGCTGCTCCTCTTGAATTTGTATCATGTTCTTGTAACCTAATGATTAACAACTGCCAAGATAGCCTTCAACCAGATATAATTATGTACCCAAGCTTATAACTAAAGTCTATTTGTGTGTTCACTTGACCTTGATCATTACATACGTCATAGCACTATAATTTTTCAAATGTCGAAATCAGCTCTCATGGAGTAGTTGATCAGCTCCTTGTTAGTGTTTTAATTTGGTAGAATAAATATAGAGAATGATAGAGGGATCAAGTGTATGAAAATAGACTTTAACTGTAATCCAGCCTACAAACAATAACACACATACGTAGCTATAATTATAGTGACCTCATGAATATGAAAGCTAACCTTACATCAACTCTGTCAATTTATATATGGAAGTGTTGTGTATACATACATATACACATGCATACTTATCACTAGGATGAAAAAAACCACAACAATTTATTTAGGAAGTTGTAAGGGTTACTTGGTAAGCTGTGAGAGTTATTTGGTAAGCTGTAACAGCTGTCTTTTAAAACAGCACTAAATATGACTTTCTGCATATAAAAAAATGATGAACCATTTATGATTATCATAATTCTGAATAACAAGAGTCCAAGCAAATCAAGACAAGAATTAATATCTAAATATGACAGTATGCCCTTCTTCCTATGAGTGCAAATCGATATTCATCAACAAAGGGGTGATTGTTGTACTCTTATGGAGCTTATTTGGATGGATTGGGATCGATTTTTGCTTCTCCTTTCTATACAAGGGTAATTTTAACTTTCTATCAGAAGAAAAATTCCAACAGGGATTTCTCTATTATGGCATAGTGGGAATTGCACTTTTGCTCTGCCCAGTATTTGGGTGGATTGCTGATGTCTACTGGGGGAGATACAAGATGATACGACGAAGCTTGTTCACCATGTGGCTAACCACCATTGGATACTGTCTTGTTTCTATCATACCAGATTACCTTCCACATGCTACTATGATTAAAGAGGTTGCTAATGCTATATTGCTGGTGATCTTGTTCCTCAGCTTGGGAGGATTACAAGTTAATATCATTCAATTTGGAGTAGATCAATTGCCCGATCCATCTTCTAACAGTATCACAGCATTTGCCAACTGGTATGTTTGGATATTTTATGTCAATGTTGCTATTGCAATTTTCTCACAGAAATGTGTCTGTTCCAAGTATATTCCATTGGCTAAACTACTGCTCCCAGCCTGTATGACCCTAGCACTGTGTCTGGATTATAACTTCAATCACTGGCTCATCAAAGAACCAGTATCAGAGAATCCACTTAAGCTGATTTACAGGGTCATGTGCTATGCTTGGAAGAATAAGTATCCTCGTCAGAGGAGTGCCTTCACTTATAGTGAAGATAAGCATTACTCCAGAATTGATTTTGCTAAACAAAAATTCGGTGGACCTTTCACTACAGAAAAAGTAGAGGATGTGAAGACATTTTGGCGTATGCTGTTATATTTCATCATATTAACAGCATATAGTGCATTGATACTGAATGTGCACTTGGTTTCTGAAAAAATGATATACCATCTACAACATTCTAACATTGAAGAGAATGTTTCTCCTTGCTCTATGGAGCATACTAACAATTGCTATCAAAGAGAAGCTATACTTTCAATGGGTTACCTTGCATTCATTATATTCATTCCACTCCATGAGTTTGTATTTCATAGACTAATAACTGTGCGATTTTCCAGTTTCACTACTTTCAACATTGGTTTGTTTCTAGCACTGATAAGCATAATAGGTTATTTTTCCCTGGAAATCGCTGGTCACATCAAACTTGATGCTAATATAACAAATGTAACATGTCTACTAAAAATCAAAGAAAATGATCCTAGCACAAGGAATTTTCTTCCTCTGGATTATAAGTGGATAATGTTTCCAGGGCTTTTACGCGTCTTCAGTTATTTCTTCATGATTTCTGGACTAGTGCAGTTTATTTGTGCTCAATCCCCTTACTCTATGAAAGGACTGATCACAGGCTTGGTATACGCATTATTTGGACTTTCAATTGCTATCATTCATCTTTTACTACTGCCTATCACTTACACAGTGCATAAGTGGCCTCCTAACAGGTACGGGTGTGGGACATGGTACCTACTAGCAGCAAGTATTGTCTTTCTATTGATGTTCATGATAGCAGTTATTATTTCTCGGAGGTACAAGAGAAGGCAGAGAGGTGATGTTCTACCTAATGAACACATTTTTGCTATCAACTATTACTCACGCTACACAATGTATAATGCAATTGATTAAATTTTCATAAATCAGTATTGTACTCCCAATTCCCAATATTCTCTTTTTAATTCAGTGAACAGTGCAGAAAGTGAGCTGACTCTCTGTATATTGCGGCCATATTTTCATATTCCATACCTGAATAATAAGTTTTTAAATGCTGTAGAAATCAAGGAAATTATATCTGTAGAGTATGCAATAAATAATGGGCAGTTAACTCACACTGACCTATGAGATAAAGATACTACAGTAATGTATATCAAGTATTGAATAAGTAATAGTTAAACCATGCCTACGAGGGCTTTACAGAATATATTGCCTGACGCCCGAGGGCGAAGGCAATATATCCTGTACAACACGAGGGCGAGGCATGGTACGATGGAAATGTATTGGCTTCCGGATATTGCCCTAACCACATCCTAGGTAATATGAATAGTACCTCGCTCCTCCCTTGTTGGCTCAGCCTATGTAAACAACAAGTCTGCTATATGACATATGTAGCACAATGTGTATCCAATGGTATCAACAGTTTTGTCATAGAGGCACTAGGCTTATCAGGCTTATCAAAGTGGATCGTAGGCCATGGCCATGTAAGTGCTTGTGATAAGCATTACAGCTTCCTATGTATGAAGCTAAGGAGTTGAAGCAGGAATGATTTGAAGCAGGAGGAGTTGGAGCCTCTTTACTTTAACTGGCTCGCTCGCTCGCTCGGTGTCATAATAGCATATTGCCCTATTCTTGCATATCAGAGAGTGCGGTAGCACTCTCTATGTAGGGTTAGTACGAAATGGGCGTGGCTTCTTTCATTAGAGCAATACAAACTAGACTCTCTGTATCTCTTCTATTCTTGCTACAGGCTCAACTAAACTTCTTACATCTGGAAAACAATGCAGAAGCTGATCTCCAGAACAGCGTCAACGATCGGCACCAGCCGCCGCCTAAATCTAAAATTTTTATGATTTGTTCATCATCATCATCATCATCTTCTTGCCAGGCTGTAACTCCATGATCCTTTCACATACGATAATGAAATTCATATCAACTTGTGCAGTTATAACCACACAATGTGCTTTTACCATCGTTATATCCACAGTTTCCCTTCAATACAATCACTGACTCATATCGAACGACTTTTCATTATAACTGTCAGCCATTGAAAAATGATATCATTTGTCATGCGCGCGCGTCTGTCACTATCACGTGCACGTGTGCCAACCAGCTATTTTTACTTGAAAACAATATTCAACCTTTATGTCGTACAAAAAGTAAACAAACAAGTGAAAGGAAAAAAAATTATGCTAAATAAAAAGGCCATGTAGGGTTAGTCTGTACTTTAACAGTTTCTGTCAACAAAAATCAAAATTATGCTGCCTTCAATAATAATCCCAACATCATCACTGCCTAAACCAAGCAGAACACTTTTATACTGATACATGAACAATTAAAGCAGCTTGGTGAGAGGCAGTGATGTAGGGATCATTATTGAAGGCAGCATAATTTTGATTTTTGTTGACAGAAACTGTTAAAGTACAGACTAACCCTACATGGCCTTTTTATTTAGCATAAATTTTTTTCCTTTCATATGATAATCAATACAACTGCCAAAAATTAATGACACATAATTAAACACAAGTGATTCAGCAAATAAACAATAATAGAAAACAACAACATGAAAGCTAACATGGACTGACAGCCACAATAACATTGTTGAGAGCCAAGATATCAGTCTGTGCAAACCTTTACATTGAATTCACTTCTATCTATACATATACATGCATCATCAGAATAAGTAAACATCCTTTTTTAATGTATAATCAGCAAGATGTGAGAGTTTCTTTGGAGAGAAAGGACAACAGTAATAAATACATTTGTGTGCCCAATATAAAAGCATGATGAGCAGGGCAGACCAAGACAAGAATCGTATATTATGGCAGTACGTGCTTCCTATCATTGTAAATCAATACTTGTCAACAAAGGGGTGATTGTTGTTCTCTTATGGAGCTTATTTGGATGGATTGGGATCAATTTTGGCTTCTCATTTCTTATAAGCAGCAACTCCAACTTTCAATCAGAAGAAAAACACCTTAAGGTATTTCTTTATTATGGTATAGTGGGAATTGCACTTTTGCTCTGCCCAGTATTTGGGTGGATTGCTGATGTCTACTGGGGGAGATACAAGATGATAAAACGAAGCTTGTTCACCATGTGGCTAACCACCATTGGATTCTGTCTAGTTTCTGTCATACCAGATTATCTTCCACATGCTAATACGATCAAAGAAGTGGCTAATGCTATATTGCTGATGATCTTCCTCAGCTTAGGAGGATTACAAGTCAATATCATTCAATTTGGAGTAGATCAATTGACTGATGCATCTTCTAACAGTATCACAGCATTTGCTAACTGGTATGTTTGGGTATTTTACATCAATGTTGCTATTTCAGATTTCTCACAGAAATGTGTCTGTTCCAAGTATATTCCATTGGCTAAACTATTGCTCCCAGCCTGTATGACCCTAGCACTGTGTCTGGATTATAACTTTAATCACTGGCTTATCAAAGAACCAGTATCAGAGAATCCACTTAAGCTGATATACAGGGTCATACGCTATGCCTGGAAGAATAAGTATCCTCGTCAAAGGAGTGCATTCACTTACAGTGAAGATAAACGTTATTCCAGAATTGATTTCGCTAAACAAAAATTTGGTGGACCCTTCACTACAGAAAAAGTGGAGGATGTAAAGACATTTTGGCGTATGCTGTTATGTTTCATAATACTATTTATATATAGTACATTTATAATGAACGTACATTCGGTTTCCAAGAAAATGAAATATCATCTACAATATACTAACATCAAAGAAGACGTTTCTCCTTGCTCTATGGAGCATACTAACCATTGCTATCAAGGAGAAGTAGAATATTCAATGGGTTACCTTGCATTCATTATATTCATTCCACTCCATGAGTTAGCATTTCATAGACTAATAACTGTGCGATTTTCAAGCTTCACTACTTTCAACATCGGCTTTTTTCTATCTCTGATAAGCATGATAGGATATTTTTCCCTGGAAATTGCTGGTCATATCAAACTTGATGCTAATATAACGAATGTAACATGTCTACTAGAAGTCAAAGAAGATGATCCTAGCACATGGAACTCACTTCCTCTGGATCACAAGTGGATAATACTTCCAGTGTTAGTTCGTACCTTCAGCTACTTCTTCATACTTTCTGGAGGAATGCAGTTTATCTGTGCTCAATCCCCTTACTCTATGAAAGGACTGATCACAGGCTTGGGATACGCATTATTTGGACTTTCAATTGCTATGATCTATCTTGTGCTGTTGCCTATCACTTACACAGTGCATAAGTGGCCTCCTAACAGGTACGGGTGTGGGACGTGGTACCTACTAGCAGCAAGTATTGTCTTTCTATTGGCGTTCATGATAGCAGTTATTATTTCTCAGAGGTACAAGAAGAGGCAGAGAGATGATATTCTACCTAATGAACACATTTTTGCTATCAACTATTACTCACACTACACAATGTATAATTCAATCGATTCCTCCTAGAGCTTTTTATATGCCTCTATAGTTGTTATATTTTTGTTGTCATCATTATTGCTTGCTTGTTTGGTTTTATGAGAGAGAGAGAGAGAGGTTATGTAGACATGACAATTGCAAGTACAGCAACTTATTCAATCCTAATAAAAGTACAGCATGCTACTCCATCCACAGTCATACTTTTACTTTAAAGTGCCCAGGCCACCTGGTTAGCTACATGTGCATGATTAGTACCAAAGGTTATACACTAGTCGGGCCAACCTGTAATCATTATAAAGCCACCCTGCCATGTCCCAATTTAGTCCCAGCTGGAATGATGGAGATACCTTTTTGGAAGGAGGATGATTGTGATATTATAACAATCTCGCATTTTCGTATAAAACAATACAAGTTGCACATGTGCATAACGTTGAAGTACTGTTTCGCTACTGTCTTGAATTATTAGTATAGTAAGTTATACGACACAAACAGAACCAGAATGTTTACTACAACTGTTATTATAATAATCTGCAGTACAACAACTCTGCAAATCCAGTAGAGATTTCACTCACAATCACTTTGCCCCCTAAAAGGCCTTATATAGGTAACGTGGCTGCCATTCAGGTTGTAATAACAAAATTTAAAAGGTTCTACAGGACAGCTTACACAGAGTCAGAAAACATTAAGCTCAGCATCCATATGTAAGTGTGGATTGGCATATGCATGGGTGTGCGCATTGGGATGCATGAGTTTATATCTTATCATCTAATATATGTAGCTACATACGTAGCATAGGCATGTGAACTATGACTACCATACAAACTCGATAATGTCTTTCATTTTCAAAATCAACATGGATAGCTATATAGAGCATCATGTATACATATGTACATTTAGGAAGCAAACTTTACTTTTTTGTAGCTCTACTTCAGTTAATAATGTTAATAATAAAAGATTGAGCATCATTCTCATCTGGAATGCTTACTTTATAATTGTCAACTCCTAACAAAAGATCAAAAGATTAACCTTACAGCATAGTGGGACTGACAGTTCTGTAGTGTGTGAGTTGATTGTAGACAGTTATTAGGGAAGATACAATACGACACGACAGAGTTTGTTTCTCACATAGCTGGCTACTGTTGCACTTTGTCTGCTATCCAATAATCTTCTATTTACTCAAGAAATATTAGACATCACTCAAAAAAGTTATCACGGTTATGGCAGTAGTTCCTTGTTTTTCTCATTATAAAATCAACAAAGGAGTGGTTCTTGTGCTCTTATGGAGCTTATTTGGATGGATTGTATTCAATTTTGGCAACTCGTTTTTGACAAGCGGCAACTCTGATTTCCGAACAGAAGATGAACACCATCATGAATTTCTTTACTATGGAATAGTGGGAATTACACTTTTGCTCTACCCAGTGTTTGGGTGGATTGCTGATGTTTATTGGAGTAGATACAAAATGATACGACGAAGCTTGTTCATCATGTGGCTAACCACCATTGCATTCGCTCTTATTTCTGTCATACCAGATTACCTCCCATATGCTAGTATGATCAAAGAGGTTGCTAATGCTATATTGCTGATGATTTTGTTCCTCAGCTTGGGAGGATTACAAGTTAACATCATTCAATTTAGAGTAGATCAATTGCCTGATGCATCTTCTAACAGTATCACAGCATTTGCCAACTGGTATATTTGGGTGTTTTACATCAATATTGCTATAGCAGATCTCTCACAGAACTGTATCTGTTCAAAGTATGTTCCATTGGCTGAACTATTGCTCCCAGCCTGTATGACCCTAGCACTGTGTCTGGACTATAACTTCAATCACTGGCTTATCAAAGAGCCAGTATCACAAAATCCACTTAAGCTGATATACAGGGTCCTGCACTATGCCTGGAAGAATAAGTATCCTCGTCAGAGGAGTGCCTTCACTTACTGTGATGATAAGCATTATTGATTTCGCTAAACAGAAATTTGGTGGACCTTTCACTACTGAACAGGTTGAAGATGTGAAGACATTTTGGCGTATACTCTTAAGTTTCATTATACTATTTGCATATGGTGCATTTACAATGAATGTGCACTCGGCTTCCAAGAAAATGAAATATCATCTACAATATACTAACATCAAAAAGGATAATGTTTCTCTTTGCTCTATGGAGCATGCTGAATATTTAATTGGATGCCTTGCATTCATAATATTCATTCCACTCTATGAGTTAATACTTCATAAACTAATAACTGTGCGATTTTCAAGTTTCACTACTATCAACATAGGCTTGTTTCTAGCACTGATATACATGACAGGATATTTCTCCCTGGAAATTGCTGGTCACATCAAACTTGATGCTAATATAACGAACGTAACGTGTCTACTAGAAGTCAAAGAAAATGATCCTAGCACATGGAACTCACTTCCTCTGGATTACAAGTGGATAGTGCTTCCAGAGCTTTTCTATGCCTTCAGTTACTTCTTCATACTTTCTGGAGTAGTGCAATTTATTTGTGTTCAATCCCCTTACTCTATGAAAGGACTGATCACAGGCTTGGGATATGCATTGATTGGACTTTCAATCGCTATCATCTATCTCGTGCTGTTGCCAATCACTTACACAGTGCATAAGTGGCCTCCTAACAGGTACGGGTGTGGGACGTGGTACCTACTGTCAACAAGTATTGTCTTTCTACTGGAATTCATGATAGCAGTCATTATTTCTTGGAGGTACAAAAAGAGGCAGAGAGGTGATGTCTACCTAATGAACATATTTTTGCTATCAACTACTACTCACACTACGCATTCAACCTAGAGTGCTATAATTACTATCATTGTTTATTTGGTTTCAATTGATTCTCCTTCCTCATTATTTTATTATCTTAAATTTGCTACGAGTTACTGGTGTTCTTTTGTCTTTGTTCACATCATATCAGCGCCATACTTAGAACATTGACTTGTCCACACCCTGCTTGAGGGCATCCCATTTTATGATAAGGGAAAAAGCATTTCGTGAAATGAAAAAAAGATGTAGGGATGACCATTGCTCAAAAAAGTAAGGAAACAAGAAGGATGGAAATGGGATCAATCTTTGTTCTGTATATACAGCCAACAATCCCTACATATACACACATTACTACACTATAATCTGAAGTTACCTGACGTATATGTAGGGATTGTTGGCTGGATATACAGAACAAAGATTGATCCCATTTCCATCCTTCTTGTTTCCTTACTTTTTTGAGCAGTGGTCATCCCTACATCTTTTTTTCATTTCACGAAATGCTTTTTCCCTTACTTGTTCCTGGTCTTTTTTCCTCTCTTTTATGGTTTTAGCTATGATTAGAGTTCATTCTTCTATGTGTATGCAGGGACAGATGAAAGAAGTTCTCCAATAACATACCAGCCCAATCATTTATCGAGTCAAGGTGTTGTGTTGTTGAGCCATACTTGGAGGTCGAAGATGCTGAAATAGAGTCTACCGTGGTGAATCAAAATCCCCGAATCGATACAGTAGTCTATCATCAGCTAGAGCTAGCTAGCTAGCTAGCTAGAGACAGCTGAGTAATATTATGATTTCGAATAATTGGATATTCAAATACATGCGCATGCGTATTATAGAAAAGATGGCTTCCCAATTGAATTAGTCGAGTGCTGTGCTCCATAGCGTCTCCTTTTTCATCGACTCTTTCGAGGATCAACGAGTAGAAAAGATCGTAGTTGGTAGAATTTGGAGTGGATTTGTCCAGAAATCATGGCTGTAGCTTGAGTGGTTCGAGAGATATGGATGTCTAAGAATAATAATAATAATAATCAGAGAGTGCGGTAGCACTCTCTATGTAGGGATGACTCGGACGGCCGCGCGCGCCGCCTATAGACTAATACAAAAGTGAAATTCCAGTTCCCCCACTTAGACCTAACAAAAGCTACTGTGAATGATTATCCAGCCTACTAGAGCCTACTACAATGTGCAGACCAAGTTTCAGGACCAGGGAGCTTACCGTTTCAGAAATACGGCAAGCAGGTAAATCGCTATATTCTTTTTCTTCTCTATTATTATTATTCTTCTTCTTATTATTATTCTTCTTAGACAACCATATCTCTCGAACCACTCAAGCTACAGCTATGATTTCTGGACAAATCCACTCCAAATTCTACGAACTACGATCTTTTCTACTCGTTGATCCTCGAAAGAGTCGATGAAAAAGGAGACACTAAGGAGCACAGCACTCGACTAATTCAATTGGGAAGCCATCTTTTCTATAATACGCATGCGCATGTATTTGATATCCAATTATTCGAAATTATAATATTACTCAGCTGCCTCTAGCTAGCTAGCTAGGTCCTAGGTACGTATAGGTATATGTAGCTAGAATAATGATGATGATGATAGACTACTGTATCGACTCGGGGATTTAGATTCAACAAGGTAGACTCTATTTCAGCATCTTCTACCTCCACCTTGACTCGTTGATAATGATTGGGCTGGTATGCTATTGGAGAACTATTCTTCTTTCATCTGTCCCTGCATACACATAGAAGAATGAACTCTATACATAGCTAAAACCATAAAAGAGAGGAAAAAAGACCAGGAACAAGTAAGGGAAAAAGCATTTCGTGAAATGAAAAAAGATGTAGGGATGACCACTGCTCAAAAAAGTAAGGAAACAAGAAGGATGGAATCTTTGTTCTGTATATCCAGCCAACAATCCCTACATATACATACATTACTACACTATAATCTGAAGCTACCCGATGTATATGTAGGGATTGTTGGCTGGATATACAGAACAAAGATTCCATCCTTCTTGTTTCCTTACTTTTTTGAGCAGTGGTCATCCCTACATCTTTTTTCATTTCACGAAATGCTTTTTCCCTTATTATTATTATTATTATTATTATTATTATTATTATTATTCTTATTATTATTCTTCTTAGACAACCATATCTCTCGAACCACTCAAGCTACAGCTATGATTTCTGGACAAATCCACTCCAAATTCTACGAACTACGATCTTTTCTACTCGTTGATCCTCGAAAGAGTCGATGAAAAAGGAGACACTAAGGAGCACAGCACTCGACTAATTCAATTAGGAAGCCATCTTTTCTATAATACGCATGCGCATGTATTTGATATCCAATTATTCGAAATTATAATATTACTCAGCTGCCTCTAGCTAGCTAGCTAGCTAGGTCCTAGGTATAGGTATATGTAGCTAGAATAATGATGATGATGATAGACTACTGTATCGACTCGGGGATTTAGATTCAACAAGGTAGACTCTATTTCAGCATCTTCTACCTCCACCTTGACTCGTTGATAATGATTTGGCTGGTATGCTATTGGAGAACTATTCTTCTTTCATCTGTCCCTGCATACACATAGAAGAATGAACTCTATACATAGCTAAAACCATAAAAGAGAGGAAAAAAGACCAGGAACAAGTAAGGGAAAAAGCATTTCGTGAAATGAAAAAAGATGTAGGGATGACCACTGCTCAAAAAAGTAAGGAAACAAGAAGGATGGAATCTTTGTTCTGTATATCCAGCCAACAATCCCTACATATACGTACATTACTACACTATAATCTGAAGCTACCCGACGTATATGTAGGGATTGTTGGCTGGATATACAGAACAAAGATTCCATCCTTCTTGTTTCTTTACTTTTTTGAGCAGTGGTCATCCCTACATCTTTTTTCATTTCACGAAATGCTTTTTCCCTTATAATAATAATAATAATAATAATAGAGAAGAAGAAGAATATAGCGATTTACCTGCTTGCCGTATTTCTGAAACGGTAAGCTCCCTGGTCCTGAAACTTGGTCTGCACATTGTAGTAGGCTCTAGTAGGCTGGATAATCATTCACAGTAGCTTTTGTTAGGTCTAAGTGGGAGAACTAGAATTTCACTTTAGTATTAGTCTATAGGCGGTGCGCGTGGCCGTCCGAGTCATCCCTACATAGAGAGTGCTACCGCACTCTCTGATATGTCTAGTGCCATATGCTGCCAAACATGCTGTGAAACTTATATATTTGAGTCATTTGTCATTTTTCATTCATTGCATGCTAACTGTACTTACTGAGTATGTGTGCGTGGCACTCTTGTATTTTGCAAGAACCACTCAGGCTATAATAACAAAATCTAAAAGGTTCTACAGGACAGCTTACACAAAAACAGAAAACATTAAGCTAGGGTGCGCAATGGCGTATGCATGGGTTTATGCATCGGTGTACGCATGGGCATGCATGCGTGGCTGTATCGAACACATGTAGCTACATGCATACATAACAGACATGTGAACCATGTACATCTTACAAACATGTTTACTTCAGCAATCTTACTCCATAAAGTTTTGTATATGAATTTATGAAATCCTCTTTTCAAATTGTTATCACTAATAGAGCACACAAATGGCCTCCTATATACTACTCGATACAGGTGTGGGACATGGTACCTTCTATCAGCCACCATTATACTTCTCATTCCTTATGTATATTCGTATTAGAAATATAAGAAAAGACAAAGAGGAGACATTCTACCAAATGAGCACATTTTTGCCATTAATTACTATTCTCGCTACGCTATGGACTCTTAATAACTACAAAGTCTTCTCTAGAGGTCACTTCATTTGATTTTCACTATAATGTTTACAACCTTCTATAATAAAAACATTCTTCTTCTTTTTCTGCATTTGGAAGTTAACAACTTAACTTTGGTGGTTTGAAGTACTCTGCATGCACTATTCACATAATTGGTTGGACAATTAAAGATAACAGTACCTTGTGAAATTCAGTACAGGTTTCACAATAAGTTAAGAAATGTGACTATACCACTCTGGCTATGTATGTAATAGTTATTGCATGGTGCCGAGGAAATTATGGCAATAGACACCCAAGTCCGAGAGAGCAGCCCAAGGACAAGGGCTGTTTATTGCCATAATATCCAAGGCAACATGATACAACCAATGCCTGCTAGAAATGGACGAAAATAATCCTACACTTCCTATAGATTTCAAGTGGATAATATCTTTCAGCTTCTTCTTCCTGATTACTTCAGAAATATTTGTGCTCAGCCACCTTATTCCATAAAGGGACTGATAGCTGGACTAGCATTTGAGTTTTTTGGATTGACTTACATCATCTCTTACACTGTGCTAATCCCTATCACTCGTACAGTATAGCACATAAGAGAATATACTATATTATTGTAAGCAGACAAAAGTGGCAGTAGCTTCCAATAAAGTAAGTGACAGGACCAGAAAATCAGCACATGAGCTAACAGTTGTTCTATTCTTAGTTTGGAGTCATTTTAGTTTTCGGTTATACACAGGACTGTTACACCAAGGATTTATAGTTGGTGTTCCTGAATAGACCTCCCAAATGAGAAACATTACATCTTTTGACTTGTCGAGTTGTATACACTTCATCTCAAGAGGATTGATTGTAGTCAACTCACATGATTAAAAATTTAAAAAAAACACTCTTCATCATAATTATAACTTGGCTATATGTATGAGTGAACTCAAGCTGCATGAATCAGAGAGTGATAGTTAAAACTTCGATTGCATAAGTAGAAACATACAGTACTGCAAGCTAATGCTGCTCAACAAGAAAGGGGTCATCATTGTGCTTCTCGGGAGTTTTTCTGCATGGATCGTGTTCAGTTTTGGCTATTCCTTAATAGCTCGAGATAAATTTAACCAAAAATTTGGGGTGAAAATATTTTATGGCATAATTGGACTGTCACTGCCATTATGTCCAGTTATAGGATGGGTTTCTGATGTCTACTGGGGAAGATACAAGATGATACAACGAAGCCTATCCATCATGTGGCTGACATCCATTACCCTCTGTCTAGCTTTTGTCATAAATGACAGCCTCTTCAAACATAATGTCATAACAGAAACATTAATCATTATTCTCCTTGTGATGTTGTTCATCAGCTTGGGAGGATTCCAAATTTCTATCATTCAGTTTGGGGTTGATCAACTCCCTGATGCTTCTTCAGCTGATAT
Organism: Crambe crambe; assembly: GCA_963924555.1. Classification (NCBI taxonomy): domain Eukaryota; kingdom Metazoa; phylum Porifera; class Demospongiae; order Poecilosclerida; family Crambeidae; genus Crambe; species Crambe crambe. The sequence goes on from OZ004582.1 coordinate 6,142,432, forward strand.
AGTGTCCTTCTCCAATTGGTATGTTTGGATGTGGCACACCAGCAATGTCATAGTGGCTCTTTCACAAATATGTATATGTCCCAATTATACTGCAGTGGCTAAACTATTGCTTCCAGCCTGTACAACCCTGGCACTGTGCCTGGACTATAACTTCAATCACTGGCTCATCAAAGAACCAGTATCAGAGAATCCACTCAAACTGATATACAGGGTCATGCACTATGCCTGGAACAATAAGTATCCTCGTAAGAGGAGTGCCTTCACTTACTGTGACAACAAGCATTACTCCAGAATTGATTTTGCTAAACAGAAATTCGGTGGATCCTTCACTATAGAACAAGTCGAGGATGTAAAGACATTTTGGCGTATACTCTTCTATTTCATAATACTATTTCTATGTAGTGGCTTCATAATTAATGTTCAATCAGTTGCTCAAGACATGAGATATCACTTACATAACTGGAATTCTAAACCAGAGAGCAACTCTCGATGTTCCATGGAAATCACAAAGAAGTGTTATCAAGAACAAAGTGCATACTTCTTTGGCCACTTTGTGCTTGCCATAGTGATACCAATCCATGAGTTAGTATTGCATCGTCTAATAGGAAGACTATCCAGTTTCAAAAAGTTCATAACTGGCTTGTTCTTTGTACTACTAAGTGTGACTGGATATCTATTTCTAGAGATCGCTGGCCATGAAAAACTTATTCTGAATCATACTAGCACGACAAATGTAACATGCCTTCTGGAAATCAAAAGAAACGATCATAGCACATGGAACTCACTCCCCCTGGATTACAAGTGGATAATGCTTCCAGAGTGTTCACATGCTGTTGGTGTTTTCTTCCTGCTCACTGCAGTGTCACAGTTTATTTGTGCTCAGTCACCTTACTCAATGAAAGGGTTAGTTACCGGAATAGGGTATGGACTTTTTGGTCTTTCATGTATCGTCTGTTTCATTATGTTACTTCCTCTAACTTATACTGCACACAAGTGGCCAACTAACAAGTACGGGTGTGGAACATGGTATCTGCTATCAGCAAGTATTGGACTTCTTCTCATGTTATTAATAACATGTATCCTGGCATGGAGGTACAAGAAAAGGCAGAGAGGTGACATTTTACCTAATGACCAAATTTTCGCTATTGATTACTATACTCGCTACACAATGTACAATGCAGTGAGCTCCTAAATGTCAACTCTACACTCGCGCATACACATTATATTGTTGCTTCTCACTCTAATGCTTTCCATAATTCAATTTTCATAATAGGATTTGCTCAGTTATTATTGTGATTTTCAATAACACGTGTGATTTCATACAAGTTGCCTATTAAAATCGAAAAGTGTGATTTTCTATAATAATTCCTTTGAGGATTTTGTAGTGTTTCCTTCATGGTAATAGCATAATGCATGCACACAAACAAAGGCTCTAGGATACATTCCAACCAATTTACTGCTTCCCAGTGCACTATTAATCCATGGCACTAGCTTTTTTCTCAATCAATGGCACTTGCTTGTTTCCCAATGACCTATTAATATATGGCACTTACTTATTTCCCAATGATCTATTAATACATGGCACTTACTTGTTTCCCAATGACCTATTAATACATGGCACTTATACTTGTTTCCCAATGATCACTAGTTTGTTTCTCAATGCCTTATTAAAACATGACACTTGCTTATTTCCCTATGACTCCAACCATGACAGTAGCTTGATTCTCAATGCATTATTAAGATGGCACTTGATTGCTTCCCAGTGACACATGGAAAGAGAGGGATGATCATCACACTGATCTATTTTCAGCATAACTTCCATGGACATTGTTGAATATCTCACTTTCTGTAACATCAGCAATTCCTATCATGATTTAGTACAAGAAGCATCAGACAATTGATCACCTCCAAAAGAATATCCTCCTAAACTGAAATATGAGACCTTTAGGACTGCATATTGGGCTTAACAGATTCAAAATGAAGTGAATGCTTTGTAATGTGCAAAGTTCCACTATCAATAATCCTGTGTTTTTGTTCCTGAACCTTTGGATGATTCTCACCCAATCGAACAGACCAAGTCATCACAAGTAGAATCATCAACAGTGATGTCACGATACCCACAAAGATATTGACAGCTGCCAGATCACTGGGATCTGAGTTTTAAATAAGGGCGGAGAAAACTGTGATGTATTAATGAGTAGTATCAAAGGTCATACACTACCCTGTAATCAGGCCACCTCTTTATAAAGCCACCCTGCCATGTCCCAATAGCACCTGTTCCAGCTATTTAAATTTCCCCAAAGAGAACCACCACATTTTGTTCTTAGCTCATACAAGTAGTTAAAGTTTGCCCAAAAATGGCTAAAATAGCTCAAAAATAAACAGTCTGTGCATATAACAACATACCGTAAATCTGGAAAATTTCGCTGTTAAAAATAATTCGCGGTTGGCTCAAACAACGAAAATTAAACACGTGAAATATTTTCTACAACGGATTATTAAAATATTGAAAATATATACGGTAGGAAGCACATTGCATTGCGTACTAGTCTCTAGCTCTCCAAGTATTTGAAGGTCTTCCAGATCCCCCTGTTCCTTCTCGGGCTATTGCTCGAGCGAATTGTGAAGTAGAGGCAGAGTTAGTTAGTTCGAGATAGTCTTTCGATCACGTCCTACAATCGTACCTGATTTCTTCACTGCCACCGTGTACCTGTCCTTTTCATTCGTTGGCTCCCTCACACTCTAGCGTTTCACCTAGACTGGCATCCCACATGTCACGGTACACATGGTAGCCACGAACACAGCAAGTGATCTGGAACTCTGCGCTAGCACTTACCGCCATTTTTCTCCAGCTGGATTTAGTAGCGAAATTTTCATTGTTGAAAATAATTCACGGGTGATTCAAAAAACGAATAATAAACGCATCGAAAAAATAAAACACGAAGATATTTTACGCGAAAATTTCCAGATTTACGGTATGTCATACTCATAGCTAAGACTTCCAGCCCAGCATGTTAAATAGTCTATTTCTTAAATATACAAAGAATCATTTATTTTATGATGAAAAAAAACAAAACAAAACAAAAAACAACAACAAAAAAACAAAAACAAAAAAAAAACAAAAAAAACAGTGATTTTTCAACTTAAAAAATAATGATGTTAAACTGAAAAGATACAACCATATGCTGTATAGTTATAGCAGCCCAATGATTATTTATCAGCAAGGCTTGAAATGTTGAGCTATACTTGGAGGCCCAGGATGCAGATGAATGTCTGATGAATCTAAAATCCCTGAGTTGATAGAGTAGTCTATGATCTAGCACGAGCTAGAGCTATATAGCTTAGCTAGCTGAGTAATATTATAATTTGGATATCAAATACATCCACATGCATATTATCAAAAAAAATGGCATCCAATAATTAAGTTAGTCAAGTACTGTGCTCCATAGTGTCTCCTTTTACATCAACTCTTTTGAGGATTGACGAGTACAAAGATCGTAGCTGGTAGAATTTGGAGTGGATTTATCCAGAAATCATAGCTGTAGCTCGAGTGGATCTAGACATATGGTTGTCAAAGAAGAAGAATGATGACAACAATAGAGAAGAAGAAGGATCCAGCTACTTACCTGCTTGCCATATTTCTGTAAGCTCCCTGGTCCTGAAACTTGGTCTGCACATTGTAGTAGGCTCTAGTAGGCTGAATAATCATTCACAGTAGCATTTGTCAAGTCTAAGTGGGGGGACTAGAATTTCACTTTTGTATTAGTCTATAGGTGGTGCACGCAGCCGTCCGCGTCATCCCTAAATAGAGAGCTACCGTTCTCTCTGATAGTTGACGTAGTAGATTCAGCATAGCAAAATTTCTATCCAATTGTGAGAAAAATAATTCATGTGACATTATAGAGGATAAAAGTATCTTTCCTAGGTTGTTGTTTGAGACTTCAACAGCCATTGGTGAGGGAGATGTGGTGCGAGGGTCAATATTTGGCAAATTACGCTATTGATTATGTCATGTATCATGCATGTAGATCATGTATATGATATGAATAATGTATTGTTTTTTATGTATCTGGTTGGTTGATGTGTTTGTGTTTTAGAAGCTTCTAGAATTCTAGCTAGCTATATATGTATAAGTTGTATTTCAGTTTTGCCTTCCAAAACCATAATAATATTGAAACTCTGTCATGCTAACTTTGGCTACATCACCATCATTTATTTGTTTCTTTACTTGTACTTGTGTGGAGACAGAGGGCTCATGTAAACATGAATTGAAAGCTAGCCCTAGCCCTAGCCCTAGCCCCTAGCCCTAAACGCATGTCAAATAGTAAACAGTCTATGTTACAACAGATGTCATACTCATTGCTAAGGCTACCAGTTTTTTCCTGGCCCAGCATGTACAATAATCTATCTCTCACAAATACATATACATTTGTTTTATGATGAAAAAATATATATTAATGATGTCATAAAAGATACAACAATCCTGGAATGTAAATTATTTACTTTAGAGCAAACTTACCCTAGATTATTCCCGATTGAATACATGCATGTGCATCAAAAAATAAACATGTGAGATTTACATATAAAACTGCATTTTAGAGTAACTACAGGTAGATTCAGTTGTATTGAAAGTGAACTCTACCATGGCACTTTTTCATAGCTCTCTCTCAGTTAGAAATAAAGGTTTGTGCATCATACTCATCTGGAACTTTTCAGCATGGACTCTATTGTATTCTGTTGTTGTCCATATTCTTGAAGGCAAACTAAAGAATAATCTTAGATATATATATAATGGTATAGTAGGACTGATAGTTTTGTTATGCCCTATATTTGGGTGGATAGCTGATACCTATTGGGGAAGATACAAGATGATACGACGGAGTTTGCTTCTAGCATGGCTGGCTACTATTGCAATTTGTCTGCTATCGATTATACCAGATGATCTTCCACATGTTCATTTAATAAAAGAAGTATCTGACATCACTCTGGTAATATTATCATTATTCAGTTTGGGAGGACTAGTAATAAATATAGTCCAGTTTGGAGTAGATCAACTACCGGATGCATCCTCTGCCGATATAACAGCATTTACAAACTGGTATGTCTGGGTAGGAAATGTTGGTTATATTGTAGTGACCTTTTCGAGTAACTGTGTCTGTTCCAAGTATACTGCAGTGGCTAAACTATTGCTCCCAGCCTGTATGACCATAGCACTGTGTCTGGACTATAACTTTAATCACTGGCTCATCAAAGAACCAGTATCAGAGAATCCACTCAAACTGATATACAGGGTCATGCACTATGCCTGGAAAAATAAGTATCCTCGTCAGAGAAGTGCCTTCACATACTATGATGATAAGCGTCACTCCAGAATTGATTTTGCTAAACAGAAATTTGGTGGACCATTCACTACAGAACAGGTCGAGGATGTAAAGACATTTTGGCGTATACTATTTTACTTGATAATACTAATCCTATACAGTGGCAGCATTGTGAAGTTGTTAACAGTTGCTGAAAACATGAGATATCATTTACATAACTGGGATTCCAAACCAGAGAGCAACACTCAATGTTCCATAAGGAAGTGTTATCAAGAACGAAGTGTATTCGATATAGGATACCTTATGATTGCTATAGTGATTCCACTACATGAGTTTATTTTGCATCGTCTAATAGGAAGACTATCAAGTTTCACAAAGTTCATCACCGGCTTGTTTTTGGCACTGATGAGTATGATAGGATATTTATTTCTAGAAGTTGCTGGCCATGCAAAACTTCATGGCAATACAACCAATGCAACATGTCTGTTAGAAGTGGATAAAAATAATCCTAGCACATGGAGTTCACTTCCTCTGGATTACAAGTGGATAATGATTCCAGAGTGTCTAAGAAGTACTGGCTACTTCTTCATGACTACTGCAGGAATACAATTCATTCATGCTCAGTCACCTTACTCCATGAAAGGTCTGGTTTTTGGACTAGCATATGAGTGTTTGGGACTCTCATACATTATCTTTTACATTGTGCTAATCCCTATCACTTATGCACCACATAAGTGGCCTCCTACTAGATATGGGTGTGGGACGTGGTACCTGTTATCAGCCAGCATCATACTTCTCCTTATGTTCGTACTTGCATGCATTCTGATTTCGAAATACAAGAAAAGACAGAGAGGTGACATTCTACCAAACGAGCACATTTTTGCCATTAATTACTACTCTCGCTACACAATGCAGAACACAATTACAGAAGACTCTTAACTACAAAGTCTACCAGGTCACTTCACTCAAGTATATTATCATTAGTAATTTTTTTACCATAATGTTTAGAACTTTCTATAATTCATTTGCTTCTTCTTCTTCTGCCAACATGAACATGCACTCCTTAGCAATATTGCAACTTTACATTTTACAAAATAATATGTGCTCTTAAACTAGTATAATCTCACTCTATCATTGGCAAATCATTGGCAAAGTGTCATTGCTCGTATTGAAGACGGCTGGGAAGACTCTCTTTCTGGTATTTAGATTTCAGTAGTTGAGTGGACCCTCACTTATCCGAATAGCTCGGGACCGGAGCCCATTTGGATTAGGAAAGATTAGACTTGTGAATGAGTACAGTTGGAATGCATTTCTGTGAAATAAAGGAATGAAGGATGGAAATGGGCTCAATCATCAATATGTCGAGTAGCTTCAGATTATAGTGCAGTAATGGACGTATATATAGGGATTGTTGGCTGGATATACAGAACAAAGATTGATACCATTTCCATCCTTTATCCCCTACCTAAGAAATACGCACTCTGGTTATGATAACTAAATCTAAAAGGTTCTGCAGGACAGCGTACACAGAGACAGAAAACAAATCAAACACATGTAGCTTCATACACAATGGGTAAATGAACTGCATACATCTTACAGAATATTCATTTTCAAAATCAACATGAGCTATGCATATAGAGAGCAAGTACATTGAAACAGTAAACTTGACTATGGCACTTTCTTTCTCAGTTAGAAATAGAGGGTTGAGCACCATACTCATCTGGAGTGTCTCAGCATGGATTCTATTGAATTCTGTCTATTGGGAAACAAAAGGTTCTACTTTGAATATATATATATATTATAGTATAGTAGGACTGACAGTTTTGTTATGTCCAGTGTTTGGGTGGATAGCTATACCTATTGGGGAAGATACAAGATGATACGATGGAGTTTGTTTCTAGCATGGCTGGCCACTATCACTATTTGTCTGCTATCAATTATACCAGATGATCTTCCACATGTTCATTTAATCAAAGAAGTATCTGACATCACTCTGGTAATATTGTCATTATTCAGTTTAGGAGGACTACTAGTAAATATAGTCCAGTTTGGAGTTGATCAATCGCCTGATGCTTCTTCTACCGATATTGTATCTTTCTCCAACTGGTGTGCTTGGGTGTGGAATATTGGTATATTAATAGGACCTTTAGCTTTACCCCAGACATGTATCTGTCAAAGATATACTGCAGTGGCTAAACTATTGCTCCCAGCATGCACAACTTTATCACTGTGTCTGGATTATAACTTCAATCACTTGCTTATCAAAGAACCAGTATCAGATAATCCACTCAAACTGATATACAGGGTTATGCACTATGCCTGGAAGAATAAGTATCCTCGTCAGAGGAGCGCCTTCACTTATTGTGATGATAAGCGTTACTCCAGAATAGATTTTGCTAAAAAGAAATTTGGTGGACCTTTCACTACAGAACAGGTTGAAGATGTGAAGACATTTTGGCGTATATTCTTCAATTTCATGATGGCATTTCTATGCATTGGGTTCATTATGAATGTTCAGTTAGTTGCTACAGACATGAGATATCAATTTAAAAACTGGAATTCCAAACCAGAGAGTAATATCCAATGTTCCATAAAGATCATAAGTGTTATCAACAACAGAGTATATCACCTGGGCTACCTTGTGATTGCTATAGTGATTCCACTGCATGAGTTTATTCTGCATCGTCTAATAGGAAGACCATCGAGCTTTAAAATGTTTATCATTGGTTTGTTTTTAGCACTGATGAGTGTGATAGGATACTTTTTTCTAGAAGTTGTTGGTCATTTAAAACTTCAAGCTGATATAACCAATACAATATGCCTGCTAGAAAAGGATAGTAATAGTCCTACACTTCCTATAGATTTCAAGCAGATGATGATTCCAGAGTGCTTAAGATCATTTATAAATCATGATTGCAATTGCTGATGTTACAGAAAGTGGGATATTCAACAATGTCCATGGATGTCACTATTAATAATCCTGTGTTTTAGTTCCGGAACCTTTGGACGATTCTCACCCAATCGAACAGACCGAGTCATCACAAGTAGAATCATCGACAGTGATGTCACGATATCCACAAAGATATTGACAGCTGCCAGATCACTGGGATCCGAGTTTTAAATAAGGGCAGAGAAAACTGTGATGTATTGATTATGTCATGAATTATGTAGATCATGTGTATGAATAATGTATTATTTTTATATTATCCATATAAGGTCATTATTTTGTATTTCAGTTTGCCTTCAAAAACCATAATAAAATTGTACCCTGAAACTCTGTCACACTAACTTCGGCTATCTATATAATACCTTCATTTATTTGGAGAGAGAGAGAGAGAGAGAGAGAGAGAGAGAGAGAGAGAGAGAGAGAGAGAGAGAGAGAGAGAGAGAGAGAGAGAGAGAGAGATGTATACATGTAGACATCAAACTTAAACCAACTTAGATAAAAGCACAGCAACTTAATGAGAACTTAATGAAAGCACAGCATGCGACTCCATCCACATCATAGCACAAAATCAACCATACTTTTTTTTTCAAAAAGTGCCCTGGCCACCTGGTTAGTTCATATAATTATAGCTAAATGTGCATGAGTAGTACCAAAGGTCATACACTAGTCGGGCCACCCTGTAATCAGGCCCACCTCTTTATAAAGCCACCCTGCCAAGTCCCAATAGCACCTGTTCCAGCTATTTAAAGAGAACCACCACATTTCGTTCTTAGCTCATAGAAGTGGTCAAAGTTTGCCCAAAAATGGCTAAAATAGCTCATAACCTAAACAAAATCTTTACATTGTCAAAAAGTAAACAGTCTGTACATATAACAACAGATGTCATACTCATAGCTAAGACTGCCAGCCCAGCTAGTTCCCTGAGTTGATAGAATGGTCCACGAACTATATAGCTTAGCTAGCTGAGTAATATTATAATTTTGAATAATTGGATGCGCATGCATACTATCGAAAAAATGGCTTCCAATAATTAAGTTAGTCGAGTACTGTGCTCCGTAGTGTCTCCTTTTATATCGATTCTTTCGAGGATTGATGAGTACAAAAGATCGTAGCTGGTAGAATTTGGAGTGGATTTATCCAGAAATTATAGCTGTAGCTTGAGTGGTTTGAGAAATATGGTTGTCTAAGAAGAACGATAACAACAATAGAGAAGAAGAATCCAGCTACTTATCTGCTTGCCTTATTTCTGAAACGGTAAGCTCCCTGGTCCTGAAACTTAGTCTGCACTCTGTAGTAGGCTCTAGTAGGATTCCACAGTAGCTTTTGCTAAGTCTAAGTGGGGAAACTAGAATTTCACTTTTGTATTAGTCTATAGGTGGCACACGCAGCCGTCCGCGTCATCCCTACATAGAAAGAGCTACTGCTCTCTCTGATAGTTGACGTAGTAGATTCAGCATAGCAAATTTCTATCCAATTGTGAGAAAAATGATTCATATGAGTATCTTTCCTAGGTTGTTGTTTGAGACTTCAACAGCCATTGGTGAGAGAGATATGGTACGAGGGTCGATATTTGGCAAATTACGCTATTGATTGTGTCATGTATCATGTAGATCATAATGTATTGTTTTTTATGTTATCTGGTTGGTTGATGTGTTTGTGTTCTAGATCTTCTAGAAGCTTCTAGAATTCTAGCTAACTATATACGTATAAGTTGTATTTCAGTTTTGCCTTCCAAAACCATAATAATATTGAAACTCTGTCATGCTAACTTCGGCTATCTACATAATACCTACATCACCATCATTTATTTGTTTCTTTACTTGTACTTGTGTGGAGACAGAGGGCATCATGTAAGCATGAATTGAAAGCTTACTCATTGCTAAGGGTATACTTATACTACATAGCTCATGTTGATTTTGAAAATGAATATTCTGTAAGATGTATGCATTTACCCATAATCATGTCTTAAGCTACATGTGTTTGATTTTGTTTTATTGTTCTCTGTCTCTGTGTACACTTACCTGCCAGAACCTTTTAGATTTAGTTATCATAATCAGAGTGCATGGTAGTCGCATTTCTTAGCTGTACTTTTAACAGAGCATCGTAGAGTAGCTACATGTATATCGAAACAGTAAACTTGACTATGGTAGATTCTTGTAGCTCTTTTTCAGTTCAAAATAAAGGGTTGAGCATTATACTCATCTGGAAGGTTTCAGCATGGATTCTATTGAATTCTGTCTATTCCAGTTTCCAAAGCAAACCGAAATTCTACTTATATTATAGTATCATAGGAATTACAGTTTTGTTATGTCCTATATTTGGGTGGATAGCTGATACCTATTGGGGAAGATACAGGATGATACGACGGAGTTTGCTTCTAGCATGGCTGGCTACTATTGTAATTTGTCTGCTATCAATTATACCAGATGATCTTCCACATGTTCATTTAATCAAAGAAGTATCTGACATCACTCTGGTAATATTGTCATTATTCAGTTTAGGAGGACTACTAGTAAATATAGTCCAGTTTGGAGTTGATCAATTGCCTGATGCTTCTTCTACCGATATTGTATCTTTCTCCAACTGGTGTGCTTGGGTGTGGAATATTGGTATATTAATAGGAGCTTTAGCTTTATCCCAGATATGTATCTGTCAAAGATATACTGCAGTGGCTAAACTATTGTTCCCAGCCTGTACAACTTTATCACTGTGTCTGGATTATAACTTCAATCACTTGCTTATCAAAGAACCAGTATCAGATAATCCACTCAAACTGATATACAGGGTTATGCACTATGCCTGGAAGAATAAGTATCCTCGTCAGAGGAGCGCCTTCACTTATTGTGATGATAAGCGTTACTCCAGAATAAATTTTGCTAAAAAGAAATTTGGTGGACCTTTCACTACAGAACAGGTTGAAGATGTGAAGACATTTTGGCGTATATTCTTCAATTTCATGATGGCATTTCTATGCATTGGGTTCATTATGAATGTTCAGTTAGTTGCTACAGACATGAGATATCAATTAAAAAACTGGAATTCCAAACCAGAGAGCAATATCCAATGTTCCATAAAGATCATAAGTAAGTGTTATCAACAACAGAGTGTATATCACCTGGGCTACCTTGTGATTGCTATAGTGATTCCACTACATGAGTTTATTCTGCATCGTTTCATAGGAAGACCATCAAGCTTTAAAAAATTCATGATTGGTTTGTTTTTTGCACTGATGAGTGTGATAGGATATTTTTCTCTGGAAGTTGCTGGTCACGTAAAACTTCAAGCTGATACAACCAATGCAACATGCCTGCTAGAAAAGGATAGCAATAGTCCTACACTTCCTATAGATTTCAAGTGGATAGTGATTCCAGAGTGCTTAAGATCGTTTAGCTCTTTCTTCATGATCACTTCAGCAATACAGTTTATTTGTGCTCAGTCACCTTATTCCATGAAGGGACTGATTGCTGGAATAGCATACAGCTTTTTGGGACTCTCATACCTAATTTCTTACATCGTGCTAATCCCTATCACTCATGCAGCACACAAGTGGCCTCCCACAAAGTATGGGTGTGGGACGTGGTACCTACTATCAGCAAGCATCATACTTCTCCTTATGTTCATACTTGCATGCATTCTGATTTGGAAATACAAGAAAAGACAGAGAGGAGATATTCTACCAAACGAGCACATTTTTGCTATTGATTACTACTCTCGCTACACTATGTACAACACAGTTACAGATAACTCCTAAATACAAAGTCTTACTGTCACTTCGATTCGTTGGAATTTTCTATACTGCATCTTCTTTTTTCTTTTTTTTTTAAGAGTTGACCACATACAAAGTAGAAAAACAGGCAATAAGTCTTATTCATATTTACAATGTTTTTTTTACATTACAGATGTGTCACTGAGAGAAACTGTCAAGGCAATAATTATTTTGATCATTTAAAAATATTATTTTGTAGGTAAAAGGTCAGGTCAGGGAGCTCTCACTAGTGTCCCAAGTCACAGATTATAGAAGGTGGAAGGCCATAACCTGATAAAAGATAGGAAACATTTCCATAATACAAGCAGTTGATTATGACCTAATTTTTTTGGTCAGCTATTAATACAGATGATAGTTAAAGCTGACTAGATACTCACCTGAACCACATAATGCCTGTAGACGAGTCTCGGCTTGCCGCTACAGGAGAAAGCTAAAGAACTCTGCTTGCATGTGTTCTTAGATTGCATGGTAAAGATCGTCAACATGGAGACAGTAGTACGATAGTAGGCCTAAAGCTGGCTAGATACTCACCTGAACCACATAATGCCTGTACACACTGCTGCTTAGCAGAGTCTCATCTCTGTCTGCAATCAAGACTTGCCGCTACTACAGGATAAAGCTAAAGAACTCTGCTTGCAATTACATGTGTTCTTAAATTGTATGGTAAAGGTCGTCAACATGGAGATGGTAGTACAATTTCTGACCTGATGTGCAGTCCAAAACGAAGTAGAGTTAGGCGCTCTAAGTTAATAGCATGAAGAAGAGCGAAGTTGCTTTACAGATCCGTGATGGCAACGAAGCGCTGAGGTACTCAGGGAAGGATCGCGCTTTGATTATTACATTACGTATTGTCTTCTTTTTTTTCTACTTGGTATGTAATTTTTTTTTAAACTTCTTCTCTTTTTTGTGGTTTGAATTATTCTGGCTGTAAAATTAACAAGTTATAGTCTTTATGCCTCAGCACTGGTGGGTATATGAATTGTATGACTTATTATAGTGCACACTCAGTCTGTTGAATTCAATTTAGCTATCAAAAATTTCGTAATCAATGAAGGGTCTGGGGTAAATGTCAAATAAGTTATATGATTCTCAAATGTCAATTGAGACAAATTGTGTCTAGAAGCAATTGGTCAGTGCCCTCTTCTCGAATATTCAAAGCCTGCAGTCTTTGATCTCGTTATTCTTGCTTTGTTTTCATGCTATCTTCGCTTTCTTATTCCACTAGGCTGCCGTCTCTGTTGTCATTGTTCCTAGCTGGCTTGTAGTCATAGTGGTTTGAATAATCCTGGCCTTTAGTCTTCGTTCATCCTGGCTTGCTTATTGGACTATACTGTCATCTTAGCTGTTTCTGTTCTTTGCTTTCTGGCATGTTGTCAGATTACACTAGTGCTCTTGCCTGGCTATAATTGTGGCCTGTAGCACACTATGTCAACCACCATGCCACTTGTTAATCACCACTTATCAATCACTCTATCAGACAATCTAGGAGAATACCAGAGACATGTCAGACACTTCTTTTTCTTCGATCGAATGAACACAATTGAAAATAATCGATAGCAGACATTTATTATTATGATAGAACTTCCACTTAAACAATAGAGATGAGTATGATGCTCAACCCTTTTGAAGAGAGAGCTATGAGAAATTGCCATAATCAAAGTTGAATGTACGTAAAGCTACTCTGTGATGTTCTATATAGTTCTGCATGTTGATTTTGGAAATGTAAAATATTCACACTATGCACTCGATGTAAAAACAAGAGTTCTCAGATAACTTAAAAATGGATTGTTTTACACATCTATGCTGTCATATAGAACCGTTTATATTTAGTTATCATAGTCAGAGTGCAGACACATTTCTTATGAGGGCAAAAATGATTATAGTTTGAACTACTCTATAACTTGATTATGAGTTCTTCTTGTCACTTCATTTTTTTTCACTATAATTTTCTATAATAAAAAACTTCTTCTACTTCTTCTCCATATGGAACAACAATAACCTTTGCAGTTTAAACTACTCTACATTCGTAAAATCAGTATGAAAGCAGACCGCACTGGTTTTACCCACACACTAATAGCCTACTTTAGTTGTCATAATATACTAATGCTAAGTATGCAATTCATACTTAGAGAGCTATAAAATTAAAATAACAGCAAGGACTGGTTTTGCTACATACTAATAGCCTATACATTATAAAAAACAAACTCTGAAAGTATGGTCTCACTTTCAATAGGTAATGCTCAGGCTGTAAAAACTAAACTTAAAAAGGTTCTACAGTCCTAACATCATGATACACAGAGACAGAAACATTAGCTTCATAACATAACTAACATGGGCAAGTGCATAGTGTATATCTTACAAGTATATTTACCCATGACAGCTAACAATTTCTAAAACTTATACATTTCTAAAATCAACATGCATGGAAAGCTATATAGAGCACCATCAAGTAGCTGCATGTACATTCAGTAAGCAAACTTGCATGACTATGGCACTAACTCGTAGCTCTTTCTCATTTCGAAGTAAAGGGTTGGGCATTATACTCATCTGGAATGCTTCAGCATGGATTTTTTCGCGTTTTATCTACAACATTCTTGAAGGTAAACAACATATTTATCTTGGATATATATATTATGGAATAGCAGGTGTGGTACTTTTATTATACCCAGTGTTTGGGTGGATAGCTGATACCTATTGGGGAAGATACAAGACGATACGACAGAGTTTGTTTCTCATATGGCTGGTTACTATTGCGATTTGTCTGCTATCAATTATACCAGATGATATTCCACATGTTCATTTGATCAAAGAAGTATCTGAAATCACTCTGGTAATATTGTCATTATTCAGTTTAGGAGGACTACTAGTAAATATATTCCAGTTTGGAATCGATCAATTACCAGATGCTTCTTCAGCCAATATTATATCTTTCACCCACTGGTCTGTTTGGATGTGGAATATTAGCATACCAATAACAGATTTATATCAGAAATGTATATGTCCAAATTATACTGCAGTAGCCAAACTACTGTTCCCAGTCTGTATGACCCTAGCATTGTGTCTGGACTACAACTTCAATCATTTACTCATTAAAGAGCCAGCATCAAAAAATCCACTTAAGCTGATATACAGGGTCATGCGCTATGCCTGGAAGAATAAGTATCCTCGTCGGAGGAGTGCCTTTACTTATTGTGAAGATAAACGTTACTCCAGAATTGATTTCGCTGAACAAAAATTTGGTGGACCTTTCACTACAGAACAGGTCGAGGATGTGAAGACATTTTGGCGCATACTTTTCTATTTTATGATGATATTTCTGTACATTGGCTTTATTATGAATGTTGAATCAGTTGCTGCAGATGTGAGATATCAATTAAAATACTGGAATTCTGAACCAGACAGTAACATTCAAACATGTTCAGAAGAGATCATAAGTAAGTGTTATCAACGGAGTGTATATCACCTGGGCTACCTTGTGATTGCTATAGTGATTCCACTACATGAGTTTATTCTGCATCGTTTTATAGAAAGACAATCAAGCTTTAAAAAGTTTATCATTGGTTTATTTTTAGCACTGATGAGTGTAATAGGATGCTTTTCTCTAGAACTTGTTGGTCACATAAAAATCAATAATGCTACAACCAATGCAACATGCCTGCTAAAAAAAAAGGACCACAATAATCCTACACTTCCTATAGATTTCAAGTGGATAATGATTCCAATTTTTTTAAGATCTTTCAGCAATTTCTTCCTGATTACTGCAGTAATACAATTTATTTGTGCTCAGTCACCTTATTCCATGAAGGGACTGATTGTTGGAATAGCATTTGAATTTTTTGGACTTTCATACATTATCTCTTACATTGTGCTAACCCCTATCACTCATACAGCACATAAGTGGCCTCCCACAAAGTATGGGTGTGGGACATGGTACCTACTATCAGCAAGCATCATACTTCTCTTTATGTTTGTACTTGCATGCATTCTGATTTGGAAATACAAGAAAAGACAGAGAGGAGACATTCTACCAAACGAGCACATTTTTGCTATTGATTACTACTCTCGCTACACAATGTACAACACAGTTACAGAGGACTCTTAACTACGAAGTCTTCTTGACTTCATTTTTTACTTTTTTCACTATTATTAGGATTTTTATAGTGCATCCTTTATTTATTTTTATTTTTTACTTCCTCTCCATTTAAAATAACAATAACTTTCGACTACTCTACATGTAATCAAATTAAAAATAACAGCAGACCCACAGACTGTTTTGCTACACACCAATTGCCTAATAAATGCATTCAGATTCACAATCATTTTGAAATGTGACTGCACTCTGACTATGATAACTTAATCTACATGACAGCATATACAAAGCAAATGGGTGGGCATTGTTTAAAATACTATGTGAAAGTTGCAGAGAAGAAGCAGCAATTCCATGCAGAACATTTTCCTTTATGTAAGTAAAGAGTAGCTACGCTAGTAAACAAGCCAGAACTTACTAGCAAGATGAACTTAACAAAGGGCAGCAAGAAACCAGCACTTCATAATGCCTAGCTAATAAGCTAGGTGCATCTAATAACGAGCAAGTATGGTACATAAAAAATCAATAGACATACTGATCAACACTATATATCTATTGTGCCTGGGAGAATACAATTTTCATGGATCCATCTGACACAAGAGATGCTTTAGCTACCAACTAATAAGATACATGTAGCTAGCTGCTAGTTAATATATAAACAAGTGAAGGGGGAAAATTTTATGCTAAATAAAAAGGCCATGTAGGGTTAGTCTGTACTTTTACCTATAACAGTTTCTGTGAACAAACATCAATAATAATCCCTACATCACTGCCTCCCACCAAACTGCTATAATTGTTCATGTCAGTATAAAAGTGTTCTGCTTGGTTTAGGCAGTGATGTAGGGATTATTATTGAAGGAAGCATAATTTTGATGTTTGTTTACAGAAACTGCTATATACAGACTATAACCCTACATGGCATTTTTATTCAGCATAATTTTTTCCCCCCTTCAATTGTCTTTTATATGACCTTTACTTACTGTATCAACTCATGCTTAGTTAATTTTTTTTTATTATTATTAATGTGACCTTTACTTATGTTTAGCTAATAGCTTGACATGATATCTCCAGCTGGCTGGCTTGCACGTATGCACATGATTGTGACAGACGTGCGCACAAATGGTGTCATTTTAAATGGCTGACTTAGTATTGAAAAGTCGTTCATTATGAGTGATTATTTTTGGAAAACTGTGAATAATGATGGTAAAAGCACTATATATGAATTTGATTGTCACATATGAAAGGATCATGAAGTTATAGCCTGCTAAGAAGATGATGAACGAATCATTCCATTTAGATGGCAGCTGGTGCCAATTGTAGACATATCATCTTCTGCATTGTTTTCCAGATGTAAGCAGTTTAGTTGAGCCTGTAGCAAGAATAGAAGAGCCTACTTTGTATTGTTCTAATGAGAAAAGCCACGCCCATTCCAGACTAACCCTACATAGAGAGTGCTACTGTAAAGAGGTGGCAGTAAAGTAAAATATGTTGCTAGCTTACTGTAAAATGGGTATGGATAATAACTAATGCTGTACAGTAGTTTGTTGAGTGTTTATTCTAGAACCTCCATGCATATGCTAAGAAGATTAAATTCAGCAATGAATAGTCATAAATCCTATTAATACATAAATCCTCTACTGTCATTGTATGCCACTTCCTCATAAATTTAAAATCCAAGGCCCACAGTGACCTTTCACCCTAAACATATAAATGTCATTTATCGTACTACGTTCTAACATTGCGGCTTCTTTTCATAACAAATTGAGCATGTGCAATCGCCCCACAATTCAAAAGTAGTAACACAATAATACTATGGGATTTACAAACAACTAACTCTTTTGAGTAGTCACTGCATGGCTAAAGGTCATCATCATCATCATTCATACGTACATAGAATAATACATGTCTGTTTACTATTTATAACATACTTTCATTGTATACATCATTTCTACACTTGATTGTTCTTTTGAGGATTCACATCAAAAGATCTAACACTATATTTATTATTATAGCTACTACACTTCTTACTCACTGAACATAGTTCATTTCTTGGAAATATAAACAATAATCTTTTTTATCACATCATCATATTCTGTCATGCATGCACACAGTACGAAAAATGTTCAATACACTCCCTTATATGGTATCTAAACAACAACTTAGGAAAGGCAGCTATAAAAGACTTCTTAGTGAAGTTTCTTTTCAGTACGAAACAATACTAAATAAAGTTATGGCACTCACTTGTTTTCCAGCATTAGCCTACAAGAAAGGACTGATCATTATGCTTGTATGGAGTTTTATAGCATGGGTTCTATTCAGCTACATGTATTTTTATATAACTGACTTCCATCGCTTGCTAGGGAAGGACTATTTTCGATACATCATTTACGGCAGTGTAGGATTGATAATTCCATCCTTTCCAGTGATGGGATGGAGTGCTGACATTCATTGGGGAAGGTATCAGATATTGAGAAGAAGCTTACAGATTATGTGGTTAGCTTCTATAGCATTCTGTCTCCTTTATGTCATACCAGACAGTCTTCCACATGCTATGACTGCAAAATATGCATTTGATATTGTTATTTTGGTGATCTTACTGTTCAGTTTGACAGGGATACAAGCCAATATTCTTCAATTTGGAGTAGATCAATTGCCTGATGCTTCCTCTGCTGATATAACAGCATTTATAAACTGGTATGTCTGGGTAGGAGGCGTTGGTTATATTGTAGCAACCTTTTCGAGTAACTGTGTCTGTTCCAAGTATACTGCAGTGGCTAAACTACTGCTCCCAGCCTGTATGACCCTAGCACTGTGTCTGGACTATAACTTCAATCACTGGCTTATCAAAGAACCAGTATCAGAGAATCCACTTAAGCTGATATACAGGGTCATGCACTATGCTTGGAAAAATAAGTATCCTCGTCAGAGGAGTGCCTTCACTTATAGTGAAGATAAGCGTTACTCCAGAATTGATTTTGCAAAACAGAAATTTGGCGGACCTTTCACTACAGAAAAAGTAGAGGATGTGAAGACATTTTGGCGTATACTCTTAAGTCTTTTAACAATGTCTCTATGCATAGGCTTCATGGTGAATGTTCACATAGTGGCTACCAAAATGGAATATCATCTACGAAACTTTGATTCCACACTACAAAGTTCATCCTCTTGTTCCGCGGAAGACATAAGCAAATGTTTTCGACGATACACTGCATATAACTTTGGTTATCTTGCAGCTACCATATTGATTCCACTATACAACTTGCCGCAGTGTCATCCCATTAGACAACTATCAAGTGTAACAAAGTTCAATATAGGATTGTTTCTAGCACTGATAAGCACGATAGCATATTTATCTCTAGAGGTTGCTGGTCACTTAAAATTACAAACCAATACAACCAATACAACATGTCTGTTGGAAGTGAATCAAAATAATCCTAGCACATGGAGTTCACTTCCTCTGGATTACAAGTGGATAATGATTCTAGAGTGTTTAAGGGGCGCTAGCTACTTCTTCATGATTACTGCAGGAATCCAGTTCATCTGTGCTCAGTCACCTTACTCCATGAAAGGACTGATCGTTGGGTTAGTGTACGGATTTTTAGGAACTTCATCGATCATTATATATATTTTACTACTGCCTATCACTTACACAGTGCATAAGTGGCCTCCTAACAGGTACGGGTGTGGGATGTGGTATCTGCTATCAGCAAGTATCGTGCTCCTAATAGTGTTTATACTAGCATGCATTCTTTCTCGAAGATACAAGAACAGGAAGAGAGACGACATTTTACCAAACGAACAAGTTTTTGCTATTAATTACTATTCTCACTATACAAAATTTTAATGTGGAATCTTAATAGCTTTTTTTCTCTCATTGCAACCTGAGTAACTTAAGTGTGGTTATTTCATAAACCTGAAACTAAGTTTTATAGTGTTAACTGAGAGAAGTCATCTGACTTTGTTTATAGTTGGTTTTGTTTGTTTGTTTGTGGTGCCATAAGGCCACTAATTATTTATTAGTTTATCATCCCCACCTGCATTTATTTTTCACTCGCATCAATGAAAATTTAAGTAATATTTAGTTCACTCTTTTCTAGCTCTAAGTGTTTTAATGCACCTGCACAAGAATGATGCTATAATGCTCGAGGTGAATGTAATGCACGAGCCGAAGGCGAGTGCATTACATCACCGAGAGCATTATAGCATCATTCGAGTGCACCATGCATTAAAACACATGGAGCTAGAAAAGAGTGATCTAAACATTTTAGTGCTGGTCACATGACTTGTGACCAATCAAATTCCAGTTGGTCCTTACAGAACCCTAGCCTAGCCCTAGCTAGCCCTAGTACCTAGCAAGCTCTGACACACTTTGGTTCAGTAAGCTCTAATTTAATGATATTCAAAAAAATAAATGAGGTAAATTCCTGAGGTTTTCCTGTTTGAAACCCAATGTAAAAAGTGAAATGCTAAAGTCTATAAAAGGAGACATTCAGACATAGACTTACTGTAAGCACTAGGGACTGAGGCTGGAAGGTCATAGTCCTAGTGGATCTTCCACTAGGCTCCTATGTACCTTCAGCACAGTTTCTCAAGTGTGCACTAAATATTTAGTGCACATGAAAGTGTGCTTTATTTCAGAGAATCTGATTGGTCACAAGTCATGTGACCAGCACTAATAACACGCATGCGCTACTTGAACAAGTATTATGAAAAAATGCAGTATACTACATTCACAGATCAGTCTCATCATGTCCTAGTAAAAACAATTTACATAGTAAATTATAGTCAAAAACAATTTACATAGTAAATTATAGTCATGTCTTAGTAAAAACAATTTTCATAGTAAATTATAAATTGCCGCATACCACATTGAAAAACAGGAAATGGAAAGATGAGAAACTTTACCTGGCCTAAATCAGGGAATTCAATTTCATATAATTGTCAAATAAATGAAGGGAGGACACTGACTATCAACCCCAATTGTGACGAAACTAGGGACAGTTTTGACTGTGTGTGTGCTCCTCAACTGAAAGAACCAGTACAGTCTATACTTTAATGAGCTGCAGTCTTATCAACAGGACAGAGTTTAAGAGTTTAATTAAGAATCATCACACCATCATTAAATTTTTTATATCAGTTTTAACGGTTGGTTGTAATACGAATTTTAATTTTTATTTTTTGTGGAGCCACTATAAATATATTATAATACTAGGGCAATGTGCAACATTAATTTTTACAGCAAGTGAGCAAGCACAACTCTTTAAAAGAAAGTACTTAAATAAGCCTAGAGCCTCTACAATGACTACTATAGCAATATGCTGCATTTGACAGTGAGCAGCTGATAGGCTCCAGTGCTTGATATTGCTGTCAGAGACAAGAGTCATATAAGTTGTGGTTCCAATGGGAAGCTCCATACATAGAAAGCTGTAAATACTCACTTAGATAAGCCAAGTGCCTATTAGCGCCTCTATGATAAAAAGGCTGCAGAAAACAATCTAGCTTGATTACAATTGGAGCATGCGCATTATGCACTCGCACAGCGCTACTATTTCAGGACACATACTGTACGTATGCCTGGGGCATTTTGGAGTGTAGACATAGATATATATATTTAAAATTCCAATGAGTCATGAAACTGACTTTGATGTCATGATAATGCTGAGAAAATAAACTAACTTGTTATTCTTTCATTCTCAATGGAGGAAGTTACTTATCACAGCATCACATGCAGTCAAAACTATCCCCAGTTCCATCACATAATAGATATTGAAGATGACAGTCAGTGTTTTCTGGTATACTGGGGTACTCCCTCCCTTGTGGATGAGTCGATCATCAGAGCATCTTTCACAACAACAAATGGTACAGCTAAATAAGTATAGAATACAGAACTCTGAAGTGAGTTAACTGCAGCTTGATCTGGAGAGAGGACTCATAGCTGAAGTGAGTATACTACAGAGGTAGCTAACATAGTCCATTATAGCACTCAGCCTTAGGGATTGCAATGACCAACAGTAACTCATAGAATTTCTGGTTGATCAGGCAAACACAAATACTCGTCTCCCACTCTTTTCTGGTTATAAATGGATCCACCTTCTTGCAGGTACCTACATCATGCCGCTTTCCTGTTTTCACAATAAGAAAGGGATGATCACTGTACTTATTTGGAGCTTTTCAGCATGGATTTTAGTCACTTTAGTTACTTCTGAGATCAACTCGCCTTTTCTACTACACAAAAATAATTATATTATTATTCCCATTATCGTATCAATATTTCCATTCGTTCCAATGTTTGGATGGATTGCTGATGCTTACTGTGGAAGATACAAGATAATACACCAATGTTTACAGGTCCAGTGGCTAGCTTCTACAGCATTCTGTATGCTTTCTATCATACCAGACAGTCTTCCACATGCTGTAACTATTAAATACGCACTCGACACTATTATATTGGTAATCTTACTTTTCAGTCTGGCAGGGCTACAAGTCAGTATCCTTCAATTTGGAATTGATCAATTGCCTGATGCTTCTTCTGCTGATATTACAGCATTCACAAACTGGTACACCTGGGTTGGATGTCTTAGTTTCATTATAGCAAAATTTTCCACCGATTGCGTCTGTTCCAAGTATACTGCAGTAGCTAAACTACTGCTCCCAGCCTGTACGACCCTAGCACTGTGTCTGGACTATAACTTCAATCACTGGCTTATCAAAGAACCAGCATCAGAGAATCCACTTAAGCTGATATACAAGGTCATGTGCTATGCTTGGAAGAATAAGTATCCTCGTCGGAGAAGTGCATTCACTTACTGTGACGACAAACGTTACTCCAGAATCGATTTTGCCAAACAAAAATTTGGCGGACCATTCAGTACTGAAAAGGTTGAAAATGTGAAAACGTTTTGGCGCATACTCTTCTATTTCGCTGTATTCTTTATCTATGCTGGCTTCATTAAAAATATCCTAACAGTATCTGTTAAAATGGAGTATCACTTACAAACTATACAGCAGGAGAGTATGAATACTCCTTGTTCAACAGGGGACATCACCAAATGCTTACAAAAGAATTTAATACATAATTTTGGCTACTTAGTGGTTGCAATAGTGATCCCATTACATGAGTTCTTACTACATCGTCTGATTGGAAGATTGACCAGCTTCACAAAGTTTATAACTGGGTTGCTTTTATCACTGCTGAGCACAATAGGATATCTTGCTCTAGAAGTTGCTGGTCATATCAAACTCCATGACGATATAGCAAATGTAACATGCCTTCTGGAAGTTAAAGCAAGTGACTTTAGCACATGGAATTCACTTCCTGTAGATTATAAGTGGACAATGCTCCCAGAGAGCCTACACGCTTTTGGTAATATTTTCATGCTTGTCGGAGTGATACAGTTCATTTGTGCTCAATCACCTTACTCCATGAAGGGGCTGATTCTCGGAATAGCATATGGACTTTTTGGTCTTTCAATAATCATAAGTTACGTCATAATGTTGCCTATTACATCTACGGTGCACAAGTGGCCTCCTAACAGGTACGGGTGTGGGACATGGTATCTGCTATCAGCAAGTATAGTGCTCCTGATAATGTTTATAATAGCATGCCTTTTGAGTTGGAGGTACAAGAAGAGGCAGAGAGGTGATGTTCTACCTAATGAACAAGTTTTCGCTATTAATTACTATACACGCTACATAATGTATAATGCAGTGGAGTCATGAGAATCATAAAATGATTGACATTTATAATATATGTACATTAGCTGTCATTCCATTCTCCTCTCATTTGATCTTTTATAACAGTTAACAATTTGATCATTTTTTATTTATTTATTTTTTATGTTTAACAACAGCTAGCTTCAGCACTCCTTCGTGTTATTGCAGTCTTTGTCTAGCTTCTCAGTCAAGGGATGAGATATTGTTTCTTTCCCATAGCTATAATTAACACATTTCCATACATTTTTTTTAAACCAGTGGCTGCAGTTGAAATTGAGTTTACTCCTCATAATAATAAACTACATGTAGTACAATCATCCCTTAAATGCGGTAAGAAAAGCATGCGCTCACTGACTTACAACTTAGCGTTATGCCGTATGCACATACATGTAATAATTAACATTAAATTTTCTACCACAATTCTCGTGGGGTAAAATTCAGTGAATTTTGATATCTTGATAAAAGCTATAGTCAATTTTTTCCAAAAGCCACAAAAATTTTACCTTATGCAAGAATTCAATATGAGCCTAATTACATTAGCTGATCTATTAATTCTATTAACCCATGCAGATCTATAATCATATTATGTACCTATATACCTTGCATTTGAGAAATCAAGTGGTTCATTAATGTTCTCAGCAGTAGGAGTAAGAGCAGGTGAAAACATTCCCAGACGCCATGTATTCTGTACCTTTCCTAGCAACATATCCCACAGCTGTGGCACAAATGATGTTTTGTTAGTTTCAAAAAAAAGCTTTAATGAATGCAGAAGCTCTCTCTCTCTCTCTCTCTCTCTCTCTCTCTCTCTCTCTCTCTCTCTCTCTCTCTCATACACAAACTCTGATATTATGCATACAACTACATATGAAGAAAATTTGCATGCAACACATTTGTGAAAAACCCAACACATCATAAAGAGTAAAGGGTTGGTTGGATTTTTCATGACAATGATACAATGATACCACTACTAATCTGGCCACCATTGGGGTCAGCAGAAGTGTCCTGATTCATTTCAGGGGTGGATTTGTATTATGAAGCATACATACATTGGGACTTTTAAAGTGTCCTGGATACAGGGGTGGCTTCATTTCAGGGGTCCTGATTAGAGGGAGTTCACTGTATTTAAGTATTAAGCTTACAATAATGACAGAGTCGATATCAGCAGATACCACCCACTTGCTGTCAGGTGACACATCACAGCACTGCACCCCATACTTGTGTTTATCAAAGTCGCAAACCAAACGTCTAGTCCGTGTCTCCCACACCTTAAAACAAATTGAATCCAGATACATAAACCTGAACAGAATTTCTACTTGGCTGCTATTGCTGTCTGATCAAGCAGGATACAAACATGAAAGTGAAGTTATAAAAACATTCTAGTTCCAGGGTTCTACCCAAAATACAGTGGTGCTATCATGAAGGTACTACCCAGAACACTATCAAATGTCATGTTTACATATGAGGTGAACGACTAGTGTGGGGATCTCCAATTAGCACAATATCTATATCTACGTATGTACGAGAAATCGTGCAGTCATAAATACTAGAGGATATTCATAGATTACAAGAATTGACAGCATTATTAAAATATTCTTAAACTTGTTCAATAATGTAATTAACATTAAAATCGTAAACACTGGAAATTTCCCGACTGTCTTGCCATGGCTTTTACGCTGGAAATTTCACTGTCTTGCCATGGCTTTTACACATTAGATCTTTATAAGTACTTATGTACCTTGACTACGCTATAGATCTTTATAACTATATACCTTAACAGTGTTATCCTCAGAACTTGACACGATGTATCTGCCATTGGTTGTCATGACACAGTTGGTAACCCTGTCCTTGTGACCTCTAAAGTTTCCCAGTACAGTGCCAGTAGAAGAGTCCCATAGCTATAACCAGTACAGTGTACAGTAGAGGTTAATATGTGACAGATCCACGAATAATTTCATTTTTTTGGCCACTTTTTGCCTCGGCACCGAAGTGCCGAGGCGCAGTGCTGGAAGCGACTATGATCGGCGATGGTGGTACATTTCACGCGCACGCGCAATGATGCACGATGATGCGGATCGAGCACGTGCATTAATTTAGCTCTGGCTAGCTAGACAAAGTACTAAGGACAAACAGACAGGCTCACCTCAGGCTCGCAGTTACTACGCGATAACTCTAGTGCTGATGATTCTTGGCCGTCTTTGCCAACAAATCAAGCCCATTATCACATGCAGAGAACTGACTAAAAGACAGCAGTGAACAAAAACAACAGAGATTGCAAGGTACACGAACTAGTGCTTCGTTTGAAGTGTCAAAGAGAGAGCCATGGTGAAGGAGAATCTCAGAACTAAGACTTTGAGGCTTCCAAACAATGAGAGAATCCAGTACACATACTTCAATCAAGCTATGCTGAGAATAACCATTAAATGACAGTTGAACAGCAAGAATAGTGTGTAAATACTAATCTTACTACAATAATTATAAGCCATGTTGCTCAGTGTGCTTTATTTGGAACTCTCCACAGAAAAGAAGCTGAGAGAAATATTTTGGCAACATTTTGTAGAAACATTTGACCCACACTTTTCATTAATTATGCCCATGAATGTTCAGCCAATCATCCTTGTAGGACTCTGGTTTCAAGCCGGTGATCCTCAGTGTATCTTTATCGTCTCTTATATACCACTGTCACGTCGTATTCACTATAAAGCATTTAAAATTAGAGGTTGCACTTAAGTGCCGAGGCATTCCTAGTCTTTTTAAAAGACTAACTTGTTAACATTGGCTTGATCACCATAACTCGATCATGTATGCATAACATACAAGGTCACAGAAAATACGGCAGATTACAGAGAACATGGCAGATTACAGAGAACATGGCAGATCACAGAGAACATGGCAGGTCACAGAGAACACAGCAGATCATAGAGAACATGGCAGAGCATAGAGAACACGGTAGATCACAGAGAACACAGCAGATCATGGAGAACGCAACATAAGCCAGCTAGAAGTTATCTTAGCTACTCTCATAAATCCATGTTGGTCTGTGATGTCTACATTGTTGCTGTCACAAAAACACAGCATTCTGAAGCCAGCTACTTGGAAACGATTAGTCCATTAGGCCGTTACTATATGTTCTAAATAGTTAGACACTTTTACGGTATTTAAGAGACCCTCAGGGCCTTACAGCCCAGGGCCTTTAGGTCTCTTAAATGCCGTAGATCCCTCAGTCCCAGTGTCTAACTATTATAGAATAGTAAAGCGCCTGCCAGGGAAATGCAAACACTAAAGCAAGTGCAAGGTTTATCTGATGACATCACTGTATGTATATCGCAATGGATGGAACCGGAAGAACGTAGGTACAACGAAATGTAATATAATAATAATACCTCTCATTTGAACCCTAATCCCCTAGCAATTACTGCAATGAAATCATGCACTGTAAAAATAAGTGTTTACTGCATACCATTTTGTCCCAATACACACACTGTTTTATTTTTGGTGTGTGTATTGGGACAATTTAGTGTGCAGTATCACACTTTCATTTCTACAGTGTGTATCTATAGAGGTAATCGTTAGTTGTGTGCTCACAGCTTAGAATCACACAAACAGGGAAGGAAAAGGAGTATTTAATTACACACTATTCTTCTAGAGTAGGGGAAAAAAAGATTCCAGGTAACCATTCACTCCTTTTTGTGGCTATAGACTGGAGTATATTTGCAACTCCTTTAAACCCTCATGGAAGGTCTCAGAGGGAGTTCCTCTAAGCAAGTAGAGTGATAAAGTGACTTCTTGTGCATGTGACCCCATGTTTTATTCTTATCTGAGTCTGAGGATATAAACATTGAAAATATAAGGAATAACCCCTAAGCAGATAAAGTTCAAACTTCTATACGGCAACAGAGTGACATCACCTTATCGCAAACGACGGAACCAGAAGAACGGTATGATATTATAATATGCTCCTCATTCAACCCCCTAGTGACTCTCTTCGCACACAACTGCTAGAATGGACTGTTATGGTTCTAAATTTTCATAGTCTAAAACTTCCGCTGTTATTTTCATGATGGGCCTTGGGTAACAAAAAATATTTTCACGAAAATTTAGTTTTCTTACCGTGCATGTGTAGGATTATTCGAGTTCGCTGCATGTGATTAGTCAAATATTTCAAGCCTGCATTTCATTCTGCCGACATTCTGCCTTCTCCTGATGGCCTGCTGTCTATACCATACTACCCCATAGATATGATAGCAAGATTTGATCTCGAAAATAGCTGTCATGAATCTCTCTCTGCAGCTACTTTATTAGCAAGCATGCGTACCACAGCCACATGTGTGTCACACACAAAATCACAAATAAGATTTTTTTTTTATCACAAAAGTTTATTTTTTTGGAAGAATTTTCAAAATCTCTAAATTTTTAGGCCACAAAAAATTGGACCTAAACACATGACAGAAGTTTGGGTCATCAGAGCATAATTATTATTTTGAGAAATAGCATATTCAAATATTCTACAGGGGGACTGTGTTTGCTACTAAATACACATAACAGTTGATCATACGCACATGTTTGCTAACTGCTAACTCAGGACACTTTTAATCGAAATTGAAACAAACTGGTTTATGTATGTATAGATATTACATAATCTGTTTGTATAGTATGTAATTATGGAAACAGCTATGACCTATGAAAAACAAATGCATTTGGGAACTTTGCTCCATGTATAATGGTCAAGCAAACAACACACCTTTACTTCTGTGCCAGCACAAGATAAGACCTTTTCCCCGTCCTCAGAATATTGACAGCTGTTTACACCTTCATTGTGAAGCTTCAACTTCAAAGCATACTTCTCAGGATCTGAGTCTTTATTGCTAATAAAAATATAAGTAAACAATCTATGGGTATGATTATTATAATAGAACTGAAAATATTTTCCCTCCTCCCTCCTTCTCCCTCTCTCCTCCCCTCCCCTCCCTCCTCCCTCCCTCTCTCCTCCCCTCCCCTCCCTCCTCCCTCCCTCTCTCCTCCCCTCCCCTCCCTCCTCCCTCCCTCTCTCCTCCCCTCCCTCACCCCTACCTATCTCCCTCCCTATCTCCCTCCCCTCCCCCCACCCTCTCTCCCTCCCCTCCCCTGCCCCTCCCTCTCTCCCCCCTCCCCCTCCCCTAACCCACGACTTCTTTTTCTCTCCCTTGACAATGGCTGAGGCTTGCATGTAGATCTCACTATCAATAATAGCTTCCCTCCCTCTTTCCTTCCTTCCTTCCTTCCTTCTCTCCCCCTCCCTCTCCCTCCTCCCTCTCTTCCTCTCTCCCATCTCCCCTACCTCCATTTGAACCATGATTTCCTCTTCTCTCCCTTGACAATGGCAGAGGCTTGCATGTAGATCTCACTTTCATCAGGTTGCAGAAGGGCCAGCTGGAGAATGTCTTCCCTCTTGGGATTATGGGCCAAGATATACATGTGTCCACTCATAAACAATTCAAATTTCTTGACACACTCTTGAAACTATGTGTGTAGAAAGAGGAAAATTGCATTGCAGGGCTGCTTTAGGTGGGGGAATTTGAACAGCAACCCTATTCCATCCTTTTTATGTGTATGGGCACTTAACGGTAAAAGAGTAGCCCAGAACCGTCCGTTCTGGGCTGAGAAAATAGTGACACCCATGTGTTGCCTCCCCTCCCCTCCCCCTGAAATACCAAAGCAGCTATTTTGTCCCCTTTAAGTTGAATCCTAAATGCAGCCCACAGCCCTGTATTGTACCAAGCAGGAAATAGCTAGAATTGGTTCTGTTGGGACACAGAGGAATTAATATATAGAGGGGTGACGATCTGATTAGAATTTGTAGTGAGACCACCTCCCTATTCCGCCATGTTCCAACAGCACCTTTTGAAAACTAGTCACTTTAATTCCTAGGTGCTCACAATAAGTAGGTTTTAGTGCATAGGTAAATATAGCAACTATGTGGGGCTCACTGCACTTGCACAAAACACAACACTGATTCTCTTATGCGAGATGTATGTATTCCTCTTGAGAGAATGGGCAGCTTATTTTCATTACACAGTGCTCACATTTTGAGGGACCTTTGTCTTGTACTCCCTGTACTGAGAGAGCAGCATGTTGGCATCACCATACTCCACATTGGATAGCAACCATTTTAGCTGAGTCAGCAGAGATCCCAGCAGTTCCAGATTTCCTAGTGTGTGTGTGTGTGTGTGTGTGTGGTGTGTGTGAGGAAGGGAGGGAGAGAGAGAGAGAGAGAGAGAGAGAGAGAGAGAGAGAGAGAGAGAGAGAGAGAGAGAGAGAGAGAGAGAGAGAGATGTCACTGATCACTTTCCATGGTAATGGGCTACGTCATTGATGAAATGTGTTGATTTTAGAATTAAAAGGTATTACATTTCTGATCTTATAATCATTCAAATTGGTTCCTCCCATCCTTCATCACCACTGAACAAACAAGCACACATGCCTTTTACTTACCTGAGGCAATGATATGGCCAAGCAGCTTCTGGTAGACATAATCATCATCTTTCAGAGTAGCAAAGGCCCCCTTGCATTTATTGTCATACCGTTCCACCACCAGTTTATGCAACTCACGCTGAATAAAGAATCAATAATGGGCAAAAAACATAATTATGCACTAAAATATTTAGTAGGGGAATGTTTCGTGGATTTCGTGATTAATAAGGGAATTCACACTTCGAACTTTCACGAAAATTTGGGCCAAAATGCCTCCCTTGCCTAATCATCAGGGTAATGATGAATAAGGTAATGGTCATCAGTATTAAAAACTATATTTTCCCTTCAGAACTAGAGTGATGATGAATAAGGTAAAGGTAATTGACATTAAAAATATAATTGATCCCACTGTACCTGTTTTTCATCGGAGGTATTTCCCTTGAGGTAGTCGAGGATGATATCATGGATAGTGTAGCGAGCCTGGGAGGAGGTTTCATTCTTCACAGTGACACACTTGTTAGCCAAAGACAAATCAGAGATGACTGCAAGGTGGCATATTTTATATTAATATTAGACTATAGCTAGTCACAATCAAGGAATCTCATTGGTCCATTTGGTGAATTCTATTCACTTAGAATCACGCCTTATGGCAATTAGAATCACGCCTTATAGCACTTAGAATTCACTTGCCCTAGATAAACCCGGTAAAGATGGTCATTCCAATTGGTCCAATTCTAGCAACGCATCGCGATCGATCGCGGTGGCCACGGTTATTGTTTCTAGGTGCGCTCTGATTCATGTTTGTTGCATTTAAAAACCATGGTTATTGTTTCCAAGTGCGTGTTGAGGTAAGTTAAACAACTCCATTGATTGGCTATAGTCTAAATAAGTTAGACACCTCAACCAACGGGATCTACGGTCTGTTTAGAAACCTTCGGGCCCTAAGTAGCGCCCTCGCTGCGCTCAGGACGCTACAGCCCAGGGATCTCAGGCTTCTAAATAGACCGTAGATCCCTTGGTCTCGTTGTCTATTATTTGTGTTAATTCACTTTCTACTTGATAATAACTCTCAAAAAGCTCATAAAGTGGGTGATTAAAATGTGAAATTTGGTCAAGAATTGAGACAGACATAGCAAATGATCAAAGCATCAAATGAACGTGAATAGTATAGTCATGGTATGTATGCGTCAGTCCCTGGATTTTAAGACCCTGTGTTCAAAGACCACCTCCCATGTGATAGTACTTGAGAAAAGGGGTCTTGTGGAGCAAAAATTCAAAATAGAGTTATTGGCATCATTTTAAAGTGGGTACTGAAATCAAATTTATGCTCCTTTTCTCAAGTACTATAACTATTGCTTACCATTAATGTGTTCTTCAGCTTCAAATTCGTCTACATCCCAAATCGTCTCCAGAGCTTTGATGGGAAATGAAGAATCATAGTCGAACACAGCCAGCATCTCAAAGTATTCTTTAGATTCTTCAGGAATGCTCTCCACACTGCATACAAATGTATTGGCACAAATTGCTAATATTAGTTGTTGTTTTTTTCTTTCATAAATACTTCCTACTATCAGCAACTCCTAACTTGAAGATAGACGTGCTAGGACTCAAGTATGAAAAGCAGAAGATAAAGCAGTATCATTTTCATCATCATTATCATCTTTATCTTTCATTTCAGAAATATAATTCTTATACCATACTACACAGAAGTAAAATGTGCTATAATCCTTTACGACATCCAAAGGTAGGTAGGTAGGGAGGGATAGTTAGCTTATGGGTGTGGTTATTGAAATTATGAGGGTAGGTTCTCTTGTTCATGAACTTTTTTGAACTTTACACACAGCCATCCCTACTCGGTTGTTTTATTTTTATTGGGTAAGGTGATATATACTAGAAGAGTAACAGGGATTTCACTACTAGAAGTAGTAAATATATTGGGTAAGGGGAACTTTTTTGAACTTTACACACAGCCATCCCTACTTGGTTGTTTTATTTTTATTGGGTAAGGTGATATATACTAGAAGAGTAACAGGGATTTCACTACTAGAAGTAGTAAATATATTGGGTAAGGGATATTGTAACCATGTACTATATACCAGGCAGTGAAGCACAGCTACAGGGTAAGGGATACCAATTGGATAAGGCATATACTGATAGGATATGGAGTACTATTCAAGGTAATCACAAGAATTTGGGTAATGGGTAAGGGACTTCACACAATCATATTGTTTTTTCTTTATGGAGCATGTACACAATATTTCCCCCAGTATACTAAATGCAGGGTGGGCCACCCTGTTTGGATACAGAACTTCAAAGAAAGTGGGCTGGGTCTATGGCACTATATATATACTTAAGCACCCTGTTTGAAAGTACAGCTTGGGGAGACTCTGATCTACATATGAAGCTTAGAAGTCTATATCCCATGAATTTTTTGCACTATAGAGTATACAAGACGTTGGAACTACACATATTGGCAGACTGCTGTTGTAGACTGACCTCAACTCTATGGAGGCATTGAGAGTTGGATGCTCATAACCCCAGTTCTTAATCTTGGTGTCCAAATGGAAGTGTTTCTTTTCCATCCTGTCGGCGATGGCTTCCCACCTCTCCAGATCACTGTTCCTTCTAAGCATGGCTCCAATCAGCGATATTGCCATGGGGGAGCCCCTGGTGAGATTAAGAATGAAAATTAAAGTTGTAGCATTGTGATCTATGGCATGCATGACATGCAAATGCATTATTCCACCTCTATCCAGTATTTCATGTAACAACAGCACTTGTTGAACATGTATATATTAAAAACTGCTGACTATTGGCAAACACTGTATGCATGCAGCTGTTATGACATGGAAACATGATATAGTTTCATGTCAATAATGTCATAATAAACACAGCAAAACTGCTGATAACAGCATGCAAAACACAGCTACTTTGTAGTCAGCATCATCATGTTCAGTTTCATCATCATGCAAGGAAAGAAACTCCGATAATAGAGTGGATGTAAGTTTCTCCAGCTAACTTGATCCCTATGGCTAAGTAATTCACTTGTCCACCAAAGCTGTCCAGACACACATTGAATTTACTCATAAGCAACAAACCTGCAATATTTTAAAATTGTGTCGGAATGAGATGGAAGATCATCAGGGGATTTTCCCAGCCACAGAGCCAACAATTTCTTGCCTTCATCATCACTGAAACCTGAACGTTAGAGGTTCATATATACAGACAGTGAACCTTATGACCACCTGCATTCAGCAATACTATACATCTCCATTAAAGAGACCACCTCTATTTAAAGACTATTTTATCCTCTATTTTTGCAAAATGCATGGAGACATAAATAGCAACATGTAATGCCCTCTTAAGAGACCATCTCTATTTAAAGACTATAGCCTCTATTAAGATACCACCTCTATTTAAAGACTATAGCCTCTATTAAGATACCACCTCTATTTAAAGACTATAGCCTCTATTAAGATACCACCTCTATTTAAAGACTAGTTAAGCCTCTATTAAGAGACCACCTCTATTTAAAGACTATTTAAGCCTCTATTAAGAGGCCACCCCTAATTTCAACCTCTATTAAGAGATTACCTCTATTTTAGCCTCTATTAAGAGATTTTAGCCTCTATTAAGAGACCACCTCTATTTAAAGACTAGTTAAGCCTCTATTAAGAGGCCACCCCTAATTTCAACCTCTAAGAGATTACCTCTATTTTAGCCTCTATTAAGAGATTTTAGCCTCTATTAAAGACTAGTTAAGCCTCTATTAAGAGGCCACCCCTAATTTCAACCTCTATTTTAGCCTCTATTAAGAGATTTTAGCCTCTATTAAGAAACCACCTCTATTTAAAGACTAGTTAAGCCTCTATTAAGAGGCCACCCCTAATTTCAACCTCTATTAAGAGATTACCTCTATTTTAGCCTCTATTAAGAGATTTTAGCCTCTATTAAGAGACCACCTCTATTTTAGCCTCTATTAAGAGATTTTAGCCTCTATTAAGAGACCACCTCTATTTAAACTTCTATTAGGAGGCCACCCCTATTTAAAGACTATTTTAGCCTCTATTAAGAGACCACCTCTAATTTTAGCATCTATTAAGAGACCACCTCTATTTAAAGCCTTTATTAAGAGACCATCTCTATTTAAAGACTATTTTAAGAGGCCATCCCTATTTAAAGACTATTTCAGCCTCTATTAAGAGACCACTTCTATTTAAAGACTATTTTAGCCACTATTAAGAGACCACCTATTTAAAGACTATTTTAAGAGGCCACCCCTATTTAAAGACTATTTCAGCCTCTATTAAGAGATCATCTCTATTTAAAGACTTTATTAAGAGACTTCTATTCAAAGAGTACTACTAGCCTCCATTAAAAGGCCTCTTCTATTCAAAGAACTATAACTACTATATCCTCCATTTAAGAGACCACCTCTTTGAATAAGTTTCTAAACTCACCTTCAGATACAGAGACCGAGTTGACATTCTTGACCATAACAGGTGAGATGAGGGCAGACACTCGAGTGGTGACTAGAAGGCGACACCGGACAGAGAAAGCATTGATCACTTCATAGGACCACACATCGTCAAGAATGAGCAAGGACCTGGGATGTTGCTCGGCTATCACCTGCATGGCATGCATGAAGTATGAAACTATTAAGACATTCCTTGAGATTTGAATTTCTTTTCTATTTCTCTAATGAAATTACATTTTGGGACGATGTATAGCATGAAATTTAAGACATTCTTTCTATAGTTTAGATATGAATTATTTTTTCTCTATTTCTCTAGAGAAATAAAAGGGACAACCCTACCAAGAGAGTCCCTAATACATCGTCCCAAGATGTAATACCTAAATTATACAGTAGTAGATCTCAGGACCAATTTCTTTAACATATATCTGCTATATATTCTCTTGAAGTATTCCTAGATTTCTTTCACTGGGTTTAAGTATCCCAGTATTCATTACATGTATGAATCTAGTGGGTAAATCAACTATATTATGCAGAATTGAAAGTTGTTATAACAGTTATGGTGAATGATCAAGGGGCCCGGGCAAGGTAAATGCAAATAGAGTAAAATAATCAAAAATAAATCTAAAACTCTTCTAGTCATATACCACAGTATGGGAACCGTGGATTTGTAGGTCTTAACTTTTCAAGCTTTCTTCTCCATTTAGAGAGAAAGGCCTGAAATAGCTGTACAACCAAGGTCAGAGCTGGTTGCATGACTAGAGAGCAATTACAACCATCAGTGATGATGAATCCCTTATTTATCCTCCAAAATTCATTCTTAATTTCTTTAGTTGGGTTTAATTATGCACAGCAACAGTATAGAAATAGCACTTCCGGTCTACAGTATGGAATTGGCCTGAGGAATGTGCTGTTGTTTTTGTGCAAAAACCACATTGTTTTAGTCTGAAGTGCAAAGAGCAGTTCAGGGGTCACAATAACAGTCACTCTTCATTTATCTGGTCATTCTCTGCCTTTGACCATTTTTTCTGCAATACATTTAAAACTGCTATTAGATAATTATGTCTGGACAATATTAGAGTGTTGTGTGAGCCCTGCAGTGCTATACGTATCTTATGATGGTACAGTATATCTGTCTTAGAACTATATAGTTCCAAGGGAAATGTGTATCCAGAGAAAATTCAGACTAGATCGAGCCAAGGGTATTTTACATTACAGCATATGGCTCGTACTTCAAATATTGCAAAACCACGAAAAATTACCTATTGAAAATTTCCACTCACGTAATTAGCTATACTGTATAGAGCAGGAAATTTTTGTGGGGTAATTTTTTTCAAGATTGAAGTGTGAGCATAATTTACCCCACCAAAATATTCAGTGATAAAAGTACCTCTTGAAGATAATCCTTTGCTGACTCGACGGAGGTAAGTTGTCGGTTGCTGTTGCTCCTGTCCAAACGAAGGATGATATCTTGTAGTTTGCTAAGGAGCTTAACTCTGTCTACATCTCCATTGTGGTCGCTCATCTTCCCCACTGTCAGCCAATTCACACCCCCTAAAAGGTCATAGTTCATGAATCAAACTGCTAACCACTACCAGTCTACTAGGGAAATGAAAGCATTTGCACATGCAGTTTAACTGAGGTTATCACAAAAAGTAACTGCAACCTTAAAACATATGTACTACAGTAGATTTACACTCCATTCGAATATCCACATGTTGTATATGGGAAGCGTATGCTTTGTAAGTGCATACATTTAAATTGGCATAAGCTTCCTGTGTACGGCATAGGAATATTCAAACGGAGCGTAAATCCACTGTAGGGAAATGCAAAGCATTCTAACAAGCGAAGCTTTAGCTGGTGACATCGGGAACCGAAAAATGTACTCTCATTCGACCCCCTAGTGGTTTGCTTTACTCGCAATGATAAATTATATAGAAACCACTCACCCCAATAATCACTAAAATATGCTGCAGGGTTTCTTTCATGTGAGGGAAAGGTCTTGCTAATTGGTTAGTACTTAGTACAACAGCAAGTGTTTTGTTTCTCAACATTCACACAACCAGAACAATAGTCTGTTGTTGTGATTTATGTGATTAGCAAGTTTTAAATTAGTGCATATTCATGATGTGTGTATACTGAAAGTATGGCACTTGTATAATTATTTTCATGAGTCACAATCTCGTGATTGTCCCCGGTAGCATTGCTCCCAGCTTTCTCACTGAAAATATCACACACTTTACCTGGAAAGACTTCTTCCAGTATTGTGGCATCCCTGACAGCCTCAGCAGCCAACACAGTCTTGCCGAAGCCAGCTATTCCATGCACGAGCACCCATCTACACACAGATATGTACACCACAAATCACAAAATGTCTAGAGACTACACCATTTTCCTGTTGGTCTGACAGTGCAAATTCAATGCTACTGCTGCTCACTGGTCATTTTCCGACCATTTCTTGGAAATGGACAACCAAATTTCGTATTAAAGAGCACTAAATGTCCGACTAAATCTTTTTTACCCAACAAAAATTTCACACAGACTCATTTGCAGTGCATTTACTCTATAATAAGAGAATGACTCTTATTTCAGCAATTGTGTCATCTTACTAATCAATAGGGATTTACCCTTCCTTGTCCTTGAGGTTATAGAGAGCACTTCGGATCTTCTTTATCATCTCTGTCCTCTCCACGTACACCCCCTGACGAGGAGGAATGTGTCCTCGCTTCAGCACTTCCTCCACTGGAAACTTGTCACTGGTCACTATCCAAAAAAAATTTTTTCTTAATAACAACACATGTCAGTGCTTTAATTAACTTGTTATAAACAGGTACACTACGAAGGCATGGGCATAATATCTGTAAATTTTCTCCATAGCTGCTATAGGAGATTGCAGAATGGAAGTAGATAGCTCTAAGTGCTTGAGGTCAGTAAATGGTATACAAGTAACAGAGTATTGGGTTTCTTAAGTCCATAATTAGAGCTTTTCATTTCAGATTTACATTTTGGTGCATATCATTTTGCAATCTCCTGAAATAACAAAAATTAATCACTAAAATTTTGTACCCATAAATGTCACCCAAGGTAAACAATTTTATCTTAATGATTATTTACATGTATGTAGAGTCAGCAAGATTTCACTTGAATCAGTACAATCTCCTTACCATAAGGATTAGAGGTATCGGATCCACGTAACATCTCGCCAAAGTGTCTAAGTCTGTCGGAGGCAAGGAGAACTTTGACAAATCCATCGAATGCACGTGAACCACGATCTTGGATGATATCGTAGAGCTTCACTGCCTGTTGATTCGGAGTTGATTCTGACCTACACACAATCATGACAGAAAACAAATATTAACCCACTGTATCTATAAGGGGAGGGAGGAAGGGGGAAGGGGGAGGGGTGGAGGGGGAGAGGGAGGAAGGGAAGAAGGGGGAGGGGTGGAGGGGGAGAGGGAGGAAGGGAAGAAGGGGGAGGGGTAGAGGGGAGAGGGAGGAAGGGAGGAAAGGGGGAGGGGTAGAAGGGAGAGGGAGGAAGGGAGGAAGGGGGGAGTGGAGGGGAGAGGGAGGAAGGGATGGAAGGGGAGGGAAAGAGGGGGAAGGGAGGAGAAAATGGAGAGGAGAGGGGGGAGGGGAGAGGTGAGAGGGGAGGGAGAGGGGAGAGAGGGGGAGGGGAGAGGGGAGAGAGGGGGAGGGGAGAGGGGAGAGAGAGGGAGGGGAGAGGGAGGGAGAGGGGAGAGAGGGGGAGGGGAGAGGTGAGGGAAGAGGGGAGAGAGGGGGAGGGGAGAGGGGAGGGAAGAGGGGAGAGAGGGGGAGGAGAGAGGGGAGGGAGAGGGGAGAGAGGGAGGAGAGAGGGGAAGGGGAGAGGGGAGGGAGAGGGGAGAGAGGGGGAAGGGGAGGAGGGTGGAATGGAGGGGAGAGAGAGAGGAGAAGGGAGAAGAGGAGGGTGGAAAGGAACTCAATACATACATACATACATACATACATACATACATACAGTACATACATATTGATAACACAACCAGAGAAATGTTATTTTAGAGACAAGAACACATAACTGTGAGATAATTATCAGTCAAAGTGTAGTTGACTACATTAGGGAGAATAATTATGGTCTGAGGAACATGTTAACAGCTGGTTGACAAATCTTACAATCCGTTGATCACTTGGGTACATTCATCAAAGTCTCTGGATAACTTTTTCATACAACAGGGAGCCAAAATGGTGCAAGTCTCAGCAAAGTGAGAATTTTCCTCTCCCCCTTCCCTCTTCCCAAGGACAGACTTGTCCTAAAAACCTCGGGAATAATCATCTCTTAAACAGCTACCGAGTTACTGAAAAAATACTTCCAAGTCAGGAGGTGTGGTAGATTAAAGTATAAAAGAAAAAAACAACAACACAATATGGCCAGAACGCCAGATTGCTCAGTTAGGGTGTTGCATCGAATATGGTACTTACTTTATATCGACTTTCTCCCATGAAGATACCACACCCAAAGCAATCAACTCAGGGAGGACTTCATCGACAGAGAGAGATTGGATGATGGCCCACTTGTGATTCTTCAGCGCCATGCTATCGTTCTCCTCCAGCAACCTCCGCTTGTACTGAAACTTCCTCTTCACATCATCAGAGAGTGAATCTTTCTTGATGTTTTCCACAACATCATCTAAATGCTGTCCGGCCATCACATCCTCATCAGAGAGAAGTTTGAAGAAATCGCTGTAAACGCTTTGATTACTGTTCCCTTGTCTGTGGATGATGTCTAGGAGCTTATCAGTCTTCTGGTCATCAGTGACTTGGTTTTGTATCACTCCTTTCTCTGACTGGCTGATAAGGCCTCGTGCATACACATGTGAGAGGATGCTCTTGGTGGAGAGACGCGACACCAGAACGTGGTGGTTGTTGAGGAATCCATATCTCAGATCCCTACCGTCCATTCTTGATCACGATTAAGTCAATTTGATGCTCTGCACCAGAGGTAGCTGGGGACAGCTGAAAAACAAAACAGCTCCAGCTGCTCTGGACCAATTTTGCACCGTCAGCAAAATTGCGATGTGGCTCTAGACTCCGCCTACTTTCACAATAATTCTGCAGCAAAAATTTAATAATTATTATCATCCCTGCTAGCTATTAAATTGATATCTAGATCATAAATTGCTATAATTGGAAGTGCAAAAATAATTCTAATCTGGTGAATAGCCAGGTAAGCTAAATTTAGTAAGTTTGAGTTCCATAACTATAAAAGTAGCGAGCTAATTTTTTTGTGCTCAAAAAATGTGTACTGCTTCAGCACTTGATACATAAATGAAGCCGTCCTCATCCAAAGCTATACTGTGTGGATTCACCATGCTAAGTCCTGTGCTGAAGCAGTCAATAAAGTCACTGCTGATGTGAAAGATGGAAACCCGATGGTTACCAAACTCACAGACAAAGATTCTTCCAAATTGATCGATGGCAATTCCAGATGGACGATTAAGCCGACTCTTTTGTGTACCCTGTGTTCCAATTTGCCCCCTGTATGTCCCGAGGGGATCGAATATTTGAATGGTGTGCATTTTGATATCGGTTACATACACAAGCCCGTTCACATCAAAAGCAATATCCCATGGGTCTTCAAATATTTGTTTATTTTTGTAGGTGGAGCCGAAACAAGACTTGTAGACAAGATCCTTTGTGAGGATGATGACACGTCTATTGCTTCGATCGACAACATAAACATTATCATCTTTGCTGACTTCAATTCCCATCGGCTGATTCAGAGGACCACACGATTCATTCTCACCATTGAACTCCTTGATGAAGTGTCCATCACTATCGAATTTCTGAATGCGATTGTTTTTGCTGTCTGAGACATATATACAATCGCTGCTATCCACAGTGACACCACTCGGGTGGTTGAATTGAGCTTCACCTTCGCCATACGATCCAAACGATAGAACTTTACGACAACGCTTTCCAAATACAGTAATGTTGTGTAGCGATTCCTGCGAGACGATGATCTGATTTTTTTTGTTCACCACTAAGCCCTTAGGGCTGGTCAGTTTGACAATACTGCGGACTGGAGCATGGAATTGATTGGTGGGTGACGGTCGTACGAAAAAGGAGTGTGGGCTGCCACTGATGTGCTGGTCACTTATCCTCACGATGAAGATATATCGACCTCTCTCGGCAAATGAGCACTGGATCTTTGCAAATCCACCTGCATTTATCGTCACATTTGCTGGACAAATGGTATTATCTCGCAAGCATTGTATCTCGGCAGAGATTTGCTCAGATGGGTTGTTTCGTATCTTGTAATAGGAGGGCGAGAGGGAGATGAAGAATGTGACCACTTCATTAATGAAGAACTGGGAAGGGAAAGAGAGTGAGGATGATGTCATGCCATTCACAGCTGAACTGTACCCTATATGAAGATAGCTCCCATCATTCACACTTCCTCCACTTCCTATTTGTTTCATGATCTCTCCATCGAAGGAGAACCTTATGCTAGGTTCTTCCACAGGGGTGAGCTCAGTAGCTGTGAATTCTTTACTGACTTCAGAGATTCGATCGCACATCTGCTTCTTCAAAATAAAGAACTCCGTATTCTGATCGCTTTCGATTGTATGATTCACAAAACTCTTACACGACGTAACTTTGTTTTTGACATGAATAAGGTCTTTCCTCTGCTCATCAAGAGCTCTAACTTTTGAATCAATCGTCTCTGATGCTTCCTTGATGATAGCTTCGTGACGTGAAACCACAGCTTCTTCAATTTCTTTGAACTTTGCGTCGATTAGAGACTTCACAAACTTTCCCTCATGTTTGAAATTTTCTGAGAGCTCTTTCAGTTTCGAAATGGCGACATCCAACTCACTTGGAACCGTATCGATCATCAGCAATTTCTCCTTCGTGGTTGCTTTATGCTGTTTGGCAGAATCGGCTACTAGGTTATACTGATGGTCTCTATGACTCTTTACTATGCATTCATGGCATATCTCCTTTTGGCAGTTCTCACAGAAAATTGTACATTCCTTTTCGTGTTGGATGCACTTGACAGGAACAATGCTATTCGGTATGTATTTATGATAACACTCTTTTAAGTCTGATAACTTCAGGAGCATGTGTGATGAGAATTCTGACCAGCTCCTGTGAATAGTGACGCAGAGATCACAGATGAACTTTCCACAACCATCACAGAACATTGTGGCTTTGACAGACTTGCCTGTACATTTTTCACAATTGGTATCGACAATGCCGTGGACTTTTTGAAGAAAAGTGAACTCACTGATCTGCCTGTTGATGAAGAAGGCATCAGGAAAGGAAGATAAGCTCTCACTTTCAATGATAACAGTCTTCTCACATTCTGGACACCTGAGCTTCTTTGTCGCTAACTCTGAGAGTTGTAAGGAGACAAGGCATGAGAGGCAGAAGGAGTGAAGACAGGGAAGTGTCTTTGGGTTGTTATACTGCTTCTTGCATACCGTACATGTGATCTTTTCCCTGAGGGAATGAAGATTGGAGGAAGAGTTTCGATTATGGTCATTCGATGGTGTATAAGAGGCTGACATACTGTTCACCCTATGAGTGAGTCCAGCAGTAATAAGTATGAGCTAAAACAGATGAATATTTGAGACTTTAGATACAGCTAGCTTGTAACAATAGTATATTAAGCTACAGCTTGCTATAGCAACTTCGTTCCAAGTGAGCTCTAGCTAGTACAAATAACTTCAGTAGTATTCCATTACAATATAAGGCGTGTCACTATGTATGAATCAATTTTGTGTTACCACCTCAGACATCATGTGTGGGATTGTGCTCTCCCACACTCTGGACTGGATTCCATGTATACACTAAATCAACATAAAGTCAATCATCTGTGCTGAAATCTGATCTGGCATTGACAGGCCCATTAGTCTCAACTCTTTTTGGTTAATGGTACGCAAGCACACATGCCCAAGGTCATCACAAAAGAAACTAGCTAGC
Source organism: Crambe crambe (assembly GCA_963924555.1). Classification (NCBI taxonomy): domain Eukaryota; kingdom Metazoa; phylum Porifera; class Demospongiae; order Poecilosclerida; family Crambeidae; genus Crambe; species Crambe crambe. Next base: position 6,185,152 of record OZ004582.1, read on the forward strand.
TACAATGTCATGTATATAGAACATATGATATATCTGTGAGATTTTCCTGAATCTGGGAGATGGGAGCAAGCAAGACTAAGAAACAAAATTAATAGTCACCCAGTCAATCAATCACCACAAAATTAATGATTTCACCAATTACCTTTGATGTGTTAGGAACCTCCAATCTGGGAAATAGTATAGGGTAGGATAACTTAAGTCCAGGAAGTATGTAATAGTTATACTTCCTCAAGCTCATCAGCTGAGTATCTTCTATTATTATTGCTATGCATGATTGCATGAGTTGATATTGCTCAATAACATTTTAAGGGGGGTAGCTATCCTGAGTGGATATCCTTTCTGTATCGTGATGGGTGCCAGGGATTCCATCTGAGTGATACTAGGCTATAATTAGCTATCATGGTAATGTATAGGCTAAAATTAACATCTCATGTTTCTGAAGTGAATGTCTAAAGAGGGACATGTGAACCTCCAATAAAGGACACTCAAACAGAGCCTCCAACCATACTGATTCATCCTGGAATTAAAAAATAAATTTAGTTAAACTTATTATAGCTATATATATATATATATATATATCCCACCTAATACATTTACTCCCATAGAGAAAAGTGCTCTTACTGTCATAAATTCCCTCCCTTAGGGTAAAGTGCGTTATGACTCATAACGCACTGTTCCCCAGGCTATGAATAACAGGTTTTCTGAAGCTGACTGTTGGAAGAAGATGATAATGAAGATAATCTATAATGATAATGATAATGATATAAGATAATGAAGATAATCTATGCATGAGATAATGATCAGATAACATTGTCATTAATTAGCTATTACTAAAGAGTTTATTTCTGTCTCTGTATTATATTGGTAGTTTATAGCTGACTGTTGGAAGAAGAAGTTAACGATCATTGTCATTAATCTATTTCTGTCTCTGGGTAGTTTATAGCTGATTGTTGGAAAATGAAGAAGTCATCTGGTGCTGGGTCACAAGGAAACTTCATAGCTTTTTTTTTGTTTTGTTTTTTTTGTTTTTTTGCAATTTTCACACAAGAAGAAATTATTTCTAAGGCCCATTGGTATTTTTTGGCGTCGTAGAACTCGTTAATAGCTGGGTACCGGGTGTGGTGGGCATGGGAGGAGCCTTGTAGTTCGAGAGCACGAGGCTGAGTTCGAGTCTGAACAACGGCACATCCCAGGACAGGGACAAGCCATGGCAGGAGTTTTCGTTTTGTTTCGTAACTAAGGGGTATACGCTCTAGCTACAGACCGACCAATGAAATCGTGCGCCCTGGGGATATATAACAGTTAGAACACGGCAGTCCTGGTGATTATGGCCAAATAAACAACCTTATCCTCGGGCTGCGCCCTCGGATTCGGTTGTTTATTGGCCATAATCACCAGACTACCGTGTTCTAACTATTACATACACATCATTAGTATACTACTGAAATTCGTGGTAAAGTACTGAAAATGAGAGCACTTTATGTTGGAGGTATGCAGTCTGAAAGAGGACAAACCTCTCATAGACAATCTCTATACTAAACAACCCCCAAGAGAGAATAACACCCTACATGCAGAAAAGGTTGGGTCCCAAGTGTGTCCACTATAATCACAAGTTATCATAATTATACTGTAGGCTTAAACAGTGGCAGAGACACTAGGGATGTGGCCATTTGACATTTATGTATGTAGACTTGCTGGCTAATCAGTAGGAGACTTGTGATTTAGGACTTCAGTCTATAGCTCCAACTGCATGTAGCTTAACCATCAGCAATGTTTATTTGTTTCTATAGTGTGGCTATTGTGGTTACCTATTCATCAGGATAGTTGGTGGAAGCGTTGAAATAATTTAGCCTTGATCATATAATAGCTATAAAAGCAGAGTTTCCAATAATGTCATCTGAAGTTATCATTATTGCACATGCATGTCAATAATACACTGACCTCGTTCCCAGGCCCTATTTTTATAGGCCTGGGAATGAGACTAGCAAGTGTAAAGCAACCCATTTTTTTGGATATTGATAACCTAGACTCAGGCTATTATTCTAATGTGTTGATTAGCAGTACATAATAATGATGTAATGCACATGAAGAAATACCCTGTCTTGACCCTCAGACAACCTAATGTGTAAAAATAGCCCTCAGATAGCCTAATGTGTAAAATAACCGGATGTAGCTAAACATATTTTCACTCATTAACTAGTTCATAAACAGTGCAGACAGGATATTTCACTTTTTTTGAAATTCCAGAAAAGCAGATCCTCTAGCTATAAAATCAGAGTTTCCCACAAGAATGTTTTTTCTTACAGTCTTAATTTTAGTGAGAGCTCATCATTGCGCCTGTCAACAAATTCCAGCTGTACTCTCTCAAGCTGTGATTCGTGGAACAGCATCTGAAAGTTGTCCTTCTGCTGAAGCATTAGGTGCCCAGAGGAATGCTACAAGGCAAGAAATCCAAGATCTCCTGCGAAATACCGTGAATCCTGCACTTTCTAATCGAAATCGCAACGGTCCTCCATGTTCATGTGGTGGTCCTGGAGAATGGACTAGGATTGCCTCTCTCAACATGACAGATCGCACTCAACAATGTCCCACTAATTGGAGACTTGTGACATCACCAGTCAGAGCTTGTGGTCGATCATCCACTAGTGGTGGATGTGATTCAACCATCTTCCCATTCAGTGGTCGTTCCTACTCACATGTGTGTGGAAGAATCATCGGATATCAGCAAGGTTCCACAGATGCTTTCCAGTCATCAATTTCTGCAAGTCCTGGCTTGGAGGGTCCATACGTTGATGGTCTCTCCCTCACACATGGTACTGCAGGCTCACGACAACACATTTGGTCATTTGCATCTGCCCTCTTGTCTGGATCTAGTTCTTTGACAGCCTATACTTGCCCTTGCACCTACAGCAATATAAACTGGCCATATCAAATACCTACTTTCATTGGTAGCAATTACTTCTGTGAAACTGGAAATCCTGGATCTCAAGTTAGCACTACTACAGTGTATTCGGATAACCCCCTCTGGGATGGACAAGGGTGTGGTCCTACTAGCACTTGCTGTGAGTTCAACGACCCTCCATGGTTCTGTACAACACTCCCACAGCCTACAAGTGATGACATTGAATTACAAATTTGTTCTAATCAAGTTCGATCCAATGAAGACACCCTTGTGAGTCTCATTGATCTCCACATAATGTGATTAGAAAGTATGAATTAGTGTAGAACTCTCTTGATAATGGTTTGATGTTGTGATAATTATATTGTATGCACGGGTTCACCAACTGTCATAGGAAATGCTTGTATAAACTTAAACCACAGTACAGCTTTTCCAGTGAGTTTACACAAGTACACCTAAACAATAGAGTTATATACTTTACCATTTTTCCTTGCTCTTGAAGCATCAACAACAGAAGTGAAAACCACAGTACCTACTCAGATAGGAAGTAGGGGATAGTTATCTGTATCATGTAGTGTGATCGCATTCCCCAGATCCAGAAACACAGTCGAAAAGAAGAGTTTGTTAATTCAATTTGCTTCAGCAATGGAAATTATGGCTAGCTATGTGGCTACGCATGAAGTCAAATTGGCACACCACTGAAAGTCACTGGTTATATGTAGTACATAAGTTCTCATATGCTTCTTTATCTTTACTTCTTGCATCCTACATACCACCTTTGTATCTCCCAGACCCTGCACTGTAGACTAGCAACAGGGATGGGAGTAACTTTGTTCAAAGATAGGAGCAGAGCAAGCTCCCAAGAGATAATAATAATTACATGGGACTAGCTACTTGTCAGAGATTGTTATACCTTATTCTTGTTCGACAACACACATCCACACTGGCAATGCCCTCTTTCCTTCTTACATCATACCTTAAAATCCTCCCCTGTACTCATGTACGTATAAAGTGTACCTGAATCACTATTACCACAATAGCCACACTGTAAAAACAAGTGTGTATACAAACAACAATCAGGCTGATACAGTGAATTGCAAGTTGGTTGTCCAATGTAAGATGCAAAATCTAAAAGAGCTGTGTAAACTTGAGGCTGTTCCTGAATAGATGTGTGGCTTTTCCTCAATAGATGCAAGTTTTATTGCAGTCAATTTGTGCTTTACATTTGGACAACCAACTTGCAATTCACTGTATTGCATGGTTTATGCAACTACATGGATCGTAGCTACGTATATGAGGATCAGATTTCTTAGATCCACAGTATTCGAGCAATTAGCTAAAGCAGAGCATTGTACATGTTAACAATACACCAGCCTCGTTCTATAAGGCCCTATTTTTTATAGGCCTGGGAATGAGGCTAGCTGTACACATAATGCAACCATTTTTAGGTTATTGATAACCTAGACTATTACTCAAATGTGTTGATTGGCATTATGATATAAAACTACCATATAATACTGACCCTCAGACAACCTAATAGCCCTCAGATAACCTAATGTGCAAATGACCCGATAACCATCATTAGCTAGTTCATAAAAAAGCCATATAGCTACTGCAGAACAGGATATTTCACTTTTTTTGGAATTCCAGAAAAGCAGATCCTCACTAACTATAAAATCAGAGTTTCCTACAAGAATGTTTCTTCTTGCATTCTTAATTTTAGTGAGTGCTCATCATTGCACTTGTCAAAAAATTCCAGCTGTACTCTCTCAAGCTGTGATTCGTGGAAAAGCATCTGAAAGTTGTCCTTCTGCTGAAACATTAGGTGCACAGAGGAATGCTACAAAGCAAGAAATCCAAGATCTCCTGCAAAATACCGTGAATCCTGCACTTTATAATAAATATCGTGGTCGTCCTCCATGTTCATGTGGTGGTCCTGGAGAATGGACTAGGATTGCCTTCCTCAACATGACAGACCTCACTCAGCAATGTCCCACTAATTGGAGACTTATAACATCACCAGTCAGAGCTTGTGGTCGATCAACCACCCGTGCTACATGTGATTCAACCACGTTCATGTCCAATGGCCATTCCTACTCACGTGTGTGTGGAAGAATCATCGGATATCAGGAAGCCACCACAGATGCTTTTGACCCATCAAACTCTGCAAATCCTGGCTTGGAGGGTGCATACATTGATGGTCTCTCCCTCACACATGGTGCTGCAGGCTCACGACAACACATCTGGTCATTTGCATCTGCCCTCTATGAAGCTGATCCAAATTACCGGACAACATGGACTTGTCCTTGCACCAACAGCAATATAAACTGGCCGCATCGAATACCTTCTTTCATTGGCAATAATTACTTCTGTGACACTGGAAACCCTGGACCAGGATTTAGCTACTCTGTAGTGTATTCAGATGATCCCCTCTGGGATGGACAAGGGTGTGGTCCTACTAGCACTTGCTGTGAGTTCAACAACCCTCCATGGTTCTGTACAACACTTCCACGACCTACGAATGATGACATTGAATTACGAATCTGTTCTAATCAAGCTCGATCCAATGAAGACACCCTTGTGAGTCTCATCGATCTCCACATAATGTGATCATATACGTAGCTAACATCAACTTTGTTTGAAAGTGATTATAAATTAGTGTGTACTATGAATATTCATACGCATATAATTGTAGATATGACCGTTTGATGTTGTGATAATAATATTATTATTATGAGGTATAGCTAGCTAGTAGCAGAACTAGGGGTATAAGTGTTATCACATTCCCCAAGATCCAGATCCAGAAACACAGTTGAAAAGAAGTGCTTATCAATTCAATTTGCTTCAGCAATGGAAATTGTGCACTGAAAGTTAATTAACCCATCATGTTTTGAAGTTCTCTCTTTACTTCTTGCATCCTATACCTTCATAATCTGCACTGATGCAAAGCAGACTTGCAACTGCATGGGATGGGAGCAAGCAAGCTCCCAAGAGATATGTAGCTATTGATAATCATCAGCCCACAATGGCCAATGTATCTTTGATGTTGCCCATAGCTAATGATTATACAAACTGCTAGTTGCCTCTATAGTACATAACATAGGTAATACCTCATCTCCAGGAAATAGCTAGCTGTAGCTACAAACGAATTACTGGTCAAGCTCCTGCCAATGAAGATACCCTTGTGAGTCTGAGTAGATATAACATTTTCTGTGTATGGTTAGAAAATGGGGCAAGCACGCATGCTCAGTTTACTCAAGGTCATCACAAAAAGAATCCAATGTTATAGAACATAATTGTCTGTGATATTTGCCTGAATCTGGGAGATGGGAACAAGCAAGCTCCTAGTTACCCAGTCAATCAATCACCACAAATCACTAATGGAATGTTAATTAGCTAGCTATACCTTTGATGTGTTAGGACATAGCTACAACCTCCAATCCAGGAAGTAGTATAGGGTAGTCCAGGAAGTATGTACATAATAGCCATAGCTATACTTCCTCATCAGCTGAACTATCTTCTAGATTATTGCTGCATGATTGCATGAATTGATGTGGTTCAATTAACTTTTTAAGGGGGGTAGCTATCCTGGAGGTCCACATGTCCCTCTCTAGAGACCTTAACTTGAGATGTTAATTTTAGCATAGCTACATTACTATAGCTAATATAGCCTAGTATATGTATAGCTACTTGCAATCAAGTGGTCCCTCTCTCAGATTCAGATTCCCCGACACCCATCACAATAGCTTAATTAGAAGGGATGTCCACTCTTCCAACACCATCACAGAACCATACTGATTCATCCTGGAATTTTAAAAAAAAAAAAATCCTGAAGAATTTTGAAATTTAGTTAAATAGCTACACATGCATTGTTAGTAAACTGTTCTGAAAATACTGAAAATTCATGGTAAAATACTGAAAATGAGAGCACTTTATGTTCAGTCTGAAAGAGGACAAACCTCTCATGGACAATCTGATTATCTCTATTAACCCCCAAGAGAGGACAACCTCCCTACAGGAAGAAAAGGCTGCATGGGTCCCAAGTGTGTCCACTATAATCACAAGTTAGCTATATATTACATAATTGTTGTTTGTGGGGGCAGAGCCTCCACTTTTAGGACTAGCTATAGCAGCCATTTATTGATTTGCTTCAACTTTAATGAACAACACCCCTTTGACAAATGGCTAGCTATATTCTTATTTTTTTTCAAGCCAATAACAGTGAATGTTTTAATGGATTTTTGATAGCATGGATAGCAAAACATGTAATACACTTTTAGCACTCTTGCTGTTCAGTAGCTAGTGTAGCTACACACATACGTAAAGTATGAAAGCAACCCATTTATTTAGTCCATATAATATTATTATTAAATAACCCATTTTTTGGTTATTTGAGTTCCATCAGAAGTTGACGAGTTAGCTATACGTATGTCTATGGTATCAGTCTGAAGCACCATGGGTTATTTAGCATAGCCAACCATCCAGGGTTTCCCTAGTGATTTGATCATTATGCCTATAGGTGTCCAGGGATCTAGTCTATTTGTCTAGGGATTTATGACTGAGTTATTATTGTGGTCAGTGGACCAGTACGTTTCATTTTTTCCAGAAGCATTTTAGCCTTGATCCTTAGTTACTAGCTAGCTAGCTACAAATTCAGAATGTTTTTTCTTGCATTCTTAATTTTAGTGAGTGTTCATCATTGCGCCTGTCAACAAATTCCAGCTGTACTCTCTCCAGCTGTAATTCGTGGAACAGCGTCTGAAAGTTGTCCTTCTGCTGAAGCATTAGATGCACAGAGGAATGCTACAAAACAAGAAATCCATGATCTCCTGCGAAATATTGTGAATCCTGCACTTTCTAATCGAAATAGTCCATGTTCATGTGGTGGTCCTGGAGAATGGATTAGGATTGCCTTCCTCAACATGACAGACCTCACTCAACAATGTCCCACTAATTGGAGACTTATGACATCACCAGTCAGAGCTTGTGGTCGATCATCCACTGGTAATTCTGTATGTGATTCAACAACTTTCCCATCCAATGGTCGTTCCTACTCACATGTGTGTGGAAGAATCATCGGATATCAGCAAGGTTCTACAGATGCTTTTGCGCCATCAATTCCTGCAAGTCCTGGTTTGGAGGGTGCATACATTGATGGTCTCTCCCTCACACATGGTGCTGCAGGTTCACGACAACATATTTGGTCATTTGCGTCTGCCCTCTATGAAACTGATCCAAGTTATCGCACATCATGGATTTGTCCTTGCACCAACAGCAATATAAACTGGCCACATCAAGTACCTTCTTTCATTGGCAATAATTACTTCTGTGACACTGGAAACCCTGGACCAGGATATGCCTACTCTGTGCATTCAGATGACCCCCTCTGGGATGGACGAGGGTGTGGTCCTACTAACACTTGCTGTGAGTTCAATAATCCTCCATGGTTCTGTACAACACTCCCACAGCCTACAAGTGATGATATTGAATTACGAATTTGTTCTGATCAAGCTCGATCCAATGAAGACACCCTTGTGAGTCTCATTGATCTCCACATAATGTGATTATAACATCAACTTTGTTTGTAAATTAGTGTGGAACATCGACATATGAATAATTCTCTTAGATAGCTGTAGATATACATGTATGCATGTTATTGTAGATTTGGTTTGATATTGTGATAATGGTATTGTATAGTAGCAGAACTAGGGGTATCACATTTCCCAAGATCCCAGATCCATGCAGAGACACAGTTGAAAAGAAGTGTTTATTATTTGCTTCAGCAATGGAAATTGTTAATCAACCCCTCATGTTTTGAAGTTCTCTCTCTACGTCTTATCTGCACTGATGTAAAGCAGACTTGCACGACTATTGATAATCATCAGCCCACATGACCATCTTTGATGTGTTGAGACATTGCCCATAATGATTATATGAACTGCAGAACAGCTAAGTATAGCTCAGATGCTGCCTCTATAGTAAATTATATAGAACATGAAATACCTCATCTCCAGGAAATAATTTAGAGTATAATGAAAAATTGAGTCCAAGGAAGTGATACAGCTAGCCCATCAGCATCTTCTAGATAATTGCTATGGTGAATGGATATCCCTTCTGAGGGATGTAAGTGTATAGTACATACTTCTGAAGTGAATCTTGGTGGCTTAGCTAATAATTATTAGTTTACAGGGAGGGACTCTACTGTAGGCTAAAATTTTCACATCAGTCTCATATTTCTAGTTCATCCAGTGAGCAATAGAGCCACAGCTTAATTCTTTATCACTATAACTCTATCATTCAGGATTCACAAGAGGAATACTAGGTAGCTATATGTAGCTTAGTGAGGGACAACTTAGTCTAAAGAACTGATTCCAGGAGAAATCTGTGGTGTTATGATAATGAGACAGTTAGCAACGACTACATCATTAATTTTGTTTAAAATATTTCGATAGGTGAATACCCACCCACACAACACACTGTAGCTATAGTAACATATAGTCATGTTTGTAAGTCTTAATAATTTTATTAATATCTTCAACATAGCAGTATCTATAGCTAACCAAGCTATATAGACATCATAAACTTATCTGTATTCATGGTTGCGATGGGTGGTGTAACCTTATTGGCTATGGCTATGGCTAACCTCACAGCACTAGCTAGCTACATATATAGCTACGTCATATTCCAGTCAGTGCTTTAACCACCACAAAGTATTAGGGAATTTTCGTCCTCATACGCATAATACAACTCTGAAAGGATCAAGCTCCTTTCTATATAAAAAGCTCCCAGTTCAGTTCCCATGCTAGTTGGACAAGTAGTGGTACCCTCAATAATGTCCTTGCCACATTACAAAAGAAATAAGAATCCTCCCTTTGCACTCTTACCTGACTTGCAGCTGGGAGCTCCCAAGAGACACTATCAGTTATAGTGGTTGTCCCACATGGCCAATAGAATGTTAATTGTGCCTTTGATGTGTTCATCCCATCAATAATCATATGCCCACATACAAGTACACAAACTGGTAAGTAGTAGACCATGACTTTATCCAGGAAGTGATATCAACAGTGTAGGGTTGGGTTTAGAGTATAACATGCATGAATTGATAGGTTAACTTTTTGAGTGGATATCCTTTCTGAAGTCCAGTAGGGACTTGCCATGTTTGCATGTCACATGGGCTGAAATTAAATGTCTCACGTTTCTGAAGTGAAGCTAGGTGTCTTAATTCCAGGGAATAACTCTTTATTTCTTTATCATGGCTGGTCATATAATGTGGTTATATTCTATTGTCACTGAGATATATCAGGTGTCTTAATTCCAGGGAAAGATTCTATTGCAAGTGATTATTAGCTGAATATAATCTCATCTTTCATTCTCAGCACTCACTGCCAGCAAGATACAGCATAGCTACAACTATTTAAGTGGTTGCTATGGAGGTTGTGTATACAGTCCAAAGAGTATTAGCGTCAGTGTCATGAACTCTTGCAATGAATAGAGCTTAGCTGTAATGAATTTGCTTACTAGTTTGGACCAGTTTCCTGTACTCACTATAAAATGTTTTTATCTCATGATAGCATGTTCACTGCATGCATTACAGTACGCATATGCACATGCATGCAAATGAGAGTTAGTCGTAAACATAATTAACATAATGCTGAGCTGTCTACTGGATTTTGGGAATAGCTAATATGACCACAAATTAGCAGTACAGAGTATAGGTGTCAAGAAATGGCAGAGGTTTGTCCTCTAAAGTGTCCTGTATCACTGTAATGCAATGCACTGGCATCAATGGATAACACCTAGAAACCACACATAATCAGATTTGACCTCAGAGGTATTAATGAAAAGCTTGTTGGGTTTGAAATGTGGAATGTGGTCAATGAATATCATTATAGCGTGCGCAACGTGTTCAATGAATAATATTAAAATTCTTTTCTGAGAGTAGTTAGTATTAACTGTATGACTTCTGATTAATTTGGCACTTTGAATCAAAGCTTTCCAACTGCACACTCATTATCCCATTAATTGCACACTTCTTTAGCATGCATAACATGTGCAAGAGACGAGCATGTGTACTATGAATCTCATTGGAATTGAATCATATGAACCACATGACAAGAGATATCATGTCATCAAAGTTGCATGTATGTACACAACGAAAGTTCCTGTGATAATAATACAAAATGAGATCACATAATGATCATTGAAAAACTAAACAAAAAAGAAAAAATTCCTGTGACGATACAGTAGAAAAAAATGATAGTACTGATGGATCATGATAATGATCAGGAAAAGCTAGCCACTTTTTTGGCTAAGCATGGCTCCAAGGTTGGAGCTAGTAATTCGATTCGTCTTCTAAAGTGTGCCCTATCGCGGGCAAATTGTTCCCATGGTCCCTTCCTTGCAGCTCGGTACGCAAACTCCCAGGCTACTATTGTGTGGATGACTGTGAGCTTCGAGTCATCTGGAAAATTCACACCTCGTTTCTTGTTAGTGACTGGCATTGACAGATCATCAACAGACGAGTTCGAATCATGCTGACACGAATGTTTACAATGTGAACTGTCAGTTGGCTCGTTAGGAGTCTGATCAGCAGTGATTGACACCGACACATCCAAGTCCGAATAATGATGACACGAATGCTTATGATGCAAACTGGCAGTTGGTTCTTTAAACTCTTGTTGTGAGGACTGTTCAGCTGGTTCATTGCCCGATTGCATCATCACACACCTGGGGTTCAAATCATCGTCCTGCTTGTGTTTTCGTGATGGTGGTTTCGTGAATGAGGGACTGTTATGAAGTTGAGGAGAGAACATGCAGTCTTCAAACGACTTCCATAAAGCATCGGCACTCTCATTCAAGTTACAATCCTCTTGGAATTCATCATCTGAGAAATAACAAGTGTTAATGTGGTAATAAAGAAGAGCTTCCCCCCAACTACCAAGCTTAGGCATAATACATGATCATCTCCCTGCTACTTGATTTAGTAAACTTGCAGCTAGTCTGGCATGCAGAACAAAATATTTGTCTGCCATGGGCTAGCCATACCAACCAGACCACCAGCCACACTCTCAAAGCTGGTATATGCCACAGAAGAACTGCTCATGTACACACCACTTGTTGTTTTTTTTTGTTTTTGTTTTTTTGTTGTTTTTTGTTTGTTTTTTTTGTTGTTTTTTTTTTTTTGGGGGGGGGGGGTAAAGCTTTCATAAAAACTTTGTTTTATCATTATCTGGGGTACTAGTCCATTAAAAACATCAACTTTACTGACTGTATGTAGACTAACATGGAACATAAACAAGCTAGGTTCCTTTGATGCCTTTGATGTGGGCAAATTAGTGACATCCAGTAGCCAAGGCTTTCCCCCACACTATACTAGAGCACAACATAATATACATACAGCAGCACAACAGTCTGATAAAAAAACAGAACCATCTGACTGATATTATTGACCTTAAAAGACAGAAAGTGATTTCAAAGGTCAGATGATATCATTTAACTTGGTTCCTGTTTTTTATACACACTCAACTGTAACCTATTGACCTATACATAGGGGCATCCACCTCAGTATTTCATACCTCTGTGAAGTGGCCAGTTCAGCCAAACACATACACACTCCAATTAATGCTCACCTGATTCATCCTCCTCATCCCATTCATTGTCATAGCAACACTCATCATCATAGCTACACACGAAGTAATCGCACACCTCCTCCCCCAAGTCGCACAATCCTGGACTAGTAGGTGCTTCAGAGATACAATTCTCATAATAACCACTCTCGTCACTAACCAATTTCTTGAATGGTATTTTAGGAGCACATAGGGTAAGAGGTAGAGTATTGGATTTGCATGGAGGAGTAGAAGTGACTTCATTTAGGGTGGCTTCCTTTGTATCAAGGTCACTATCGGCTGAATCAGAGTTACGATATTCACTACCAAGGTTGCTTTGATCATGGCAATCAGTCTCATGAATACTGGCAACCAAGCCACTTTCTTCTTCCAAGAATTCCACACAACTACCACTTGTACTTGACCTATCCATTAACTTGTGGTGACTGTCCCTGGACTCTGAGGAATTACTGTCCTTAATTAGTTCCCTAGACAACCACATTTCTAAGAGTGGTTTCCCATTGCTTTCCTTGAGATCACTTACAGTGGAATGATTAGATGAAATCTCTAAGGTTTCTTCAAAGTCAATATTGTTGTCTGGACAGAGTGTCAGTTTATGATTGTCATGTTGAGATTCTAGAAGTGAACATTCTGCCACTGTTGTAATCATATTAGGGCAATGCTGGACTTCAAAAGGATGCAAGCTAGGCATTTGATCTTTGGGAAAGTTTTTATCCTGTGTTTGCTTGTGGGTAGCTTTGGGGAATAATGGTGGTGAGCACGTGGGAGAAGTAGAGAAACAAATTTTATGCAAGTTGTCTCGAACTACATCTCGGGCTAACAGGGGAACAGGATGTTGAAGGAAAACTGCTTCAAATATGCAAAAAAAGTTGTTCAAAGTCATCCTTGTTCCATTCGATTTCACACTAACAATGCTATTAGGTGTTACCGTGTGTGAATCAACCAAACTCCCATCTTCCAAAATTGCATTATCCATAGATGGAGAGGTTTTGGAGACAAAGTGACACGGTTTAGCCACTTCGGGGTTTGAGTTGAGAGATCTCATAGCAGTCCATCTCTTCCTATCACTCAAATTTGGTCTATTCATTTCACTTGCACACGTCATGATGCTAGGAGAATACCTTGACAAACTGTTGGCATGGGTCGATGGTGGGCGAAATGGCAGGGTGTCCAACCCTGATGCCATCTTGTATCAGAGATGCTCTTGGACCAGTTATTGTCTAGAGTTGGTGTGCAGGCAGTATAGTTCAATGCTTGGTAAACACTAATGGAGGAAATACAGCTTGATACTTGGTTGTAAATTACTTCTGTGGCTTTCAATTGGCAATAGGCACTTGAGGCCATTTGATATAGGAAGGTAGTAGCTTTCAAGACGAAATTCAAACTCTTTGTGAACACTTAGCTAGCCTAGAACGAGTCGTATTACTGAGTGGGCTCACGATACTTCTTGTAACTCTCTTCCAATGACTTTGAGAAATCTGGCTTGAAAAAATAAAACCTTTTTTTTAAACACCGGATCGAATTTTCTTCTTCGGACACAGTAGCAAAAAGTTTCAACTCTTTTCAAGGTGGAACGAAAAGCTTTTATTATGCAAATCGAAAAGGCGGCAACGTGATTGATGCTAAACACGTGCTAGCTAACTACAGCAAATTAGCATGAAGCTCACACGTGCATTCCTAGATCCTGTATGAATATCTGCTCTGTTATGCAATAATGTGTAATAATGATGCAATATAGAACTAGATCTGTACTGAGTGCCTATTTTTAGAAGCATACAGAGAGCTCACATGATATTTACCCTTTAATATCATTACATAATTAGCTAACAACAATGAGATCATTATTACACAACTTCCAAAATATTCAACAAAAAAGTAATTATGGTGGTTCTTATTCAAGCCTTGATGACAGCCTTTCCAGTATTGTCACCCTTGAAGAGACCCAAAAAAGCCTCAAACATGTTGTCAAAGCCATTGGTCACAGTCTCCTTGTACTTCAGTTTCCCCTATAATAATGAAAAAAAGCACAGTTCACGGAATTCAGTGGAGTCCTCAAAAACCCACACTGCCATGTCCTGGTATGTAAATTAATTCACCCCTGAATCAATCTAAGTTCAATTCTACGAATAATTCTATGACTTCTCGCAGCAAATGTAGCTGAAGGCTGCCTTGCTAATTAATATTAATAAATGCATGACATCATCAAGTGACCATGCTTCATCGTCATCAAGTGACCGCTGGTACTATTGGGGCAGCTTTGACATGCTATCCCTTTTCCCTCTCATGGGGTTGAGCTAGGATCTGAAGGGTGTGGTTTGTCCTCAGGATGGAGAATCTTTCGCTTTTACTCTGCCCCATTAAAAAACAGGATTAAGTGTGAGACAGCATCCAGTTGCCTATAATAGAGCATTAGCTACATCAAAAAAGGTGATGAACAAGTAAAGGAAAAAATACTAAAGAAAAGTAGGGATGGCTGTGTGCAGTTCAAAAAAGTTCAGCAACAAGAGAGTGAATTTCAGTCAAGTAACCCCTAACCCATCACCAAAATTACCAAACTACTGAACTGCTTTGAACACTTGTGTGGGAGGGTAAAGGATCGTCACATCTACTAATGTAGATATGGTAAAGGGGCGAACATTCTAGCGCGCTAGCTATGGTCAAAAAGAGCATTGCAGCTAGCTAGTTAATCCTAGCACATGCACAGTGAAGGTAATTAGATAATTAGATTATCTAAATAAAGCCCACCAAAAATCTTAGCACAATACCTAGCTAAATAGGTGAGCTGACTTGGACTTCATAGAAGAACCTCCAGATGAACTTATCTGTCTGATATGTATGTTCCCAGCAAGAGACCCACTGCAGAATGACTGCTGTGGAAGGGTCTTCTGCACCGCTTGCATCACCAAGTACAGGGAGAAGAAAGAAGAGTGTCCTAGTTGCAGAGACACAAGGAAGCCACTTCAAAGATAAACGAGGCAAGCTCTTTTTTGATATTCGATTACAATGACAACACTCTTTGTACTAACAGGTGAGAGGAACATCAAAGCCCTGAGAGTCAGATGTGAGCATAAGGATAATGGTTGTAACTGGACAGGAAAAGTGGCAGAAGCTGAGTCCCACATCTCACAACAGTGCATCTACCGTATGACCGTGTGTCCTAACATGTGCAAGAGAAGAGATGGAAAAGAGACCTCCAAATCCATTTTGACAATGATTGCCAGCGTCGACAGTTCCCTTGTCCCTACTGCAAGGAGGAAGGTGAATACCAGCATATCACTGGCTCTCATAAAGAGACTTGCCCAAAAGAGATAATTGATCTCTTTACAAAGGACAAAAGGTTGAATCCAAAGAATACCTGAGGTTCCTCTTTGTAAAAGTAGTGTAAACTACAGTGAGACCACACCTACCTCTTGGATCCATCCACCCATTGCTTTGAAGGCATCAGGCCACTGCTTCACCCATCTCATCACGATGAAACCTTCCAGCTTCAGTTCTTTGAATAGTATAATCTGAGAGATGTACTTTGCTGCATGAATAATTGTACGGATCAATAGGATTGTTGCATTTGAAATCGACCATAAGAATCTACCATTGGTAATAATGAATTTGAACCAATAGGATTGCTGCATTTGAATTAACTAGTCATTTCCCAATAGTAATTTTTGTTGAGTGATTTATTCATGGTACATGTATTGATTTGCTATAAATTCTCCTATTAATTTTCAAATCCATGATAATTTCACCCCATGAACACCCGCTAAAGTCTATTGTGTTCATTGATCATTCGTTCCTGGTACTGTCACATGTACATCTCAGTATATACTCATAAACATACTCACTTGGTTTAGGGTCTTCCACATTGTACTGAGAAATAGCTCCACAGATGGACACTCGACCAAATTTATTCATGTTGGACAAAACTGTATTGAAAAATTCGCCACCAACCTGCAGTACAGTATATTAAAACCCCTAAAATGTGAACTCCTGAAATGCTATGGATATTGGGGGAGAACCCTTTTAATCATGAACCCATAATGTGGACTCCCTGAAATACATGAACCAAACAGTATTGCAGTATTGAGGGGGTTTGTGATTAAAGGGGTTCTCCCACTCCCTGAAATGCATAAACCAGGCAGTATTGGGGGAAGAACCCTTTTAATCACGAACCCCTAACTGTGGACTCCCTGAAATACATAAACCAGGCAGTATGGGGGAGAACCCTTTTAATCATGAACCCCTAAATGTAGGCTCCCTGAAATGCATTATTGCAGTATTGGGGGGAGAACCCTTTTAATCATGTAAGTGGAACCCCTAAAATGTGGACTCCCTTGCAATATTGGGGGGAGAATCCTTTTAATCATGTGGGAAAATGAAAGTGTGGTTGAAGTGCCCTTAGATCTTACGTTATCAAAGAACATGTCAACGCCATTAGGACAAGCCTCCTTGATGGTCTCGTCAAGGGAAGAGATGGTTTTGTAATTGTAAGCAGCATCAAATCCAAGGGACTTCAAGTACTCAACTTTAGCATCACTTCCAGCAAACCCTGTGATAATGCATGAGATTATAAGAATGGCAATGCTGATACTGCAGGACAGACTATAATCCAAATGTACCATTTTTTGTGTATACACACACTATGCATACTTCTCTACAAAGTGGCTCACATTATTATTCAGAGGTTCCAAGGCCCAGAGCGGCTACTTTGATCATGCCCCTTTACCCTTTATGACGAAATAACTCATTTGATATAATATATATAGATTGATGATCCTTTGTCATCTTATAGGTTTACCTGCCTATAATTTGGACGACCCTTTACCAATTTGATCCTATCGTTGGGACGACCCTTTACCCAGTGTGTAGCTAGCATCTAACTTGCACATCATATACATGAAGATCCTTACCAACTACACGACATCCCTTGATCTTAGCAATCTGGCCCACAAGGGAACCAACTGCTCCTGCTGCTCCATTAACAACCAGAGTCTCTCCTTCCTTGGGCTGGCAGATCTCCAGAAACCCAAAGTATGCAGTAGCCCTATATTAGTAAGACAGGGTTGATGAAAATTTCCTTGATAAAATTATTTTTGATTATATTACACAGTCATGAAGATCAGTTACCCAGTATAAATACAGTGTAAAAGCTAAGCTTAATAGCAATTAACTTGCAGGAAGTGCTGTGGCTAGTTACAATACCTTCTCTTTGCCGTGGGTGTAATGTATCAAGCATGCACACTCACCCAGGCATTCCTAGTACTCCCAGTGATGTGGAGAGCATGTTGGAAGGAACAGTGTCAGGTACCTTTGCCAGCCACTCGTCAGCCTTGCTACAGACTGCATGAGTAACCCATCCAAAGTTGCCCACAACAAAGTCTCCAACAGAATAGTCCTTATTCTTGCTTTCAATTACTCTGCAGGATTATGAATAATAAAATTTTCTTTGCTAAGTTATAATCCTATTTATAGAGCTCACAGTAACACTATTATTTTTCGGACATGATTGGTTGGACAATAACAGAAAATGGCTGGACAAATGAAGAAATTGACTGGAAAATGTCCTGTTATTGTGAACTCTACCATTAATCACACGAAATGTTTCCCTAACTAGTCGCATACTAAATGATTGACATCTGTTCCTTACTTTGCAACTTGTGTTCCAATCATGGTTGAGCCCAGAGGCATCTGTTTAGAATAAGGTCTGCATACATACAAGTCATGGAAGACAGAAAGAATAAGTTAATAGTTAATTGTGATAGTACTTGAGAAAAGGGGTCTTATGGAGCAAAAAAACAAAACGGAGTTATTGGTATCATTCTAAAGCTCTTAATCTGGAGATTTACATGGCTTTTAAATCAAATTTCAGCTTTTAATGTTTTGTGCGATAAGACCCCTTTTCTCAAGTACTATCACAATTAATGACAAGTTTCTACCACAATGCATTGGTATATCTGAATTCATTCAGAAGTCATGCTGTGTATATCAAGTCACTCAATGATAGATGATTAAATGACATCGAAAAAAGAAAACCCATAATTATTATTATTTTGTGCAAAATTCAGCATCCTGTCTTTCACCCACAAGGTGGACACTGGATACCTCATCACATTTCCATTCCCATAAACTCCTCTCTTGACCTAGTGACCTACACTCTTCTAATATCTAATCAAGTATGGACGTCTTGGAATGACATGCATGTACCCAGCATGTAGCCAGGGCACCCAGCATGTAGCCAGGGCTGCATTATGGTTGGTTGACACGTATACTACAGGGCTTCTTTTTGACTGCAGTGTTCATTAAACCTGAACTCAGCCCTATTGTGGTTGAACATTTTCTGATCAAGTTACAGATAAGAGCATTAAGCTGATGGGCTAGTGATCAATGTTGTCATTTGTTCCTCTCTCTTAACTCATCAATTTGTGTATAGTATCAAAGAAATTTAGTACTCTAGTAGAATGATAGTGATACTATTTACCAGCAGAGTCAAGTCAGCATGCAGTAAGCCAGTGTCAAACAACATCCAAGTGAAGTTTATCGAGCTTCTGGACGTCTCATCCACTCCTGAAGCAAGCTATAACCACTTTTTCCCCCCAAAGCTACACTCCGGGGGGCTACGTAGAGATTGCATCATTATTGTCGCTTAAATAGATAGTTTTACTAATTGTTTATGTTGATCCGGGCAACTATGAGCAGGGAGGGCCAGGTCTTAGTCGATTTCCAGGGCCAAATGCCCCCTGATGTCTACGTCTTCCCCTCCATTCGACTATTGGGGATGTGACTGGATGGGTAAAACTCGCTGTAGCAGCCAGCCTTCCTTCTAAGGTGTCCTGAAAAAAAAAGAGACCTTGATCTGGCTGTCTTTGTAGGTGTGATTTTAATTTTACCGCGCGAAATTTTTTCTCTTGCCCACCACCTTAAAAAATCTGACAAAAGCTGTCAGCACTGTCTGACAGTGTCTATATTAAGAGGCTCCACGCACATTTATATGTACACGGTTAAATTTAACCAAACAAAACGAAAATTGACTGGAAAATAAGTGTCCTGTGTAAATGCTGATATTTCGCAACTCAAAAAATGCTGCAATCATGCAAACCACTTAATAGTAATAACACTCTGTGGGTGAGGCTAGTTATCATTACCAATCATTTTGACCTTTTTATTAATAATGACCTTTCATACAAATCACATGATTACAAGATAACATGCGAACTGTAGGCATATACTACATACATACTCCCTAGGATTTATTGAAGGCATAGGGGTGAGACCATGCATGATCACCATAAAAAGTACGGGCCCAAACAATTTTGAGATGGAGAAGCCAGCCACCACTTATTTAGCATAAAGTGGAAAATGAAGGCATAGTGGTCCACTATGCCTTAAGATGCCTGGGGGAACCTGTACATGGAACAGCACTAAAAGTCACTTAATCCCTATTTGCTATACCCTCACATTTAAAACACCAGCAGAGAGTAGTCTCATGGAGCCAAAGGTGAAAGGGCTGGCTCTGTGAGACTAAGCAGAGAGCATGGGAATGAGGGTCTTCTACAGTTGTATATCACTATGGTCCGTCCTCACCTGGAATATGCTGCTCAAGTATGGGACCCTCACCTTGTCAAAAATATTGAAAAATTGGAAAAGGTCGCATTGAGGATGTGTCTGCGTCAGTGGGATTGTGGCTACAATGATCTCCTAGACAAAGCTGGACCGCCTACTCTGAGAAACCGAAGAATGTTTTTGAAGCAATGCACCCTGTTCAAAATACATGCAGGTCTGCTTTATTTCCCGAGTGATGTCTTTGTTCGCAAAATTGATAGGGATGGTTGTCTGCTTAACCAGTTCCTTCAACCACATGTGAAAACTAATGCTTCCAACATGTCTTTTACTGTCAACAGTGTTTCAACGTGGAACAATCTCCTGGCAGATGCACTGCGGACTCAGTCACTAGTTACTTTTAAGAGATTAACTCTGCCATTATTCATTTAGATTGTCTTTTTTTTGGTTACACACTGGTGTTAGCAGTTTACTACTATTTGTGTAACCCTTATTTTCAAAAAAAAGATAAAAAAGATACTACAGCTTTGAACTCTGAAAGTTCTCAGCAGCAGTTTTCTAAAATTACCCTGATATCACAACAATTGATCTTGTACATAAAAAGCAGGGAACAGACTATTCCACACTTGATTACCTCATATATGGATCCACTGACAGCCACTCAGCTTGACATAGAAATTCTAAATAAAAAAAAAAATTACATTCTAATACAGTAGCAGTGGTGTCCTCATCAATAGGTTCCATTAGATTATATGCAGAACTAAGTATTAACTAGCTAGCTAGTCTGCAAGAGCTGAGCTCTTACCGCCATCTTTGATAGGTGGAAGGACTTCTTCCACGATCTCAAAATCCTCCTTTTTGGGCAAACCTTCGAAGTGCGACTTCAGCAACCACTTGCGACTTTTTACCCCAGACATGATCTCAACACAGTTAGCTAGTTAGACGGAGAGAAGCCGAACAATAAACTTGCAGTCACTTTTCTTTTTTCTCTCAGGGGCGTGGCCTCTCTGACTAGCTCCTCCCAAAACCATACCCCAACAGGCGATTTTTAAATTTGGGAATGGTTTCTGGGGTCAAAGGTCAGCTACGTGTCACCAAGTCGCGCATGCTCGAAAATCTCTGATGCCAGATTCCTGTAACTTTGTCTTGGAAGTCTAATAAGCTCAGCATTAACTTCTCGGCACCTCCTTCATCTGTTCATGGTCTCAAAAGCCTTCTGTTTGTAGGTGAAGCTTGGAACTTGATTGGCACGGCTAGAGTTGTGACCTTTGACCTGTTGCTAAAAATTCTGACACCATCAAGATCCAAGCTTCACCTGCAAACAGAAGGCTTTTGAGACCATGAACAAATAAAGGAGGTTCCGAAAAGTCAATGCTGAGCTTACTATACTTCAAAACAAAAGTTGCTGGAATCTGACATCAGAGTTTTTCGAGCATGCGCGACCTGGTGACCTTTGACTCCAGAAACCATTCTACCGTACCGGGGGTGTGGCTAGCTCGAACGTAGGCGGCGACGACCCTTTACCTTGGGAGCCGCCAAATTACGAAAAAGTGCTTTGTGTGTCGGCGGCGGTACATTAATATTGTACATTATATACACCTTGCAAATCGGTTTTTCTATTGTTAATGCCCAGGCATTAAACGGAGTTAATGGAAGGAAGGACTATGGCCGGATGCCCGTTCCAACAGAAGGCAAGCCGGAGTGTCAATATCAGTATCGCACAGTAGCGCATGCGTATAAGAGAGGGCTGAGAGATATAATAGCAAGAACCTAGTGCGCATGCTCAAGCCATTTAAAGTTCCCACCCACCCACCCTGATTAAATTATAATTTTATTTGATGATACAGTTTTGTGTCTCCCCAGGAGCAACGACCAGGGATAAGGCCCCTTCTTCACATCTCTCATTGATACTGAAGATGACATAAAATGTAGCCATATAACTAGATAACATAATATAAGATATGGAAGGTTTATTCAAGAAGGTAATGATGCATGCATGCATATGGAGTAGCTAGTTAATTGTACCATCAGACTTCTTGAGGCTGAGAGTGCACCTAGTCTAAGTAGCTACAGGCTGAAAGTAACTACCAGTGCTAAGATGTATCATTCCTGCCTGCAAATTTTGTTTTATTCTGAGAATTTTCTTGTGTATTCGAGTTAGCTAATGTGAAATTCCTTTTTATTACTTCCAATAATTCATTGCAAGACCCCAAGAAGACATTTCCGACCATGGAAAGAGTATACTACAACATTTGATCTTTCCTGAGCCTAGATTCATGTGACATAGCTATTTCTACAGACTCAACTATTTGAGCTCATGTATACTAACACACAATAGCTATGGCAGCAAAGAAGTGTTTGATCATGCATGCACACACTTTATTGGAACAAGTTTATAAGATGATGAACGTCTATTGAATCAATGCATGTCTTGCACTGAACAGGAGAAATGGTTTTTGACCGCAAATTAGTATTTTTATCAGCCATGATTTCATGCACTGAGAATTTATTTTAAAAGGTCTAGTCTCACTATTTTCCTGACTTAATATACTGATGGTCTGCATTGCAGCCATTGAGAGAGAGTTAAAAAAGAGTAGGGAAGAAGTTACGTTTTCAGGATTCCTGATAGCCATAAGTGGAGAGTAACCAGCACACCTGCATCAGGCCACTACAATATGATTCATTGTTTCTCATCACTACCCAGCCTTGAAAAGCATGCGGGCGGGCGGTTATTATCATTACTCATTATCTCACTTTGCCTTGCAGACCGTCTTATTTTCATTATCACCTTATATGGAAGCACTACACTCTTATTTTTAGTATCATCTTATTTGGAATTGTTTACTATGAAAAGTTCAAAGTACATGTACTGAATGGTATTTATACAAAAGAGAAATGGTGTGCAGATAGAAAAGTCAATACAGAAAACAATGACTACTTTTTTGAAATTTTCGGCTTTGAACTGCAATGTATACATTAACCTCATCTGACCTCCAAAACAGGCCATGTTCTTCAAGGTAGTCAACAAGGGCATTAAATAATTTGTCATTATTTCTTTTGATAGTTTTTGAAGGAGTTTTAGGTTGGACAAGTGCTTGCTGTGCTTGTCGCATTACATCAAGTACACTACGACTCTGAGGTTGATTCATGGAAACAAGCTCATTCAAAACTACAACTATTTTCATATACTTTCCAAACTCGACCACAACTGGAGACAGTGTCAATTCAGGTTCAGCTCGATCCAAAAGTCTGTCCCTTGTATTCCCGATAAACACATCTGAGATCTAAAAATAAAAATAAATAAATAAGCTTACAATGTTTTAAAGCTTAGCTGGTAGCCTAGCTGCCAGCTTTTTCTCCTGCTACTACTAGCCAGAAACTAGCTACTAGCCAGCTTTTTCTCCAGCTACAACATAACTGCTACTAGCTAGAACTAGCTACCCTAGCTATAGCTCGCCAATAAGTTCTCATTGCTCTTTTAGTACCTCAGTAGTTCCAGTTTCTTCATCTAAGGCCACATCAACTTAATTACTTGTTTATCATCCCCTCCCTCTCCTAATTTTTGCTCTTCTGGACTTTTAATTTTATTTCTACTGAGCATGTGCATGGTGTAAATTTAGGTATGATTTTCAGTGTAATTTCAGTCTTGGTGGCTATTAAATTATGGTGTTTGTTATTCTTCAATAAAGTGTGCAGCTAGCTACTACTTTTAACTTGTCTTCATGACTTTATTTGTGGAACTTCAGCTTTTTGTATGTTTTCATAATGATAGCTTTTTAAACAGGTGCCATGGAAACCAATAAAAAATAAAAATAAAAGCCTCCCCCCCTCTCCTAATTTTTGAAGAAATTAGGATGATAAACAAGTAATTAATTTGATGTGGCCTAAGTGCAGCTTTGGAAGGAGCACAGTTTCAAAGAACCCTTGAATGGATATATTTCCTGAATGGCACTCAATAATCTGCCAAGGAAGCAGTGGTTTACTCCCTTTCACCACTGTAACACTCAAGAAAACCATGGCTGCTGATAATAGGTGGTGAGCACTATTAAAATTTCCACCACGTGGCTAAATAATGATTTGAGGCGGTGCTAATTTAATTGATGCGGGCGGTTGATGAGAAACAATGAATCATGTTGTAGTAGCGAGTCCAAAGGAAAAAATGATATCGAAGCATACAAGTTATAATCATTATTTTTTATGCTCAAAAGAAACTTACACCTTCTAGTAATAGAATGATATGCTACAGGCCTGCTTTGCTTGGAAATCGGGACCGTAAAATAATCAGGAAATTAATACGTTACGTACCCACTTTTTGACGATCTAGTTATTAAAAAAACGGCACCGTACCATTATTATTGTCAAATAACATCTACAGTTTATGCCACAAAAACTCGAAGAAAACACCAAAAAACAAACTAAAAAATGCAAAATGTAGCTCAAGCTTTCCTCTTTTTTTTTTTTTAACTATTTATCAGTCACAATAATAATTCTAAGTCTCCATCATTATAATCTTGCAACAGATCAAATTCATATATTTCTTCTTCTCCAAAGTATATTACCTCAAATAACTGGGGTTCTGGGGCACCAACTACTAGACCATAGTACCAGGTTGTGGTACTGTCTTGCTCATCAACAAACCGATGCTTGATTTGTTTCCCAATCCAACTGTTTGGCATGCTTAGAATATCGGCAACTTCTACTCTTGGACTTGAATCTATTAGCTCACACAAATTGGACATAAGTTGATCAGAAGATAGCTTTTTCTTCGCCTTTGAAAAAGAGAAAATGGTTTTATCAGGATATGGCTGCTTCAGGACAAACCGTCTAAAACGAAGTTGAGTCTGTAGCAATGTTCTCTTTTTGGTCTCACTTTTTGCTGCAATTTTGGTATATATTTCTTCCTTGCTATCCCAGAAGCCATCCTTAGAAATTTTAAAACACAGGGACTCCTTTTTCTTTTTCACTTCCTCCTTTCTTCTCATTATCTCTTCCTCTTTTTTCTTTATCACATTCATCCGATAATCTCTGATTTCCAATTCCCTCTCCTTGTAAAGCTTTCTCTGCTGACGACCAAGTTTAATGCAAGCGGTGAACATTTTCTTTTTCTCTTCATTGCTTTTAGACTTCAACCACTTGGCTGTTTGATTTCTCTTGAATAAGATCATACTTTCCATGGCAATAGCTGAGCAATTCGGCTTTTCTCGTAGTAACCTATGTATACAATAAGGATTTTTAAAACCACATGAAATCTGCAGCTATACTCCAAACTTGAACTTTGAACTCCATAAGAATAACTAAGCCTCATTAATCAATTACCGAGTCTCGAGTTCAAAGTCTAAACACATGTATGCATCCATTATTAGTGGACCCTTCATAAATTTAAGCATGTATATCTGTACTAACATACCTATCCAATAGAGCAAAGTCCCGTTCACTACAAGCATTTGTTTTTGGTACTGTTGCAGCTTCAGTGTCTAGCTGTTCAGGTGACATAGAGGCAAACTCTCCTTCAAGATGGTCACCAAGAAGTCGATCCGATACGAGATGAAATGACTCACATAGCATTTGGAGCAGCTCAAGGACTAAATTATCAGTCTGTTGACCAGCAAGGAATAATTCCTTGCAAACTTCATCATCACGATCAATCATTTCAAGACCACTTCCTATGAGGAGATTGGAAGAATCCTCTGACCACGAAGCAAAAGAACGATGCAATCGTTGATAGAGTAATCCTATTCCACTCATGGTTTTTGTAGACTCAATTAATCTCCACAATGGACCTGTCAGTGTGATACATTTATTGATAATACCAAGAGCACGACAACCAACTATATAATGGACATTGCTTAGATCATTGCACACAGCTTGAAGGAGCTTGTTTTGCGTGTTGTGTATTTCACTGAAGTATCGCTTCATATGATCTCTAAGAAAGTAGACTCCAGCAGCATTATGAAACAGAATATTGAATCGATTTCCCCTAAATTTCGCAATAGGGAATACTGCAACACCTTGCGTCTGCAAATAGGTTTTGAACATTATGTGGCAACCAACCTGTTCTGAGCATTGCTTTTGAATGGCCTTGCATGCTGTACGTATCAAACGTACTGTTCCTGGTTCACTGTCAGAGTTATAATCACTTGGATACAGCAATTCCCACTTTTTAAGGGTTTCTGCAGCAGAATCTGCTAATGCTACTAGGAAATGTAACCCACAAAAAAAGTTATTCATCCTGGACAAAGAAGATTGTTGATCTGGGGAAAGGTCATTCCAACCACTGATAACTTCTGGCAAAACTTTTGCTCTATATGACTCCAATAGCTCATTAAATTTTTTTTCAACGATATGCCTGTCAGACATAGTGTTTTTGAGTGATACTAAAATATGTTTGGATATATCTGAGTGCACCTTTCCAACAGCCTGACAAGCATTCTTGATATCAGATAAGCTATTATCCAGTAGATCTTTGAAATCCATAGCACCACCAGCTTTCATATCAGTGAGACAAATTGAATAACATGAATCTGGTGTAGTCACTTGGAAACCACCAAATTTTTCACCAAATTTTGTGGTGCCATCTGAATGAAGTGTATTCATAACATGACGTGGCACTTCATCAGCTATCTGTAAATGAGCAATAGACCTAGCTTCCACCATCATGTTAGCTAAAGTGGATTTGCTGGGTAGACAACTTGCTTTGCACCCTACTAGGCCAAGTACTGCTTTGATACATGCTTGAATATTATGAATACCAACATTCTGGGCAAGTAATTCCATACAGCATTCTCGGATTTTGGAATCAAAATGGCCATTTTCCATTGTTGAAAACTCTACTTCTTCATCACTTTCCTCCTCACTTAGACTTGCCTCAGAATCTGTAAAAGTTTTGCATGGTTTCAACCTTCTTCGTAAACGATAATACTTCACTTTGTACCTTGCTTTAGTTTTCTTGATTTTCTCTCGACACTTCCTCAACTTTTCAGTGTTTTTTGCTTCATGTTTCTCATAACGCCTTTGAAATCTTTGTAAAGTGTCTGCTAATTTCTTATTCTCTGACACCAAAGTACGGATTAATTTCTTTTTTTCCTTAATATTAAGCATTTTCCTTTTTTCCCTTTTATGGAGATTTCGACGATTAACTTCCTTCCTAAGAGAATGATACTTTTTCTGGATCAGTTCTGCTTCACTTTTGGCTGCTTGCAAATCTTTAGTCAAATCCTTGAAGAGTACTTTATATGCTTGGAATTCTTCTTTTCTTAATATTGACCGCCTTTTGGCATGATCCTGTTGGGTAGGTGGTGCATAACATTCATTATCTTTTATACATACTGATTGTGGAAGCAAAAATTGACTCTCACAAAATTTATTTAAATTAACAGAGTTACGTTTAAGCACCAGACTACGGTGTTTTTGATTGACAGTGGTCAATGTCTTAATCAAGGTTAATTCAGCTGGCGGATTTTTAATTGGCCACTTCCTCCCATACAGTTGAGTCAACCAACTGATAGCAGCCTTCCAAGGTAACCTCCTTATTTTATGGAACTTTACTAATTCATTGATTAGTCCATTAGTTATTTTAGATGGCTGAACTTGAGGAATTGACTGGGAATTTAATAAAACTTCAGTTGAAAGATTTAGCTGCTGACAATATTTTCCAACAAACTCTGGCATGCTTCTAAATAGAAAACATAGTAGGAATTTAAAATTCCATGCCTATCAACCATCTAAATGCAAAATATTTACTTAAATTATGTTATTCACACTCTCAATACTAATATTCACCTGAAAATAACTTCACACCAACAAAACTTCATAAAGGAGGATACATCAGGCTATGTAAGTATCAACGCTTCGGGGAACTGACTCCTAGGGAGGCTTAAATAGTTTATCTAAGGCAGTATTCAACGTACTGTTAGGAGAGGAAAGTTCTTACCAGCACGAACGGAAAGAGCAACTCTAGAGCTCCAAAATGATATATTTTTGTGTAGACTTCGGTCCTACGATAGCCTGAGAAATTCAAATTGAAAATTTGACCTTTTCGGTGCCGCGCGAAAACGTATAATTTTAAAATTAAATGGTGACGTAATTTTGGTGACCTTTGGACTCGCTAGTTGTAGTGGCCTCACTTCCGGTTGTTAAATGATTGTCTGTACTGTAGAATTCCGTTTCCGCATATGCCCGCAGCCAGAAAAGTGCTTCGTGTAAAAAATTCCTATGCTAGCTTCACTGAACACCGCCAACTCTTAGAACTCTACTCTCCACCAGTTATCCTGCTCAGCTGCTCTTATAGCCTATTTTCATCATGTCTGGTGTTAAGAGCCGCAAATGGATCCTGAAATCTCATTTTGATGGTACTCCCAAGAGAGAAGACCTCGAGATAGTGGAAGAAATACTCCCACCCATCAAAGACGGTGGTAATTAAGTTAATTTCGTGATGCATGCCAAGTTGTATGGTAAATTTCATATTTCATGGATTGATTTGATTTTGAAAATGGGTCAGTAGGAAGGGGACCTTGGACCCCATATTTTGTAGCAAACGACAAATATTCATGATAAAATGTGACCCGGTACAGGAAAATCGGGCATAACGCGGCAGAACAATTTTCTACGTAGGAGCAGTAAACTGTTCACAAACAGAGATAGCTAGGAGTCTCTGGAGAAACTAAGTGGACTGGATCAACAAGTTTATCAGTCTTGGATCTGAATCTTCTCCACTTTCTCAATAATTATTTAGCCTGCTGACCATTTCTTCGAAGGTCTTGTTCCAACTGCACTTAACAATAGTACGCTAGCTGCTTCATTATAGAGTCAGTCCTCTTTTGCAAAGAACACTCACAAAATTGTAAGAACTACCGGTAGCCATCGTCTCTTCAGAAAAAAATAGCCAGCTGCGTATGTACAAGCACCTATGCTCCCACAAGGATGCTCATGTGAGCTTTTTTTCTAAAACAAAAAAAAATTGTCGGTGGATCCATGAAACATGAAATTTAGTTGATCTGGCCTTAGCTGGCTTCATTTATAGCTAGCTGCATAGTAATCATGCATAATTATCATAGCTATAGTCAAACTGACTATTTTTGTTACAGAATTTTTGTGCGAGTCTGAATGGTTATCAGTGGATCCATACCACAGGTATACATTCATTCATCAATTAGCTATATACTAGCCAGCTTGCATGCTAGCTATCATTAGTATAGTTATAGCTATAGCAACTATTTTATTTTCTTTCTAGGCTTTTTGCCAACTTCTTGCCACTTGGCTCAACTATGGTCGGAACACAAGTGGCAAAGTAAGTACGTATAGATTAACTATAGCTGTATCATAACTAAAATTATATCTCCTACCATTCGTGCATGGTACAGAATCCTTTGTTCTTTCGTACTTGAGCATTACTTTCCCTATTAACATGCTGGTTCTACTTGTGCCATACTTTACTAGACAGACTCATTGTCCAGCAGTATAGGAGTGTATTAGCCCTGAGCTGGTAAGCTATTAATTACCATTGAGGCATCATAATTATTTCTCTCCAATTACAATGTCTGATGAGTGAATCTTATCTTTTCTTAATTATAGAGTGATTGAGAGCAAGAATAAGGATTACTCTGTTGGTGATTACATTGTGAGTGAATTTGGATGGGTCACTCATGCCATAGGAAACAGTTCCAGTGAGCGGCTGATGAAACTCGATCCATCTCTGCCTGCTAAAATGCGCTCAGCTGGACTGGGTGTTCTAGGAATGCCAGGGTAATTAAGTTAAGTAATGGTGGCTTACTTGGGATTCATAAAATAATTTCTCTCAGTGTACTTTAGACTTCCCCAATGCAGCCAAGAGCTGGTGGCTATTTTGTAAAAGGAGGTGGATACATAATATTATTATAAAGTGACCACTTGGACATGTTCTAATCTGCATTGACCTAAGATTTGGCCTGCCATAAATATTCTATTCACTACGTACATTCCTATGTAGCTATATAGTAGAAGTCTCAGCAGTTTCAAAAGTATTCTATTTTCATGACAGAGCTACTGCATACTTTGGCCTCCTTGACCTCTGTAAGCCCAAGAAAGGAGAGACTCTGGTTGTTAATGCTGCAGCAGGTGCTGTAGGGTCTCTTGTAGGTCAGATTGCCAAGATCAAGGGATGCCGTGTGGTTGGTAAGTGAGGTATCAATAATTATTAGCTACGTACTAGTATGAAATTTTTGTGGGATAGTATTAAGTATAATAAAAAAGTCCAAACTGAAACATTTATTTTTCATGCATCTCAAACCTGTTATCGACAAAGATTAACAGCACATGCAGTGGAGTAGGAACAAAATGAAAGTTGAGGGGGGGGGGGGGGGGAGGGGGAGAGAGAGAGAGAGTCTTATGAAGTACCAGTAAAGGGAAACCAGCCCACACACACACACACGCACGCACACACACACACACACACACACACACACACAATGGACTGCATGTGTAGAATATTGCAACAGGTCTCATTAATTTTTTGCCTCAGCACCGAAATGCCGAGGTGCAGGGGGGGGAGGGAGAGAGAGAGAGAGAGAGAGTCTTATGATGAAGTACCAGTAAAGGGAAACCAGCCCCCCCCCACAATGGGCTGCATGTGTAGAATATTGCAACAGGTCTCATTTTTGCCTCAGCACCGAAATGCCGAGGTGCAGTGCTGGGATAGAGTAATACGTAGTAGCACACTGTGCATTCATGTACATCCACGCAATACATTGTACCTGCATGACACGTGTGCAGGTGTGATGGAGTAGGCCTAGCCACCAGAAACAACTAGCTGTTATTTTAGTATATAGATTCAAACAGAACATGTCAGAGAATGGACCAATAGACAGTGAAAGTAATGGACAGAAATAGCAGAGACAACAGCCTAGGTGAATTCGAACATTTCAACAAGGCAGCTACAGCTAGTGTGCATGCTACAGGCCACGATTAGCTAGTAGCCAGGCAACAGGAAAACCAAGAGCACCAAGAGAACATCAACTACATGCCAGAAAGTAACAGCAGAGACAACAGTCTAGTCAAATATGTAAGAAAGCCAGGATTATTAGTCAGATGGCACTGACTCCATGGAAAGACTACAGGCCTTGCATGGAAGTGAACGTTTAAGAAGCCAATCAGAAGACTGAGACACACAAGTAACTCATCACAGGAATTGATATTAGATAACTACATGAGCCCAGACCCTTCATTGATTACAAAAACCTGAATTTCAACAGTGTGCACTATTCATATCAGAGAGTGCGGTAGCACTCTCTATGTAGGGTTGGTCTGGAATAGGCGTGGCTTCTCTCATTAGAACAATACAAACTGGACTCTCTGTATCTCTTCTATTCTTTGACAGGCTAAACTAAACTGCTTACATCTGGAAAACAATGCAGAAGATGATATGTCTGCTCAAACTCCTCCAGAACAGTGTCAACAATCAGCACCGCCGCTGTCTAAATTTTTATGATTCATTCATCATCCATCATCAGATTCATCTTCTTTGATGGCTGTAACTTCATGATCCTTTCACTTACGACAATCAAATTCATATCAACTTGTACAGTTATAACTACATAGCTATTGTGCTTTTACCATCATTATCCACACAGTTTCCATCCAAAATTTTCAGTCATATCAAACGACCTTTCATTATGAATGATACAATGTCAGCCATTTTAAAATTAAAATGACATCATTTGCATGCACGTCTGTCACAATCACGTGCGCACCTGCCGAGTCAGTCATTAATAATTGAACAGTAAACAAACAAGTGAAGGGGAAAAAAATTTATGCTAAATAAAAAGGCCATGTAGCCTCATACCCAGGCCCGCTTTTTTTGTGGGGCGGTGGAATGGGCTAGGGCTAAGTCTGTACTTTTACCTGTAGCAGTTTCTGTGAACAAACATCAAAACTATGCTGCCTTCAATAATAATACCTACATCACTGCCTAAACCAAGCAGAACACTTTTACACTGACATGAATTAAAGCAGGTTGGTGATGTAGGGATCGATTATTATTGAAAGCAACATAGTTTTGATATTCACAGAAACTGCTAAGATAAAAGTACAGACTTAACCCTAGCCCTAGCCCTAGCCCTAGCCCTAGCCCTAGCCCTTTCCACTGCCCCACAAAAAAAGTGGGCCTGGGTACGAGGCTATAAGACTAACCCTACAGGGCCTTTATATTTAGCATAATTTTTTTCCCCTTCACTTGTTTCTAGCTAGCTACGTATCAGTGCCAAGGCATAATAAGTCTTTTTAAAGACTAACTTGTTATAATACTCTTCCATATCCCAGGGTTTGCTGGAAGTGATGCTAAAATTGAGTACTTGTAGTCCATTGGATTTGATGCTGCCTACAATTATAAAACCATCTCTTCCCTTGACAAGACCATCAAGGAGGCTTGTCCTAATGGTGTTGATTTATTCTTTGATTTAGTAAGAAGCATGAAATTCAAATGAGCATGCAGAGTTATAATTGTATACCATTTGGCCAATGTGGAATATTGTATGTGATACCAGTAACTAATAACTGAACAGCAGAAGTCCTTGTTTTTATTTTGTGCTAATTAATACGAGGTATCATGCCCAGCCCAAAGATCAAAGAAGCCACTCGAACTTTAAGTGCATAAAGATTGAGCATCGTGCTCGGGGGAGTATCAGATTTAAATCTCCTGGCCTGTGGGGAGAATTCAATTTATAACTCTTGGCCCCCAGGGAGTATCTGATTTAAAGCTCTTGGCTCTTGGGGAGTAACTATCCGATTTAAAGCTCTTGGCCCTTGGGTCTCGAGCTTTAGATCAGATGCACCCCTCGCACTTGGGATATAACTATTGGTGACATAATCACAACAGGTTGGTGGAGAGTTCCTGTCCACTGTAGTGAACAACATGAATGAATTTGGACGAGTGTCACTCTGTGGAGCCATATCAGAATATAATGTCAAAGAACCTAAACTAGGTACATGTAGTTAACTATAATAGTTCAATTCAAGACATAGGAATAATTAATTCTTCTGACATTATGGCAACTTTTTGTGTTTGAAACATTTTCCTTATCCTATGGTTGGGGTGGGCCCTATTATACGAGAAGCAGCAGTGTATTTGTATTGTTTGTTCCAAGCACCAGATTCTGTTCAAAGTCTGCTATACATGATTGTACACTGTTTGGTTCATGCATTGCTTTTCTGAAGCTATCATTAACATCTATTGTTACTTTATTTAATTCCCATTTTTGCAGTCAAGCCATTTTCTCAAAGTGTGGTAGGCAAGCAGCTGAAATTAGAAGGATTTCTCGTGTGGAAATGGTTTGATCAGTGGCCTGTAGCCTTCAAAGAAATGCGCACATGGATCAGTGAGGTACGTATGCAAAGATTTTTTAAAAGTTCATGAATAAGAGAGTTAAGTATCCCTTATCACTCCCAATTTTGAAAACCACACTGATAAGAGAACAACCTGCATGGTCCCTATGTCCATTATTCTTAGGCTCCACTGTACTTTTAACAGAAGATAGAATGTTTCAGTATTGTTAATCAATATCATTTCTTAGGGGAAACTGAAGTACAATGAGACAGTGACCAACGGGTTTGACAACATGTTTGAGGCTTTCATGGGTCTATTCAAGGGAAGCAATACTGGAAAAGTTATTGTTAAAGCCTGAACATTGGATTAAAATTTTTGCTAACTAAGATTATAGTTCACACAATATAGCTAGGCTATAGCTATAGAATTATTTTTAGTACTTGTTAGTAGCTATTAATGTTTGGTCATTCCACGTGATCCCCAGAATTTTTCTACCCATGCATGCATACAGAAGGGCTATATACAGCAGTTTCAACTTGGCACTAGAAAAATCACATTGCTACGTAGCTATTTGAATTGTAGCTATTCATGTGCTACACAACAAACTCCTCCCCAACTTCATTGCCTCTGACACCTAGCTACTTGGCACTTCCATTGGGCTCCTTTTTTATGGCATCCATCCATTCAATGTCACAAACTTTAATTTTGGGTGTTCTGGAAATGACAGGGTTGGCTTTCTCTCAGTGTACTTTATAGAGTGAGACCTCCCTAGAACAACACTGTAGAGAGGTGATTTTTTAGTAGTAGTAGGGACTAAGGAGGTGGCTACATATAAAATTCTCACTTCGACATGTTCTTTAAGGATATGGCTTCCATAAGTGTTCTATTCACTTCCAAAACGTGATTATGTACATCTTTGCTAGCTATGAAAGTGGAATATAGCTAGCTAGCTATTTTTTCCTCCTATGTAGCTAGCTAAAGTAGAAGTTCAAAAGTATATTAGTGTTACTTATTCTCATGACAGAGCTACTGCATAGCTACTTTGGCCTCCTTGAAATTAATATAGCCCCAAGAAAGGAGAGATTCTGGTTGTTAATGCTACAGCAGGTGCTCTTGTACTTGAAGTCCATTGGATTTGATGCTGCCTACAATTATAAAACCATGTCTTCCCTTGATGAAACCATCAAGAAGGCTTGTCCTAATGGTGTTGACTTGTTCTTTGATTTAGTAAGAAGCTACAGAAGTCTCAGGTGGCATTTATTGGGTAACTAATGCTTTGATACCATGGTAACTAAAGTAGTAGTTTATCTGAATGCAATAACTAATCATACTACAATATTAAAATAACAAAATTACTACTGAATTATTGTGGGATCTGGGGGATCAATAGTCCAAAAGTGCCTTTTACACCATAGGCGGAGGAACCAGGGGGGCCAGGGGGCCATGGCCCCCAGATTTTTAGACTTATGATTTTGGCCGCCCCCCCCCCCCCCCCCCCCCCCCCCCCCCCCAGATTTCATTCATTGTATATAGGAGACAATTATACATGACTGCATGTGCAAAGTGAAAATCACTCACACATGAGGCTAACTGAGTTAGTCACTTGATCAAACTGTTGCAGCAGCTGGATTTAAAATCACAACTATTGTCAGGTACCATGTTTGGGGTTGGCCCCCCCCCCCCCCCCCCCCCAGGTAATTTATGTTCCTCCACCTATGCAACGGGTGGCATTAAGTATAATCTATCAGGTACGTAGGTGGATGGTATAGTGCATGATATGAATGAATTTGGACGAGTGTCACTTTGTGGAGCCATATAGCTACCAGAATAGAACCTAAACCAGGTAGCTAACTAGTTAGCTATAATTGTTAGGTTCAAGGTATTTCTGACTGGGGGGGTTCCATGTGGCAATGCTTTCCTTATTATGGTTTGGTGGCTGCTATAGTTAAGTTCTGTAATAGTGATAGCTATATCACAATTCTATAGATTGTGCAGCTGGAGAGGGCACAATGCTTTGCAGCTCATATTATCACTGGGTACCGGATGCCACCATCCTGGTTAAACCCTGGGATGGTCGACACTAGCTTCCAGAAGAACCTACATTAAACTGTCTCTGTCGTTGCATCCTTAAGCGTGAATCTCTCATTCCATGCCAAGAGATGCATTCCAGCCAAATCCATTAGCTAGCATCTAAACGGGCAACTCCACTCACACACCCTTTTCAGACCATGAGTCAGGACAGTCTATACCATCAGGCCAGCTTGAAATTATCTACCAGAAAATATTATTTCCTCCTTCTTTTAAATATCAATTAATTACATTTGCATCACTGATTCTAAATTTTATTCATCCTCATGCTTTTTGTTGAAAAAAATTTCAAGAGAGATATAATTATAGAGAGAGAAAAAAGTAGGCTTACCAGCAGAGGTTGAAATTTCATTTTAGCTAGTCTCTTCTGGTTGTTAGGCTGGCGGTTGAGCATGAGACTGCATGCTGTTGGAGAAAAAAATGTTTGGGTGTGAACGTCATATATATTGTGGCGCAGTCTGGTCAGAAAACAACGTCTAGACACTTGTCTGAAAAAGTGCTTGGTGTACTTGGCAGGCGGTATACATTATTATATCATACTGTGGTTAA
Organism: Crambe crambe; assembly: GCA_963924555.1. NCBI lineage: Eukaryota > Metazoa > Porifera > Demospongiae > Poecilosclerida > Crambeidae > Crambe > Crambe crambe. The sequence continues at coordinate 6,221,159 of OZ004582.1, forward strand.
GTAACATTCTTATACACCTTGCAAAATCGGTTTTTCTATAAATGCTGCAGATATGAGATGCAACTTCACCATCACCGCCAACTCTCTAGCTACTCTCTACCAGCCTGCTCAGCTGCTAATCTACAGTTTCATAATAATAGCTGTAGCCCATTTTCATCATGCCTGGTGTTAAGAGCCGCAAATGGATCTTGAAATCTCGTTTTGATGGTACTCCCAAGAGAGAAGACCTCGATATTGTGGAAGAAATACTCCCACCCATCAAAGATGGTGGTACGTAAATTAATTCAGAAGAAACTCGATTATTGTCTACACAATGCATGTTAGCTATTCATAATGCTTAGCTAAATTGTTTTTTGTTACAGAATTCCTGTGTGAGTCTGAATGGTTATCAGTGGATCCATACCACAGGTACAATACGTATGTGTATCATTTAGCAGCTTGCTAGATCATCTAGCTAGATATAGCAACTTATTAATTTTTTTCCTTCCAGGATTTTTGCCAACATCTTACCACTTGGCTCAACTATGGTCGGAACACAAGTGGCAAAGTGAGTAGTTATAGCTATAGAGTTATACCTGTAGCCTGACCCTGTTATAAAGCTGTACAACTAGCTATATCTCCTAGCCATAGCTAGCTAGCTATGGCTACCATCTCAGTGAAATATGCTACTTCCATAGCTACTTGGAGTCCGACAAGTAGCTACAGACCCATTGCCCAGCAATATAGAGGACACTGAGTGAATAAGTATTAGTCCTGAGGGTGTATCTCTTGCTAATCCTTGGTACACTACATACGATAATTGAGCAGATTTCTTGGCTATCACAGCATATCTCAGTCTGGCATAGCCAACCTTTTGCCATATTGCCAGACTAAGCATATCTTTTATTGCTAACCCAATAACGATGCATCTTTTCTTAATTATAGAGTGATTGAGAGCAAGAATAAGGATTACTCTGTTGGTGATTACATTGTAGGTGAATTTGGGTGGGTCACTCATGCCATAGGAAACAGTTCCAGTGAACGGCTGATGAAACTTGATCCATCTCTGCCTGCTAAAATGCACTCAACTGGACTGGGTGTTTTGGGAATGCCAGGGTAACTTACTTGAGATTCATTAAATAATATGAGCTAATCTCTCTCAGTGTACTTGTATATATCTGTATGCATGGCTACCATAAGTGTTCTATTCATATTCAAAATGAGATTGCGTACTTTGTTATGAAAATGGAATACTTTTTCCTCCTGTGTACTGTAGCTATAGCTAGCTATTATTATACTAAAAGCTGCAGAAGTCTCAGATTTGAAAAGTATTTGTCACTTACTATTATTGTACTTACTTGCTTACTTGCTTATTTTCATGACAGAGCTACTGCATACTTTGGCCTCCTCGACGTCAGTAAGCCCAAGAAAGGAGAGACTCTGGTTGTTAATGCTGCAGCAGGTGCTGTGGGGTCTCTTGTAGGTCAGATTGGCAAGATCAAAGGATGCCGTGTGGTTGGTAAGTGAAATTATTGTATAGCTTTTTAGTGGAGGTGAAAATAATTGATTGAAATATAGCTATCTCAAACCTTAAAATTCTTCTTCATAAAGTGACTTGGTACTTTGTAACATGTCTCACTTTTAATATCACAGGGTTTGCTGGAAGTGATGCTAAAGTCAAGTACTTGAAGTCCCTTGGATTTGATGCTGCTTATAATTACAAAACCATCTCTTCCCTTGATGAGACCATCAAGGAGGCTTGTCCTAATGGTGTTGACTTGTTCTTTGATTTAGTAAGAAATAAGAAACATAATTATTATTGTAAGCATAAGCTTTTGTTGAGTCCTAGAGTCATATAAGTGGCTAGTGAATTGGCCAGCTAACATTGTACAAATAATGCCGTAATACTGATAACTACTAATAATAATTACCATGATTTGCTATTATTTATTTTGTTGTTAAAATGTGTGAAATAAACTAATACAAAGATTAAACACTAATATGGGAGTTTGCTTATAATTATGGCCATGGGGAATCATAATAGTGTAATTTCACACATTGTATATAGCTACAATTATTGGTACGATTCTGTTATGTGATCAGGTAGGTGGAGAGTTTCTGTCCACGGTAGTGCACAACATGAATGAATTTGGACGAGTGTCACTCTGTGGAGCCATATCAGAATACAATGTCAGAGAACCTAAACCAGGTACCTATAGTTAGCTAAAACTATATTGTTGGTTCTAGCTACTTATCTTGCTAAATTCACAATGAGAAGTAGCTACATTAATTTGTTTCGAGCACTGGATTCTGTTAAAAATTCCTGCATGATTAAGTGCCAGGTACATACGTACAGAGAGTACATGTGCTATATTGAACTGATTTCCAATATTTTACAGTTAAGCCATTTTCTCAAAATGTGGTATTCAAGCAGCTGAAATTAGAAGGATTTCTCGTGTGGAAATGGTTTGATCAGTGGCCTGCAGCCTTCAAAGAAATGCGCACTTGGATCAGTGAGGTACGTACGTAGGTTAATCCACCCCCAGCGATTATTCATACTAAGCTCCCTCTGAGATAACCAATAGATAGTCTTTATGGTAGAAATGACTAATTAACAGTCATACATTATGTACATAGCAACGACTACAGTGGAAAACCTCATATAAAAGCACTCCGACAACCTCTTAACAAAGGACAGCCTTGTATGCATCCTATACAAATTCCAAAAAATGTCATTGTAAACACAACTTCAATGTGCGTCCATTATTTGGAGGCTTCACTGCATTAACATAAATAGATAGTTATTATGTTTCAGTATTATCAATATAATCATTTCTTAGGGGAAACTGAAGTACAACGAGACAGTGACCAACGGATTCGACAACATGTTTGAGGCTTTCATGGATCTGTTCAAGGGAGGCAATACTGGAAAAGTTATTGTTAAAGCCTGAACGTTTAAAGATTTCATTAATTACAGAAGCTATATTTTTTAGTAGCTATTAATGTCATGGGTTCAGGAGCGCACGCGCAAGTTCCAACATACGCATGCGCATTAAATTTTGTCACACCCATAATTATACTCACCATTGCCTACGGAATGAAAATTGCGTCAACTGACGTGCATATTATTCTAATTATGGCTTCTAAGCTAATTATGGATTCGGCACCCTCACCATTGGAGTTGTGCTATGGCTCTGTAGAGATCTATATTGATGAGATCCTTGGCACTCGTTCGTATGGCAAAGTCTGTAAGGCCAAGTGTGGTCAGTTACCGTGTGTTGCTAAACTTCTCTATGACTCAATGTTCCAGTGGAGTAATCCAGATTTTATAAAGCAATTTCAGCAAGAATGCAAGCTTCTTAGTTCTATAAAACACCCTAACATTGTCCAGTATCTTGGAACAATCTCAAATCCTGAGTCAGGCAGACCTGTCCTTCTGATGGAGATGATGGATGAGAGCCTCACCAAATTCCTGGAGCGATCTATGGGACCCCTCCTTTATCATACTCAGGTCAACATCTGCCACGACGTAGCACTTGCCCTAGCCTACCTCCATTTTAATGCCATCATCCACAGAGATCTCTCTGGAAATAATGTCTTGCTGATTGGCTCAGGCAGCAGAGCAAAGGTATCAGACTTCGGAATGTCTAAAATGGTTAGCATGAACCCCCAAATTACTCCACTGGCCCAATATCCAGGAACTTCAGTTTACATGCCTCCAGAAGCATTAACTATACCACCTCGCTATTCCAGTAAGGTGGACTGCTTCTCACACGGAGTGCTCACTATTCAGATAGTTACCAGGAACTTTCCGAACCCTGGAGATGCAAACATGTATGTTGAAGACCCTAAGTATCCTACTGGACGTGTGTTAGTACAATACCCAGAAAAGGATCGTCGAAGGAAAGATATTGATCTTATCAAGTCTGATCATCCCCTCCTTCCAATTGCTCTTAATTGCATCAATGACTGGGAGGGAGAAAGACCATCAGCAGATGAAGTTTGTGAGAGACTATCTTTACTGAAAAAGGAGGCAAGATATGCAAAGAGTGAACATCAAGCCAATGACCAGACCTCTATTGCACAGACCTCAATCATACAGCCCTCAATTGTACAGAAACTACAGTCAGAACTCATTTCCAAAGGGCACGAGATTCGATCTAAAGAAGAAGCTCTGCGGAGAATAACTGAAAAACACAGGAAGGAACTGGAGGAAAAAGAACAAGCTAATCAAAGATTAACGAATGAACTCGAAACCCTTCGAAAGAAATTGCAAATAGATGACTCACCACAAGAGGATGAACCCAATTTGAAACCATGCATCAATGAGCTCAGTGTTGCTGTAAGTATCTAAGCTGACTTATTGAATAAGCCTATAGTACGTATAATTATAACAAGTGAAAGGAAGAAAAATTATGCTAAATAAAAAGGCCATGTAGGGTTAGTCTGTCTGTACTTTTACCTGTTGTGAGCAAACATCAAAACAACTATGCTGCCTTCAATAATGATCCCTACATCACTGCCTCCCACCAAGCTGCCGCATAAATTCATGTCAGTGTAAAAGTATTCTGCTTGGTTGAGGCAGTGATGTAGGGTATTAAGGTTAACCTTCAGGAGAGTGTCCTTTATTGAAGGTTCCAACTGTATGGTATTCATGATTCCAATCCTGACTACTATATTTATTGATGGATATAGGTGCCTGACAAGCAAGAAAAAAAATCAGCAATATCAACACTGACATGGAAGACAGGCAAGCCAGCCCCAGAAACTATGTCATCATATAGAGGATCTGCTGTTGTCCATCATGGTATTGCTTACTTCTCTAAGATATTCAATGTTTATTCGTATGGATTATTAGAAGATAAGTGGACCAAGTTACAACCTTGTCAACAGCGTGACTTCAGTTTGGCTGTCATTGATGATACGTTGACAGTCATTGGAGGGAGCACAAGTAACCGTACATGCACCAACATTCTCCTTAGTCTTACGAGAATTGGGTCGGACAAGAAATGGAAGAAAATCCTTCCACCAATGCCAACAGAAAGAGCATTCTCGGCTTCTATCGTCACTGCAAATCACTTAGTGATAGCTGGTGGGAAGAACGATACAGAAGATTTGTCTTCAGTAGATATAATGACTATAGAAAGCCATCAGTGGTCTATGGCTATTGCTTTACCTGAAGCAGTTCGTGATCCAAGCATTACACTGTGTGATGGACACTTATATCTCTCAAATGATAATTCTTTGTTTTCTGGGTCTGTAGAACGACTTCTCCAGACATCTATGCCGTATTCTCGCAGAGCTTTCTCCCTCAGTACTAGAGTACCAACTACTCCAAAATCAAATCCTTCCAATAAACCTGTTTTTGAATGGAATAAACTATCGGATGTCAATAAATCCTCTTCTCTCTGTACATTTGGAGGGCATGTGCTTGCAGTGGGTGGAATTCGTGATTACAAGCCATCAGGAGCCATTCACTGTTATGATAGAGACACTAACTCGTGGCATGTGATAGGAGAGATGCCTACTGCACGATATGATGTTCTAGCTACGGTCCTCCCAGGCAATCAACTGGTGGTGGTGGGAGGACAAACAAAAGTTCTAAATCTTTCCTCTACTACTGAGATTGGTCAAATGTAGTGTGTATGTAGCATTGTTATTATTATAGTGAATGAATAATGATGCTTATTGTGTATCAGCTATTAAGGTATAATAGTATCTACCTTTTCATGAAGGGACTTCCCCCTAGATTTTCCCACTTGATTACGCTGTGGCAACGAGATTGCACCGCATTCTCAAAGTAAGAGTGTCTGTAAGCATAATGTCACTCCGTCAAGTTGGAGATGATGAAATGGTGGCGATAAAGGTCGTAGTTACTGGAAGTGCGGGAGTTGGGAAGACCAAGACAGTCGGCACACTGAAGGGTGAGGCCTTTCAGGAGCTCTATGAAGAAACACATGGTGAGTCTGTCAGCCTTTATAATTGCACGATTGAGTCTGCAACGTTTATGACTAGTTGATCATTAACCGGCTTCCTTGTGTTTACCATCATATTAAATATAGGTGTAGATTACTCTGCTAAAGATCTAATGATTGATAATGAGAGAAGAATAATGCTGATGATTTGGGATACATCTGGAAAAAGAGAGAAAGTGTCTCTTACTTCCATGTTCTATCAGGGTAAGTTGAGAAGGGGTAGCTAGCTCATGATGACGTACTCATTGTATACAGAGGAAACTCTCACTATATAGTGTATGGCCACCATTGGGGGATGAAGTTTTGTCTTTTATATAGAGGTGTCCCTATATGCAGGTTTTTTTGTTGTTACACTGAATAGTGATGCAGTCAGGACTGAGGAGAGTGGCCACAATGAGCAAAGTGACCATTATGAGCTGTAATGCATGAAAGATGTCAGTAATAATGAAACTTACCAGAACATACCACCAATGGTTTAGTATACAGCTGTATAAATGTTCCATATTCCATATTAAGAATTGCTGATGCTACATTATCATAACTATGAATGACTATCACATCATGACTTGTATAGTTGATATTGCCATAAGGGAAAGGTTGTATACTTTCAGTAGTGTGTAATAATAGGAAGCACAGTATTGTAGAGTTTACTCATTGTCACTGGCTATAACCCACTGTTACAGCAGCAGTTCCATATTTTGGAGCAGTGTTCATCTGTATGTAACTAGTATACAAAATTCTAACAGTGAGCATAATACAATTGTATTTTTAGCTATGCTTTTTCAGTTGTCTATTCCAGACCTTGGGGTGAGAGCACATGGATAAGCACACTTTGGAGCATGAAGCTAATGTCATGTTTTCTATCTATAATAAGTCACAAGTAGACGTACCTCATAGAATTATTTGAGCATCCAACATAATTATTATAGCTGTGCCATTATAAAGTACTACCACTTATTATTCAGGTGCAGATGTTATTATTATGATGTTTGATATCACCAATGAGTATTCCTTCACTGAGCTACAATTCTGGAAAAAACTAATCCAAGAAAATGTGTACCCACGGATAATCCCCTCAGATAAGCAACTCATTCTGATTGGGAATAAAATAGACAAGGACAGTTCTAGAGAAGTGCAGAGTTCAAGAGCAGCAGTCTTCGCTGAAGACGTTGGAGCTGATTTCATTGAAATAAGTGCCAAGACTGGAAAGAATGTCACTGAAGTTTATAAGCTATTGAATATCAAAAGATAATAATTATTTGCTAAGTAGCTAGCTAGCTACTTGCACAAAAATGGATCAGTGTTTACTATCGGTGTGTAAACAGTATACCAGTTGGGACTAAAATGCTTCTCTGTCAGTAGCTATTATGATTGCTCTAATGATTCCTCTTACTAATGATGATTTTTTTCATTTCCTTATTTGTTAATCAGTCACCAGTCATAATAGCTACTTCAGAACATGGCTCTATAATCAAAAAATGCACGAAAATGTTTGTCAAATAACAACTCACAATACAAGGTCATTAGTTTGTTTTAGCATGCTGAGGACTACTATTAGAACATGAGATCATGCAGTAGGCATTTCTGCCATGATATTCTAGCAGTTGATAACAGCTGATGATACATACACCATCACGTTCTCCTCCTACAGCAAGGATGTGTCCAAGTGTAGCTATTTTGGAGTGATCGTTGATGTCTGCAATTCTATTTCATGTGGAACTGTTTGGAATGGAGGAAGACTTTTCGGAAGACTGGAGGAGTGTGTCTGTTGAACAAGAGTAGACAGTACTACCAGAAGAGATGCATATTAAGTATCCATTGCATAAAATCATACCAGGATAATAAGGCAAATTGCTCACCATGCATTGGAAGTTTGCTATGTAGCTATATATAGCTATTTAGTATTTCAACAGTTCACTGCCCGCTGTTGATAGCTAGTTCCATGATGTTTGGGTACGTGCTTGATGGTATACTGAGAAGCTGGCACTCTTGTTCAACTTCGTGGTGAAGCTGTGAATCACTGGAGCATCATACAGGAACATGGTATCATGGAGAAGTTTGGCAGAACAAGGAAGTTGACCACATATAAAATTGTATCAGGTATACCTTCAGATTACGGTGCAGATTGTTAGCTGCTAAACTAATAGCTGATTCACCAGATTATGATATTGTGTAGTTACTTAATTTTCATTACAGTACATTTTTGGGGGGTTGAAATAAGTGTCTAATTTATTCATGGCTGTTGCATAGTAATTTTCATTACAGTACATTTTTGGGGGGTTGAAATAAGTGTCTAATTTATTCATGGCTGTTGCATAGTCTGTTCCTGTATCTGTGAACGTATCAAACAACTCTTGGGTCTCCTGGTACAACAGCAAAGCACGTTTTTGTGTGTCATCTGTGACATCAATGGCTGAGATGTATGTCTCAAACCTGCTCTTCCAAGCTGACTGAGGGAACTGGGATCTGATAATGGGGTCAAACATTAGGAGTGACGTAACTTCAACCTTGAAAGCCATAATTGAAGCAGTTTATCTTGTTGAATCCTCGTCGCCAGTTATAGTATTCCAATTAACTCTATGGATGATACTGGATTATAATGGAATTTCAAAACAGTATCTACATACATGAGCATGATGCGAGGTGCATCACATGTCTCTATCTATTACATCATAACATGTTAATGACAACAACGTGTATGATAACAAGAGTGATACACAATTAGATGATAATTAATGATACACCCATTGTGATACATTATAAATCACCGTAAACACTACAGTTAGTTGAATGTGTGAGATCAGTATTACTCATATTTGTAAATTGGTTGAGCTGGTCCTCGACCTGAATGAAATCTTTTCTTTAGTTGGTTTGTAACGAGATTTACATTTATTCCAAAGTCGTTTGAAGTTTAAGACATGCATGAGATGCAAATATGGATACAAAAGAAGAATTATAATTCCTGAAAATATTGATGAAGCATCTTCTGATTTAGTTAAACGATTCCTGTCACAAGGGTTATTTATATCGAATCCACCTTCTTCACAAATGAAATATATATTCTGCTCATTCTCAATTCTTTCTAAATTTTTTAGATACAGTGCATATGATGATGTGGCAGCCAATACAACTATGAGGTAGTAGCATAGAGATATCACTAAAAGCACCTCTACACTGCCGACTTTCATGGTAGCCTGTGATTGGTCGATCTTGGAGAGCCTATTTTGCTGCAAATGTAATTTGCATTGTTAAAATATTTTCGTACATTTGTTCCTGTATGAAAAATATTTACAACGAATGTGTGAAGGGTACAAGTTAAAATCAATTTTGAAACCGTCCGTAAATTTTTCAAAATGCGCATTTAAAGTAAAATAACATGCACATCAAGTAACTAAGGTTTGCAGCTGGTTATCTGCAAAAATGCAAGGCATTATCATGTTAGATTCAATTGTTCTACCAATTGTAATGAGTGAACTTTAAGCGAAATTAAATTGTGCGAACATTTTTGATTTTAATTTGTACCCATCACATGTTAAAGTGTATAAGCTAGCTAGCTGTATGGTGAAAATTTATTACATGAATTTTAGCAAGCTAGCTAGCTAATATGTAGCTGCTATTGAGCTACAGTGGAACCTCCGAATCATGGACACACTTAGGACTGACCCAGCCTTTGTATACCTCTTTTGGAGATTAGCTAGCTAGCTATACGAAATTGACTTTTAATCCTTTGTTGAGAGGTTTATCCTGTCCTAAGGTTATTGGATTAATTCCATTGTATAGTTAGCTAGATTCAGTGGAACTTTAGAACAGGACACCATCCATAGGCCATAGCTAACCCTTAAAGGGAATAAAAAAATAATGGTAAAGGGTTGACTATGCCAGTTCCCTTTACTATATTTCTCCTACTTCCTGGTCCCACGGGTAACATTAACCCCATAATCACTGAGGAGACAATATCATAACAGTTCAAGGAAATAACCCCATGCTGTGAACATATAGCATGTACACTAGAGCTATGACAGTAGGTTGCTTGCACTACATGTCTGTTGTTCATCAGAAGTAACTAGCCAACAACGATTGATCGATCAGCTGATCTTATGTTGAGATCATGACTGTAATTCTGATGAATATATAGGTACGTGTGGCCTTAAATTTCATGTGGTATTTCATGAATCAGTGTGCAGTGCAATGCACTTTAAAAGAAATCGCAGAATTATTCGATGCAGAAATAGCTTCTGCTTTCTGATCTGATCCTCTCCATGCATAGGACCAGGTTGCACCCATGCTTCTGCTTTCTGAAGCCACTGAAATCGAGTGACTATTCCTCTACCAATGGTTCATAACATGAGTTGACCGCTAAAATGCTATTCAATTTCTCTTTAGATAGATAGCCAAGCCATGCATGATCACATAACACCTTGCTGCGCGGGTATAGCTAATTATGTAGCTGCAGATACTGTTTCACAAACTTTAACTCCAAGAGAAGCTTGCTATAGTTAATAGCAAAACCTATAGCTAGCTAAGAAGAGGGTCTCTTTAGCCATACACAAATCAAGACAAAATAGCTTATACATAGCTACGTAATCTTGATGACAAATGCCTGATTTAATGACTACTGTACAATATACACAGTGACACATAATGACTGCCTCTATTTTTCCCATTAAGTATCCTAGTAGTTTGGATAGTACTGTAATGAAAACGTATATACCAATTGGATTGGTAGATATATATACAGGAAGGCACTTCTATTTTTAAATTCTCTTTTACTATTGGTTTAGCTATAAAGGCCTATTAAGTTTCAGTAAAATTGATTTCACATAATATTGTTGTAGCTAAATGCATGTAAAGTGTTTGGGTGATATGGTATTGTCAATAATATGATCACAAAAAAAAAGGGTGCTACGGCAAAGCTAGCTATAGATTATGCCAAAATTAAGAGTGGGAATGCCAGTAGCTATGCACTTGTCTTTCAAGGAATAGCAACCACTCATGAAACAACATGCAGTCATGCATTCTTTAGAAGCTACATGCATGCTATAGGTTCCTGCAAACAGTTTTGGTTGGTAGAAGCTAGAAAAGATTCTGTTTCTGGAAAAATTTAATGTGGCTTAATTAGAAGGAAAGGAATACATGAAGTCACTGGTGCTCTTCCCCTTGCCCATGCATGTTGCTAGGGAATTATAACTCCAGAGCTGCTTGGAGCAGCAATGTGCAACATTTACTAACTAGTAAACATTTTGTCAGTTATGTATGAGAACCCTCACTATTATTATCTTCATCTTAATGATTAGTGAACTTACCAGGCTAATTTTTTGCTTTACACTCCTCTTGTATTGCTCTACAGCATAACATTTAATATCTTATTCACACCATGTACCTGGTAGAGCATATGTGTTTCAAAGCCAGGCCAAAGACTACAGACAAGGTAGCTAATGAAAAAAGCTAAACGTTAAAAAAAAAAAATTGGCTGATGCATGCCCAGTTAATGATGTTGCTGGAATATACATGTACACACAAACACAAACAAAAACACCACACAACACACTCCAAGCATGGATGCATACATATACATACACCATATTCCATGCACATTCCACACTCATCTCACACAACTACATACTCCACACATGCACACACACACAACCACGCTTACACCATACAGAGGCATAGCCAGGATATCAGAAAATAGGGGGCAAATGAAAGATTTCACTTGCGTAGCAGGCACAAAAATTTTAACTGGAAGCCATGCCGACCAATTAAATCACATGTAGAGCAGGCATAATGCAGCTACTTGCAAGATCGCTTGAATGTTACTGCCGTAAGAAAGAGCCTTATACTATGTAGTTGGCCAGGTTAAGACTACTAAACATCAGCATAAGGAGTGAATATAGATAATGCAATTCATAATTTACAAGTCAATGCATGCAAATGAACTCTGAAAAAAAGGGGGAGCAAATGCTACGCCACTGTCATACACACACACCACTTACACCATACACACTCCACTTAACTGTCCACACACAATCCACACACATAATTTCTCACACAATCTATACACCACACACCGTAATAATACTGGTAATACTGACTCACCAGTTGAATACGCCAAATTATTAGAACCAGAAACACTGTTCCGATAGCACTGAAGACAATTGGTACTAAGAGTATGTAGAATAGAGTCTCCTTGTTGAATGTATCACAGAATTGATTAGAAGCGACCAAAGATACGAAACCAAGTCCACCCGATAAAAAAGTAACATTATTCCTTATAAGGAACTCATTGCTCCCCACAGCCACAACAAAGTCAGCCATGACTGCAATTACTGGCACAAGAGGGAGCAGAAGGCCAGCAATGATACATCCTATGTGGATATACTTGATCCTTTTGGACATTGCCACTTCTCGGGCATGGAAGGGAAAGAAGATTTTCCAGAAGAAGGCAGAGATATGGAACATCCACCAGAGGGAGATTTGAGGAAAGATATATAAGAACATCATTCCTACAATTCATTATAATAACAAAATTTGTTATTTTTTATTGTCTAAATATTAAATGGACAATTACATAATTGTGGATACTGCATGAAATTTTTACATGTAATAAAAGCTATAGCTATCTCTTTAGTAAACATAAACTTGAATACTAATTGGACTTCATTGCAAATAATTTCATAGACTATAACAAGTGTATGAAAATAAAGCAAATTGGGGTAGCAACCACATAAAAATGTAGCTTAGCTGTAGAGATGAAATATAAAATTTACCCTTTTCTGGATAAGACTAACTCCCTTATATGTAGTTATGTATGTAGTAAATATAAACAAATTCATTCATGCTTTGGCCTTCAAAAACAGTGATTGACGCAAAGAATCATACATGCAATAAAAGGCCATACCAGTCTTTTGAAATTGGCTAGTGGCATGCTCTAATTATTATAATAATTGCAGTGAAATCTGCATCCTTTAATGTTTATATTATCATGGTGTATAGTATAGCACATTTTCCTGATTCCTATAGTAATACAGTGAAACCCGTGTAATCAGACCACCCTGTACGTAGCTAATAGACCACCTTTCTATTAAGGTCACTCTAACGTGTCTCTATGCAGCACCTATGTATTATTCTATTTGACTTCCCTAGCTAAAACTACCAGGCAACATGCTATGTAGAAGGCAGTTTATTACCTGATATCACACAGAATGGTGTACTTCTCACTCTACTGATGAGGACGTTACGTGAAGGACAGAAGAGTGAAGGTCCATGGAGTGAAATCATTGAAAAAATTTCTGCAATGATAAAGTATATACATCATGCTATTACAGTAGAAGACTCTCACATATCTGAGTTTGATACAAGTTTGGATATGTGAAATTTCCAGACAATAATATGTGAAATGTAATTATAAAAGCACAAGGTATAATATCAAAGGAACAGCATACTTCAGGAAGTACACTGTAGACAAGAAATGTACGTATTATGGCAGCAGTTACCCTCTGTCTGTGGTCTCCATGCAGGATGTACAGTAAATGCTTTACCTTATAATTATATGTAGCTATGCTTGTAAATAGCATGTACATGTGATTTTTAATGAGGGTTGGATAATCCCCAGGAGCTGTATAAGTGAGGGCCAGGTGTGAGGGTCTATTAAGTATGAAAGTAAGGCTTAGGATGATTGTGGATGTTGTTAACAGGTGGGATAGGGATTCTATTTCTGTGAAGGATTCAATTGCCCACTCCTATTGTGATGTAATAAGGTTCCACTGTATTTAGCCGTAGATTAGCTGTCCTTGACTCACCCATAATCAGAAGGTCAGCAGCTATATAAACCATAAATGCTGATGGAAAGGTGAGCCTGTATTTTTAGATTTACGTATGATATTTTTAATCATAACAAAAATGTAACTTTGTACTGCATGCATTAGGTTATCTACTGGGGGTAAACCAGTAGATAACCTGGGCAACCCCCCCCCCCCCCAGTAGGGAATTTCCGGGCATGGTTAAGTAAAAGTGAGCAAAATTTTTCACATGCTAACATGTGCCACTCTTTCATTTCATCAAGGCAATGGCTAGTAGCTATGGCTATATAGTGTCACATCTATCGGAGTGGATAATTTGAATGACACTGCATGCACAAAATTTAATAACGGATCAACTGGAAAGAGTGATTATATCCGACGTAGCTATATATATCAAAATTAATATATTATGTTTTGGTGGAGGGAGGAGGTGAATTACCCTCCTTGCCTGTTGGCAAGATATAGCTAGCTTGCTATAAAACTTACACTGTTTTGAATTTAACGAAACCTATTACAATGATGGTAACGCTACCAGCCATGGTGAAAAGCATTAAGAAGGTCTGCAAAAAGACATCAATAGGAGCCACTGATTTCAGAATGAAACAATCAGGGACACAAACTCCTGAATCTTTCTCACGAAAGAAGTCCTTATTGCATTCCAAAGTTGAATTCACTGTAGAGAGAGATATAAGTATAGACTCACAAACCATGGTCATATCTATAGTCTGGCACGTGCGACCCCCTGGAAGAACAGAGAGGCCGTATATACACATTTGGTGATCCTGGAATGTAATTACTACCACTTACCATGGTCTGGTTAGTTTACATTCCAGTACTAATTAAAACTTTGCACGATGGAATGTTTGGCATACAGTGTGCACTAGCTACTCTTTTAGACTAGCTATAGGCTACAGGTTACTTTCGAGGCTAGGTCAGTTCCAGATTTGAAAGCTGAAGTAGCCTCTTCTCTAGGATTCAAGCTAAAGTTGCAGCAAGAAGAAAGTATACTTCACTTTGCAAGAGGGAATGATGTGCTTGTTTCCCCACAGCCTCAGGGTTTGGTAAATCTCTGTCCTATGGTAGGACCCCTGCTTCCTGATCGTCTTCGTGGCATTGCGCTAACATTTATCGGTGCCCACGCAATTAATGAAATTTCATAAGCAGTACATAATTTATCTAAAATCGCAAGAAAAATAGTGTCTCCTCTTGCTATGTATCCATTAGCTAATTATGTGGCATCATGCAGACACTAAAGCCATAATAATTAATTATGTAACTGTACCTGTTTGATTTGAAGTATTCAGGTTAGTAACAATGTCATTTGATACTGGATCAGATATCTCCACCTATTATTGAATAATAATTGTGCAAATGTATAAGTGGCCTGAGAATTAGCTACTAGATACTGTGATTGATATCTACTGTGATTGATTGGGAGGAGAGAATTCATGCATATATAGGGTAATAGCTAGTCAATCAATATGAAGGTAATTAGCTCACTGAGTCAAATATTTTTAAAATCTACCCTCTATCTACCCCTGAGGTCAGGTCTGATTGCATGTATTTTGACCCAAATTTATTATTAATTTTTTGCTAAGTGGCTTGATAGAAGTAGCTAGCTAGCTATTATGTAGAGATTAATAGCTATTGTGATTGAGAAGTACTTAGCTAGCTATTGTGATAATGTAGTGACTGGTAGGAGAAACATCGTGATTATGAATGGTAGCTATGCATAATGGTGATTGATAGGAGAAGTTGCTATTGTATGATTTAGGTGTATAGTATAGCTGTATAGTTTAGTGACACTAAGGTAGCTCAGCTATATTATATTGTAACAAATAAGAATCCATCTTCATTAAACTCCTTGCGTGATCATAATTAGTGTGTTTATAAGCAGTCTAATTCCCAAGCAGTATAATGTTTCTAAAAATCATTGTAAGTGTTCACTACAAGGCATACCAGGGTTACACTAGCTATGTTACCTAGGTGTCAATGTTTGATAGGAACTCAATGCATGGAATTGGAGTATCAGTGGCAGATTTAGAGCGGTTATGTTATCTAGATAGTATCTAGATAGTATTGTAACAATAAGATCATCTTCATTAAACTCCTTGCCTGACTATAATTAGTGTGTTTATAAGCAGTCTGCAGTATAATGTTTCTAAAAATTATTGTAAGTGTTCACTACAGGTTACACTAGCTATGTTACCTAGGTGTCAATGTTTGATAGGAACTTAATGCATGGAATTGGAGTATCAGTGGTGGATTTAGAGTAGTTTCTGTCACAGATATACTAGACTACGTACACAGGATTGGAAACAGGTCATGCACGCGTATAATCTATAGGATACTCCATGTAGGTACCTGGCGAATAGAAAAATCTTACACAAAAGTAAGAAAAAGGGTGAAAGGCAAGGTATTTAGCGCAACAATAATTATGATTATAAGTGAAAAGGCTCAATGACTTATAGCTGTAGTAGTTTATCATGCCAGTTTAGTCTATTTACTGTTGCTATGGAAGAAAAATGTGGAAACAGGTGACTTTAAATTTTCCTAGATCCGCCACTGAGTATAGTCGGGGATAATACATTATAGCTACCGGAGGAGGTAGGGGGAAGCTTGCTAGTCCTACTGTGTTATAGCTAAATACAGTACTGTAACAGCACAGCTGTTTATTGATTTAGGGAAACATCAAGTTAATCAAGGAAGTTTATAATATCAGAGAGTGTGATAGTACTCTCTATGTAGGGTTAGTACAGAATGGGCGTGGCTTCTCTCATTAGAACAATACAAACTAGACTCTCTGTATCTCTTCTATTCTTGCTACAGGCTCAACTAAACTTCTTACATCTGGAAAACAGTGATTATATGACCACTCGAACAGCGTCAACGATCAGCACCAGCCGCCGCCTAAATCTAAAATTTTTATGATTCATTCAGATTCATCTTCTTTGACAGCTGTAACCCCATGATCCTTTGACATACGACATATCAATTTATGCAGCTATAACCACACAATGTGCTTTTACCATTGTTATCCACAGTTTTCTTTCAAAATAATCACTCACATCGAATGACTTTTCATTATACTGCTTTTCTGTTGATTTAAGACTGATTACCTCAATCCAGCTAGTGTTTTAGTCACTAACTAATAGCTAATATTTAATATAGAGTGGAATCAAACAAAAGTAGGAAAATCAATTGTGTCTTTCTACCAAGCAAATTAATTTTGACAGGTTGGCAGGTAGCTATGCCATTTAAAAATGACATCATTTGTCATGCGTGTGCGTCTGTGACTATCACGTGCACGTATGCACGTGCCAACCAGTTATTTACTTGAAAACAATATTCAAAGGTCGTACAAAAAGTAAATAAACAAGTGAAAGGAAAAAAATTTATGCTAAATAAATAGGACATGTAGCTAGGGTTAGTCTGTACTTTAACAGTTTCTGTCAGCAAAAATTAAAATTATGCTGCCTTTAATAATAATCCCTACATCATCACTGCCTAAACCAAGCAGAACACTTTTATACTGACATGAACAATTAAAGCAGCTTGGTGGGAGGCAGTGATGTAGGGATTATTATTGAAGGCAGCATAATTTTGATTTTTGTTGACAGAAACTGTTAAAGTACAGACTAACCCTACATGGCCTTTTTATTTAGCATAGATTACTTTCACTTGTTATATATACTATAGCTATTATAGTAGACTTACAGGATTGGAATAGAATAAATACAGAGGCAGTAGGAGGAGTATCCACACAAGAACTATCACAATGCATATCACTGCAATCTCCAGAGGCAGGCATCTCCCAAGTTTCTTCCCGCCATTAATCTTAGCGCAGTCATCACCTCCGATTACCAGATCTGTGGAAGCATTTGGATCCATCTCTTCACCGTTATGTTGACTCTAGCTACGTACTAGCTATATGCACTACGTGCAAATCCTCGCTCGAGTGTAGTCTGGCGGCGCAGAAGCGCTCGGGTCTGGAATCACATAATACTTAGAGTTGTTCTTTTTTATAGCAGAAAATCTGCTAAACGAATAATTACGTATTATGAGTCATATGATGTCATGGCATTCTGTCCAGGAGACTAGCTATAATGCTCAGACAGTTTTTTATCCAGACGATTACAAATAGCTAGCAGCTAGCTATCAGTTAAATCACATGCACATTATAAAGTAACTAAGTTTTGCAGCTGGCTATCTGCAAGGCATTATCATGTGAGATTCAGTTGTTCTACCGATGGCAATGTACAAACTTTATAAGTGAAATTTATTGTACAAATATAACTTGTACCCTTCACAAAAGACATGGCTAGTTAGCTACTCCACTGAATTCTTGGAACTGAGACAGGAACCATGTATGAATTCTGAAGCTGCTATTATAGCTATTAGCTAGATTAGCTAGCTATCTAGCTAGATATATGCTTGTTGTTGTTGTTGTTGTTGTTGTTGTTGATGACCCTACCAACTTGTATTATATGTATTATATGGAAGCTGATATGCATAGCTAATTATACAAATAAAATATGGCTGCGGTATTTTGTCCCACTGGACAATATGATAATTTGGTCCCCTCCAGACATTAGGTAGCTAGAGCAGAGCACAGATGATAAAAACCAGAGTTGGTATCGAGGGGTTTGACTTATTGGCTGAACAAACTGTTATGATAGCTGACTGTGTTACCCAGAGTTAGACTGAGACTGCATGCAGTGATCAATGGCTAGTAGCTATAATGCATACAAAGAGGTCAATCAGGGAAAAGATAGCACAGTTTTATGAAGAGAGGCTTTGTTCTCAAGAGGACAATTTATGGCAGCGCCGGACAAAAAATTGCAATTTTTTCGTCCGCCCCGGACAAAATATTTCCCCGGACCAAATATTTCGTGACAGACTAGCTCGAGTGTAAAGAATGCACACTGACGTATGCATGCATAACCAGATAAATAACCACATATAGTGCATAAGTGAATTCAGCTCCAGGACTACCTACATCAAGAAGATTTCAGTATGTCAATGTTCGTAACAGCCGCTCTGAGCTACTGCCTCTGAAGTCTGGTGTCCCCCAGGGAAGTATCCTGGGGCCATTGTTATTCCTTGTATATGTGAATGACTTACCTGAAGTTGTAAAGCACGTGATCATTTATATGTTTGCCGATTAGGTCAAATGTGCAATGCCTATTAGAAGTCCCTTGGATAGTCTATATGTACTTGCAAGAAGACTTGGAGGCTCTCTGTGACTGGTCTGTGAAGTGGAAACTCAAGTTTAAAGAGTCCAAATGTGTCCTACTGAGGTATTTTGCCAATAATGATTCTCTGAATGAAAAAGAAATTCAAGCCAGCAACTCTCACAAAGATCTGGGTATCGTGATATCAGATAATCTGTCTTTTAGGTGTCACTATGAGCTCCTCATAGCCAGAGCCTACCAAATCTTGGGTCTCCTTAGAAGGACCTTTAATCACAGACATTGTGTCAAGGAAAAATGGCACTTTAAATGGTACTTTAAGTTTATATCTCCTTGGTGAGATCTTAGTTAGCTAATATACTGTTCGCAGGTTTGGCGACCTTATTTGCTGCGGGATATATACAAATGATTGAGAGAGTTCAGCGTCGGGATACAAAATACATCCTTAACAACTTTACCTCAGATTATATATAAATCAAGACTGATATGGGCATCTTACCTCTCATGTAGCTATACATCTTTGAACTCAATGACCTAATGTTATGTGTCAAAAGTCTGAAGTCTCTCTCTAGAGACACATGATGGTTCTCTCTCTCATCCTAGACATGTTTAAAAACATCATCATTAATTTTGACATCAATAAGTGACCATGGGACAAGATCTACTATATACATCATCAAGGATGTTACATCGCTTTACCTCTACAAATTCTTCCAGACATGAATTTTTCACTCGTATTCCAAGGCTATGGAACTCAGTCCCCTCAATAGACTTAAAACTATCATCAAACACAAAAACTTTCTGGCCAAGTTCGAATCATCAAACGTGTGTTCATTCCATTTTTTATGCCCTTGCATGAATTGTTTCAACACTCCACTCTTTTTAACTCTCTCAATGGCTGCAATGCAGACCATCAGTATATTCACTATTCTTAAGTCCATTTACTCTTTTTGTGTCACTTCTGAGCATTATACTGTAGCTAAAACCGCAGTAAAAAAAAAGATCATGATTGTTATACTGAAGCATTCTCAACATAGAACTTGAGAGAGATTATAGGCTCCTGAGAAAAAAGCGCTAGGACTAGAGAGTCTCAGATAAAATAGTGCTGGCATTTGAGCATTAGCTAAAGCATTGAGAGAATTAGGAACAATATTAAAATAAGTGCTGCATTGTTGATCTATATGATGACAGATCACGAGACTAGCCAGTCCGAAAGTAGTCTCTCAGTGAGAAGAATTGATTAATTGCAACTGAATTAAGTGGGTGTGGCCGGAGTCTAAAAAACCAAAACCAAAAACCGCGCGCGCGAAAGCATGTGCTACGACGCCTTACCTAATGGCTGCTAGGAGGCTCTTAACAGACAGCACTATAGAATTCCCAAGCTTTATCTTTGATCCAGGCATCCATGACTTCGTAAACCCAGAAAATCCTGGCTTCCTGGCATCTGTCAAATCCACGTAAGTAATGTGTATCTTGTATTTTTTTCCATTGATAGCTACATGGTGTGCATCCAGGCCTGAGGACTTTATTGTGAGAGAAATCAATTCTGATGAGAAATTGGTGGTCCTAGATAACTTTAAGATCCCTCCTCCTCCTCCTCCTCCCTCAGCTCTAGCGGACACCATTGCCCCCTGCACTGACACCTTCCCCTCCAACTCCACCTTCACTCGTCCAGACCCTAACAAAGTACCTCCTCTCAAGGAACTGATATCTCATGAACTATATGAAGCTGTAAAAAAGCTTGCATATGAGTACAAAACTACCTTATTAAACAATCACATTGTGGATATAGGTGAGAATTTGCTTACTATTATTATTACTGTTTATATATTATTTTTTGTAGAGACTTTCCCTGATAAGATGACCAGGAGTTTATTGCATTTCTCTGTGAGGCTGGCTTTCCCTGTCCTTTGTACTACCACTTATCATAATAAAGAGGTAGCTATGGGTCCAGCCAGTGACTACAATAATTATAGTAGTTGGTCTGTCCAAATCTAGTCATAGCTAGCTAAATGGCTATCCACTATTAATAATTCTATTTGCATTCACTGGATCCCTTGACCATTTGCTATAGCTTTCTCAATTCTTGACCATATTTAAAGCAGCAGCAGAGAGCTGATCAACTACTCCATGAGCTGGTTTTGAAATTTGAAATTAATTTTGGTTAAGAATTTAAAAAGTTATAATATTAATCATCATGAGGTATCATTGAACAAAAAGTAGTAGCTGTTAATAGGAAATAACTTTGACCTGATATAGGGGGGAAAATAGTACGAATGGCAGGTCAAATAAGAACTTACCCATGCAATGATGACATAAGATGTCTCAACCGATGCATCTTATGAAGCAATAATGAAATCAAATCTTTGTCCTGTATAAGGCACTGCTTATTAAGGCAGACGCCATGTGCTGCAGGGTGATCATGTGATACGCGTGGCAGCTGATACCAATTACAAGCGTCTTTTGGATTTGCTATCATCGGACGAGGCTGAGAGAATACTGATATTTGTCAGCACTGCCCAAGAAAACTCTCGTTTAAAATTGGCCCCAGATCCTTCTGATGAGCATCGTAATAAAGTAAGTAGCTAGGGAAATGCAAGCATTATGGGGTGTGTGTACATGCTCAGTTGCACAACAAAAGAAGCTGCAACATAAGAATATATCAATAACATGCAAGATAAATGGAAATCCCTTAGTTGACTCCCTAGTGGGGCTTGCATGCTCACTTCAATTATTGTTCGACTCTCTCCTAGCCCACATGTGATAAAGAGAACTCTATTTTTCCAGAAAAGAAAAATTATGATAGCAATATTATTCAAGTGATGATTAATACCAAATAAATTATTATTATTTTGATTAGGTTTTTCTTTTGCTGGATAAACTTTATGGCTATCACATTAAATGTTTCACATCTCTGATAACCCCTTACCAATCTGAATCCAGTACCTCTAAGGGAACCACAGCTCATATTGTGATCAAAATCAACAAGAAGGGAAAGCAAGGAGGAGTGAAGAAGTTGCTCACTAAGTTTGTTCTATGGAAGAGAAATGAGGTTAAAGTAAATAGTGGAACGTCCATATAAATGGACACACTTGGTACCCGTCCTTTTGTCCTTTTAGAGAGGTTGTCCTCTTTTGGCGGTTATTTGGTATAAAATGTAAGGTATTGTCCTTTTAGGAGTATTCTTAATGAGGTTCCACTGATATTCTTTTGTAGTACATGCATGGTTGTAGCTAGCTATCTCTTCAGCAAGTAGCAGATCGCTTTTAATAGTGTACATCATTTCCTGGTCAATGTTTGTCTTTGATAAAATTCTTATGCTACTATGCACAATGGCTACTCTTATTCTATGTTAATGTAGCTAGCTATAGTGTGCCAGAACTTATTGATTGAGCATTAATTCCTTGCAGGAGACTAATGAAGTATTGAATGAAATTGCCCAACTCTGTCATTGTCACGTGAATCAGTTCAGGTATTGTGGTACAAAGGACAAAAGAGCCATCACAGTCCAGGAGATCACTGCCAAAGGAATAGCAGCTGAGAGGTTAAGTACATATGACTTTAGATCACATGATAGTCATGTGACTTGTATACATAATTATATAGGTTGTCACGAGCATGTTGTCACAGTAGCTGTGATATTAGCATTGGTAACTTTGAATATGTGGAGAAGCCCCTTGATTTGGGAAATCATTCAGGAAATAATTTTAAAGTCATTCTACGGGACCTTAAGCCTAAGGAGGAGAGAGATGATCTGGAACATGTGGTGACCTCTGCCATAGAGTACACCAAGAAGCATGGCTTTCTGAATTACTATGGACTCCAGCGCTTTAGCTGGAGCATGAGTACTCCTCGTGTTGGAGTAGCTTTATTGCAAGATGACCTGGCAAGTCTGCTAAATAGGCACACAATTATTATAAAACATGATTATGGAATAATAATGTAAAGTTTTCATGGTTTTGTGAAAATTGGAGTATGAACCGTAATAGATAGCAAAACCATGAAATCCACGAAATAGGATAAGGGTAAGACAATTTGACTAATGACTTGAAAGAATAATATCCTTGTTATTGCAAGTCCTATAAGCATATAAATGTAATAAACTGGTTTTATTCCAGAGAGCTGCTGTGAGCATTGCCTTGCTGGAATCGGGCAGAATAACTGAAGAAGGAAAAGAGCTTATAAAGTGAGGAGAGAATAATTTAAGTGCCAAGTGGATAAAAATTAATAGACAATACTGTGCATACTTTTCTTTCTTTACTTGATTTGTGATACCAGGAAAGGTGATTTCAAGGCAGCACTGGAGGTTTTACCGACTCATCATGTGATGACCACTGAAAGACTGATATTACAGGGCCTGAAACAGTATGGAAGCTCAGACTACGGCTGTCACCGTGCCCTCATGACAATGCCATTTCATATGCGACAGTTTTACTTGCACTCTCTTTCCAGTGTGATCTGGAACCATTTAGCTTGGTATCGGTTACAGGAGTATGGTCTCCGGCTGGTAGAGGGAGACTTGGTACTCAAAAGGAAGAAGGATAGGAAAACAAGGGAGTTCCAACGAGTTGATGTCAGTATTAGGTGAGGAAAAATAGTGAAGTTAATAATGCCCCTCCATTATTAATAATGAGGGTTCATGGCTTAAACACTTCGTACTTATGTGCTTCCTGTACTGAGCACTTGCTCAGTTCTTGACTTTCAAAGATCAGCAGGCTGATGCTAATGGTTCTATCCTTCACTATGGGGCACTCACCAGTCAGCATGTTAGCTACTTTGTGTCAAGTGAATGTGAAATAGAAATAAGCCCCCTCTGGATAAAAGGAATGAACCATTAAATCAAATAATAATCAGGGTTTCTTTTAGATAGGGCATGGGGCTTTTTTCCCTCCCGATTTGCCCCCTTGAATAATCCCTGATAATTATACTTATTTCCTGACTTATAGCGAGAGAGTCCATAAATTATCATCACATGACATTGCCAGTGAGAGCTACAGACTTGAAGATGTGGTATTGCCACTGCCGGGATCCAAAGTAACCTTACCAAGCAACAAAGTTAGGGCTAAGTAAGTACTATAATACTTTGCCAAAATAATTATTAACGGGGGGATATGTAATTTTATGATTTTGATACACACTTTAAAGCAACAGAAAAATTACACGATGACACTGCTGTAGCTACAGTAAACACTGACTTTTTGGCTTTAATCACAGTCTTGAAGATTTTTTCTTGTGACTCCTTTTTTAAAGGATGTTGGAAATGATTGGAGCTCTTGGTGCAAGTCTGACAGCCTTTGGGTATGTTATAGCATGACGACAGTACTAATAGCATAATTTTTTCCCTTTTTTTGTGTGTGGTTTTGAAACATAATCTAATTTTTTGGGGTATATATTTTTGGGAACAATGAAATCCATTATGAAATCATCTATAAAACATGGCTGGAAACCTACATGCTTTATTCTTATTGGGTATGTTATAGCATGACGACAGTACTAATAGGATAAAAAAAATTTTGTGTGTGGTTTTGAAACATAAACTAATTTATTTTGGAAACAATGAAATCCATTCTGAAGCCATCTATAAAATATGGCTGGAAACCTACATGCTTTATTCTTGTTGACCCATGGTGTGTCTGTTTAAATTTTTAGTGCCCCCAGGCTTAAAGTGTCTTGCTCTGGAGCATACAGGAAGCTCATGGCTCGCCCTAAAAACCTTTCCTGGAAACTCATCAAGTCTCCTCCTGGCTCTGTACCATCTACAACTATGACCACTCCCACCACCACAGGCCCTGCAGCAATGACCACTCCCACAACTCCAGGCCCGGCAGTGATGATGGCTACTCCACCAGTGACTGAAGAAACTGGCATCAGCGTGAAATTGGATTTTGACCTTCCTACATCAACATATGCAACAGAGTTCATAAGAGAACTAACAAAAGATAATTAGCTATTACTGATAGCTAATCAAGCATCATCATTGTAGGAAATTCGGCCATGGCTGAATTAAACTAAATAGGAGGGGCTTCCTCACAATCATTATTACTCTTACTGTGACCAACTGAGAATATAGAATACACAGAATAGAGATTTCTTAGAGCTGGATCTGCATTCATATCTTAACTGAACATCTGTAGTTCCGTAGCTCTAGAGTTGAATGACTTTAGTGGGTAATACTGTAAATTGAGAGTTAAGTTACCCATATTACCCAACTTCCCGTCACAAAATTAATGGCATTAAAGCCCACTTTGACTTCATCTTGAATGATCTCATCAATTCCGCCCTTGTTCCAGCACCTTCTTAATCTGACACGTTCATTCATTTATTTTACAAGTTCAACTTTTATGCTGCTTCCACTTGAATGACTCACTTGTACCCAGGAAGCCAGGGATTTGAATAGTAGCTACTCACAGAACACATAATAGCGATGCTTGTTGATAGCAGTTACCACTTTAAGAATATTGGTGTATAGTTTTCATGCTGCTAAAACTGTATTTGGTGACATAGCACAATAGCTCTAGTACTAGCTATTGTGGTTAACACAATTCACATGACTTGCTACTATCATAGATAGTAGACACGGAACAGGATTGGAAACTTAATACTACCATGCGCGTGCTATCCGTGTTTGCCGGGAAATTTTGGCGCGAGATATGAATGCATAGTTACCACATAGTTAAGGATGAGTTCTGCAAAAGATATCAGAGTAGATATTAGTCTAGTAGCGTAATATTAGCTGGGCTAGAGTGTTTCCATGTTGTGTTTCTATAAAAATAATAAAACTTAATATGATACTAGATCTAGCTAGACAGTACAAATCTATGAGAGATTCAGTATCTCAAGGATTTTGAAAGATGAAGAGTTTAGTCTTCCTCTCCAGCCATCTATAGATGCCCGTTCTTGTGCAGAGAGCTTTATGGAGTGGATAATAAAACATGATAATGCAAATAAATAATAGAAATGTAATAATAATAACTATTTAACCCATAGTTTAACACTGCAATCAAAAAAAAACAACTAACAGCTATGAATCAATATAACATATATCATCCGATAGACAAACTATTATACTACTAAAAGATACCAAATACTTGACTTCTAAATTTATGCGAGTCCTGTTTTAGTCCCACAAATTGGTAGGCCTATAAAATCTTTAGCAACATATCCTACACCAAGAACAATTACTACACTCTTTATTTCAGTTTATTCCAGTAAGAAACTTTACCTTCCAAACTTCTATAGGATAAAATTGTTAGAAAAGTACTTGCACTCGTAGCTCTAGTCCCACAAAGTCTGTACCTCTCTTCCTCAGAAAATGTATTGCGACAATAGGGCTAAATTTTCTATGGTTACAACGCGGATAGCATGCGCGAAATGTATTAGCTTAATGGGCGTGACGTCACATGACGTAGGCAGTTTCCAATCCTGTTCCGTGTCTAATATCTATGCTACTATAGCCATAGATACTATAACCTCCGGACACGGGATTAGAAACGGGCTCACGTGCGCCTATGACAACCATTGAATTGCTTGCGTGCACTCCGCGTTGTAATTTTTGTTGACTGCACATAAAAGGAGAATAAAGACAGCGCTCTGAAGCAGATGAATAGAGCGAGCCGGTAAGAAAATAATTTATCTAATACTTTATACTACTCATTTGATACTTAAAACAAAAATTTAAACCCTAGTTCATTGATATGGCTAGTTTTGCCGTGGTTGGTCAATTCCTGGAGAAGAAAACTGTGTGAAAGGTTTTCTGTGTTGAATTAAACTATTTTGCATTAATTTTTCCACCAAATGGTATACATAGAGATAAAGTTTGTTATAGAATGCTTTTTTCCCCTAAGACTTGAATATTACTGGGAAAAAATCTGGGTTTTGTAAGTTCAGGAGGCCATTAATGTTTGTAATTGTGTGCTCAATTTACCAGTCTGGGAGAAGTTTACTATGAAAAATAACTAGTTGATGTTGTAGCAAAATAAAAGTAGTTTTGCATGTGCATAGTTAGAGGAGTTGACTTTTAGTGTAAGCCTTAAGTTACACATCATAAATATGCTATAACCATAAACTTTAAAAACCCAATTGGGTCAACTCTGAACTAAATGCATGGTTATACTCCTACCTGTGATGATTTTTATTATTACATTTTATTTTATATATAGTGGCTAAAGGAAGAGTTTCTTGTCTATTTTGGATGGAGTATAAAAGCAATGAAAGGGTTTTCCAAAGTTGAGAAAAAGAAAATGCTCCTTAGCCCTGAGACCTTGCTGGGTTTGAAAATGACAGGTAGCTAGCTAGCTAGAGCTTCTTGTTAGCTTGCTAATATTCTATTATCATTAATGGAATATTCTGTTTTCCATTGATGGAGTGAAAAAAAAAATTTGAGTGAGCACCTTTGCCAGGATCCACTGAAAAGTTTTGTGGGTGCCAGCGACAAAGAGGTGGAACTCATGATAATCCTAGTGTCAAGGAATTTATCAACAACACTCAAGCACTATGGGTGATTAATACATTTTGCAGAGGTCCAGTTAGAGGCAATTGCAGGGCTCACAGTTCCAAGCCTGATTCAGAAAAAGAAAATGCAAAGCGGAGAATGATTTCCAAACATGAATGAATCATTATAATATATTCAGAAAAAATATGCATGCTGCATGAATTCTTGATTTATTGGTGATGAGGACCTTTAGAATGTTGGAGGGACTTCTGCTTAAAGTTTCAACCACGCATCACCAAATGAGAACTCCCTCATCTTGATCCACCCTTCAATGATCATTTTCAGCAACTCCTTCCCAATTTTGACATTCATCCTAATATATAGACCAATTCATTACTTCTCCCATGATTTCATCTTTTTTCTACATGACATTTCTTAATTGCTCCTACAATAGTATACCATGGACTCTGTCCTTCACAGTTCTATATAATTATGTATCCAGCAGCATACCTCAAAGTGGCTCTTGATAAGAGAAAGGACATGCTGCTGTAACAGTAGATTCACCTAAAAAAAAATCAGATGATATTCTGGAAGATGGGAAATTCATCACATTTTCTTCCACATTAAGATGAATTCATCCGATGAACAAATGCTATAATTATAAACTCCCACCTTTGTTTACAGCTGACTTTAAATAGTCAGAGCTGTTTCAAGTTTGCTAGCTGCAAGAGAGTTATATGCATGGTGCCTGGACTGCAGGAATGAATGTCAGCTTTCAAGTTTTGCTTTAATCCATTGCAGAGATGCAGAAGCATCTGATGAAAGAATTTTAAACCCATTAGCTACCTTCTTTTACTGCCTGAATTAATATCTCAGACTCACTGAGAGGGGCCTAAAAAGTGAATTACATAGCTGGATTTAAGGTTACAATCTTTAACTTACTATGCTTACTTGTAGTTGAAGACGTTTCTCCTATAGCTTCAGCCATTATTTGCGAAATACTTGCCTTCACTACTGTTTGGCAACGTCTTTGCTGACTCAGCAAACAACGCGGATTGTATTCTAAAATCTCGCGCGAACCACCCGTTTCCAATCAGTATCTATGCTATAGCTAAGGCCTATACACGATTATTTTTTCACCAGTCCCACTCTGTTATGCTTTCATTTCACGCTTGATTAGCCATGCTCGACTAGCTAATGATTCACCTGATTGAGTGGAAAATATTAATAACCCCTTACCCATCAAGTACTTCACTCCATCTTGGCCTGTCATGGGAATGAAGTGCACACTTATAATGTATAGCCAGTAAGTCAGTGAGTCGATCCATAGATATAAGAGGTTTACGGGATTGGAAACGGATCACGTGCTCTCGTTAGCAACTAACAACCGATGCGCGTTGACAGCTGAATGACATAGCACTTTTGTCAAAGTTGCTGTTCTGACAAGATCCATGAGGTAATACTTATGCTAATGATACTATAATACACTAGGCATAGATTTACTGTATGAAATAAATTTCAGCTCAGATTTTCAAGTTTATTCCTACAAATACTACTGTAGTGGTTAATGGGACTGTAATCCCTCTCACGCTTGATGGAATCAATTGCTGTTGCCCATTTTCTGATCAAAAGGCATGTAAACTTTAGCTACATGGAATAGTAATGTTGGTTTTTGTATTAGCTGACATATATTGTCTCTAGCATTTGCAAGTGGTGTTAAAACTGTAATCCCTCTCCCAAGAAATAGATTAATAATATTGAAACTGTATTAGTTATTTCAGGGAAAGGATAGAACAGTAAATGGAATTGGTGCATTCGTTTTCTATACAATAGTCATCCTATGGAGATGGCAAGCTTACTATATTTCCCCCCTAATATCCATAGGGTCCACAGGACAGCTGACTGAGCCGAATTCTTGAGGTGGATGGTGTCAAAACCCAACAGCCAAAAGCTGGAAGTATTGCAATAATGTTGATGAGGGAGAACTGAGCAGAAACTGGCGGATAACTTTGGGGCAAAACCAAAAGTCATTCTGGCCTTTCTTTCAAATCAATCACATAAAATTAATGTATAATGAGCAATGATAGGTACTCATAGTTATAATTACAAGGAAAAAAGTTATGAATAATTAATAACTTCCTTCCTCAGACTCTCCAACTTCGACTCTCTGACTCTTCACTTCTTCAATACCTTCCCCTTAGCTTACTTGTACTATTCTGTGAGCTGTAGGGGCAGAATATCACTTTAACTGCCTTGAAAGGAGTGAATATTGATCTCTTTTCACAACGATTAATATAATTAATGCTGCATGCGCGTGCGCATCTGTCAACGCGCCACGGTTGTGCAGTTCATTGGGCGTTTCCAATCCCGTAAAACCTCTTATATCTATGGTCGATCTTATCATTATCATGGATCCTGTTTACCCCTCAGCGCATGCGCAAGGGTTATAGTAATCGTCTGTCTGTCTGTCTGTCACGCCTTGATCTAGGAGCTAGCGCACTTACCACAGTTCAAATAGCTACGAGCACACAGCAGCTGTTGATTTTAAAAAAGCGAAATCCTTGTGCTGTCTTTGCATTCCTACTGCACTGTAGCTGTATGGCCTATACTCCATATAATGCACACTCCAGACTGCCGACCATTACCTACTCTATCTGAAATGTTTCAGGCTGTGTGCTATGCATGCTGTGTGAGACTACAAGGTGATGAGCTGATCTGCATCTGTTTAATGGTGTAGAGCAACAGCATGAATATTAATAAGCTGGAGTGTACGACGGTGTTGGCATGACAAGCTTTATTTTGCCATTAGGCCAGTGTTAATGATATTCATGTTTCTGGTCAACCGCCCGCATTGGAAAATTGGCACCGCTCCAGAAGCCATTATTGCATTAATTATACTGCTATTCAGCGCAGACTTTAAGTGCTGATGATTTTGTGGCTAGAAAATGGACATTTTTGACATTGATAATAATGATATAATGGATAATAACTACCGCCCGCCCGCATGGCTGTGAGGAAAAATCCTGACCAGAAACATGAATATCATTAACACTGGCCTTAGCTACCTCTGAGTTCTCCGACTCTCATGCTAGCTAGCTAACTGCTTTATAAATGATTGGAAATGAATGATACTTTTAAATACCTCCTACCCATCAGTAATATCTGTATAACTAAACATTTTCAGTGTGCGCTGAGGGTTAGCACTTCAATAACCAGAACAAAAGTCAACTTTAGATATCGTTTTTCTTATGTTAGCGAATGAATTTTTGATTTTTGAACATTCTTCTCTCTTCTGTGTAGATGTAATTGTAGCCTTCTGAGAACCTGTAGAATAAGGGTAGAAGAGAAAGAAGAGTTTTTTGTGTATACAGTGAGTCCTATGACCTTTGACCTGCCATCCCTACTTAGAGAGTGCTAGTGCACTCTCTGATCTCTTTATAGTCCATATGACTTATTATGCATGATTGGTTACTTTCATTTCACACTTGAATAGTGTTCCAATAATAAACCTGATTGCATTTCGAATGATAATTATATTGTGTAGTTAGCAGAGAATCAAATTAGTCTATGATTATGTAATAATTATTATTCAGTAAAACTAATGCCTTATACATAATTGAAGTGTAGCTATCATTATACAATGATTGTATCAGTTGAATGCGCAAGATCATTACTTTCAGGATTATTGTACACTGGATTTTGTGGTTGAGCTGGAAGCATCACTCCTCGACCCGGATGAAATCTTTTCTTTAGTTGATTTATAACAAAACTTGCATTTATTCCAAAGTCGTTTGAAGTTTAAGACATACACGAGATGCAAATACGGATACAGAAGAAGAAATATAATTCCTACAATCAATGAACCATCTTGTTGTAATTCAGTCAAACGATTCCTGTCACAAGGGTTATTTATATCGAGTCCACCTTCTTCACAAGTGAAATAAATATTCTGCTCGTTCTCGATTCTTTCTAAATTCTTTAGATACAGTGCATATGATGTTGTGAAGGCCATTCCAACTATGAGGTAGTAACATAGAGATATTACTAGAATCACCTCTACACTGCCGACTTTCATTGTAGCCTGTGATTGGTCGATCTTGGAAAGCCTATTTTGCTGCAAATGAATAATATAATAGCTGCTGTTAACTACATAATGGATCAAATAATAATGGGACCCAGCCTTTTGTCCTTAGAGAGGTTGTCCTCTTTTGGAGATTATCTTGTATGGCAAAAGGTTGGCTAGGGCAGCTACCTTTAATATATTTCTATGGTAAAGGGTTGGCTACTCCAGACTAAGGTAACCTCATAATCACATGTGTACATACTTTTTCACAAAGTTTAACTCCAAGAGAAGATGATTAGCTAGCTAGCGGGAAAATTTAGGCTGATTTTATCATAAGGTACGTACGTGTAGAGTAGCAGTACTCATTAGAGTATCATAACTCTGAGTCTCATTGAACAACAATCACTATTATAATTACCTAGCTATACACACATGAACTACAGTTCTTGTAAACAAGGATGGTTTAATAGGTAGATTCATGCAAGATTCTTGCTAATGCCATATTTCTCGAAAGATCAACGTGACTCGGCTAGAAGGTAAAAGAATACATGAAGTTGCCAGAATTTATACAGTACCTGTACATGTAGCTAGCTAGTACATGGGCTGATATGATAATTCCAATTTTTATTTTTTGCTAAGATAAGAATTTTTTAGGGTGCTCTTCACTCTCATCCATGCTGCTAGGGAATTATAACTCCAGAGCCGCTTGGAGCAGCAATGTACGTACAACACCTACCAACTAGTAAGCATTATAGTTATGTCAGTTATTATACATAATAATTATTATTATAGAAAATGCATGAGAAGCGTTGTAGCTACACCTTACCTGATAAAAGCTCAATCTGATAAGGTATATAGCTAGTAGAAAGTAGCTACCATTATGCTAATAACATAGCTATGGTGTGGCTTAATTGATTGAATTTTTTGATAGTGTGGGCTGTAGCTGGCACTGATGCACTGGAATTAATGTACGTTAGCCAAGTTTTTGCACACACGCCCACTGTTTACTTAAACATCAATTAGTTACCACAATGTCATGATTATTATTATAATCCAGTGTCCAGTAATACTAATTTGTACTCATTTGCTGCCTAAAATACTCATTACTGCCAATATTTTGTCCAGTAAGATCACTGTTTTTGCCAAATTACTGTTAGCTAGCTACTGGCAAGAAATAATTCATTGATTTCAAAGATGGAAATTTGGAGACTCAGACAGTGCATGGAACCTACGGATGAGTTGGGACCAAGCATGCATTTTTCCTAGTCTACAGAGGCTAAAAATGGATTATCTCAATATCTGGTAGTTAGCTAAGTTGTGGCTTCACAAATCCAAATAGCCATCTTAATCTTTCGTGGCTATTTTTTGAGGTGCATTAAATGGAAAACAAAATTATGTGAAGTAGATAGTGCACTATTAGCTACCTGTCCTTTATTTTAGAAGTTATTTCTCAGGTTTCACTAGTACTGTTAGTGTATAGCTAGCTAGCTAGCTACATTCCAATCTTACAAATTTCTAGTTATGATGTACAGCTACAAGTGCTTCGGATACCAAGGCCCTTAGGGAAATCATGTATGAGCATTGCCAGGATATCTGACAAGGTTTTTTTTTTGAAATTATGTAGCTCTAGAGTAGTAATCCATTGAAACATTATAACTGACATAGCTAGCTACGTACATGTAGCATAGGAGGCTGAGGGTGGGGGCTAGAGGGGCTAGAGCCCCCCCCCCCCAAAAAAAAAATTCTGAAAGGGGGGCCTCAGCCCCCTCAAAATTTTTTGCCTACATTACATCTTTTTCATTCAACCTTTCATTGAACTGTTAGACTTGTTAGAATGTGCAATGCTCTGTTAAAACAATAATCACATGATTAGCAATGAACTTAATTAAAAATTTGCAGCTGCTACAATCAAGTTAGTGGGTTACCACTGCATTGAGTAATACTGAGCTTGATGTAGCTTCTGCTTAGACTTCCTAGCTAGCTACTTTTAATGGCTTGGCCCATATCTGGTGCACTTTCTACATTACACCTCATCCTCAGCCCCCCCCAAAACTCAAGTGCCTCAGCTGCCTATGTGTAGCTTATCAGTCAAGATGTGTTAGAAGAAGAAGGAAAAAGAAGAACAAACATACAAGTAGCTATTGCCATGACTATTAAGAAATTGGAAGCTGAAGGCTTCATTCTTTTAATTTTGTGAAATATAATGCACCCATAGCTATGCACTAACACAAACACCACACAACACACTCCAAACAAGCATGCACTGCACATGCATGTTTTTCTATTATTGTAACACCCCTTCACTAACTTTTTGCTCTTTGCTTAAATTTTATTACTGATCCTTAGCTGCCCAGCTATGACTTTATCCCATTACAAGTTTATTTTTTGTTCTTGAAAAAAAACAGCAATAAAAAAAAATACATGCACCATACACACTCCACACACAATTTAGCTACACTGACTCACCAGTTGAATGCGCCAAGTTATCAGAACCAGAAACACTGTTCCAATAGCATTGAAGACAATTGGTACTAAGAGTATGTAAAATACAATCTCCCTGTTGAATGTATCACAGAATTGATTAGAAGAGATTGAAGATACGAAACCAAGTCCACCTGATATAAATGTAACATTATTCCGTATAAGGAACTCATCACTCCCTACAGCCACAGCAAAGTCGGCCATCACCGCAATTACTGGAGCAAGGGGAAGCAGAAGGCCAGCAATGACGCATCCGATGTGTATATACTTGATCCTTTTTGACATTGCCACTTCTCGGGCGTGGAAGGGAAAGGAGATCTTCCAGAAGAAGGCAGAGATATGGAACATCCACCAGAGGGAGATTTGAGGCAAGATATATAAGAATATCATTCCTGCAATTCATTAAAAATGTAGGAAAAATTTTGCTATATATTGTAAATGGACAGATAAAAAATACTTTGTGTCTCTACTATTATTTTTCATGTAATAAAGGTTGTCTCTACAGCAAACATAAGGTTGAGTATCAGAGAGTGCGGTAGCACTCTCTATGTAGGAATGACTCGGACAGCCGCGCGCGCCGCCTATAGACTAATACAAAAGTGAAATTCTAGTTCCCCCACTTAGACCTAACAAAAGCTACTGTGAATGATTATCCAGCCTACTAGAGCCTACTACAATGTGCAGACCAAGTTTCAGGACCAGGGAGCTTACCGTTTCAGAAATACGGCAAGCAGGTAAATCGCTATATTCTTCTTCTTCTCTATTATTATTATTATTATTATTATTATTATTATTATTATTATTCTTAGACAACCATATCTCTCGAACCACTCAAGCTACAGCTATGATTTCTGGATAAATCCACTCCAAATTCTACGAACTACGATCTTTTCTACTCGTTGATCCTCGAAAGAGTCGATGAAAAAGGAGACACTACGGAGCACAGCACTTGACTAATTCAATTAGGAAGCCATCTTTTCTATAATACGCATGCGCATGTATTTGATATCCAATTATTCGAAATTATAATATTACTCAGCTGTCTCTAGCTAGCTAGCTCTAGCTCTGGATAATGATGATGATAGACTACTGTATCGATTCGGGGATTTAGATTCACCACGGTAGACTCTATTTCTTCAGCATCTTCGACCTCCAAGTATGGCTCAACAAAACACAACACCTTGACTCTATAATGATTGGGCTGGTATGCTATTGGAGAACTATTGCAGAACTTCTTTCATCTGTCTCTGCATACACATAGAAGAATGAACTCTAATCATAGCTAAAACCATAAAAGACAGGAAAAAAGACCAGGAACAAGTAAGGGAAAAAGCATTTCGTGAAATGAAAAAAAGATGTAGGGATGACCACTGCTCAAAAAAGTAAGGAAACAAGAAGGATGGAAATGGGATCAATCTTTGTTCTGTATATCCAGCCAACAATCCCTACATATACGTCGGGTAACTTCAGATTATAGTGTAGTAATGTACGTATATGTAGGGATTGTTGGCTGGATATACAGAACAAAGATTGATCCCATTTCCATCCTTCTTGTTTCCTTACTTTTTTGAGCAGTGGTCATCCCTACATCTTTTTTTCATTTCACGAAATGCTTTTTCCCTTACTTGTTAATTATACACTTCATTGTACATTGTAAATTATTTTCTCAAGCACATGTAGCTATGAAAGCAACAGCAATCATAAGCTTAGCAGTAAAGATTAATGGACTCCCTTCTCTGGATAATTATCTAGCCTCTGTTCTGAATTATTTTTATCGCAGTGAAATCTGCATCACTTAATGAGATCTGTTCATTAATTTTACACTCAATATAGATTCCTGTTGTACTGTACAACTAATAAGACACCTTTTCTATTAAGACTCCAACATGTCTCTATATAACACCTATTCTGCCTTTTGATTTCACAGCTAGAGTCTAAGAGATCACCTCCCTCCATGCAAGCAGGTTTCACTTTAGTAGCTTAAATATTGTACTGCCAGGAACATGCCTGGAGGCAGTTTATTACCTGATATCACACAGAATGGTGTACTTCTCATTCCACTTACAAGGACGTTACGTGAAGGACAGAAGAGTGAAGGTCCATGGAGCGAAATCATTGAAAAAATTTCTGCAATAAAATTAATTAAGTACATCATGCAAAGTATAAATGATATTACAATAGACTCTCACATATCCTAGGTTGATACAAGAATGTGAAATTTCCAGATATAATTATATGAAGCACTAATATTTATAGAATGAGCTAAGAACTGGTGGCAAATATTATTTGCTTTAGGTTTCCATCTCTTGGAAACAACAAGGAAGGGTCTCATGGTTATCAAATTAAGAATTAAGGAACACTGGCTGCCACACTTCAGGAAGTACACTGTAGACAAGAGTCTAAGTAAACATGCAGTTAATATTGCACCAGCTGTCCTCTGTCTCTGTGGTCTCCATACAGGATGAAAATACTTTATATCTAATGCAAACATGCATGTAAATGAGGCCTGGATAATCACCAGCGTGCATGCTGTATAAGTGAGGGCTGTATAAGTGAGGGCCACATGTGAATTCAGGTCTATGTGCATCCTAGTACATGTACTAGGATGTAGCTAGATGTTTTTTGTAGGGATTTCTCTCATGCGGCTGTGAATGATTTCCTCTTCTCTGTCATTATGATGTAATAATTAATAATACCATATTTAATTGACTTACCCATAATCAAAAGGTCAGCAGCTATATAAATCACAAATGCTGATGGAAAGGAGAGCCTATAAAATAATAATTTCTTACAATCATAACAAAAATGTATCTACTAGCTACATGCATTTACTGGAAGGGGTGGATTGGGGGAGGGGGAACCATAATATTATATATAACTGTAACCCAGTGAGAAAATTTCATGATCCTCTACTATAATACTGTATAGTGCTCTATTTTCAAGGCACTAGCTATAATATTTCGAGGATAGCTATTTCTAAATTATTTTGCGGAATAATTTTCAAGGTTTAAACCCCACCTACAAAGTGATTTTTATTTTCAAGGCACTTTATTTTCGAGGTTTTCGTGGATTTTGCTCAAACCACACAAATTGTGCACTCGAATAATTAATTTTTGCCTGTAATTAGCTTCCACTATGCTGGCAAATTCTCGGAATGAGACAGCAGCTCACTATCAAGGGGAGCTGCAAAGCGTGCAGTTCTATGTGTGCACGCTATAAATGTAGAGAATGAATGAGTGTGAAAGTGAGCATGGAAAATTTATCATAAATCGGGAAATTTTCGATGTTGATTTATTATTTTTTGTGGTCATGTTCAACAATAACATGAAAATTAATCATGTGTAAAAGCTAGCTAATTACAAGTAGCTAAGCTGTAACAGCAAAAATAAAATTAATATGGAGCCTTAAACATGAATTCTTCCAATTTACAGTATCACTATTTCCTTATTATTTGAAAGACACTGCAAGTTCAAATTTATACCAGAAAGAGTGATTATGAATAGCTAGCTAGCTAGCTAGCAAATTATTAGTCTTGTAAGGGGTGAGGGAATTTCCCTCCTTGCCTGTCACCAAGATCTAGCCAGTTACAAAACTTACACTTTTTTGAATTTAACAAGACCCACTACAATGATGGCGAAGGCACCAGCCATGCAGAAAAGAAGGAAAAGGGTCTGCAAAAAGATATCAATAGGAGCAATTGATTTCAGAATGAAACAGTCAGGGACACAAACTCCTGAATCCTCCTCACGAAAGAAGTCCTCATTGCATTCCAAAGTTGTATTCACTGCAGAGAGAGAGGTTGATCTGTGACTCACAAAATATGGTAATTAATAATGATATACCTCTTTGATTTGAAGTATTCAGATTTGTAACATTATTTCTTATTACAGGATCAGATATCTCCACCTGTTATAATTATGGAGAGAATAATAATTATTGAATTTGTGTGCAACTGTAATTAATATCGTAACGTAGCTAGTTTAGGAGAGATTAATAGCTAATTGTATTCATGCATAGGGTATATAGCTAGTTGATAATTATAACGAAGTTAATTTATAGCCATATGGCATTAATTTCCTTTAATAAAATGTACATACCCTTCACTACTAGCTAATTCATAGATCTCTGAATTGCATGCATTTTGAGTCTTTGACCCAAATTTTTGGGTCTCTGATTTTTTAATAATTTGCTGTGCTAGCTAGCTATGTAGTGATTGGTAGGAGAAGTTGCTATTGCATGCAGTACATGTGAATTAGGTATAGAATTACTATATCTTAGTGACACAAAGCTAGCTCAGCTATGTAGGAATCTAAACTACTCTTTTACATCTTCTAAAAATTCCTGGCCTGATTAAAAGTAGTAGCTATGCTTCTAAGATACAAGTTTTCAAAAAAGCTATAGCTACAGGTTCCCCCTCAAATATCCCCCCCCCCCTTCAAGAAACTAGATGGCAATAAACTTAGCAGCAGCTAACTGTTCATAATTATATATAGCTATATTTTTTAGTTCATAGCTAGGGCAAATTCTGTGTTATACAATCCCCCCACCCCACCTAGTACCTCCCCCCAAACTAAAATTTCTAGATACGTAGATCCCTGCACTTCAGATGAACTACACTGAAACCTCTGAACAACAGCCAAGTTTTTGGGACAGGTTTTTGACCCTTGTACCCTTCTCAGAGGTTATAATATTATAGGAAAGGTCATTTTGTTCCATTCTGTTGTAGAGAGTTTGGCTGCTTTTCAGAGTCCTCTTGTTTGTTAAGGACACTCCTAGTCTTAAATGTATCAAATGCATTTGCTAAGTTGCTATTCACACTGTGTGTTAGCTATATGTAACAACACAGGGCATCATCGATACTGTATAGAGCTACTTCCAAGATTAGAGAACACCATTATTTAGAAGGCAAGACTTACAGGATTGGAATAGAATAAAAATATAGGCAGTAGGAGAAGTACCCACACAACAGCTATCACAATGCACATCACTGCAATCTCCAGAGGCAAGCATCTCCTAAGTTTCTTCCCGCCATTAACCTTAGCGTTGTCATCACCTCCGACTACCGTACTTGAAACTCCGTTTGACGCACTAGCAGCAGTACTTGGATCCATTTCCAACACTATGTAGTAAACTGCACAATCATATACTACTAGTATTATGTAGTACAACTTGTCACATCCCTCCAATAATTAAGTGGGTGTGACCGGCATATGTACGACGATGCCTTACCCAATTCAGAAAATGCTTCTTCACAACTAACTATAGAATTTCCAAGCTTCATGTTTGATCCAGGAAACCCATTCCTGGCATCTGTCAAATCTATGTAAGTTATTGTAGTGTACACAAACCCCTTGCAGTTGACTCAGCATTATAATAATCATATCATGCATGTTGGTGAACAAGCAAAATTGTACTTCTGACTCCTGCTGCAGCTCAGTAGTTTATCTATGTAGTGCTATTTCATACTAAGTCTATTGCAGGTTTTTATCATATTGCTAGTTCAACAAAGCTAGTCTGTGTTTGCACCGGAGAAAACAAGCCTTTAGCCTAGTCTGGCGGCGCAGCCCTGAGCGCGAAGCGTGAGGGTCTGGTATCACATAATACTTCGAATTATTCCCAACATGCATGCATCAAAAGTTCATTGAATGTATACGTATTATGACAGTATAATAATGCAATGAAACGTCATAGCATAAGCCTTTCCTGTATCATATAGGAAGGACAACAAAAACCAGAGAGGAATGCTGTCAGAACTGTTTCCTTCAATCTTGATAATCCAGCTTTGCAGCAGCACGGCTAGCTGTTCTTGTAGCTATAACCATCGAGAAAGGTCAATAGGTCATTCAATGTCATGACATCATATTACTCATGATACATAATTTAATGATTATTCATTCATTTACCAGATTTTCTGGTAATGGAACAACTCGAAGTATTATGTGACTACCTTTAGCCATACCAGTGTACTTTGTACTTGTAGATATGCCCTCCAAGGTGTACACCAACATGGCCGCTTCCGTGATAAGCCCTGCCCATGCCACGCCTACTGCAAGGGGTCTATAGTTGGTGAATACCCCCAGGCCTTTATTGTCAATTCTGATGAGAAATTGGTGGTCCTGAATAACTTTGAGATTCCTCCTCTGCCTCAAATGAACACCATTAACCCCTGCACAGATACCTCCCCCTCAAACTCTCATCCAGACCCTAACAAAATACCTCCTCTCAAGGAACTGATATCTCATGAACTGTATGAAGCTTCGAAACAGCTTGCATATGAATACAAAGCCACCTTATTATGTAATCATGTGATGGATTTAGGTGGTTAATAAAATTAATATGACTTGCATAGTATTATTATTACTGTTCGTGTAGGGACTTTCCCTGATAAGACAACCAGGGGTCTATTACAATTCTGTGTGAGGCTGGCCTTTCTTGTCCTTTGCACTACCACTTACCATAACAATGAGGTGTGGGTCCAGCCAGAGATTATACTGTAGTCAGGGTTTAATTTTGCTTGAGGGAGGGGGGGAGGGGCAAGCCATTCTCGCTCCTCCCTGAAATAAACCCTGGTAGTTAGTCCAAGCTTAATCAGCTATGATTCTGAAGTCTATACATTTGACTATTCAATATAACTTTCTCAATTCTTAACCAAATTTTACATTAAAACACCAGATCAACCACTCTATGAGCTGGTTTTTTTTGTTGTCATTGTTGTTGTTGTTGTTGTTGTTGTTGTTTTTCCTGAAAAGAATGATCAAGGGATCAAGTGAACCCATAGCAATCAAATCTTTACCAGAAAATGCCTGTTCATTGAGGCAGATACCATGTGATGCAGGGTGATCATGTGATACGTGTGGCAGGCTGGCAGCTGATGATCAAGGGGAAAGGTGAATGCAAACAGACTAATTTTATCTATTATTACTAGCTACTTACTTTATTTTGATGCTCATCAGAAGGATCTGGTACCAATTTTAGACAATACTAGAGCGATGGATGAAATAATTATTATCATAGAGCTCACTCTATCCCACCACCACAGGTCCTACAGCAATGACCACTCCCACCACCCCAGTCCTACGGCGATGACCATCTCCCACAATTCCAGGCCCTGCAGTGATGATGGCTACTCCAGCAGTGACTGAAGAAACTGGCATCAGCGTGAAATTGGATATTGACCTTCCTACATCAACATATGCAATAGAGTTCATAAGAGAAGTAACAAAAGATAATCAAGCATCATCATTGTGGGAAATTTGACATCCTCATTTCTCTTACTGTGACCAGCTGCTCTGTAGAATATAGAACTTAAGCTAGATTAGAGGATTTAGAGCTGGATCTGCATTCATTATCTTAATCTTTACTTGTACAAGTTCAACTTTTATGCTGCTTCCACTTGAATGACTTCACTTGTACCCAGGAAGCCAGGCATTTGAATAGTGGACTTTCTTTCGTACTTATACATAACTCAGAACACATAACCATCATACCTATTAGAGGAAATGATAGGCAACAATATCAAGTAATCGAGAGTAATCCTTAGGATGGGCCCATACCCAAATCTGGACAGAAATAAATATTGCAGCAGTAAGCATGAAAGCTACACTAATGTTCTTAAAGCTAGCTAGCTATGTGGAATCACTGCCCATGCATTTGTAATCCAGATATTGATATTGTTGCCTATCATCTCTACTGCACATGTGGAACGATGTATATCAAAATGGAAATGCTATTATGTTTGTAAGAGGTGTAGAAATTACTGAGTCTGTAGTACAGTGGAATGCATCAACTAACCTTCAACTTCAATTCTCTTAGAGAGAAAAGAAAAATAGAAAAGACTGCCCACTGGATGTCTTTCTCTTGGCCATACGTATTGACAAATAGACTGTAGCTACTAGCTAACTCACTTAATTATGACATAATACTACAGCATGATTAGTATTGAACAATAAAGCGTTAAAAAAGACACAAGATGCATGGAATGTGTACATTCACTGTTATAGCTAAGTTGTTAATTATACATTACAGTGCGCTGCTAGTGGTTATGAGGTTATTTCTTGGGGGGGGGGGGGCACTTCCTACTCCACTGTTACATCTTTCTGTCTGCTACTTACATAGCTAACTGAATGGCAAAGATTTGAAGCATAAATAATAGAATTATAAAGAATGACTACAGCTATGTGTATCCAGCTAGCAATCAACTATATACGTAGCTACTAGCTAGCTATACTTGATAAAAAATAAATATAGACTTTATTGAATTCAGATTTTGGTTGCAACTGACACACACGAGGAAAACTTAACAGAAAAATACAATTCAAAGAGTATGCGTGATGGTGAATATTATTAGTGTCTCAATTTTCATGCCAGCTGGAAGCATGGAGTTCACTATATTATTTTGTCTCTACCTGCATTAAGAAGAAATGATTATTATAAGTAAAGGATGGCTGTGTGTGAAGAAGAGATTTAATAACAAGCTTGATTACAATTTTCCATGCGAATTCCC
Source organism: Crambe crambe (assembly GCA_963924555.1). Lineage (NCBI taxonomy): Eukaryota > Metazoa > Porifera > Demospongiae > Poecilosclerida > Crambeidae > Crambe > Crambe crambe. Next base: position 6,263,582 of record OZ004582.1, read on the forward strand.
ACTCCCCCAAACACAAGGTCCCCTTTAAAATACAGCCCTATTGTATTATATAATACCATAGATTGTGTACTGGACTGAGCATGCTCATACTATATAGTTATTACATCATAGCTACTACTTATGTATTAATAGACTGTGTTCTGTAATCATTAGTCAGTTATAAGACTGTCAAGATAGATAAAGATAAATATAGTCTATATGCGGCACGCGCAGCTGTCCGTGTCACCCCTACATAGAGAGAGCTACCGCTCTCTCTGGTATCTAAATCCGAGTTGAAGCACAAATGAGTTGGAGCCTATCAGGTACTGTACTTCTACTTGCAAGCTTGCTCACTGTCAAATGTTGCATATTGCCCCAGTATACGAGTGCAAAAAGTATTATGTAGGGATGGCCCCAAAATCTAGCTGGATTATGTACTATATGACTGCAAACCAAATCCTATAGCTGCATCTACATCCACACTGCCTATAGCTACAATAGGTGGAGGGCTTGGTTTGGTTTGGCACCCAGTCAAATGATGATACTGGATTGTATGCGAACATGCACATGTACAAATACACACACATAATATTATATAAACACAGATGAACACACAACACACTACACTATATAGCAACACTCCACACAATCCACACACACACCCTGCCCCACACCATTATAATTATACTGACTCACCAGTTAAATACGTATGCCGAATTATCAGAATCAGAAGCACTGTTACGATAGCATTGAAGAGGATTGGTACTAAGAGTATGTAGAATACGATCTCCCTGTTGAACGTACCACAAAATGGATTATAAGAGACGGACACAAATCCCAGTCCACCTGATAAAAAAGTAACGTTATTCCTGATAAGGAACTCATTGCTCCCCACAGCCACAGCAAAGTCAGCCATGACTGCAATTACTGGTGCAAGGGGGAGCAGAAGGCCAACAATGACACATCTTCTGTGAATATACTTGATCCTTTTTGACTTTGCCACTTGTCGGGCATGGAAGGGAAAGAAGATCTTCCAGAAGAAGGCAGAGATGTAAAACATCCACCAGAGAGAAATTTGAGGCAAGGTATATAAGAACACCATTCCTGCAATTCATCAAATTAGCTTTTATTTATTGCTGCTAAAGAATATTTTCCACATTGGCAAGTACTGTAGCTAATAGTTCAATAAAGTTCAGTAACAAGAGATCACCAAACTCAAGAACCACACAAGCTAACTGTTGAATCACTCCATTTAGGATAGTTAGCATTGATCTTGACCTTTTCTGCTATTAGGAGCTAGCTATGCCTTAATTCAGATCTTGCAACAGTTTTAGATCTTGGGGCATCAAAAAAGTCTTGATTCAAAAACAACATAATTATGAAAAGCATGCCTGCCCACCACGTTCAGGCTGTGCGCACAAGGGGGATCCTTTACCAACTTGTGTTTGCTAATATGGATCATTGCAGAGCAGAACATTGCAGAGATTTGCAGAGCAGACCACTTTGCTTGCACTTCTCAGCTTCCATACAAATCAGTATTTTTATAATGAAGTTAGAAGTATAATAATAATCATTGCAGTGAAATCTACATCCTTTAATGCAACCACACAGTATAGCACATTTTCTGAATCCTACTGGAATCTGTGTAATCAGACCACCCTATAGCTAATTATATAGACCACCTTTCACTCCATGTTTCTATTCTGATATTCGACTTCCCTAGCTAAAGTCTAAGCCTCAAGTTTCGTTGTAGCTTAGCTGCACTGCCAGACAACATGCAATTTATTACCTGATATCACACAGAATGGTGTACTTGTCACTCTACTGATGAAGAAGTTATGTGAAGAACAGAGGAGTGAAGGTTCATGGAGCGAAATCAATTTAAATATTTCTGCAATGCATAGACATCATGATGATAATTAAAATTAATTCAGCAAGCGAGCGAGCTCATGACTCATTGAAATTGTATATATTCTACATTCCAAAATGCTCCAGGCATATGTATGTGTCGATCATGCAATAGTAGCATCCTGCGTGCACACTCTAATTGTAATTGCTTTATTGAGCCTCTCTGGATAGCTAATAATATATATTATGTGATAGTACTTGAGAAAAGGGGTCTTATCCGCAAAAATTCAAAACGGAGTTATTGGTATCATTCTAAAGCTCAGTTATACTTAATTGAATTTTACATCTCATGTACATTTTATATGTAGCTTGTAAACTTTACAAGTGTTTAACAGCTTTTAATGTTTTGCGTGATAAGACCCCTTTTCTCAAGTACTATCACATAATATAGCTACATTCTATAACACATAAATGAATATCAGCTCTAAAAGCCTATAGCTATAGATATACTTGCTCGCTCACTATAAAAATTAATGTTGGACATTGCCCTGGTAAATAAGCTCTTGTGAGGTGGTAGGTGTGGGTGAGGTGGTAGGTGTGGGTGAGGTGGTAGGTGTGGGTGAGGTGGTAGGTGTGGGTGAGGTGGTAGGTGTGGGTGAGGTGGTAGGTGTGGGTGAGGTGGTAGGTGTGGGTGAGGTGGTAGGTGTGGGTGAGGTGGTAGGTGTGGGTGAGGTGGTAGGTGTGGGTGAGGTGGTAGGTGTGGGTGAGGTGGTAGGTGTGGGTGAGGTGGTAGGTGTGGGTGAGGTGGTAGGTGTGGGTGAGGTGGTAGGTGTGGGTGAGGTGGTAGGTGTGGGTGAGGTGGTAGGTGTGGGTGAGGTGGTAGGTGTGGGTGAGGTGGTAGGTGTGGGTGAGGTGGTAGGTGTGGGTGAGGTGGTAGGTGTGGGTGAGGTGGTAGGTGTGGGTGAGGTGGTAGGTGTGGGTGAGGTGGTAGGTGTGGGTGAGGGGGGGTGTGGGTGAGGGGGGGAATGTTCTGCTATAGATAGCTGTCCTTGACTCACCAATAATCAGAAGGTCAGTGGCTATATAAACCACAAATGCTGATGGAAAGGTGAGCCTGTAGAATAATTTAGATTCATAATACAATAATGCCTCTTGCCAAAAAATACATGTAGCTACTATGCATGTGTGTGATACTGTAGCAATCAAAAAAACATTCTTACTTCAGCTCATCATATATAATTACAAGTAGACTTGCATGAACACGAGAGAAGTTTGAAATGATTTCATTAAGGCATGTCTGAGAAATGGCTAGAAATGGCTGGACATGGAAAGATTCCAAAGCTATCTTGTCAGTGGGGGGGGGGGGGGGGGGGGGGGGGGGGGGGGCTATAAAACTTACACTGTTTTAAAACCTTTAAAACCTTCTACAATTAAGATGATGGCACCAGTAATACTTAAGAGTTTTGAGAGGGTTTGCAAAAAGATATCAGTGGGAGAAATTGTTTTCAGAGCAATACAGTCAGAGACACAAACTCCTGATTCCTCCTCGCGAAAGAAGTCCTCATTGCATTCCAAAGTTGTATTCACTGTAAAGAGAGATCGATCTGAGACACAGACCATGGTAAGGGTAGATCAATACATTTTTTAAAATCTTTTAAACAAGGTAAACAAACAGAAGAATAAGCACATGAGTGTAATTAGCTATACCATTGAGGCAGAACAGACAGTTGCCTCACAACAAGTGATTCTTTTTTGAGAGTAGCTTACTTAGCTAATAATTATAGAAATAATAATTATTATACTCAGAGGAGTAGGGCAACTTGGCTTACTTGGGCACTTTATTGCCCCAGTAAAATTTAATGGAAATTAATTTAGTTTTAGTATCTCTTGACTGAAAAAAATTGGTGTATGGTCAGCAGAAAGGGTATGGCAGACCCCACCAATTCTTGAATCCTAGCTACTCCCCTGATTTACTAATAGCTATACGTATGTGCACCATGCAGCCATAACACTAGCTACTTATAATATGTACACTATACCTGTTTGATTTGAAGTATTCAGGTAATTGATATTTAATATAGATTCAGATATCTCCACCTGTTATCGTTATTATGGAGAGAATAATAATTATGTGCGGATGTATATGGCTTGATTGATAGGAGAAGTAGCTAGTTATCATTTAGAGAGATTACTAGGAGAGGTAGCTATTGTGATTGATAGTAGTAGTATATCTAGTATGATTTATGAAGTGACTGATGGGATAATTCAGTATTGTGATTATGTAATGACTTATAAGCTATTGCGATTATGTAGAGAAGTTGCTAGGGCTCAATAAATTGTGCTTGAATTCCTATAATGAATTCTCATGCACACCCATAATGCTACCTTTGATATCTACCTATAATGCCTGAGTATTAGTCCTTCTCAAGGCCTGATGGAGCAGAACTTTTCAGCTTACTCAAAAGACTGAGACTCAGACTCAATTTTTTAGTCTCACAGGCTCAATTTCTTCAATCCTAGAAAAGTTATCACTTCAACATTCAGGCCTTTCTTTCAGATCAATATGCTAAAAATACTGACCTGCTGCAGCAAAGTGCTGTATAGTCTTGCAGTTATGTATGCATGTGTGCTTAGCACATCATGTCATGCATGCATGTCAAAAATGGAATCAGCAAATTGCAAATTGTAGCTATATTTATAATGCTCAAGATGCTTCAGCATGCCTAAAATGAGAAATACACACCCAAGGAGCTAGAAAAAACAAAATAAAACAAAAAACAACATAATGTAATATGTAATGTACGTAATGTAAATAATCTAATCAAAAAATTGCATTTCTTCTCTGAGTACCTCAGCGCTTCACTGCCATCACGGATCTCTGAAGCTATATTGTCCTTCTTCAAGTGATCCACACGACTCTCTGCTATTGGATTCTCCGTGCAAGAAGCTTTCATGGCTAACTAGCTGCAATAGCTATTTGAAGCCTTTCTAAACCATGTGGACAACCAATTTTATACCATCTACATGCAGAAAGTAATACAATTTCTAATCTGATGCGCAGTCCAAAACGAAGTTAATAGCACATTCTTCAGCATAAGATAGCTAGCTAATATGCTTGCAAATTCAAATAATGCTACCTTGTTGCAAATCCCCAGGCTTTAGTTGGCATCCCTAGTACTTCAACCAGACACTTTACAGGCTTATTACAGCGGGGCATGACTCATGAGTTGTTTGTTGTTGTTTTTTTGTTGTTTTTTGTTTTTTCAAGTGGAACCACATACCAAGATAATTATAGCTAACCACCTGCAAGGGGCGGGGTTTCCAACTAGAGTCAGAGCTAGAGAGGGGCACTAGCATTGTACGTGCAATCTATATCCGGCAGGATCGAATTAACTGATAGCCTTGGAGATGGAGCCAGCAAGAAAATCATACATCCAAGCCACGTTCTTTATAGTGCTATCATTTCAAGAAAACGTAAGTATGAAAAATATGCTAGCAATAAGTGTCGAATAAGTGCATATTTTTAGTAGTTGGCCATTACAAGTTTTCTGCCATAGACATGTGTGAATCCCAACCAATTGCTTAAGCCCTTGCTGCACATGCGCAGCGGGCAAAAAATGCCAGCACAATTTATTCAGCCCTAGCTATTGTAATTATGAGAAATTAGTGTAAGTACCTATTGGATTACTTAAAGATACCTCAGCTATATTTGATCTAATTGAAGAAACCATTCTTTAATAATTCTTGGCCTGATTACTAGGACTTCACTGTGTATAAATTTAACACACTAGCATGTAATAGCTACAGCTGGCCTTTGCCATGACAACTTTTGATGTGCTACTATGGCACCTCTTTTCCTGTGTTCTCTAGAAAGTATAAGGTGACCATTTTTTGCAGTACCAATTATCGGGCAAAAATAACAGACATTTTAAATATAAGAGTAGCTAAGTAAAATATTGAGTAATGATGCTGGGAGAGAGTTATATTATCTATGTTAACTGATAGTCTATGTATAGGTTATTGTATGAAGTCGAGGAGTTTCACTGTTTTTGGAACCTGGGAGCTGTTACTATTATGGTGACCGAGAGTGAAGCCCAAGGATTATAGCAACAGCTTGAAGGTCCTAAAATAGTGGAACTCCGAGGCTGGGGGCATTAACTTAACCGACTTAGACTAAGCACTTAAAGTATAATGTAATCCCTTTATTATACTGTCAAACATTCAGCAGTCTTGTTGGGTTTCTGGTGGTTGTATATAATTATTGATCATGATTTTAATTCAGGTATCTTTCATTGTACAGCTTATCAAACAATTATAATCTGTTAGCTAGTAAAGTTTAAATCAATGCAAAATTTAATCATATTCTTGCACTCTTTTGAAACCATGAGAAACCCAATGAAATTTTTGAAAGTTTGACACTATAAATGAGCCCTTTAGAATCACAAGCATTACTATGGTGCTTATGGAGCCCAGGCTGGTAGAGCCCTGATGACCTCATTGTGGTCAAGGTTTCATCTGGGGGGGGGGGGGGGGGGGGGGGGGGGGGGGGGGAGGGGAGGGGGAAGCTTCCTTCCCAAACAGCTCAACTTCCCCCCCAAGCAGGCCTTGTTGAACATCAAGAGGCTGCAGCATATGTTGCTATCAGATGAACTAAAGTTCACCTCTCTCTAAATTATTCATGTTGGTTGTCTAGCTAGCTTTCAGTTTACTGAATGTCAGGATGTACATTATGAAACCACACTACAAACCACTTGATGACGTTTCATAAGGCTTCACATGATGGGACATCCCGTGCTGACTTTATCACGCATTTGCACGCTAAAGCGCGCTAAATCGCGACAATAAACGGCATGTGTAGACGTTATTTTATGCGAGATTATTAAATGCGAAGCTTGACGTATTTGTCCAATACATACACTGTTTTGTTTTAGTGTGTGTATTTGGACAATTTAGTGTACAGTACACACTTTCATTTTTATAGTGACGTTCAAACTGTGTGAATCAGATAGCAACTTAAAATTTACCATTTGCATCAAGATATCTGGTGTACTAAAGTTGACCAGTTTGGTTATGTTATGAATGTTAGAGCTAATTATAAAGAAAAGAAATGGAAACAATTAAGTGAGCGCAAAAGATTTCTTCTAAATAAAAAGTGAAGTAGGGATAGCCATAGCTAATTCCTATTACTCCTAGCCCTCCTAATTTCAATAACCACAACTATATATCACCCAACTTAAATCCCTACTCTTCACTCCCCCTTCAGATGGCCCTTGCGGCTTTTCAGAGAGCCCCATATCTACATAGATTTGGGGACGGGAGTGCCTGAAATAGGGGTCCCCAAAACACCGGATTTAAAGCTCTTGGCCCTCGGGCCTTGAGCTTTAAACCAGATACATCCCTCGCACGAGGGATATAACTATTACTTGTACATGCATGTATGTTTAACCAATAACTAACTTTTACTCCTAAACTCATAACATTCACATCATCATTATAATCATGCCAATAGTAATTATTATGCTTGTGCCCCCCATGACCAGAATCATGGCCAAATCCGATTGTACATTGTGATGCTAAACAACATCAGACTTGATTTGCATTTTTCTTGAGCTGCTCCACAAAATTAGTACCCTAAATTTTAAACGAAAGCAAAAATCGTTGAAATTAGTCTATGCTAATAATAGTTACCTTAACGCTATGACGTCAATTGTAGTACTATGGTAACAAGCATGAACATTCCACGTTTCAAACCCAATCGGGCTGGGCAGGACACAAGCAATCTGATTGCTCCACACTACAAAGAAAAGCCTCCATTCAAGTCTCAGAAACCTTTTATGTGTAGAAAATTTGCTGTGTCACTCCAAAAGAAGTTGACATTAATTTTCATTGTCCTGCAATTCAGTGTGTTTCAAGCTAAACTTAAGCTTTTTGCATGATTATTATACTTCCCAATTGAAAGTTCATCCAGAGTTACCCCCGCCTACCTCAACATGAACTTTTTTTAAAAAATCTATCCACTTTTCTGATTTTTATTTCCAGAATATTATTGTACTGTCAATTAACATGGTATCAAAACACAGTAAATGGTGATGTCCAGAATTTGGTGACTACCCATCTAGTTAATAAAGCATTATATTGAAGGAAGTAGATCCTAACAATATATAGACTTACAGGATTGGAGTAGAATGAAAATAAAGGCAGCAGGAGGAGTACCCACACAATAACGCACATCATAGCAATCTCCAGAGGCCTAAGTTTCTTCTCGCTATTAACCTGAGCACTTCCAGGAAGGTCATCTCCTCCAACTATCAGCTCCATTGAAACATTTGAGATGCTAGCAGTACTTGGATCCACTAGCTAAACGTATTTATGCACATACGCTGTCCGCTGTGACGTAACAAATTACAGTAGATTCACTAACAGTGGACTTTATGGCCTTGATAGATGGAGAGTTCATGCAGCTTCTTCTTGAACTTTGCAGCTTGATCATAGGTGCCAAAGTTATCCTTCCCCAATTGAAAGTTCATCCAAAGTTACCCCCACCTACCTTAACATGAACTTTTAAAAATCTATCTCCTTTTCTGATTTTGTAAGCTCACCAGAATATTTTTGTACTGTCAACATGTAGAACCTTAGTAAACACAGTAAATGGAATTTGGTGACTACCCTCTAGTTAGTAAGGCATTTTATTGAAGGAAGTAGATCCTAACAATATAGACTTACAGGATTGGAATAGAATGAAAATAGAGGCAGCAGGAGGAGTACCCACACAATAACACACATCATAGCAATATCCAGAGGCCTAAGTTTCTTCTCGCTATTAACCTGCGCGCTTCTAGGAAGGTCATCATCTCCGACTACCAGCTCCATTGAGATGGTAGCAGTACTTGGATCCATCATGGATCAAGCTAGACTTATGCACATGCGCTGTCCGCCGTCGACGCGTCGCGACGTAACAATTACAAACCCCGCGCGCGCGATCGTGAAAAGATGACGCCTTACCCAACCTATGAATTCAGTAAGGTGTTAGTCTGGGCGAGCAGACCTTTAGTAAGGTGTATCTTAATACTGGCCTGAGAACTTTATTATGAGAGAAATCAATTCTGATTCTGATGAGAAATAATGTCCTTTGAAGTCTCTCCTCTTCCTCCACGGCCCTACCTCTAGTGGACATCATTGCCCCCTGTAGAAACACCTCCCCTTCAAACCCTAGTCTGGCACGGGTGTGAGAGTCTGGCCCGCATGAGACTATTCAAACCCCACTTTAACTTGTCCAGACCCTATCACCTAGTGAGTGAAATGTTTGAGAAGCATAAGAGTGAGATAGAATCTTTCACTGAAGCCAGTTGAGAAGCACTTGACATTAATTTTATCAAAACAGTTTTAACAAAGTTGGATGCATGCTGTGGGGGAATAAATGATCAGCGAACAGCAATACACATTCAAAAATGAAACAACTTTACGATATTCTTGATGCCAGGAAGACTGAACTCATCAACAACCTGCACAAAATCATACTCAGAGAAAGCTGAAAGATACTGCAGTTCAGAAGGAAACGACATAAGCAAACCTGAGCAGCTGTGACTCTGCTTAGGCATTGGTGGCTGACTATATAGACTTCAAGTGTATGGTGTACCCTCACATACATATTATCTGAACCCTTATCAAAGTAGCTGTAATACTATAATGATGAACTACTTTGTTCATCATCTTGTTCAATAGTGTTAAGTTATGTAGCTACATGAAAATGATTAGCTAGCTACCATGATTGTACAAAATGAAAATAGTGTAAGTTGTAGCTAACAGCATAAATAAATGGGGTTGGTTAGTCTTCCACAACTAGAAAGAGCTTTTAAAATTTGCTCCTCCCTGTCTGCTAGAAGGAATCTATTCGTTCTTCTCTGTGAACACTTCTTTTTGTTGAAGATGGAGTACAGGGTTTTCAACACAAGAGAATTTATGATCATGATCGAGTCACACATCATAACTAAAATAGATTAATATATACACACAAATTATTACTCCAGTAGTTATAGCTAGCTATAATTATAGTTGGTAAAACTTTTAATATAAAAATCACTGACAGTTTTATGCCGCTCTATTCTGAGTATGAGGTCAAACTCTTAGTGTTGTATTCAGGTGTTCGTTCAATTGAACCTATTAAGTTGTCTGTATCATCATCCAAACCTCTGTATCCATTTCTCCAGGTCCTTATCCTACTAGCCAACTTCAACCCAAACTGTCTGTGATAGAAAATCTGGTAAGCAACTAATACCACTGCATAAACCAGAGGAAGGACCATGAATACGCCAATGATGAAATAAAAAAGTGTACTCAACTGATATACTTTTATATTTGCTATATTCACACCACATATTGTGACAGAGAATAGAGCTAGAAGGGTGAAAAATGTGATATTAATCTTTGAATAGTGAGCCAAAGGTTGTTTAAAAGGTTGTACATTAGCAATGAGTATAATGATTAGCAATATACTTATGGCTGCAAAGATGAAGTAAGCAGCTGTACGCACGAAGGCATAAATTAAGAATAGGAGCAAACGTAATGAGAAGAAGACAGCTATAAACCATCTACAATCTCTTGTTCCTGGTTCAGTTCCATTCTTATAACAACCTGTAAAGGAGTCCATAAAGGTGTGCAAGATGTGCCAGCGAACAGGAATGCAATTCAGGAGCTTCTGGAAGAAAGCAAACGGATAGAGAGCAAAAACTGTAATAGGTAAGATTATGAAGCATATAGAAGATGTTCTTTGCTGAAATACTTCATCTCTCCTGAGTAGTACAGCCCCCAAGTATAATTATAACTGTTATTATGCAGTTCATATACTTTTGTTGGTGTGAGTATATCAAGTGTCACACTGAGAAATTTGACATTTGAGAGAAGAAAGAATGTAGCATAGGAGTCAATTAGAGATCTCCTTATATTCCTGGACCAGTTCTTCTTGAAAAGAAAGAATATAGCCTTAAATGGCTTCCACATGATAACAGTAACTCTATATTTTTTGTCATAAAGGTTTATCATTATGTAGGAGATAGCCATGAGGAGGAAAGGGTATACTGCAATGGTATACTCCAAAGCTAGGGTGGGGAGAAGACCCAATCCAAGGCAGATTTTTATGTAAGAAGGCTTGAAGAAGTCCAAGTTCCATATGCCATACAATGATAGAAGGATTTTCATGACTAGGTAGTGAAGTTGAGTATGTGAACCTAACAGTAATATACGTGATAAAGCTGGCACTGATATGATCTGACTGTACCATATGACTGGATGTATGTGACTATAGTAATGGCATTTATTTGAAAGAAGAAGACAAAGAAGTAAAATATTGTTAGCGGGAGATAAGCTGCCATGATGTACGTACCCCAATATTTGAACACGGGATACAAGTCAAATTGAAAGAATAAGCCATGGGATAGTATTCAGGCAGACATATTCCACATAGTGCTCCAGTTCTATTGAATGATGAACATAATGGTGTCATTCTGTGTGGTACCGGTATTTAGAAGTGGATGATATACTAAATCTACTGAATTTGCTTGACAGTTATAGCTAAATACAAGCACCAGCTATAGTTACTTTTTTACCTTCAATAAATGAAGCACAGTAGCAATCTAAGACAGCAGAAGTGCCTTTTTCTTCATCACACTTGATGATGTCATCAGGATAAGGATAGTGAGCACACTTACATGACATCGTAGTTTAGTCCTGGAGAACACTTCACTCCACCAAAATCATCATCAAAACAGGACGAATAATGATCACCAACTAAACCAGAATCAAATAGTTCTTGACAATATGACAAAGAATTGCAGTTAAGACATTAATCTTCTTTGCAATCTGCTACTGCAAACATGTACCAACCTAGCACAAGTGCTAGCTACCACACACCTGTACATCATCATTAGACTTGCAATGATGTATCATGAACACTCTCTGTGTACAAATAATATGTAATTAGCGTAAGGCATCAAATTTCGACCGCATCTTAAATCGACCGTTTTAATGACACAGAAAGTCTACGGTAGTAAACAAACGTAAACGGAGTCTAAGAAAATGGCTGCATTGGAAAATGTATGGGAAAAACTTACAAGCTATGGAGAGAAAACAGGACTTCAAGAGAAGTATTTATCAGCTGTAGTATGAAAGTAAGTTGCTAGCTCACGTTACCCATCCCCATGGCTCCAGAAGATTGCTCAAAAGTATCGACTTATGGTAGAATGGTAACTGCTGCAGAAGCTCTCCTTTTTGTTGGATTCAGGTAATAATGCTCAGAAATAGTCTCCATTGGTCTGTGTTTCATATTCTTGCAGAATCTAGTCATATCCATCCGTACAGCCCTCACTATGACAAAGAGCAAATACGACTGAAAATTGTGAAGCCGTTATGATAGAAAAGCTTTGTTCATTTTTTATAAAATTTGTTATAATGATGTATTTTATAGCATAAAATAGTCTTTTTAAGTGCCCTTGAGGCCCTGACATGTAGTGGAGCAAAACTTTAAAAGAAAGACTGGGGTGGACGATTTATTGATATTAGATTTTCAACGGGTGGTCGAAGATAGATAATGGTGGACGATTATTGATTCTTTAGTTGATGTAGTAGATCCAGTGTTACAAAATTTCTATCCAATTGTGGGAGAAATGATTTATATGACGTTAAAGAGGAAGGAAATATCTTCCTTATGGTTCTTGTTTGAGGCTTTGACGACCATCGGTGAAGACGATACGGCACGAGGAAAATAATCAGGCCGAATAGTGATGCCTTACGCTATGTTCAATATTCGTTATAGCTTCTTACGTATGCATGAATGAAGTATTTAATAAGAGTTTATGATACAATCTATTTATCCTAAATTCTAATTAATACGATTGATTTATCTTGATCAGATTTTTGATGCAAGCCTTTCATAGAATTATGAATGCTAATCATTGAAGTACAAACATACATACGATTGCATCAATGTCTTCTCAATGCTGTTAAAATTAAACTGAAAGTTTATTTTTTCAGAGAGTGCGGTAGCACCATAGCACTAAGGCTTGACGCGCAAAATGCCTACGGGAGGATCTCTACTGCAGAAAAAGGGGTGACTAGAATGGGTGGATCTCTATTTCTATGAAAGCTTAAAACGCTATAGCTAGAAGTGCTGTCAGCAACAGATCTCTACGTTGCTACGAGAAATGATCATGGGGCGTAAGAAGCAGGGGGGCTGGGGCCCTACTCAAAATGGATAGTACCTACATAGTCATTAGTATATGGAAATTCAACATCACAGATGCTGCATGTTAACTAAATGTTAGTCAAGTGATGATGTCGGTCCATCTTCAGAGACCTCAATCTGAGCCAGTTGTAGTCTGGCGTAGCCGACCCTTTGTAAGGGTCTGGTGACTCCAGCATACTGGACCAGTTCTTGTGGAATTCAATTATCACGTTGCGCATGCGTATTCCAAGTTACTTGAAGTTTGCATGCAGGCTTTCAGTCTTGTATCTCTAACGTTTGGCTGCCTCCTTTGCAGCGGTTGAAACGGCCATCAATCATATTTGTGGTCAGATCTAAGTCACTATACTGATTTTGAAGCTTGCAAGGCTTTTAGTCTGTCGTATCCTAACGCTTAGGCTTTTTTAGTCTGTCGTATCCTAACGCTTAGGTCTTAGCTGCCTCCTCAGTGTAGCATCTCGAATCGCTTGAACGGCCATCATACCACGTGGTCAGGTTTTTGTGGTTAAATAACGTTGTGTGGTTAGTTAATTGGCCAGCGCCAGATTCTGGCGCTAGAACTGATCTGGTATGCTGGAGTCACCAGACCCTTTCCCCTTCCCTTGGACCGGTGCAAAAATGGGCGTGGTTAAGGAAAGTGGGCGTGATCCGCTGAAAATTTTTTCCGCGCGCAAGCAGCAACCCCCCCCACTAGAAAACGCCCCTGATCATGGCTGAAGCTCTCAAGAAGTTAGAAGAACAACTCAAGTGTGCTATTTGCCTCGATACCTACACTGACCCCAAACTCCTCCAGTGCTTCCATGTCTATTGCAGGGAGTGTCTTGTAAGGTTAGTGGTGGGAGATCAGCAGGGACAACTCTCTCTGTCCTGTCCTTCTTGTCGACAGGCCACCCCCATTCCAGCCAATGGAGTGGCTGGTCTCCAACCAGCATTCCAAACCAACCAATTTTTGGAGATCTGGGAGGACCTGAAAAAGGCTAAGGACCCAGTAGCACAGTTGGAGAAAGTGGATGGTGATGTGAAGAACCTCATATTGCCGAAAAAATCAAGCATTCATTGTTCTGAACACGATAAAGAACTGAATCTCTACTGTGAGACATGCAGTCAAATCATTTGCTTTCAGTGCACCATTCGAAAACATCATGGCCACGAGTACGACTTAGTGAATGAAGTGTTTGAGAAGCACAAGAGTGAGATAGAATCATCACTGAAGCCAGTTGAGCAGCACTTGACATCTGTTAAAAGAGCTTTGACAGAATTGGATGCACGCTGTGGGGAAATAAATGACCAGCAAGCAGCTATTGAAACCGATATACACTTGAAAGTGAAACAACTTTACGATATTCTTGATGCCAGGAAGACCGAACTCATCGATAATCTACACCAAATCGCTCAGAGAAAGCTGAAAGACGTTGCAATTCAGAGAGATGAGATGGAAACAGCACAGGCAAAGCTGAGCAATTGTCTCGAGTTTACAATGGAAAATCTGAAGACAGGCAGTCAGGGAGAGTTTCTGAAGTTGAAGATGACTATAACCAAACAAACACAACAACTAACCTCTGAATTCCAACCACAAATGCTAAATCTCAAAACAGAGGCTGACATCAAGTTTTCAGACCCACTTGATATCAGTACGATATGTAAGAGTTATGGTGAAATAATCACATTAGAGTCACCAAATTCATTGAACAGCTATGCTACAGGCAAGGGATTGGAAATAGCAAAGTTTGAAGAAAATACAACTGCTGATGTTTATATTATTAACCACAAAGGTGAACCCTGTGAACTCAAACTTCCATCACTGCTATGTACGCTTTCGTCCGAATTAACTGGTAAAAGTACCGAAGGAAGAATAATAGGCAAAGAACAAGGTCAATACCAGATCAACTACAAGCCAGTCGTCAAAGGGAAGCATCAGCTGCACATCAAAGTCGAAGGCAACCACATTAAAGGAAGTCCATTTCCTGTTCTAGTAAGAATGCCAGTAGAAAAGCTTGGACGTCCTATGCACATCATTGAGGGTTTGAATGGACCATTTGGAGTAACAATCAACCAAAGAGGACAGATAATTGTGAGTGAATTAGGAGGAGATTGTGTATCTGTATTAAGTGAAAATGGTGAAAAAATTGGAACATTCCGTACACGTGGATCTGGTCCAGGTCAGTTTGAAAAACCAGATGGCATCACTGTTGATAGGGATGGAAATATCCTAGTGGTGGATAGTGGAAATAATCGCATACAGAAGTTCACAAGTGATGGTTGGTTCCTCGAAGCAGTGGGTCATAAGGGACGGGGATCCCTTCAATTCAATAGCCCTGCTGGTATTGCATTCAACACTACAAACAATAAAATCTATGTGGCAGACGTGCTCAATGACCGAGTTCAAATTCTTAATTCTGACCTTACATTCTATAAAGGTTTTGGTGCTAATGGCAACCGTAAAGGTCAATTCTCCAACCCAGTAGATGTATGTTGTGATGAAACTGGGAAAGTATTCATAGCAGATTTTTTAAACCATCGTATCCAAGTCTTCACTGCTGAAGGACGATTTTTAAAATCATTTGGTAAAAATGGTCAAGGTAGAGGAGAGTTGAACGAACCAGCAAGTATCACCACCGACAGTAATGGTTTAGTGTACGTCGGTGAAGATGGAAATTGTCGCGTCTCTGTCTTCAGTGCTGAGGGTCAGTTTATGACATCATTTGGAAAAAAAGGGGCAGAACCAGGAGAATTCAAAGGAGTACCTGGATTAGTTGTTAGCAATGATGGAATAATATATGTTTGTGATTTTGGTAATGATCGTATTCAACTTTTGTAAAATTTGATGATAGCTATCATACAGTAAGAAAATAGTCTTTTTTGTTTAGTGTGCACTGTCAGCTATGAACTATAACTAAACAGTACATTTGATGAATGTAATTCAGACTGGTTGAAGCTATGCAACTGTCTTGGAACAACTGATAGCTAGTGAGTAGAAAACAGCAATGATTTATGGAGTAGGGATGATATAATTATTATTGGCTGTGTGTATGGTTCAAAAAATTCATGAACAAGTTACCTCTTATACCATCACTAGCTAAATCATATCCCTACTTCGCTCTCGATCCTTTATGTGTTCTGTGATTGCTCCTGTTGATCCTTGCCCATACCATGCATGGGGGAGCAAGTTTGGTGATGGGTAAGGGGTAGTCTAACTCCAGACCTTTATTTATCAGAGAGTGCGGTAGCACTCTCTATGTACGTAGGGATGACTCGGACGGCCGCGCGCGCCGCCTATAGACTAATACAAAAGTGAAATTCTAGTTCCCCCACTTAGACCTAACAAGAGCTACTGTGAATGATTATCCAGCCTACTAGAGCCTACTACAATGTGCAGATCAAGTTTCAGGACCAGGGAGCTTACCGTTTCAGAAATACGGCAAGCAGGTAAATCGCTGGATTCTTCTTCTTCTATATTCTTCTTATTATTATTCTTCTTAGACAACCATATCTCTCGAACCACTCAAGCTACAGCTATGATTTCTGGATAAATCCACTCCAAATTCTACGAACTACGATCTTTTCTACTCGTTGATCCTCGAAAGAGTCGATGAAAAAGGAGACACTACGGAGCACAGCACTCGACTAATTCAATTAGGAAGCCATCTTTTCTATAATAAGGGGAAAAGCATTTCGTGAAATGAAAAAAGATGTAGGGATGACCACTGCTCAAAAAAGTAAGGAAACAAGAAGGATGGAAATGGGATCAATCTTTGTTCTGTATATCCAGCCTTAGATAATTAGACTACGTACACAGGATTGGAAACAATTATTCGCGCGCGGACCATGCGCGTTGCGCCAAATTATTGCAGCTGTTTACAGTGTAGTTTGTTTCTCTAAGTGTGTGAGTGTGTGGCTTGTTAGTGCTTGTATGGCTGGAGAAAACCTGATTTACAAGGTAAAATTGTGTTGTTATTGGCTAGCCAGTGCTAAGAGACCTAGCTATGATCTAGCTAGCTCTATCAGCTAGCTGGCTACTGCTAATTTACAGTGCTAGAGACCTAGCTAGCTAGCTATTAACTGAAGCTTACATGACCACTTCATTGAGCTTAATTGCTTTAACTATAGATCCTAGTGGAATTATCGTCCAAGTTTTGCAACAAATTGTGAAGACTAAGACGTTCTCTCATCCACACAATATTGCTGTTCGAGAAATTGTTACTGCAGCTCTTGAGTGGTGCACAAATCCTTCAAGCTATGAAATGTTGAATTGCTTCTAATAAAATTACTTGACCCTCATCCCTTAGAGAAAACACAACGAATTATATGCGGGCAGTACCATAAAATTAGAACCACCACAGAGTTTCAGAAAATCTGAAAAGACTTTTTTGTCAAGCTGCATAGCAATCACCCCTCCTGTACTAGAAAATTACAGATGTGTTGGCTATTTGAACGAGTAATTCCTAATAACTGCCCTATTTCAAGTGACCTCAGCTCCGCCTCCCAGCATGATTATGAGTGTGTAATTACTTACGAAGAGAGTAATGCATTGCGGTATGCAGCAGGGTACATCCCAAGGGCTCTGCACAAGAGATTAAAAAGTTCCTCTCACCCTTGAAAGAAAATTTTTGATATGTCATATTGATGATTTGTTACTATGATGACGATGAAGAATCAGAGGATTGGATATAGACTTGGTTGATAGGGGAGATTACTCCACATTTCAAACTCCATGTATAGTTTCATGGTGGAGATGGAGAAAGAAGTTCAGAATCATTTGCCATTGATAACGTTAAGAAAAGTATTAAAGAAGGAATGTACAAAAATAGTCTGAAATTTCTGAGGATTGGGATGAAGAGGAGAGCAAGGTGATTGAAATGATAGTGGACCTTTGGATCACATGAGGCTTTGCTTTTGGTAGCTCATGGATAGAAAAGTATAAACTGGCAAGTAGCTAAGAAATTGACCCAGAAAACCAAGGGCATACTATTAAGGAAGACTACTAAGACCCTCAATAGATTATCATAAAATTAATTATTATGTACAGGTATTATAATTTTATAATTATAAAGCTTCTACTGCTGATATACTAGCTTAATTTTGATGACATTATGGTAACACTAAAGAGTGAATAAACTGCTGTGGAATTTGGGCATTTTGAGAGTTTCACCAAGGTGAGGTTGGGCTCTTTCAATCTGACCCATTTAGATGGAAGTCTGTCCAGGGTGATTGAAAGATCACTGATACTAGAAGCAGGACTTGAAGATACTGGCACAGGAATAGATGGCACCTTGAGAATGTTCTTACGTACTTCTTTTGACACACAGTTTGCTTTTTTCCCTCCTTGGCATAGCTGTAACTATTGTATAGTAATAAATTAATGTGGATAAGTTAGCATGTACATTAGCTATAATTTTGGTCACTGCAGCTTATGGGATTGATGCTATTCCAAACTGCAGCACTAACTTTATCAGTTAGCAAAATTTCATTGCTCATGCAACAGTGCCTTTTGTGTGAAAGAAAGCAAAAATATACACCTCCAAACACAGAAAAAGCCAGAAAGCATCAAAGATTCAGGACAAAAACATATATTATGCACACCTTTCCATATGGCAAGCATCACTCAATAACATAAACTTCATTAAAAGGACACAGGAATTATGCCTTTGCAATGAAAGAAGAAAAAAACTTTATCCGTTGCTATAGGGTGATAAAAATCTTCATGGAAAACTGTTTTATGAGCAAACTAACTATACTTAAGAAACACATTTCACATCCCTGGAACATACTCTGTAAAGTAGCCCTTTATTTGATGCTAAAACTCACCAGTTTAATCTCCTTTCATGAAAAGTATACTCGAGAGACAAGGAATAAATTTCCAATTTTCCTTCGCGCATAGCAACACGGATCGTCCGCGACGATTTGTATTAGCATAATGGGCGCACGTGAGCTGTTTGTGTGTACGTAGTCTAATTATCTATAAGATCCAGCCAACAATCCCTATAGTCAGGTAGCTTAGTTACAAAATCAAGACAGAGCGGACAAAAGCGTCAAATTTTTTGTGGTCACTCTTTGGGTGGTATGGTTTGATTTCAGGGTAGGAGCCACCTTAAGAATCCCTTGGAATGATTTTTATGCAATTTTGAAGTCTTCTTATGCAACTATGCGGTGTACGCGAACATTTAATTTTTCGCGATATAATTATAACAACTATATTTAAAAACGCGAAAATATTTTGTCCAAATTTGAAAGAAGTTATACAATTACAGCTACAAAGTTCAGTACACTGCCAGTTAGCTTTCTTGCATGCCACAGCCTTTAAAACTGTTACAGCCACATTTAACAAGTTCAGTGAAGCAACTGGCAGGTTCATCCACATGCCTTGCACTCTGCATTCAAAGTAAGTCCGTGACTGCTGCACCAAATCACAATCCCAGATTGGCAAACAACATGCTTGCAGTGTTGCAGAAGGGCATCCTGTGTTTGGGGAATAGTTTCCATACTTTTGTTCCTCTGACAGAAAAGCTCTCTTCGGGCATCATTGATGGAGTCTAAGGAGCTGTTCTTGTCATACAAAAGAACACAGTAGCGTTCCAGGAGTTTAAAATGCTCACATTCCACAGTCAAGGGAGCATGTGGGTATGTTGCTATGTGAAGAAATGCCTTGGTCACATCTGGGTACGATTTCCATTCCATTGAAGTTTTTATATAAAAATGCGAACCAACTATTATAATTATTGCAAAAAATTTAATTAAAAATGCATTATCCAAAGTGAAAGAAGTGCTCTATTTTGTACAACTATACAGCTACAAAGTTCAGTACACTGCCAGTTAGCTTTCTTGCATGAACATCTTACACCACAGCCTTTAGAACTCTTACAGTCACATTTAACAAGTCATTTCTAAATTCAGTTAAACAAGAAAATGGTACTTTGCTTCAATAGCAATGAGGTCAGCACCACCTTCTATATTCAAGAGTTCAGTGTCTTGCAAGACTTTGGCCATTTCCTTCACATGATCATTGGCACCCGGGGTCATGAACTCATGGAGATGTCCATCTTGTTTGGCACAAAAAATACACTTACTCTTGTCTAGAGGCTGGCGATGAAGGCAAGATCTTTTGCTGGCACTATTTGTACTCCCAGTCTCATCTTTTATACGTGACCTCTTTCTTGCCCTTTGTAGTTTGCTCAAATTAAACTTCAAGTGACAGGATTTATGCCACTACTGACAAGCTCATCCACATCTATATCTGATTCAAACTTCAGTTGAACTGGAAGTTTATCTAGCCTTCTAAACTCAGTAGCATTTGCATTATCTTGTCACCAGGCTCTTCCATACTCAGAGGACATTTGAGTGGCTCAGAGTCTTCTACTGATAAATAATGCAGTGTCCGATCCATGACTCTTAGTCTAGGGAAAATGAAGTGCCTGAAATCATAATATATACACAATAGAGACAATGATGTCCTAAGAGATCCAGCAAGGTGTGGTTTAGACAGAAAACTACCAGCAGGCTATAGATTAAATGGCATGTATCAAATTAGTGCTCTTTTCTTCAAGACAGGTAATACAATTCTGAAATATTTTCGCGTTTTTAATTTTCGCAATATATTTGTGCTATGTGGCGCAAAAATTTCATTTGAAAATTGAATAAAAATCATTCCAAGGGATTCCCAAGGTGGCTCCTACCCTGAAATCAAACCATACTACCTAAAGAGTGACCACAAAAAATTTGACACTTTTGTCCGCTCCGTCTTGATTTCTTTAAATTACGGTGCTAAGCTACCTGACTACTACACGACAGTTTTTTTTATTTATTTATTTTTTAATTTATTTAACGTTGCTCAGCAACTGAAATAGCTATAAAGATGTAGAGAGGAGAAGTAAATAATAAGAAAAGTGAGACAAAAGGTTAGGGTGACGTGTGATTAGTCCAATGCTGGGATGTGGCAGACCCGGGTGATAAGATCTGTTGGGGCCTCCGGTTCCCTGGTTGCATGGCCAATGGTGGAACGGGCACCCCTGATGCTCATGATAGCTGCACGTAGCAGAGAGAATGAGAGACGACATCGGATCCAGCCCATGGTGTTGCTGTAGATATCATCTCTTTTTGTTGAGATAAGAGTGGCCAGTCTCTTGTATGTGTTTATAGCAGCACGTCCCATGCCACCAGTGCAAGACAGAACGAGGGGAGTGAAAGAGCCATGTTCAACTTCTCTGATTCGTTGATCATAGGACCTTTTCTTTGCATTTTCATGAGATCTGTAGCAATGTCTAAGCGGGCTCCACTCTGACGATTTGATGATTGATTGTGGAGGGCTTCACCTTGTAGTGGCTGGAGATGTGGCTCTATTGCCACATTGTGGCAAACTTCAGTACTTGGGAAAAGGTACCCTTTCGCGCAATATTGAATTATTAGATATGCGCGTCTAAAGCTAGCCTTTAGGTAAAATAATTATTTTATCCACTTCTTTTTTCTTGCCTCCTTAGTATCTTCGGTTCCTGCTAAATTTCAGGAAGTGAGAAGGCTTTGAAGTGGGCAAGCGCTCGAGTTACCTCACCTGGAACCCATTTCACATCCTACGTGCCCAAATTTCAATGTTTAATTACGGAGAACGTTTAGGCATAGTGCGCGGAAATAAGGGAAATTCCCCACATAATAAAAATTATTGATGATTTCTACTTAGCTACACAGATATTTAGCTAGCTACAGATAGGAAGAGGTTGTGGTAGGGACCATCCAACTTCACAGGTCAGAAGATCCAGGTCTGGAGGTGCTGGATGAATATTATTCGTCTCCTTCAACCCCAGGGCTATTGACAACGAAGTGATCATTCAAATACAGCCCTGATCCTACCAGTGTCTAGATTCCAACACAGGCTAACACCGCTTCCACAGGAATCAACTAATAAAGCTTCAACATAGAAATAGGATGATAAAACTTACTAGCATTTTCAACTATCAAACACTACTACTTTTCAAGCATTTATCCACCCAAAATTTACCTGATCATTTATTCAGAACTTTTCCCACGTTTTGTATATCTTAGATAACTCAAGCGCTCGAAGATAACAGCGCAGTAAAGCAGTCTTCTTCTCCACACAGCTGCTATACACGTACACGAGGTGAGAAAAATTGAATGATGTCATCGCGTTATACGGACGCACGTTAGGATTTACGGAGTATTGGGTATTGACCGGAAGTGTAATGTTTAGACGCGGTTTATTGGAAAACGCTTACTCAATCTTTCTCTGAGGTGGTGCACTTCTAGCGCTTATAGCTCCGTGGCGGTTTATTAAAATTCTAAGGTAATGAGCTATAGCGTGGTACTAATAACTCCATTTTCAATTTTTGCGCGAAAAGGTACCTTTTCCCAAGTACTGTCACATATACGTACATTACTACACTATAATCTGAAGCTACCCGACGTATATCCAGCCAACAATCCCTACATATACGTACATTACTACACTATAATCTGACGTATTATGTAGGGATTGTTGGCTGGATATACAGAACAAAGATTGATCCCATTTCCATCCTTCTTGTTTCCTTACTTTTTTGAGCAGTGGTCATCCCTACATCTTTTTTCATTTCACAAAATGCTTTTTCCCTTACTTGTATAGGATTATGCAATGGTGGCACATTCACATATCACTTCATCTGGGCCAATTATAATCAGTTCACCTGATGGTATGAGCACTGAATTTGCCTGCCATACTATTTAAATAGGAAAATGGCTGCAGTTTTACATGTAGCTGGCCTTATATGGCCATAGCTAGTTGGGTATTTTGGCAGAAAATGGCCTTAACTCTTAAGTGTGATTGTGTTCAATGTCAGGCTGACCAGTTATAGTATAGCTAACTGCAGCCCCTGCTATCGCTAACTGTAGCTACAGTTAGCTTATCAATTCAGATCTACTTTACTTTCATTTATTGTATACATAATACAGCTCCACTATATGATAAATGCAGTAAATGGTGTCATTTTCAATTTCTAACGTGTGTTGTTCATATGGAATAGCTAGTTAGCCAAACAACTTATGCTCTATTGCAATTGAGGTAGAATTAAAATATGGCACTCCCTTCTTGTAAATCGGTGCTTAGGATCAAGGGGAAAATTCTTGTGCTACGCTTTGGAGTTTCTCATCTCAGTATTCACTGATTGTAAGATTTTTTTCTTGTTACTATGTGAGAATTCTTGGCTCAAGCTAATAGCTACTAGCTATAATTATCTTACATTGTTCTATTCAGTGAACTTCTGCTACCAGCAAGTTTGACACTTTCTTTAACTAGCTATGCCTGTATGGACTACAATTCGGCTCATCGAAGAACCAGCATCAAGTAATCCATTGAAACTGATATACAGCACAGGGTTATATGCGTTATGCATAGAAGAATAAGCATCCTCGTCAGAGGAGTGCCTTCACTTACTGTGATGATAAACATTACTTGATTTTGCTGAACAGAAATTTGGTGGACCTTTTACTACGAAGATGTAGGCAATCTTGGTTGTGATGGCTTTAGTCATAATATGTGGTATTTTTGTGGCTTCTTCTCTAACTGCACAAGATTTAGCTAATACGTCTCCTAAGAGATATGTACACAAGGATAAAATAGCATATTAGAGAACCAGTGCTTTCAAAAGGTGGCACTCTCCAATGCTGGCCATATATTGATTGTTATATCGATTCCACTGACTGAGTTACTACCACTTCCTCACTCCTTAACTAGCTAAATTGACAATTTCAGAAAAATTTATTCTTTTAGCACTGGTGAGCATTATTTGGATATTTCTTATTGGAATGAATGTAACATGCCTACTAGAAATTGACTAGGGTATATAGCTAATCATCGAGGATTACAAATGGGCAATGATTCCATATAACTTTGAGTGCATTAGCATAGCTTTCATGACTAGCTACTGCAGGTATGTCTGCCAAGTCACCTTAAGGGGCTAATTTTTGGACCAGGATCACCTATCATCAGTGAAAAATGAACCCATAGCTTTTATTTTCTGTTTAACCCTGTTTTGGACACACCCCAAAAGGCAAGTGGTCTGTAGCTATATGAGCCTCATCTTGATAATTAGCTATGCTAATAATATTATAAACTTTGCCAATGGTCCAGGAGTGGCTGGTCTTCAATCAGCATTCCAACTGTTGGAGATTAGGGAGGACCTGAAAAAGGCCAAGGACCCAGTAGCCCAGTTGGAGAAGGTGGATGGTGATGTGATATATCACCTTGAAAATCAACTCAGATGTTCTGCACAGAACTAAGGTTAGACTTTAAGTGCAGTGTGTTATCTGAACCATGTTTACCCCTTATCAAAATTAATTAGCTGTAATGATAAACCTCTTGTTCAATAGTGTTATGCAGCTACATGAAAATGATTACCACGATTGTACAAAATGAAAAGTTAATTGTAACAGCGAATATGAAAATAATAAATGGGGTTGGTCCTAATGAATTCAGATCCACTATGCTTAGCTGTTAGTATTTAGGTGATCACATGTGATTGTACCCATGCACTGCCACTATGCTTAGCTGTTAGTGTTTAGGTGATCACATGATTGTACCCATGCACTGCCACTATGCTTAGCTGCTAGTGTTTAGATGATCACATGATTGTGCCCATGCATGCATGCACTGCATTTCTACTATGGAATAATTAGCTACCCCGCACATGCAAACACAGCAAGGGGTTAAGTCACTCATGATGTCCATATATATGTGCCCCCCAAAAATTATACATTCAGCTAGCAATTAAACTTCACTAGCTATATCAATACTCGATTTATAACCTCAGACGTCAACCAACTGCAAATAAAACCTTTTGCTGCCACAAAACCAGCTCAATTCTTATTAAGCGTACCAACTACAAAAATATATATGGCATGCGAAATTTGCGCAGAGTATTAAATTGGAGATTTCATACCCATACCCTAATCCAATACAGTACGATACCCTGAGGAACAGGTGTGTCCACCATGATAATGAAAATTTCCTTCATTATTGTGTACTTCTTTGGGTAAGAGGTCCTACAGGGTATTTCGTTCATGTAGCTATGTACATAACGTAAATGGGCCTACAGATTAAAGGGTTTTTAAATAAAGAATAATTTAAACTGAAGTACATATGAAGTGATAACAATTATGTTCAGAATAATAATCCTTTTTTCCCTTGTTTATAGCTATTTATAAACAGTCTAAATACTGTTGAAATAGTGTGTTAATAGTAGATTGATTATGGATGAATTATGATTTGCACTCAGTTTAGAAAATATGGCACTCTCTCACTCCCCTGATAATTGTACATAAAAGGGCCTACAGATAGGGATAATGAAACATTAAAGTGGAAGTATGAAGTGATATACATATGTACAGGATAATAATTAAGGGATGCCTTTTTTTTCCTTGTTTATACTTCTAAATTCTGCTATTTTCAGTTTCTAAGGAAATGCACATTTGATAGTAGATTGATCGTGGAAGAGTTATTGAATGACTTGCTTTCAGCTTAGGTAGAAAATATGGCACTCTATCGTTCCTCTCCTTATAAATTGATGCTTAAAATCAAAGGGATAATTCTTGTGCTACTTTGGAATTTCTCAGTATTCAATGTGCTTGAATTTCTAATGCTTTATAAAGTTGATAGTAAGATATTTTCCTCATTGCGACATAAAAACTCTCAGCGAAATATTTATAACGGCATCTTGGCATCAACATGTCTTCTATTTCCAGTATTTGGATGGATTGCTGATAACTACTGGGGGAGATATAAAATGATACGACGTAGCCTTTTCATCATGTGGCTAGCTACGATAGCATTCTGCCTGATTTCTGTCATACCTGATAATCTCCCTCAAGCTAAGACTGTGAGAGAAGTATCTTACATTGTTTCATTCCTGATTTTACTTTTTAGCTTTGGAGCAATTCAAGCAAATATAATTCAGTTTGGACTTGATCAGATGCCAGATGCTTCTTCTACTGATGTGATTGCATTTTCTAACTGGTATGTGTGGGTTTGGTATGCCAGTACTATACTGGTGAATTTTTCCCAGAAATGTATCAGTTCCAGTTACTCAGCACTGGGTGAACTAATACTACCAGCAGGTTTGACACTAGCTTTATGCCTGGACTACAACTTTAATCACTGGCTCATCAAAGAACCAACATCAGAGAATCCACTTAAGCTGATATATAGGGTTATGCGTTATGCCTGGAAGAATAAGTATCCTCGTCAGAGGAGTGCCTTCACTTACTGTGATGATAAGCGTTACTCCCGAATTGATTTTGCTAAACAGAAATTTGGTGGACCTTTCACTACAGAAGAAGTTGAAGATGTGAAGACGTTCTGGAGGGTTGCGATGGTTTTAGTCGTATGCAGTATTTTTTGTGGCTTCTTCGCTAATATCCAATTGACAGCACATGATTTAATACATCTCCTAAGAGATACAAATTTCAAACATCAGTATTCTTCTTCAGAGAGTCAGTGCTTTCAAAGGGAGGCACTTTCCAATGCTGGTTATATGCTGATTGTCATATGGATTCCGCTGACTGAGTTATTATTACTTCCTCACTCCTTAATGACTAAATTTACAATTTCTGCAAAATTTAACATTGGATTCTTTTTGGCACTGGTAACTATAATTGGATATTTCTTATTGGATGTCATTGGTCATGTCAAGCTTGGTGAAAGTGCAATGAATGTCACATGCCTTCTAGAAAATAATGTTGCTGATTATGGTACACAATCGAATTTCCTTCCTCTGGATTACAAATGGGCAATGATTCCTTATAACTTTAAGAGCATTAGCATAGCTTTCATGCTTACTGCAGCAATGCAGTTTATTTCTGCCCAGTCACCTTACTCCATGAAAGGGTTAATCTTTGGATTGGGGTATGGGATCTTAGGAATCTCAATTGCTTTGGATTATCTGATATTATTACCTATCACTTCTACTGCACACAAGTGGCCTCCTAGCAGGTATGGGTGTGGAACGTGGTATCTGCTGTCAGCAAGTATTGTACTCCTGGTAATGTTTGTATTGTTATGTATTCTGAGTTGTAAGTATAAAAGGAGGCAGAGAGCAGACGTGCTACCAAGTGAACACATATTTGCTATCAACTACTATTCCCGCTACACAATGCAAAGTACAGCTAGCTAGTTCATTAACTATAGTTGTTTTGTTCCATATCAATAATTATCAGCATGTTCTAATGAAACCTAGGCTTTCAATAATATTATAATCATCCATTATCATTTTAAATAGAATGCTGCGTATAATAGGTTGACAAGATGACAGGTTAAGGTGTTGGAACAAGGGCTTAATGGATGAGATCAAGCAAAGATGTTTTACCTTAAACAATAATTTGTAGGTGTAGAAAAGTTATAAAATAGCAAACTACCACACAATATAATTTTATCAAAGGAACAAAATTTTCCTGAGGGAAAGTACTTGAATGAAACAGATGTGTGTAGTGACTGTTCCTTTTCAGAAAAGGATAAACTTTCATGATACTATGAGAAGTAGAAAAATATGCTAGTTCATACATACACAAAAGGAAAAAAATTTATGCTAAATAAAAAGGCCATGTAGGGTTAGTCTGTACTTTAACAGTCAACAAAAAATCAATTATGCTGCCTTCAATAATAATCCCTACATCATTGCCTCCCACCAAACTGCTTTAATTGTTCATGTCAGTATAAAAGTGTTCTGCTTGGTTTAGGCAGTGATGTAGGAATTATTATTGAAGGCAGCATAATTTTGATTTTTGTTGGCAGAAAACTGTTAAAGTACAGACTAACCCTACATGGTTAGCATAAATTTTTTCCTTTCACTTGTTTTTTTACTTATTTTGTTTTCAAGTAAAAATTACTGGTTGGCACGCGCGTACGTGCACGTGATAGTGACAGACGCGCGCATGACAAATGATGTCGTCAAAGAATAAATTGCTCGCTCCCTTGCAGAATCTATGATAATACATAGGCCAGCTTCGCTGGCCTATGAGGTCAAAGGTTAGCTCTCTTTCATAAATTTAGGCAGCGGCTGGTGCCGATCGTTGACGCTGTTCTGGAGGAGTTTGAGCAGTCATATCATCTTCTGCATTATTTTCCAGATTTAAGAAGTTTAGTAGTTGAGCCTGTAGCAAGAATAGAAGAGATACAGAGAGTCTACACTACAAAAAAATATGTTAAATTAAGAGCAAATTAACTACATTGAGTTGTTACTACTAGATAGAGTAAAAATAGTCATTTGAACCCATTTTTTCAAAATAATTTTTAACTTCGTGGTTACTTTAACCAAAAGTGGGCTAAAATACCCTTTAAAGGTATATATACAACATACCTTCCTGAGGAAAAAATTGTTTTGACTACACTTTTGAGGTTATTATAATTGTGCTATTATAACTAACCAAGGAAATTAAAATCACTATGTTCTTCATGGTTGATTTAACTCTGGATAATAAAATCTTGAGTCATTTTAGCATTACTGTGTTGTATTAACCTATACACTATTATCAAAATAAGTCTTCTGAATAGGTCATCATTTCTATATATCATTTTTATTATAACTCTCTAACTAATGGTTAAGACACACCCTAAGACTCCAGTAAAATAACCATCTCTCAGTCACATATAATAACATCATAGCATTGACTCCACTGCCAATCTGTAAGACAACCACACATAGCTACTCGACCCCAACAAGATGTTATAGCTAATAATGATTACAAAAAGTGGTGATATAGCTAGGTGTAGCCGTTTGCCAATTTATGGCCATGATAAATGTTATGATCTATACATAAGAGCTTTGATAAAAATAACTTCCGAGAAGTAACAGTAACTGCATATGCATGATAATGGTCATCAAAAAAAGCACCTCACACTGAGAGAGAATAAAAATAACCGAATCACCTCCAATCACCATGAATTCATCTAAGCGACCAAAGATTGGATCCAATCCATCAGATTTGATGATAAGGTACTACATAATTGTTCTTATACGCACCCATTTTGTATGAAATAAAGTTGCTTCATCACTAATCTGTGGAAAGATACCAGATTTAACATCTTCAGTACAGACTAAAAAGTACAAACTAACTCTATATGGCCTTTTTATTTAGCATAAATTTTTTTCCTTTCACTTGTAAGTTATTAGAATGCTGTTAACTCACATGAAATAAGCAGCTGCCTTCCGCTATGTATATCAGAATGGATATGGTTGTTGCAGCTGCCATCCAGTTATTTAACTAAGTTATCATGTGTTGGCTCACATGAAGTAAACATCTGCCTTCCAGTTATTTAGCTAGCTATGTATAAGCTGTATAAGTTATAAAAATGGATACGGTTGCTGCAGCTGCCTTCCAGTTATTTAGCTACGTACGTAGCTATAAGTTATCAAAATGGATGTGGTCGCTGTTGACTCACGTGAAGTAAGCAGCTGCCTTCCAGTTATTTAGCTATACACCGTAAAAATGATGGTGTGTACTGCACACTAAAATTAATTGTTCCAATAGCTACACACTAAAACAAAATAGTGTGACAAAATAGTGTGTACACTGGGACAAAATGGTGTGCACTTTCATTCTTGCAGTGTAGTATAAGTGTACAGTCCAAACAATTATATGCAGTTATGTTATTACAACAACAGCTTTGCTTTATAAGCAAATGAGTCACTGGCTTGTCAGTGCTTTCATTGAAGAATTAAACATAGTAGTTCACAGATTTGGATAGCTAGCTAATATGGCACTCTCTTGTTGCCTCCTTCCTTATAAATCAGTGCTAAATAAGGGAATAATTCTTGTGCTAGTTTGGAATCTCTCAGTAGTCAATGTTATCTATTTTCTACTTCTTTTTAAAATTGACAGCAAGATCTTTCCCTCATTACAGCATGAGAACTCTCTAAGAAACATTTATTATGCTATCTTTGGATCAATGTGTCTTCTATTACCAGTGTTTGGATTGATTGCTGATAACTATTGGGGAAGATACAAAATGATACGACGTAGCCTTTTCATCATATGGCTAGCTACGATAGCATTCTGCCTGGTTTCGTTCATACCTGATAATCTCCCTCAAGCTGATACTGTGAGAGAAGTATCTTATATTGTTCTAACTGTGATTTTACTGCTCAGCTTTGAAGCAATTCAAGCAAGTATCGCTCAGTTTGGACTCGATCAGATACCAGACGCTTCTTCTACTGATGTGATTACATTTTTGAACTGGTATATGTGGGTTTGGTATGCCAGTACTATACTGGTGTATTTTTCCCAGGAATGTATCAGTTCCAGTTACTCAGGATTGGGTGAACTATTGCTACCAGCAACTTTGACACTAGCTTTATGCTTGGACTACAACTTTAATCACTGGCTCATCAAAGAACCAGTGTCAAGTAATCCTTTGAAACTGATATACAGAGTAATATACTTAGCTTGGAAAAATAAGTATCCTCGTCAGAGGAGTGCCTTCACTTACTGTGATGATAAGCTTTACTCTAGAATCGATTTTGCTAAACAGAAATTTGGTGGACCTTTCACTACGGAAGAAGTTGAAGACGTGAAGACATTCTGGAGGGTGATGATTGTTATAATTGTGTGCGGTATTTTCTTTGGCTTCTTTTTTAATGCTGAATTGATAGCACAAGGTCTCTTAAGGGAGACAAATTTCAGGCAAAGTAAATCAGAGAACTGGTGTTTTGAAAGGGTGACACTTTTCCATATTGGCCAGCTTTTGGTCTTCGTATGGATTCCATTGAGCAAGATACTGCCATTTCCTCACTCCTTAACACTGAAATTAACAATTTTCATGAAATTCAACATTGGATTCTTTTTTGCACTGGTGAGCATAGTTGGATATTTCTTATTGGATGTCATCGTTCATGTTAAACTTGGTAAAAGTGCAATAAATATGACATGCTTACTAGAAATTAATGTGGCTGATTACGGTACACCATTGAATTTGGATTATAGATGGGCAATGATTCCATATAACTTAAAAGATATTGGCATTGCTCTCATGGTTACTGGAACTATGCAGTTTATTACTGCCCAGTCACCTTACTCCATGAAAGGGTTAATTTTTGGATTGGCCTATGGGATGATGGGAATTTCAATTGCTTTCAATTACCTGATATTGTTGCCTATCACTTCTACTGCACACATGTGGCCTCCTAGCAGGTATGGGTGTGGAATGTGGTATCTGCTGTCAGCATGCATTGTGCTCCTGGTGATGTTCGTACTGTTATTAGTTCTGAGTTGTAAGTATGAAAGGAGGCAGAGAGCAGACGTGTTACCAAGTGAGCACATATTTGCTATCAACTACTATTCTCGCTACACAATGCAAAACACTATTAATTGAAATAAAAGTTTTATAACTGATGGAGATCTCTATAAGGACCAGATCTTCTGCATCTCTTGGATTATTGATTAGCATTATCATAGCTACGTACTACATACAACTTTGATGCCACACTCGCACCATAATTATTAGCTACAGTTGTTATTGAGTTATTTTCCGTGTCATAATTAATTTTTATTATGAAAGATCATAGAATATCGTTGAATAGTTGAGTAATAAACAAGAGCACTCATGAATAGAAGTGAAGTAGGAATAGTTCAAAGACGATCCAGGTGATTCAAGAAGCCTTTCCTTGCAGTTGTATCGACCCATCGACCTAAAGAGTAGGTGGGGCTCGTAACATTTGGCGCATGTGCAAATAATAATAATTATGAATATCGATATGCATTAAACTGTAATAACAAATCAATCAACAATTAGCGTAAGTTGCAAACTCGGTATTGTAACTCTGCACTAGAAGTATTTGTAGATATCTAACATGCACCACTTTATAGCTGTTTTTTTCTACTTCCTGTTACAGGTTACTTCAAAAAATGAAAGCAGAAACTTACAGAACTGTGAGCAGAAAGGCAAAGCCCCTCAAGAGCCAATCATCGTCCACAGATATCTGATATCGTCCGGCAATACAACTGCCTATTACTTATTATCGACCAGTTTGTCTATTTTGTTTTATAACTCAAGTTTGGTACTGAACTGAGATTTATTTTGCTATCATCAGGTAGAGGACTTCAAAACAGTATTCTCTATAATTGTACAAAACGTTTTGCAAAGAATTATTTCAGAAGCCCAGACCTTTGTGCAAGAGGAAGCTATGGAATGCTAGCAGCGATGGAAGCAGATAGAAAGGGCTCTACTTCAATTAACAAAGCTGCTGTACTCTATGGAGTGCCACCTCTACTCTCAAAGACCGCCTAAGTGGAAGAGTCCAGCATGGGACCTAAGCCTGGCCCAAAACGATATCTAACTACCAAGGAAGAGAGTGCCCTAGCTGACCACCTTGTAGATGTTGCAAGGTAGGCTATGGCAAGAGTAGGAGGCAAGTTATGTCAATCGCAGAACAGGTACCGGCAAAGGAGAAGGATTTACTCTGCATATTGAGTGAAGGTGTTTCATCGAAAGACAACCTATGAGGAAGATATGGGGTTGAGTGGGTCCAATGTTCCTGTCAGAGATGGCTGCACGAAGACTGCATGTTGGAAAACTCCACTGATTGTAATGGAAAAGAAACATTGTGTCCATTTTGCTAAATTGTCTATAGATTGTTTTGCAACTCTAGGTCTTCTGGTTTTTCTCCCACGGACCATAGCTCTGCAGAAAAAAAACTTCTAACCTTTGGCAACACTGTTTATAGCCAAAGCGCTAGATAGAGCGGCCTAGCAAGCCAGAAACTTACCAGCTTCGTCACAGCTTCTTTACAAACAATTTGGCGGGTAGGGCACGGTCTCCGCCCACTTTTGTTGATTATTGTAATCTACTAGTGTCAATCTGTGTAATGTGTTAGTATTCTTGCTCAGTATAGCTGGTCGATATTAGGTACCGGTCGATAAAATGGCGAATTACGCTAGTGAGTGGGTGGGTGAACACCACATAACTTGCAGCAATGCAATTTCAATTTCACACTTCAGTACTCTAATTAGTGGGTGGATGTAATAACCAACCTAGTCATGATAATTGCCAACAGCCATGCTGCTATCATCTTCAGGGCTGAACAAAAATCAAAAAATCAAAAATAAAGATAACCTGAGGGTGATGGTGTTATGGTAATCTAGATGCTTGTTTATTTAGGTGACTTTAGGCCTCTAACAGTTCTGAAAAGATACTAGTAATAGATAAAGCATGTGCGCGAGGTTTCTGGTTGATTTAGTGCACCGTAGCCCGAGGGCCGCAGGCCCGAGGGATGGTGCACTAAATCAACCAGAAACCGAGTGCGCATGCTTTATCTATTTTAGATCCCATTGCGCATGCGCGTAGCTACTGTAGTCCATAGTTACAAACATCAGTACTGTTTGGTTTGCTATAGCTAGCTAATTGTTGTGTCTCCACTTCTTTCTTGAGTTGTGAAATGGCAGCAAGAATAGTCCACGTACCTGCTGATGCTCCTGTTATAGCTATCTATAAATCGGGGATACTCCCCGAGCACGAAGGATACAAGTATTTTGTGCCTGCCCAGTCCGAAGATCAAAGAAGGCGGCCATTCTACACATTACACACCAGAAGTGGTGCATGCTGCTGCCAAACAAGGTGTAGTAATGCTCTGTCTCCCACCCCACACAACACACTGTATTCAACCTCTTGATGTCAGTTTTTTTTTTCACTTAAAGCACATTGGTCTACTGCATGTCATGGTTATATTATAGTGAATAATCCAGGTCGTGTTGTGACCAAGTTTCAATTTTCTACCAAAGCATAGTTTAAAGCCATCAAACCAGAGACGTTTATTTCGGGATTTAGAAAAACTGGCATTTACCCATTGAGCCCCCTTGCTATTTCTGTTCCAGCTTCGGAATTTTTGTCCCTGGATACATCTAGCAGTAGGAATGATTTGTCAACCATCAGTTTACCATCATTGGATGATATGTCAGAAACTTCTGATGATCCTCCGATTGTGCAACCCATATGTACATGTCTGAACAAATCAGATTGTTTAAAACTAGGTATGAAAATGGATTTGATGTTTTTATGGACACAGAATATCTTAATTGGCTCTGTTTGAATCATCCGGAAGATGACCAGCTTCTTCAAGGTGCAACATGTGAAGTTGATCCATCAGGTATATACAAGTCAAAATAACTCCTCTGTTGAAAAATTGGTATATTTTGAAGACGATGGTGGTGGTCCTGAGCATGTTCCTCAGAGTTCTGCAACCACTGTGTCAGAAAATCATCCATCAACTTCAAGAGTGCTGATATTCTCCACTCCAAAGTCGAAACAACCAAGTACAACTTCTTCTCCCTTCACACCAGCAAGTCATTCATCAACCTCTGCTGAAATACCCTCTACTCCTAACTCAAGACGACCAGGTACGGCTTCTGTTCTTCCCACCATTCCAACTCCCACTAGCTATGCTATCTTCTGCTATCACTGAATTTTTGACGACACCTGTTGGAAATGTCACCAATAAGACAAAGAAGAAGAGGAAACGGCAGAAGAGTCCTCTGCTAGAGTATTGACTCAATCACTTGCAATGTTAAAGGAAAAGCAAAGACAGAAGAAAGAAGAGGAAGAGGAAAAAGAAAGGAGGAAGAATTAAGGAAGCAAAAGAGAGAAGCAGAGAAACTGGCCATACAGAAGAGAAAGGAAGAAAGAGAGTCCAAGAGGAAAGAAAGGGAAGCAGAGAAGATGAAGAAAGAGAAGATGAAGAAAGCAGAAGAAAGGGAAGCAGAAAAGGTTAAAGGCTGAGCGTAATTAAAAAGTAGCTCAGAAAGTGCAACAGCGAAAGGCACTAAGAAAAAACTTTAATGACATCCAGTTAGAGGATATCTCTTCCCACCAATGTGCTGTTTGTTTCGGTAGTTATGATGACGATTTGGTGGATGGTGACCTCATCCAAAGTTGGATACAATCTACACACTTGTCTTGCTCAAAATGGATGCATGTTGATTGTTTGGATGCTGGTGAAGGAGGCATGATTTGCCCACTTTGTGACACATTATTTCTATAGTTTTAATAATACTTTATTTAATAAAAAAATGTTATAGCATCGATTTTTTAGGTAATTATAATAAAGTGCAAGTTACTGGACTGTTGGTGTGAAAGTTAATGATGGCATTCAAATTTTGCGGTAATGGTCTCCAAAACTGTAGATGACTTTAGGGTAGAGGTCAACAATAGATATAGTGCAACGATATGGGAGGGCGACAATAGATGGAGTAGGACGAGAATAGATGGAGAGCATATCCTTCACATATCTAACGTTAAGAATGTGCAAGGAAGTTTAATTCTGAGTTAGGAAGGTAATGTTTATAATTATCCGTAAATATTTTTCTAAAAAAAAAAAAAAAGAATTGCTATAAAGTTATAAATATTTCCTCCGTAAGTGTAGATACAAGGATCAATGACTTACGCTACACGGGTAATTCTATACCTCGACGATATGTTGATCTTAGCACAACACAAGGAAGAAATAAGAATCCATCTAGCCTCAGCCCTGGAGCTGTTTGTCTCCTTGGGATTCATCATCAATATCAAGAGAAGCATCTTCACCCCCACACAGGAACTGGAGTTCCTAGGATTCAACCTAAATTCCCAACATTTCTCTACCAGGGCACAAATTGCATTCAATAAGGAAGGTAGCCAGGAGGGTGATGGAACAGAAGGAAGCACCAATCAGAGAGATAGCACGCCTACTGGGGCCAGCCCCATTGCATTCAGATAGTTGGAGAGGGGGAAAGTGAGAGCGCTCACATAGGCGAAGGAAACAGGGGGGCACTGGGGGCACATGCCCCCCCCCCCCCACATTTTGTGGACTGGGGGCACAGGGGGCATGCATATTGCAACAAATGCATTTAAATAGTGTCTTTTTATTACACCTTCATAAGGATAAAACTGATAACATCAACTTAACGAAAGTAGCACATGAATTTATATTAGTTAATGAGAGAAGGAAAAAAAATTTTTGATTATAATAATTTTCCCCAATCATCCCCCTAAAATACATACTCTTCTCACAGCAGCCTTTGGCTGCACGTTTGTTGTGCCCCCCCCCCCCCCCCCCCCCCCCCAGTCAAAGACATCTTCCTTCACCCATGGCTCAGTCAGGGCCAATCCTACGATCAAGTGATGCTCTTGGAGCCAAAGATGATCATGGAGTTATCGTGGTGGGTGACAATCCCAGCTCAACACAACGGAAGACCTCTACAGATATTGTCATGGGACTTGACTATCGAGTCCAATGCGTCGAAAACCGATTGAGCAGTTTATCAAGGCAAAACCACAGGGGGTCCTTGGATAAGTCAGGAACAATCACTTCATATCAACCTTCTAGATTGATGGCAGCCTTCTTGGCACTCAAGTCCTTTGTAAAGAGAGAAAAAAGCTCTCAGTCCTCTTCCGACTGGACATTATCACGTTATCACGGCCATCGCATTCATCAACAAAATGGGTGGCACCCACTCCAGGCAATTATCAGAACTGGCAGTGGAGATATGGGATTGGTGCATAGAAAGGGAGATGATGATACATGCAGAACACCTTCCGGGAACAGAGAACATCCAAGCAGACTGGCACTCACAACACCTCTCGGACTCCAGCGATTGGATGCTGCAACCAGAAAATAGAGGAGAGACTAGGCCCATTTTCAATCGACCTTTTTGCTTCTCGCACCAACCATCAACTACCAGTCTATTGCAGTTGGAAGCCGGACCCCATGGCATTTACAGTGGATGCTCTGTCAATCACTTGGAAGGATCGTCGATCATCCATACATGTTCCCTCCATTCTCCCTAATTCCACAGTGCCTCAGGAAGATAGAGGAGGAGGAAGTCCAGGCAGTTCTAATGGCGCCAGTATGGCCCAATCCTCTGATGCATATGATTGCCTGATACAGGCCACGCGGCTAATGGATGTCCTTCGGTCACCATTGGATGAATCGATCCATCTGGACTTGTTAGGATGTCCTGAGTATGAGGAAGTAGAATTGGGAGTGTGATCAGGGTCCCGAGCAATTTGAGGGTACCACTTCTGGACTTTCTGACTGTGTTATCAACATCATCAGGAGCACTTGGAG
Organism: Crambe crambe; assembly: GCA_963924555.1. Classification (NCBI taxonomy): domain Eukaryota; kingdom Metazoa; phylum Porifera; class Demospongiae; order Poecilosclerida; family Crambeidae; genus Crambe; species Crambe crambe. The sequence continues at coordinate 6,300,707 of OZ004582.1, forward strand.
TGCTGCCTGGAAACTGTGGGTTGGCTGGTGTTCTCAACGGAACATTAATCCCCTTTCAGCTCCTCTGAGGGATATTCTAGAATTTTTATCTGAACAATTCGATTCGGGAAAAAAGTACCGAACAATTAACTCTCTACGGTCTGCAATTTCGATGACTCACCAGGAACTGGATGGAGTGCGTATTGGGCAACACCCCCTAGTGATACGATTCCTAAAAGGTGTGTTTAATAGCTGACCCCCAGCTCCCAGATATACTGCCACCTGGGATGTGGATATTGTTTTAAACTATATTATGAGAGGTCTTCCTAAGAATGAAGATCTCAGATTCCAAGCCTTATCTCATAAACCATGACATTAGCTAATGCAGACAAATGTTCAGATCTGGCAGCACTGGACATAGGCCATTTCTATACTCAAATCAATGGTGTCAAATTTATTATACCTGATAGCTATGACTAAAACCAGGAGGACTGGACGACCAATTGAGGCTTTCTATCCAGCCTTTGCAGAGGAACCCAGTTTATGTCCAGTCAAGACATTAAACATTTATAAGGCAAGATCCAAGCCCTTATGAGTGATCAAACCTGGTTCTAGAAACCCACTATTCATCTCTGTACAAAAACCACACAAACCAGTTAAAGCGGCGACAATTGGCCATTGGCTCAAAAAAGTCATGGTGTGGACACTAATGTCTTCTCTGCACACTCAACTAGAGGAGCGACCACATCAAAGGCCCACAAAGTAGGAGTTGCAACGGCAGATATTCTCCGGGCTGCAAATTGGACCAGTACATCTACATTTTGTTGATTCTATTGTAGACCAGTCCTACGAGGACAATTTGGTCAAGAAGTATTGAGACAACACCAAAATTGGTAAGCTTCCCATATTGTAAAATGACTTTACAGCAGTCTGGTAAATGTTTACATAGCTACAGCTACACGTCTACAGCTGCTAGGTAGCTATGAGACTAGCTGTATCTAGGCAACTCAATGACATCTGTAAAGTGATTTTGGCTATATATTAGCTAGCTGGCTAAATGGACAGTATCATCGATATTGATGTTGAGAAGCTGCCGGTGATATCACCTTCTTAAATATAAGTAGCTGAGACTGTTAGCAGTAAGTTCTGCATTGAACTGAAAGATTTCTGTATTTGTGCAAATTGCGTTTTTGAGCGAATGGCGTAAAGAAAAACTTTCACTGAGTGATAGTCGCTTGGATCGCTTCACCAAACCAACTATACTGACAGCGAAATGGCCGAAATTGTTAAAGGGAAGCGACCTGCCAACACCACAACAGCTATTTCTTGGGCAATTAAGGTCTTTCAAGAATGGAGAAATGCAAGGAATAAGAGATGTCCAAGCAACCTCATTCCAGAAGGTTTATTAGAACAAAGTGATGTTAATGTTCCTGATCTAATTCATTGGCTTTCTCGTTTTGTCGTTGAAGCTAGGAATAAAGAAGGAAAGCCTTATACTCCTACTAGTTAGCATGGAATTTTATGTGGAATTCAAAGATATATGCTAGAAAAGAATCCTAACAATCCACATTTCATGGACAAAAAAAATCTTCTCTACAGAGATCTGCATGGAGCGATGGGCAATACCTTTGCTAGTCTCCTTGAACAAGGTGTGGGGGCAGACATAAAGTATCTCTAATTATAACACAAGAAGAAGAAAATAAACTTTGGGAGTGTGGTATTTTGGGGACTAATTTCCCCCTAAAGCTTCAGTGTGCAGTATTTTACACAGTTGGTAAATTGTTTTGCATTAGAGGTGGACAAGAACAGAGATCTCTGTTTAAAGGGTAACTGACATGAAAAAATTATTTCTCAGTTTATTACATTTTTGGGTTGTTTTGTATGCCTACATTACTGGGAAGAAATATGAGAAGCATTGGTGGAAGTCTCACTGAGAAAATAGCAGTAGAAGTTGGCCATTTCATTTATATCCTGTTTGGGGCGGGGCTTACTTGTGATGTCATAGAGGGAACTCATTGTACAATCTCTATTGAAAATAATACAAATGTTGGAGTCTGTGTTTCACATAAGGTTTGATACTTCCATTCCAAAGTTTGCACTAACAAATGCTAGGGTATGTTAAAGGCTGTAACAAAATTTAAAATCCATGCCTCTGATCAAAGGTGAGCTATCCTTCACTACATACAAGATGTAAAAACAGGCTTTCTGAGCTGAGGCCAATCTAAGTATGCTGTAGGTAGGGGCCTAAAAGTCTTAGATAGACTTACTGGAGTATGTGTGAGCTGTCTTAGATATGTGTGAGCTATACAGCACAAAGATGATGCCTAATGGCTAGGCTAGCTGGCTAGTCAGCTTGTATGCTTAGTTTGACAACCAGTAGGTATGATGCCTTGTGCTGTATAGCTCACACATGCTCCAGTAAGTCTATCTGAGAATTCTAGCCCCCTACCTACAGCATGATAAGCTGGTCATCAGCTCTGAGAGCTTGTTTCTACATTTTGAAGTGATTCTTTGGATATCTCACCTTTGGTAATAGTCATGAACTTCAAATTTTGGTATAACTTTTAGCATACTCTAAGATTAACTTGTGCAAAGTTTGGAGGGAATACACTGAACCATGTGTGAAATACAGACTCCAGCATTTGTATTATTTTCAATAGAGATTGTACAATGAGTTCCCTCTATGACATCACAAGTAAGCCCCGCCCCAAACAGGATGTAAATGAAATGGCCAACTTCTACTGCTATTTTCTCAGTGAAACTTCAACCAATGCTTGTCATATTTCTTCCCAGTAATGTAGGCATACTAAACAACCCAAAAATGTAATAAACTGAGAAATAATTTTTTCATGTCAGTTACCCTTTAAAAGGGGGACAAACCCAGATATGTATATCGAAAATGGATCTAAGAATAACTCTGGAGCTAAACTCAAAGTAATGAACAAGGTTATTCCTGTGTATGCTAACCCTTCAGTGGGAGAGATGCTTGGTATTTCTATTAGATCTGTACTTGTTCAAACTCCCCAAAGATGCTTTTGAAAAGGACATTTTTATCTTCGACCAAAACATGCATTACCCAAGGAAGCTGATTCTCCGTGGTATGAAGCTGCTCCTGTGGGGAAAGAAAAGTTATGAAACATGGTTCGGGATATGTGTGCTGCTGCTGGAATTGAGCCAAAGAGTAACCATTCTTTGAGAGCTACTGGAGCATCTCAAATGTTTGCACAGGGCATCGATCCTTGCAGGCATTGTGACTGTATTAGCAACCCTCAAATGAAGAGCATCAGGCAGTTTCTAACATTTTGACATCAGGTGATAAGCGAGATGAAATAGAGAATACCTTTCCCACTCATATTTCTGCAAGTGTGTCTAAAAAGTGCCTGTAGGCAGCAATTACCTGGACTATATCAATTGTACCACAAATATTCAGAACTTTGTAGTGAATATCAACCAGAACCCAACCACAGCAGTGGAAAAGGAACTTGTTACTGATATACAATTTTAATGTTTTTCTTGTTTCTTTTTTAAAAATATTTCTCAACACTTGGGCACCATCAATAAATTTCCAGGGCTTGATATAAAACTGTCTAGACAGGCAGGCCTAATACATTCCAGGTAGATGTACTATAAAATTCAATTGGACATGTCATAATACAGTCTATTTCACCACCTTTGCAACGGGCGACTAAGCGGTCTCTAAACCACAGTTTACACAATGACATTTCTCTGCTATTGTGTCTTTGACCACGTGCTGAAGGTGTGCATTAATAAAGCTTGATGGATAGACAAAAAACTAGTGAAGAAGTCAGTGGATACCCAGGTACCTTTAACTATCAGTGGGGTTATTATCAACCTCAGGTATCCTATCAACCTCAAGTATCCATCTCCTCTTGCCCTGTTGCTCATGGCTATGCTCAGAGTCCAGATCAGGTGGGTGTGCTATATAGCTATTTACTTTACTGTCACATGCCTTTTCTAGCTATAGGCTACAGCTAGCACCTAGCAGGCCAATAGTAACTAGCTGGCTATAGTGGAATGGATATTTTTTCTTGTCAAAACTATCAGGTTGGGCCCTCAGAAGCTAAGAAGTACAAGTATTTGGTGCGATTTGTTAATCCTGATCAGAAAAGTCAATATGTCACCAAAATTTGGCACAATGAGCATAGCAAGTTTAAGTCCATCAGCCATCTGAAACAAAGCTTGTGTGAGAGTTTTGAGGATAAGCTAAATGGATCTGAAAATTTTGTGTGTGGCTATTTGGATAAAGCTTCAAAGCGATGGATAGAAGATGATCAAGATCTTGAAGCCATGTATCAATTATTCAAGAATCGTGATTGTGATGTGACACTCTGGTGTATAGCTGAAAAACGTGGTAAAAAGCGAAAAATTGAGGAATCAGAAGAGGCAGCACCAACCAAACGTGCATCAAAGGAAGATCAAGTGGATGCAATGGCAATGGAACTACGTGAGAAGCATGGTGAAAAGTACGATTTTAGACAGCTACAGCTCTGGGCTCGTATGAAACTCAATGGTCAACATACTAGCTTGGAACACCCTCCCTGTATTCCATTCTTTAGTGGAGCTAATGTTAAGCCTGCTAAGAGGGAATCTTTGAGTGATGCTCTAACTAGTGCAGCTACTGCTGTAGTAGGTATTTTAAAAGGAAAGTCTGATAATTTACCCACAGAAGGTACTATGTCTCCAGGGAAACGTGCTCAAGTTTCAGGCCAATACCTGGAGCAATTGGAAAAACTTCTAAAATTGCAGGAGTCAGGTGCGCTAACTGCTTCCGAGTTTGAGGAACAGAAAGAAATAACACTTGCCAACCTCAAACAACTCAATGCGTAACTCAAAGAACTCGTGTAATAATTCAAACTCCTGTGTAATAATTCAATGTGTAAGTCAACATTCAAACCATTATTTTATTATGCATACTGATTCCATCATTGTACTGAGCTTGCTAGTATACTCAAACTATTATGTGTATCCACTGTGTTCCATCCAATTTTGGCAGTCATTTGCTGTGATCATTGCAAATGATGCTTCTATTATGTAATCAATTTCCGAATCATTGGCTATTTGAACCAATGAGTCATTTGCTCTTAATAAACTTTTGACTTTTGAAAAACATTCCTCTATGGGATTCAAATCGGGGGGGGGGGGGGGGGGGGGGGGGGGGGGGGGGGGAATAAGGTGGCAGGTAGATCAATAGTGCTCCAGTTGATTCTATGAGAGATTCAACTTCCGGTACGTGGTGAATACTGGCGTTGTCTAGAATAACAACACTATTTCTATTGATCCCATTGAATGGAAGTAGTAGAGGCAGAAGTTTACGTTCTACAAACTCATAAAATAAGTCCCCATCTACACTTTGCTTAGTGATTGAAATGTCTAAGATCCCATCGATACCCATGGCACTTATTACTGAATGCCTCTTCCCTCTCACAAGCACTTTCTCAGTGATTGCTTGCTCCCCTTTCAAAGCATACCCATACTTACGTAAAGATGACCTCTTGTCAGTACCTGTTTCATCTACAAATATGAGCATTTCTGGTTCGTACACAGTCATTTCAGTCTTAAACTTTGTTCGTAGCTCATCACTTCTCTGCTGTGCTCTAAATGCTAGTTTCTTGTGTGAGAAATTGTTTTTATGTAAAAGTTTACATATATTGGCAGTGCTTATGTCTGTGCCAGTCAACTGCTGGAGATGGTGCTTTAATTCATGCAAATAGATAGCAGGGTTCTCCACTACAGCTGTCAGTATAACAGCTTCATCACGTGGAGTTAGCTTCTTCTGTGGCTTTTCCCTGTAGCCTTGAATACTGCACACTGTCCCTGTTTCTTCAAAGAGATTTACAACTCTGTACACAGTAGATTTATCAACATTAAGATGCCTAGCTATTTCAGGGTAGGGCAGTCTTAGGAGACATCTCTGATAGACCATTCTCCACCTTAAATCACTAGAGTAAGCCTTTGATCTTTCAGATTGCATAGACATCTTAAACTATAACAGCACTGTCAATATTTGAATCTGGTGCCCCAAGTGAGGTCATGAGTTCACTGGTGCATTCCAGGGGTAAGGATTGTGTAAACTGTGGTTTAGGGCTTCTGGAAGTCCTGGTTGCAAAGGTGGTGAAACAGACTGTAGTAGCCACTTCATATCAACTGTCTGGCCTTTGAAGTAGCCACAATGTACTAGAATTACAACTGGTGGCTTCCCTTTGATGTAGCACTCAAATAGGCTGTAAATGTATATTATCAATTGGGCAGAGTAGAATAGTCCCAGGTAAACATCAGACACATTAATTTTAGCTCTCTATAACTCGTAGCCTTAGTGAAATTTTGGTGTGGAGATATTCTGAAACTTATATAGCTAGTACTACAGTGATAAAAGACGGGTTATGATAAACCTTTCAATCAAGGACAATCTAAAAGTTATTTACCTTTGTACAGTGGACCCTCACTACGTAGTCTGAATCCCTTTAATTGGAACCATCACAAATCTGTATAGCCATTTTAATGATATTCATGTCTATTTTGAGGGCGCATGTGACCTATTTTCAATCCTGTGTACATAGTCTAGTATATCTGTGGCTGTACAAAGCATCAAACTGTGGACAATACATGCACCAGGTTACTAGTAATTTGCTTGGACCAAGCAGAGGGCTACAAAGAATGAGTTCCCTAGTAACAACTTTGTGTTCAATTTTCTTACACTATAGAAGAATCTATAGTTTGCATGGAGCTTCAACTCTTTTATCAGATACTATTATTGAAGTATAATAAACTATATGGGAAAAGAGTATTTGACAAAATTGAAGTCCTCCATTTTTATTTCAGAGAGTCATTGAATGATGCACTTAAACTGTGTGTATTATTGTAGCTAGTATGCAGGTCAGTGTGCTGGGAGAATGCACAACTTCATAAGCACTACCACTTTACCCCACAAACATCAGTAAGTATTATCCACAGGTACACCATAACTAAATTCTAATATAAAAATTTAAGAATTTCTTTCAATATCACATTACTATGTATCTATAACCTGTAGCTACACTAACAGTATTATATAATCACTGATGACCATGGATCCTGCTGTTGCAACTTACTCTAAAGTCTCTTCCTGGGAAAGCCACATTAGTTTTTGTGGTATACTGAGAATAAACAGTTGTACTGAGCATGCTTACGTCATTAATTTGTGTGCTTAAATAGTGGACTCTTGCCTCAGCAGAGAGCAGACTGTCACTAGACCCTGATTAACTATTGTGTTATAACCTCACATTCCTGTTGTAGCTACATTCCCTTCGCCATCTTCAAACAGGTGCTGCAACACAGAGTGATCTAACTGGCTGAAGTCATTCCCGATTGAGCTCATGTGTAGTCTCACATATTGCAGAAGAAGAGGGAAGGGGAAGGAGAAAATACATCTGGTGAAAGATGCAAGGTTTTCATATCCAAATAGAATGCTGACTTCATCATGATATTACTAGGGGAATGTGCAACATTAAAGTATTTCTATAAGGGAAAAAGCATTTCGTGAAATGAAAAAGATGTAGGGATGACCACTGCTCAAAAAAGTAAGGAAACAAGAAGGGATCAATCTTTGTTCTGTATTATCCAGCCAACAATCCCTATATATACGTTGGGTAGCTTCAGATTATAGTGTAGTAATGTACGTATAATGTAGGGATTGTTGGCTGGATATACAGAACAAAGGTTGATTTCCATCCTTCTTGTTTCCTTACTTTTTTGAGCAGTGGTCGGTCATCCCTACATCTTTTTTCATTTCACAAAATGCTTTCACCCTTACTTGTTCCTGGTCTTTTTTTCCTCTCTTTTATGGTTTTAGCTATGTAGCTATAGAGTTCATTCGATTATCATATGTGAAAGGATCATCGAGTTACAGCCGTCAAAGAAGAAGAAGAAGATGATGATGATGATGAATGAAACATAAAAATTTTAGCTAGATTTAGATGGCGGCTGGTGCCGATTGTTGACACTGTTCTGGAGGAGTTTGAGCGGACATATCATATTTAGTTGAGCCTGTAGCAAGAGAATAGAAGAGATACAGAGAGTCCAGTTTGTATTATTCTAATGAGAGAAGCCACCCCTATTCCGTACTAACCCTACTTGCCGTATTTCTGAAACGGTAAGCTCCCTCGTCTAATCATTCACAGTAGCTTTTGTTAAGTCTAAGTGGTGGAACTAGAATTCACTTTTGTATTAGTCTATAGGCGGCGTGTGCAGCTGTCCTTGTCATCCCTACATAGAGAGAACTACAGGGCCGGAGCCACAATAAATTTGAGAATATAATTATAAGCAGGGTTTCATCTATGAATTTCACCTTGGGGGGAAGCTCACTGATCATGTGGCCGTAGGCCACAGTGAGGAGGAGGGTGTGAGAGGGCCTCCCGCGTGAAGCCAAAAATGCTTGGTCCTTAATTACTCCCTTTGGCTACAACCTGTGGTCATCAAAGGGAGTAGCCTATAAATACCTTGGGGGGGAGGGGGGGGAGTCGGGTTAGTCTGAAACTTAAGCTGTCTGTTGTTTAGTTTGCTGAAGCAAAGGCAAGCAAAAGTAAGTCAATTTTTGTGAGAAAAAGTGGTCAGGTTGAAACCTTAAAACCTGATCTATGGCTCCAGCCCTGAGCTACCGCTCTCTCTGATACAGTGTAGGGTTTTTTAGAGCTGATATTCATTTGTGCTTCAACTCCTTAGATTTTGTTGGAGAGCAATGTACAGTAAGTGGCATGCTTATCACCCTAAAATCCACTTAGCGCCTACTTTACAATTGGAGCATGCGCATTATACACGCGCAGGGTGCTACCATAGATTGTAGCTATAGACTACGTAACCGGGATTGGAAACGCCCCATAGCAACAATACAACATGCGTGGTACAATCCGTATTGCGGTGCGTGGAAGAGCTGAAAAAGCCAAACGTGGAGGAATCGACCTCTCGAAGTTCAGAAGTAAGTCCATAGCATAGCTAGTAACTTCACCACCTTACTCATGTAAAAAGCAAATTTTTTGCTGCTCGGACACCCATACCAGCCTGTTTTAGCCTGTTTTGGCTTTGTGTACCTGTATCCTCTTACATGAAAGAGTAAATATTCAACTTACAGTTTCAGAGTTTAGTGTACACTCTACTTCATGCCCTCATACCTAAAATGTAGTGAACTTTGGATGTATTCAAGAGTTTCAGCCAATAGTTCACATTTGCAGGGTGTCTTTGCGTACCTTTTTTGAAAAAGTGAAGTTGTTTGTAGTGACCCCAATTTATATTCATAACAAGTAGTTATTCCTTCATGCCCTCCACCTATGCTTTCCAAATGTATGCATTCCCTTGCCAAGAAAAAGCTCAACGATTAGAGTACATTAATTTTTAATATTATATTCCTGGGATGATCAACTGAGAGGGAGGCTTCAATATCTTCACTCATATAGTTCGGGCAGAGAACAAGAAGGTGCAGAGGTGAAGAAGAACCTGAAAGAAATCACCAGGATCAATGGCTGCACACTTAATACCCAAATTTGATAACTATTGTCTTTTTTCTTATTCTATTAATTAATGCAGGCATGCGCAATAAGGAGTGGCCGGGCAGTTTATATTGCGTTTCCAATCCCGGTTACGTAGTCTATACAATCTATGGTGCTAAAGTCTATTCGCGTTCACCTCGACCCCGGAAGTAGCTGTGGTGTAGTAAGCCTACGTAAGAACGCGTATTAATCCAATTAGCCACATAGTTATGGCTAGAAGTATGCGCGGGTAATTGGAGCCAAGCCACGTGTTATCAGTTTAGATCAAGTTATTTTCTCGTTTTTGCGTGACTTTCTCTCATGCCTGCCATGACTCTCCCTGGACTTCTGCCTTGTTCTTCTACTGGACAATCCCCAGAGAGGTAGGGTGGTTCAGCTGACATCTCAAGTCTGCTCCTTCCTTTCCTGATCCCAGCAACTCCTGGAGGGTTTAGCAATGAATGTTCTGTATAAGCTAAACTGCCGGGAAGATTAGCAGTGATTCGAATATTGTAGTTAAACTTGAAAATGTGACTTCTCATTGATTCTATCGATCTAGTTAGCTAAAAGATTCTGTGATTCAGTTTTCTAGTTAGCTGAACTATTCTATAATTCATATTTCTTAGTTTTAACCAGCAGTTACTTGCGTAAGCTAGCTAACTTACTCGAGATTCAGTAGCACCTGGCAGCCATTGTTGTTGCTCTATCGCGCGCAATGCGCGCGCACTACATTCCTTGTGGTGAATGGCAGCTCCATACTTTGCTTATGGGACATACAGCTAACTTCTTACTGGTAAGGATTGAGTCTTTATAAAAAGTATCATCATAAATCTCGGATAATTAGCTAGCTGCTGGTGTTTGAAATTTTGAAATTGGTCAAGAATTGAGCAAGTTATCGCGGATATAAAAAGGTCGAGGTGAACGCGAATAGACTTTAGTACTAGTGATACCGGATGCTATGGTGGGCGGGGTCATTTTTTTATACGTAAAAATAATACTGCAGGACGGCACCAAAAGTGACCAAGATATAACCTGGCTGCGAAGGTCCAGATCCAAAGAAATCCAGGAAAAAAACATATCAACAGAATCCTAATATTCTAGAGAATCTAACTGTGACAGTTTCTTTTAGATAGAGTGCTAAATTTAGATTTGATGTTCAAAAACATATTTAAATTTCGATTTTCTTATGATATAACACTTGAACAGGTCATGAAACCATATTTTTTGGAAACTGCATCAAAAACTGATCCTGGTACCTTGGATAACTTCTTGTATCAAGCAGAAAAGAAGGCACGCAAGAAGGATAAGGCATTCAACTTATATAACTGATGGGTCAAAGTTCATGACCTCAACCCTTTCCCACTTAATTTGAATCTGTGCTGCCTCAGGTGAATAGCCTAACCCCCCTCACCCCCATAGTACATATTTTAATGTAAAATAAAAGTGATGAAAAATGCTTGAATTCTGAATCAATCTCTGAACAACATAAATCAGTTCTGGCTGTGGAGTAATGCTGCAGTCTGTTCCTTAATAACAGCAAAGCTCCCAGATCCTGTACATGACTTTGAACATCAATCACTGTCCACTGCAAAGCTTGGCAGCATAAATTGCAGACTAATGCCACAAATTCTAAAATATAGCAAAGCCGTAATACAGTAAATTTGAAATGAGCAATCAAAAACACGTTTTACATGGGGAGGGTAGGTCTACTGAAGTTCCTAACTTTGTTAATGTTGTGTACATTCAAAATAGAGACAGACTCTAGGACAACAATTGTACAACAGTTCCTACTAGTCTGGTGTTATCCAGACTACATGGCCTATTTTTTTAAATTTACCCTTAGTTCTATAGTCATTTTCTTACTCTTCCATATGAACTTTGTTTGAAGAAAATCCATCTAGTAGATCCTAAGATACGAGCAAAAGATTGCAGTACTATTAGCCATAATGACCTTTAACCTACTTTGGAAAGGTGCCGTTTTCTTAATTAAAAGAAAGTAAAATTTTCCTGTACAATTTCAATTGTAAAATGTTACGTATCTCTGCTTCTACTGGATGGATTTTTATCGGATAAAGTTTATCTGGCTGAGGAAAAAGAGCTTAATATTTTTAAGAAATGAATTTATAGTTTCATAGTATTTTTAAAAATAGCCCGGTATCACTACTAGTACAGTGGTTTTACCCAATCTTGCAAAAATTGGTCATCCGTATACGCATGCGCACTGCTTGAATTTTGAAATTGCGCTCAGATTTGGAAAGAACTTTAGAGAAGTAAGCTTTGAAGAGCTAGCTAGTGACTGTTCTAGTATAGTTCTAACCTACTAGCATGCCACTCACCTTCTCCGGTAAGATTTTCGAGGCTCAAAGTCGAGCATGCGCGAGAATGCACACTCAGAACCACTGTACTGCAGATTTCACTTGCGCATGTTTTGTATTGCAACAGTGGTAATGAGGGTCAAAGGTCATACGCAAAACTCGATGTTCAAACGGAAGTGAAATTGTCATGTCATGTCATGTCATCATGCGACACATGAATCATGACGTCACCGAATTATTATAATAAGTGACCTCGCTTCGAGATCGCTCGGAATGTTGAGCTCTCGCTCCTCTATCAGTATGGCTGTCAGAACTACATTCTTCTTTTTAATTTTGGCCGGTGGAAGTTTTATGCTATTGTTGTTATGGTTCTATCTTCCATCTCGCATAGGCATCATCACTCCTACCGGTATAAGTCCAAGGAAAAGGCCTGGGTACGAGGCTAGTCCAAGGGTCAGCAGCCTACTCTTCACATCAGACAGAGAGCCAGCTTCAGCAATAAATACTGCAAATCAGGAGTCAATAAATACTGCAAATCAGGAGTCAATAAATACTGCAAATCAGGAGTCAATAAATACTGCAAATCAGGAGTCAATAAATACTGAGTCAATAAATACTGCAAATCAGGAGTCAGCAGGATATGGATACATCATGGCAACTAATTTTTTCGACCAATTATCAGGGTCCATAGCTAATTTAATAAGCATGCAGTGCTGGGCTGCCAGTTTAAGCCCCCAAGTCAGAGTGGTTGAACCGTTTATGGGCAATACATTATTTGGTGTGGATTTGAATGCTACCGGAGAGAGCAACGATACAGTCAAACTGGGACACATGTTCAGATGGAACATTAGTAAATCGTATGCACCACTAATCAGCTGGGATTACTTTATCACGCATGCACCAAGGAAACTCATTCTAGTCGACAGAGAATGTCTTGGGATCGATGCTGGTAAGAACTGTATGGAATGCAATAGTGGCTATCTAGCTTACAAGAATTCCGTTAAAATCTTTGCTGACAAGCATCACTTTGAAATTGTTCGACAGGTTTGTTATCCCAGTGTTTTAACACCCGAAAGCGAATTCAAGAAACTAGTTTATTCTGATAATGATCCAAGTCAAGTGGTAGTCGTATTCAACATGTGGGGAGGAATAAATTATGCCCCACTTAATATCCGTATACCTCTACGTGGCTTCCATGCAGAGAAATGTTATAGAGACCTATTCTCGACCATTCAGATGCCAGTTAGTGCAAGTATCATTAGAGATGGCAATAATTACATCAGACAATACCTTCCTGGGGGAGTAAATAAAACCTACATCAGTGTCATGATGCGAATGGAACACTTCTTAAATTCTTTTGATCAATTTAAGGGAAAATCATACGAAGAAATTTTACCTATCATGACAAAGTGTCATAATAGCATATCAACAAAAGTAAATGCACTGAAAAAAGATCATGGTATAGAATCCATATTTTTTACTGCAGACTGCAGGAAACAAGGGTCAGCTTTCTTCAATAAACCTTCTGGAAATACGTCAGTTGAAGTGAAAAACATGAAAAGTTATCTCGGATCTCTTCCTAAACTACAAAAGGAATTCTTTGTAGAATCAGGAAAGCTGGAGAGAATTTCGACAGATTTAGTGTCCACGTTGTATCAAAAGTTATTTGGTAATTCATCAAGCTTGGACGAATGGGACAGATCTTTTGATGAGATAGCCTCATTTGGCACTGCAGGATACATCGGACTACTCCAGCAATATTTGGCAGTTAGAGCCACTTGTCTTATCACAGCAGGGGGTGGGACATACCAAGCAAATGCTAGAAAGTTTCACTTATTGCAGCATCATAGAAGGCCACCGTGTGTATTTCAGATCAAAGAGTGTGGAATGTGGCTATGATAATTGATCTTACCAAAATGAAATCAGTGAATTCTCTAGTCATCCCCACTTAGAGCAGATAAAGTTTACCTTACTTAGATATGTATAGTGTGCCTGTATATATGTTAGAACTTAGTAAATGGTATGCAACACTTCACCACAGGCAGTAAGAGCTTTTAGTTGGCCTCCTCATTATAGAAAACATTGAATTTCACCATTTTCTCTTAATGGGGTTCTTCATGGAATTAAAGACTGAGGGTGATTTCTGGCTGTAATTTTTATGAAAACTATTATCAATCGTCAAAATCTTCATTCCTGGATTCTCCAGTACACCTTTTCAAAATTATTGTAAGCCTATTAAATAATTTGACTGTCACATGAGAAGGTCGAAATACTAGCATTGATATGTTAAGCTTGGTATACTACGTATGTGTTCATACTGAGCATGCCTCATAAGTCATAGCATCACGCATGGAAGGAAAGAGCCACTTCTTGCTGCACTTTCGGAAAAACCCAGACCTACCCATCATCTCTCTGTTCTCTCCTACAAATTAAATACCAAATTACATACCAATGTAATCAAAGCGCAATCCTTCCCTGAGTACCTCAGCGCTTTGTTGCCATCACAGATCTCTAAAGCAACTTCGTCCTTCTCCATGCTATTAACTTAGAGTGCCTAACTCTACTTCGTTTTGGACTAGGTTACTGACTTCTTTGAGTGATTTTGATAATGTCTGGTTCTTATAGGCTGTTCTGGAGGGCACTGGGTTATGCAGTAAATCGTACTGTGATAAACCATCTTCTTGCCTCATCATAATAATACATTTATGCAGGTCGAATCATGCTAGCCTCGCGTAGCAAGACTATAGAATCATGCCATACCCCCTGCCACCACTTCCTCCACCTCATCCCGCACCACAAGACGAAACCTTACCCTATAGCGTAAGCCGCCGATTATCGACCAGTACGTATTATCGACCGTGGCAGCACCAATTATCGACTACTTAGTATACGGAAAGTCTACGGTAGTACACAAACGTAAACGGAGTTTAAGAAAATGGCTGCATTGAAAAATATATGGGAAAAACTTACAAGCTCTAGAGAGAAAACAGGACTTCAACAGCAGGTATTTATCAACTGCAGTATGAAAGTAAGTTACTAGCTCACGTTACCTATCGCCATGGCTCCGGAAGATCGCTTAAAAGGTACGAAAGCTATCGACTTAAAGTCGAATTTGGTGCTTGTTTAGTGAGGACTGTATCATAGATAATGACTGGATTCTGTAGGAATATGAAACACAGACCAATGAAGACTGTTTCCGAAAAGTATCACCAGAATCCAACAAAAAGGAGAGCTTCTGCAGCAGTTCCATTCCACCGTTAAATTGTGGAGCAGTTTATGGTAGAAATGCTTCGTTCATTTTTTATAAAATTTGTTATGATGATGTATTTTATAGCATAAAATAGTATAAAAGTATCTTTTTAAGGGCCCTAACATGTAGTGGAGCAAAACTGAAAGAAAGAATGGAACAGACGATGATTGATATTATGATTTTCAACGGGTCGTCGAAAATAGGTGTCGGTGATCGATAAATGATTTTTTAGTTGACGTAGTAGATTCAGCATAGCAAAATTTCTATCCAATTGTGAGAAAAATAATTTATCAGAGAGTGCGGTAGCACTCTCTATGTAGGGATGACTCGGACGGCCGCGCGCGCCGCCTATAGACTAATACTAAAGTGAAATTCCAGTTCCCCCACTTAGACCTAACAAAAGCTATTGTGAATGATTATCCAGCCTACTAGAGCCTACTACAATGTGTAGACCAAGTTTCAGGACCAGGGAGCTTACCGTTTCAGAAATACGGCAAGCAGGTAAATCGCTCTATTCTTCTTCTTCTCTAATTGAGGACAATCAAAAAATAATACAGATTTTACCTCCAAAAGGGAACTCTCTAGTTACAAAGGACAATCTAAAACAGGGGCGGATCCAGGAATATTTAGAAGGGGTCACCCTTTTTTAAGATAAAGTGCGCCCACTTGATGTTTGGAAAGGTCAGGGAAACCATAGACTAACTAGCTACTCAATGCAGATGGCATTCCAGTACTGGAAGCATCTGCCATTGTGCTTGACCATGTCCAATGAGTTAATTATGTCACACTATGAAAATACGAGATTTTCCTTGTGTTTCCAAAAGAAACTTGAAGGAAACAGTGTATTTTTTGTAGGAAATAGTGTAAGATACACAAGGGCACGGCATAATTATTTCATAATTATTTAGAATAGTAAATAAGCCTTGCGTATATCCTATGAATTTCCTTATCAAGTTTCCTTCAGGCTAGGATATCTCCTATTTTCCATAGTGTCTATCAGAGAGTGCGGTAGCACCCTCTATGTATAGGGTTAGTACGGAATGGGCGTGACTTCTCTCATTAGAATAATACAAACTAGACTCTCTGTATCTCTTCTATTCTTGCTACAGGCTAAACATCATAATAATTAGTATACAAATGGTATGTACCTTGAGGGATATTTTTGCAGTCAGTGCAGTTGCACCCTGGTCCACAAGTGTTGTCATTGCTGTAACACTGCATCTTCCATTGAAGCATTGTGATTTTTTACAATTGCAACCTTTCAAGAGGTAATGAACACATTTCTTCACCTCAGCTATGTTTTGAGCCAAATCCCACTTTACTTGCAGTTCACTTCCCATCCACATTCTGTTACTGGCAATGTATTCATTTCAGCAGAAATATAGCCTGACTCCAAATGGTAACGAAGAACTTTCTTCAAAATCTGTTCTCTCCCATGTAGCATCCCTAATTGCTGCTATCCATTGTTCATGCTGTGTTTGTGCATCTATAGGGTCCTTAATAAGAGAAAGGTAGTACGAATGAGGGGTCTCTTTTGTATTGAAAGCAGAACGGACTTTTTTGAAATAGGCTGACCCTACTAGCTGTGGAAATGCTAGGAATCCATTGTCGTAGGTTTTTTGTCTGCCAGACTTCATGGTAGTGAAGTTGTGCCACATATAAAACTTTTCTTGAAAAAAGATTTTCAGGAGCATTTTTGATCTGATGATTTGCATCTTTTGTCAGTTGGCGCTAAGGAAAGATCACTGAGTTTATTGCCCTTTGCAATGCAGTAAGGTCAAGGTACTTGGGGGCTTCCCCAAAGTATTAATTTTGATGATTGTATACTGTTTTTTTCTGGGAATAGTAGGGGTAACCCAGTGAATGTAGAGTCTGTGTCAGGGGAAATCACTAAAATATTTTTGCCGAGTCTTGAGTAAGCATGTAACCACACTAGGGTATCAGCCATGGATTGGGAATGTTTTCATGGTGAAATGTGGAGTGTCCTGTGCGTTCCTCATTTCCACTGATGTATACCCTTTGACCTGCTCTCAGGTGCGGTCTGATATGGTTGTGGATGCTTTTTGCCATGTACTCCACCATCACTGCATGCCTTGCACACACACCTACAGTAAGAGTCTTTAATATGATGTTCATTGCTTATCGCATGGTACCAGGAACCCTGAAATGAGGCCACTCCTGTGTTCAGGGCACTTTAGTGAATAGTGAGTCCATGGCCCTAAAGGTGGCTGGGAGTCTATTTTGTAAAAACTTGCAAGACCAGAATGTACAGACTGATAAAATACTATGCAAGATCTGTAATGTACATTATTATTAGCTAAATTGTTTTGAGCAGCCTTCTAAATGATGCACACTGTCTATAGCATGTGACATGTACACATCTTAGCTAATGGGAGAGGTCTGCTATTTAATTATGTAGCCACTATTCAATTTGTTGTACTCCCCAACTTACTTGTTCAGTGGAATTGTAGAAATTTCCGATAACTTTTTCTGAACATATCCTTCCAGTCTGATGGGTGGCAATAGCTGTATGTGTTCTCTTACATAAGCCACATGGTCCACATGGACCTGTGTGTTTTACCAGTGTAAGTGAGAGTGTTTCCTGTGTAATTTAGTAATAGTTGATATTCCATAATGTATTATCTCTCTCTCCCCCCACACACACACACACACACACACACACACACACACACACACACACACACACACACAGATGAAGGCCCTCCTGTATTCATCTTTGGAAGAGTTCCTGATGTCTCATAGTAGTTGCCATAGCTACCCATACTACCTTATTGCTTAGCTGCAAAGTAATTTTTATCATTATAATTTTGTGGTTTATCAAACATGCCATATTACATACTGTCTATAATCATGATGCTAATTTTGTCCCGCTACGAAACTAAAGTCCAACATTGAATGGGATTGAACCTTAATGTTCGGTAATGGATACCATAATGAAAAAGAACCTGATGTGACGAAAGAGTCAAGTGGGCGTCAGAGGTGATGAAATGGAGGCGGAGTTTATTGAGTATGGAAGAGATTAGTATTAGCCTCGTACCCAGGCCTTATTTTAATACTATTATTGCTCCTGCCCCCCCCCCCCAATAAATTTCCTATTCCTACTCCACTGGATATCAGAGAGTGCGCTAGCACTCTCTAAGTAGGGATGGCGGGTCAAAGGTCATAGGACTGTATAAACTAAAAACTCTTCTTTCTCTTCTACCCTTACTCTACAGGTTCTCAGAAGGCTACAGTGAATTATTATATCTACAAAGAAGAGAAGAGAATGTTCAAAAGCCAAAAATTCATTCGCTAACATAAGAAAAAAACGAGTTCTAAAATTGACTTTTGTTCGATTTCTTTATATAAATAATAATAAGGATATAACCAAAAAGAAAGTTCCTTGATATGTGGGTAAGAGCGATAGGAGAGCAGAAGTCCAAGAGGAGGGAGGGAGGGGGGTAATTATACAGCTATGTAATATTATCATAAGCTACAGTATCAAAAATGGTCATCTACTAAAGTCTAATTTTTATAGTGCATGCTCTGACAGCAATATCTTGGCTAATTAAGTCTAAGGAGTTGAAGCACAAATGAGAGATATACTTTTACTTGCTTGCTTGCTTGCTCGCTGTCAAATGCTGCACATTGCCCTACATAATATTGATGAAAAAAATTTTTGCATCATGAGGGGATTGATAGCCCCAAAATCTATAGCTGCTATGACTGCAGCATCATAATAAACCAACCACTATTGGCATAGTACCAAAATCTGCATATGTGTAGGATTCATAGGTATATGCCCCTCCCCTATAACAACAACAACAACAACAACAATAACAACAACACAGCATCATAGAGCACTTTCTTTTGTTATTGATGAATAGCCACTGACTTCAACATAATAATTAACCTTAAGGCCACTATTAAGGTTACGTTATAGAATTTGCTCATGAATAATTCATAACTTAATGAGGCGAGTAGTTCACCAGCTATGAGATGCTACAGTTGAAAACTACAGTTTCATACTGACTAGCACTTCCTACTCTACAACTGAGGGCAAACCAGACACTCGAAACTACTACCGTCCCAGAGAAACTCAACCGCTAAGCAGCCATACCTCGATCGATTTTTTACCGCCAATTTTCTCCAACTGTAGCCATGTACTGACTGTATTTTGCCTCATTAGCTCATGAATTATTCATGAGCAAATTCTATATCGTAACCTTTTAATAGAATGATTGTTTCCTGTCCACCGCCTGCGTAATGAAATGTCACCGCATCAAAAAATATTATTACTGCCACTGCTCATGCGCGCAGTAGAGCGCACATGTTTGGCTTCACAAACAGCTCTTTTTGGGAAGACCCGTGGTGAATGATGAAGACAGGACCTTTGAGACAAACAACAAAGCAATAATGGAATAATTATAATAACCTCCCGCCCGCAGCACTTGTAGATGTCTTCTTGGACAGGAAACTAGGATTCTATAAATAGTGGCCTAATTAACTTGTATTTCCTAATATTTGTCAGGCCTGCATGGGCCTGACTGGCCCAACCTGTTCCACCACCTATGCAAATGTGCACATGCACACAGGGGTGCTGGAAGCTATTTTTTGACTGAGGGGGTACTCGCATCATTGTACAGTGCTGTGCACATTTCATGATCATTCAAATATATGTACAAACAACATTATGGAAGACTATAGTTATTATTGATCACACCAAAAAAACTTTTTCATACTGAATTCATTAGCTATGGCATTAAGGTCTATTATTATGTTGTTGTTTTTTCTTTATGGACGTGCAAGAGCATTATTGTTGAAATCCAGCCAGTTAGCTTAGCCATTATTAAACTGAACACAGTCAGGTACAATAAAAAAAAAACTTTCCTGCATGTAGCTAAATTGCTAGGTTGGCAATTTACTTTAATGTACAGTACAGTGTTGCTAATTTTGTACTGCCTGTATTAAGGAGTGCCCCCAAGGCCCCCCGGCTCAAATCTGGGGGGGGGGGCAGTGCCCCCCTGGCCTCCCTGCTTCCAGCACCTATGGCACACACATCATGCGTGCATGCACACATGCATACAAACACACACACTAATCAGGGGCAGATCCAGGAATTTTGAAAGGAGGGGGCAATTCAGATCTGCGCATAATGGAAAAAAATTTTAAAGATCACACCCACTTTAATAGGATGTGCTTTATTTTGAAGCTCATAAAGAATCCTATCAGTGCTGTGCCTGCATGAACAAAGGTTAGCTAATTAAGCTACCACAACTTACAATAGTTAGCTATGAAAGGGGGAGGGGGGGAACAACTGCCTTTGTATCTGCCCCTGCTAATTATACTGACTCACAGTTGAATACTATCAAAACCAGAAGAACTGTTCCAACAGCATTGAGGATGATTGGCAGTAAAAGCATGTAGAATACAATCTCCCTGTTGAATGTACCACAGAATGGATTATAAGAGATCGAGGATACAAAGCCCAGTCCACCTGATATAAACGTAACGTTATTTCTTATAAGAAACTCATTGCTCCCCACAGCCACAGCAAAGTCAGCCATGACTGCAATTACTGGCACAAGTGGGAGCAGAAGGCCAGCAATGACACATATTCTGTGGATACACTTGATCCTTTTTGACTTTGCCACTTGTTGAGCATGGAAGGGAAAGAAGATTTTCCAAAAGAAGGCAGAGATAAGAAACACCAACCAGAGGGAGATTTGAGGCATGGTATATAAGAATATCATTCCTGCAATTTGTTAATAATCATAGTAATTGTATTGCTGCTAAAATCATTCCACATCATATATATTTGAATGGACAGAGGTAGCTACAAGAATTTAATGTGTGGATACTTTAACTACGTAGCTAATAATTATAAGCTTGAATACTAATAATTAGCTACGCACTTCACCATAAATAATTTTCATATACTGACAAGTGCATGAGAATATAATATTTTAACAACTAAAAATGAAAGGAGCATTAAATTAAGTAGCTTGATGGCTAATTCAATGGATTCCCTGAGGTCTATATTGCAGTGAAATCTGCATCCTTTAATGTGACCACCATCACACTGTGTATATTTTCTGAGTCCTATTGTACGTAACACTAACAGTGAAACCTGTGTAGATATTAAGATTCCAACATGTCTTTATACAGCACCTATTATGCTATTAAGATGTCCCTATAGCTAAAGTCTAAGCATAGATATAAGAGGTTTTACGGGATTGGAAATGCCCAATGAACTGCACAACCGTGACGCGTTGACAGATGTGCACGCGCATGCAGCATTAATTATATTATTGGTTGTGAAAAGAGATCAATATTCACTCCTTTCAAGGCAGTTAAAGTGATGTTCTGCCCCTACAGCTCACAGAATAGTACAAGTAAGCTAAGAGGAAGGTATTGAAGAAGTGAAGAGTCAGAGAGTTGAAGTTGGAGAGTCTGAGGAAGGAAGTTATTATTCATAACTTTTTCCTTGTAGCTAATTATAACTATGAGTACCTATCATTGCTCGATCATTATACATTAATTTTATGTGATTGATTTGAAAGAAAGGCCAGAATGACTTTTGGTATTAAAATTAGACATAGATTCATTATTATTATAGCTAGATAATTTTGCCCCAAAGTTATCCGCCAGTTTCTGCTCAGTTCTCCCTCATCAGCATTATTGCAATACTTCCAGCTTTTGGCTGTTGGATTTTGACACCATCCACCTCAAGAATTCAGCTCAGTCATCCTGTGGACCCTATGGATATTAGGGGGGAAATATAGTAAGCTTCCCATCTCCATAGGATGACTATTGTATAGAAAACAAATGCACCAATTCCATTTACTGTTCTATCCTTTCCCTGAAATAACTAATACAGTTGCAATATTGTTAATCTATTTCTTGGGAGAGGGATTACAGTTTTAACATCACTTGCAAATGCTAGAGACAATATAATTATGTCAGCTAATAAAAAAACTATTCCATGTAGCTAAAGTTTACATGCCTTTTGATCAGAAAATGGGCAACGGCAATTGATTCCATCAAGTGTGAGAGGGAATACAGTCCCATTAACCACTACAGTAGTATTTGTAGGAAATAAACTTGAAATTCTGAGCTAAAATTTATTTCATACAGTAAATCTATGTCCTAGCTAGTGTATTATAGTATCATTGGCATAAGTCTTACCTCATGGATCTTGTCAGAACAGCAACTTTGACGAAAGTGCTATGTCATTCAGCTGTCAACGCGCCTCGGTTGTTAGTTGCTAACGAGAGCACGTGATCCGTTTCCAATCCCGTAAACCTCTTATATCTATGGTCTAAGAGATCACCTCCCTCCATGCACTCATTATGTATAGGTCTACATGCCTGGAGGCAGTTTAATACCTGATATCACACAGAATGGTGTACTTCTCACTCTACTGATGAGGACATTATGTGAAGGACAGAAGAGTGAAGGTCCATGGAGTGATATCAGTGCGAAAATTTCTGCAATAGATATAATAGCTAAAGACATCATGCAAATAGTTATATCTGATAGTACGTGAGAAAGGGGTCTTAGCTATGTGCAAAACATTAAAAGCTGTATAGCTAACTCAGGAATAAAATGGTGTATAAATTTGATTAAAAATCATATAAATCTCCAGATTAGAATGATACTAATAACTCCATTTTGAATTCTTGCTCCATAGCTATAAGACCTCTTTTCTCCAGTACTATCAAATGAAATACTAATAGGATGTAGATGTCTTTAACAGATGGAGGAGAGGGTAATTGCTCCTCTCTCTCCCCACTCCCATTATAATAACTATATTAGTGTAAGTAGTTATTTTCAATTAGTGATTGGGCAAGGTGGGGAACCCCCTACTTGGCCCAACATGTCATACCAAGAATCAGGTATCTCTTGGTGGAGGTATAGCTAGTACTGAATGTGAACTGTACAATAGTAGGGAGGAGGGAGAAAATATCTTTCACTGATGGGTCTGGCTATCAAGCTGCTTAACTTCAGGCTAAATACTTGATGATTGATGACCAGTGTCTCTATAGTATACAAAACCATGCAACATACAGGATATCCTGCAGGGTAACCCCACCTCCATTTAACCACTGCTTAATTTTTTTTCATTTAATTGATCAGCTTTCACCACACAGGCAGCAGGAGCCTATTCTCAATAATCATGAAATAGTGGGTAAGGTGGGGGTTCTAGCTGTCCTTGACTCACCAATAATCAGAAGGTCAGCAGCTATATAAACCACTGATGCAGATGGAAAGCTGAGGAGAAAGATATACAGTAGATAGATAGTTTGAGTAGCTTATTAGCTATTTAATTAGTACAGGCTATGGATATACACATAGCCTGGCAAGCTACTTACATTGCTTTAAAACCTGTTGCAATGATGACGACTATACCAGCAATGGTGAAAAGAATTAATAAGGTTGGCCAAAAAATAGGAACAATTGTTTTCAGAGCAAAGCAGTCAGGGATACAAATTTGTAAATCCTCCTCACAAAAGAAGTCCTCATTGCGCTCCAAAATTGTATTCACTGTAGAGAGAGATAGAAATAATCAATCTGAGACTCACAAACCATGCATGGTCATCTCTTATTAATAAGCAAGGTAAACAAGCAGAAGAAAAGTAACATGAGTGTATGTAACTATACATAGCTAGCTCTATACCATTGAGGTAGAGGAGACAGTTACCTCGCTACTTTTCTTAGTTAGTTATATGTAGCAATGTGTACCATGTACACAATACACTTGTATTGTTAGGTCTTACAGTTCATGATTAGAATAGATTAACTTATAGCTAAATCTAAAGTAACAAGCACACAAAGTAGGAATCACATGAGCAATGGTGATAATCATGTGTTCTGTAGGTGATGACACTAACTATTATTAAATGAAAAGCACTGAAGTGCTAACCCTCTGCGATAGGGAGTGCTAAGTTTTGAATCATCTTCTACACTGTTGAGCTAGCTAGCAGTGTCTGCACTACAGAATCCACATTCTCATTTTGAATCATCATCAGTGCCTGCATGTAAGAATATAGATACTGCTTGGAAAACTGCACAGATATGATTAGCTAAGCATGCAGGTAAGATAGTAGCAGCTAGCTAAATGCATAAAGTCGCCATCGTAGACTTGTCACTCCAGCTAGCTATGAGATTTATGCTGTTGCTCTAATCAACTCGCCTTATAGTGTAGTCTAGACAGCACAGAATGTGCATTATAGTATTGTACAGAGCTGGAATTGTGCCCTTCTTTCTGAATAAAGCCTTTTTCCAAAAATCCACTCAATTTAAACACTTGAGAGTATCATCTAGACATCATTGAGACTGAAGTTGAAGTGTGGTAAGCGCTGTTGGCTCCGGAATAGTTGCAACAGACAGACAAACAGACAGACAAACTGAGTACTATAATCCTTGCACGCATGTGCAGAGGGCATCATACCACATGCAATAATACCTGTTTGATTTGAAGCATTCAGGTTAGTGATATTTAATACAGAATCAGATATCTCCAGCTCCACCTGTTATGGAGAGAGTAACTAATAATTGTGTGTGGATGTAAGTGGCTTGATTGATAGCTAGCTATTATGTAGACATTAATAGGAGAGGTACATGTAACTAACAGAAGTAAATTATGTATTGCCACTGTGTAAACAGAAGCCCCCAATAGCTACACTACACTGTAAAAACAAAAGTGCCTCACATTAATAATTATGACCTGTTATGTATTATGTTATTTCATGATAGCTAGCTACTCCTGATTTTTGTAATTTTCTCACTGTTGTCTTAAGGACAATTAATTTTAGTGTAGTTACACTGCATATGTAGCTACACTCTAAAAATGAAAGCATATATATAAGGAATGCTCTCTGTAATCAGTAAAGTGCATACCTAGCTAGCTATATCTGTTTACAGGGAACACTCCTGTAGTATAAAGTAGAAAGTTTTAGAGATTATAGCTATGCCAGTTTTCTGCCCACACTGGTCGACAGTGGCCATTTTCATAAAATTTAATGTCAGTGATCATGATTTAACAACTGCAGCTCCTCAGTATAATTAAAGTATACCTGGGAACCTGCAATATAAAATAAAGATACTAAAATTGTCCTTTGGTTGCCGAGTTGTATACTTGCTTTGCTCGCACAACTTTTTCAACCACGGACAATTTCAGAACCCTATTATACTAATAATCCTTGGCCTGAATACTAGGACTTCACCATTATAAATAACTATCTAGTGTGTAATACAGCCATTGCCATGACAACTTTGATGTGTTACTATGGCAATATACACCGTAGTGTGTTAAATTTAAAGTGCAACACATTTAACACACCATTTTAAACACGTTAAGATGTGTCCACTACTAGTGAAAAGGCTATAGGTTACACTATCTAGGTAGCTATATTTGATAGGAACAGAGTGGAATCAGAGTAGTGGCACTTCTGATAAAAGAACAGCTGGTACTGAATTTTAAAATTTTACTGTAGCATGTACAAATCATAGGCATAATCAAACGTGTGGTTAAAAAGTTATAGGCAACCAGGTATCAAAACAAAACTGTCCGGCGATTTCCGTGACTAGCCATACAATAATCATATGGTTAATACATTTTCTCTCATTAGTTCGCGTGCAATTAATCCCTAATTGCACTCATAGTTTATAATTGCACTCCTACATCTGCGTATGTGCAGACTAGCCATAGTAACAATATTTTTGAAGATAAGATTGTAAGCTAGCTTGATTAAAGTTAAATTTAAGTGCTAGGTGGTTGTTGGCCAAGTAGGCCACCCGTTAAGGTTATGTAAGTGTTTAGTGGCAAGCATTACAGGTTCACACAGCTGCCTGGCTGATACAAGTAATCTACCACAATATGATTAATACACAGTTTATTGCAAAATGCTTACTGAGGTATTCAAATACTTATAGTTCCGCGGTGGTTTAAGATTTAGCCTCAAGCGTATCGATAAAATTTTAAGGTAGCGTGGTACTAATAACTCCTCATTTTTTAATTTCTGCGCGAAGTGACCCCTTTTCCTAAATTCAGTCACCTATTCAGTGTTTATGAGTTTTTATTCCTTTATAAAACTGGTGGTAAGATTTTTTTGCTACTACATGAGAACTCTTATAGTTAATTAATTGAGCTACAGCAATTTTGGTTCAAACCAATATATTAATTGCAGCCAAGATTCTCAGCACTGCATTGCAATACTTGTGCATGCACAAATTTAAAAATCACAATCATATGACCGCATTGACATCATAATTCTGGACATTATTAATGAAGCGGGTGGGCCTAAGAAACAATGGGTTTACCGTTTTATTTGTGTGGCTGTGAAGTTAAGAGAGATTGGAGAATTGTTGTGGTTCCTGATAGGAACAAAATGATAATTAGGAAGTAGGTGTGATTTTTAAAATCCTAGTAAATGTGCATTTCGCATGTAATAGTTATTAACCAAGCGCTAGGTTTGTAGTCGAATTATAAGCACGAGGCTTAATTTCTGCGCGAAGTGACCCCTTTTCCTACCTATTCAGTGTTTATGAGAAACTGATGGTAAGATTTTTATGATCTCTTTTCCTAAAATTAATTCAGTCACCTATTCAGTGTTTATGAGTTTTTATTCCTTTATAAAACAATTTTGTTACAATCCGCACGTGCGCGGTTAATAACTATTTTATAGCCCGCGTGTGTGTACTACACATGCTCAGTGCTTCTGTCTTTTTTTGCTGCTTACAAGAATAGCCATCCCACTTCAATGTTCGTCAATTCTACAAGAGGTCTTATACTTATAGATTCATACCTGAACTATTAAAGCCACCCACGCACTGTGCTTTAACTTGCCCACGCAGGGCAGGGGCACAGTGCCATATGTTAGACGCTGAATGGCAGAGCAGCTAGGTGCAGAATACCAGCCACGCTTTAATATAACGTGCAACATGTTCAATGAATAACATTGACTGAGAGAAGTTAGTATAAAAAGACATAACTCTATACTGTCACATACTCACCTTTCAGTCTGGTTACAACTCCTTAAAGGTACAATATTGATCAACTTTGCAGAATCTATATCTAACTCTTCCCTGCAAACACCACCCCAGGCTATAATTACATGCACTGTATCACATTTATAGATCCATGTAAATCGGTACGTTACCATGGCAACGGGCTATAAAAAATCTTAGATTTAGCTAATTGCCTGAAGTGGCATTTTATTCAAGTAGATAGCTACTAATAATATAGACTTACAGTATTGGAATAGAATAAAAACAGAGGCAGCACCCACACAAGAACTATAACAATGCACATCACAGCAATCTCAAGAGACAGGCATCTCTTCTCGCTATTAACCTTTGCTCTTCCAGGAAGGCCGACCGGCTCCATTGAAATAGTATCTTTACCACTTAGTCTTGTGCTCTCCAAATGATTCAGCGTGCGAGCGATAGTAGCCTCGCCTCGTCCGGCCCCAGGCGCTATAGCGCTAGCTCTAATTTTGCGGAGGCGGACAAAAAGAGCTGCACGTGCGCACTGACTCGTGCAATAGTAGCGCCTTGCGCGTGCATTTATGCGCATGCTCTATGATCTACATCAGCATGCGCATGGGGTTGAAGCATAGATTGCACACCACCTTACTCGTGCAAAAAGCGAATTTTTTGGTGCTAGGACACCCATACCAACCTGTTTTAGCCTGTTTTGGCTTTGTGTACCTGTATCTCCTTACATGAAAGAATAAATTTGCAACTTACAGTTTCAGAGTTTAGTATACACTCTACTTCATGCCCTCATACCTAAATTGTAGTGAACTTTACATGTATTCAAGAGTTTCAGCCAATAGTTCACATTAGCTGGGTGTGTCTTTGCGTACCTTTTTTGAAAAAGTGAAGTTGTTTCTAGTGACCCCAATTTATATTCATAACAAGTACGTAGTTATTCCTTCATGCCCTCCACCCATGCTTTCCAAATGTGTGCATTCCCTTGCCGAGAAAAAGCTCAATGATTAGAGTACATTAATTTTTAATATTATAGTCCTCAGGGATAATCAACAGATAGGGAGGCTTCAAAATCTTCACTCATAGTTCGGGCAGAGAACAAAAAGGTGTGGTGCAGAGGTGAAGAAGAACCTGAAAGAAATCACCAGGATCAATGGCTGCACACTTAATACCCAAATTTGATTATTTTCATGTTGTATTAATTAATGCGGGCATGCGCAATAAGGAGTGGCCGTGCAGTTTATATTGCGTTTCCAATCCCGGTTACGTAGTCTATACAATCTATGGTTGAAGCTTATCTAGGTGGATAGTACTTATCTAAGTGGATTATAGACTTTAGTCTGTGGCATGTACTAGACTACCACTTCTAGTGTTACTTGGTTAACTTCCAGTACTAAGTGGCTATGATGTCACAAATAAAAATTTAATGTAATGTTGGATTTAGCTATAGTTCTACCGATCCCTAATTTTATTGTGCGAATATTTCAATTTTAACTTGCACCCTTCACATTATGATGTTTATTCTTCCTTTTCACTTGCATTTATTTGTAGTGAGTCTGACTATTCATCTTATACCATGCCACCAGTCCACCCAGGTACCTGGAATCAAATCAAACTCAGCTGTGGTTCAGGTGGGACTTCAGGTGCCCACACCACTTACTGAGAAGAGATAGTCAGTTTGAGATGCTACTGCTCAATAGTGTACAGCTGACCATACTGCCTTTACTGTCCTACGTATATAGGATGTAGGTTCTGACCATAAGTACCACAACCTGCAGTGGTTTTATAGGGGGTTCTGAACAATCATTTAGAGTGCAAGTGTTTGCATAGGATTGATTCTTTGGATATTTTCTCATAGCTACGTACTCAATCCATTTCTCAACAGGAGTAAATCTTTAGTGATCGATCCCAAATTTTCATTTTAACCAGTAAACAATTCTTTGAGTGCAGAGGGATAATCAGTAAGAGGTAGTAGATTATTTTTTTTCCACTGTGACAGCAATTGAGAGCTTCACTTGCAAACCGCAAACTTGATAATGTTGGCAAACTGGATGCGGCTTGTTTCAATTGTCTTTGTTAATGGCATGCTATAACATAATATCCATAGGCGTATGCATGTGCGTTGTCAAGATAACAAGCATAACTATAAGGACATTTCTGTGTGCATTTTTTAGTATCACCCTGATGAAGGCTAGAGCATTCTGATCGAAACGTTGGTGGTTTGTTTCATAAGCTAATTTTATGAGAACTGAATTTTATATGTAATTTCTTTAGCCTCATTCCCAGGCCTTCTTCTCTCCCCACAAAATGAAATAGCTACGTACATGAAAGAAAAGTGAAATGCACGAAGTTTCATTTTGCAGGGAGAGAGGAAGCCTTTTATAGCTACAGGCCTGGGAACAATGATGCTTTCAGTATCACAGAAATAATTGTTGCTGATATAGCTAATTTTGATGTGGCCGATGATCTGGTTCAGTTTCATAGAGGGCAAATGAAAAGATCAGATATGTGTTGACGTGAGCCTGCAGCACCATGTGTGAGGGAGATGTATGGATCACCAAGCCAAAATAGATGGTTCAAAAGCATTTTATTATAAGCCTTCCACACACACGAGAGTAGGAATAATGATTGGATGGGAAGAAGGCCGATCACATGAATAATTATCTATTGACGATAGGTCAATTGACCACAAACTCTGACTGGTAATGTTGTAAATCTCTAATAAGCACATATTGCTGAGTGAGGTCTGTCATGCTGAGGAAGGCAATCATAGTCCATGCATTCTCCAGTGCAGCACCACTGGCACCACATGAACATACCACCATATACACATTATCTAATTAATATGCAACCATTAAGTAAGTACAACGGGTCAATAATCTATAATTTCAGCCTCATTCCAATTTATGATATGAGATCCTTCTTGCCAAGTATGTTCTGCTATTGGGGATTTGTAGAAATAGGCATATTTGCAAGCAGCTATGGGTGTTCTTTCACTCTGGAAGCCGAAGCTCTCCCTGTTTCACCAATATAATAATCTAGCTTCACACTCACATTTAATCTTGTACACTGTTCCTGCTCTGCTAACTAGCTAAACAGAGATTATGAACAACAAACCAAGTGAACTTTGAAGCAGAACATAAACTGTTTTATGTGATTATAGTAACAAAAAGTTCATTCTTCATTACTATCATAATATAATATAGTAGAGGATTCTTCTTTAGAGAGCCAGTGCTTCCAAAGGGTTCCTCTCTTCACTGCTGGCTATTATTTTAGTTGTCATAATTATATAGATTCTGCCAACTACCACTTTCGTACTCCTTAATGACAAAGAACAGATACGATAAAGAAAGTGTACTTCTTTGGATATGGGGTCCTTCAGAGTATTCATGTAGCTGGCCTACAGATAAAGAGTTTTTTAAAAAATTAATTATACTGTTCTTACTGAAGTAAAGAAAACGATAATCCCCCTTTTCCTTGTTTATACAGACGTACTTTCGATTCCTAAGGAAATGTGTGTTCATATTATATACATACATAGATGTTTATCTAGCTAGGTATACGTAGAGATGACTTGCATTCAGTTTAGTTAGAAAATATGGCTCTCTATCACTCCCCTTCTTGTAAATCGATGCTTAAAAACAAGGGGAAAATTCTCGTGCTACTTTGGAGTTTCTTGGTATTCAGTGTTTATGAGTTTTTATTCCTTTATAAAACTGGTGGTAAGATTTCTTTGCTACTACATGATAACTCTTGGAGAATTATTTATAATGGAATCTTTGGATCAACATTTTCCCTTTCTCCAGTGTTCGGATGGATTGCTGATAACTATTGGGGAAGATATAAAATGATACAACGTAGCCTTTTCATCATGTGGCTAGCTACAATAGCGTTCTGCCTGGTTTCCTTCATACCTGATAATCTCCCTCAAGCTGATACTGTGAGAGAAGTATCTTACATCGTTCTAATTGTAATCTTACTGTTCAGCTTTGGAGCAATTCAAGCAAATATAATCCAGTTTGGACTCGATCAGATGCCAGATGGTTCTTCTACTGATGTGATTGCATTTTCTAACTGGTATGTGTGGGTTTGGTATGCCAGTACTGTATTGGTAAATTTTTCCCAGGAATGTATCAGTTCCCATTACTCAGCATTGGGTGAACTAATGCTACCAGCAAGTTTGACGCTGGCTTTGTGCCTGGACTACAACTTTAACCACTGGCTCATCAAAGAACCAGTATCAGAGAATCCATTGAAACAGATATACAGGGTCATATGCTATGCCTGGAAGAATAAGCATCCTCGTCAGAGGAGTGCCTTCACTTATAGTGAAGATAAGCATTATTCTAGAATTGATTTTGCTAAACAGAAATTTGGTGGACCTTTCACCACGGAAGAAGTTGAAGATGTCAAGACATTCTGGAGGATTGTGTTTGTTTTAGTCATGTGCTGTATTTTCGCTGGTTTCTTTGCTAATGCTCAATCAATAGCACAAGGCTTAATGCATCTCCTAAGCGATACAAGTTCCAGACATGATGAAATAGCACAGTATTCTTCTTCAGTGAACCAGTGCTTTCAAATGGTGACTCTCTTAAGTGCTGGCTATATATTGATTGTCATATGGATTCCACTGACTGAATTTCTACCACTTCCCCACTCATTAATGATAAGAATAACAATTTTCTTTAAATTTAACATTGGATTTTTTTTAGCACTGGTGAGCATAGTTGGGTATTTCTTATTGGATGTCATCGGTCATGTCAAACTTGGTGAAAATGCATTGAATATGACATGCCGGCTAAAAATCAATGTGGCTGATTACAACACACCATTGAATTTGCTTCCTCTGGATTATAAATGGGCAATGATTCCATATAACACTGGAAACATCAGCA
The DNA here is from genome assembly GCA_963924555.1 of Crambe crambe. NCBI lineage: Eukaryota > Metazoa > Porifera > Demospongiae > Poecilosclerida > Crambeidae > Crambe > Crambe crambe. The sequence continues at coordinate 6,332,661 of OZ004582.1, forward strand.
TCGCTTTAATGATTACTGCAGGTATACAGTTTATTGCTGCCCAGTCACCTTACTCCATGAAAGGGTTGATTTTTGGATTGCTATATGGGATCTTAGGAGTTTCAGTTGGTTTCAATTACCTGATATTGTTGCCTATCACTTCTACAGCACACAAGTGGCCTCCTAGCAGGTATGGGTGTGGAACGTGGTATCTGCTGTCTGCAAGCATGGTGCTCCTGTTGATGTTCATACTGTTATATATTCTGAAATGTATGTATAAAAGGAGGCAGAGAGCAGACGTGCTACCAAGTGAACACATATTTGCTATCAACTACTATTCCCACTACACAATGCAAGATACAGTTAATTAAATATCCCTGAATTTTTTTTAAAGCTACAGCATGCTCGAATGAAAGCCTATACTCACTTAACTGAATGGGAAGGATAGTTGAAATTGAGTCAATAATGATTACGTATGACTGAGATTATGCAAAGATGAAGTCTAATGTGGGCATGCCATGTCATCAAATAACAATAGCTAACTAGCTACATGGATTCTTGCATAATTTTTGTATTCTGTCCTAGTCCCAACTCTTTACCTATGTATAGCTTCTTAAATGCATCATCAACTGTACTTTTGTTATAATCCATGGTCATAGCAAAAATAATAATCATCGAACAGGTACTTAAGTAAGTATAAACTCTATCACTGTAAAAACAAAAATGCATGTTTACTGCACACCATTTTGTCCCAATACACACACTGTTTTTGTTTTTGGTGTGTGAATTGGGACAATTTAGCATGCAGTACACACTTTCGTTTTCACAGTGTATTATTAAAAAGCTGAAACCTTTGATAAACAAAATGTTCCATTACCCTGAGGAAGAGGTTCATACACCATGATCATGAAAGGTTCCTTTTATTATTGTGTTCTTTGGAATACTTAATAAAATATCAAAGTATATGTATTTTCATTTTGAAAGGGGTCCTAAAGGTATAGCTATGTATGAAGGGGCCTACAGATAAAGGGTTGTTGTTTTTTAAATTGTTTTTATTGAAGTATAGTGGAAGTTTACAAAATTTAACATTGGATTCTTATTGGCACTGGTAACTATAATTGGATATTTCTTATTGGATGTCTTTGGTCATGTCAAGCTTGGTGAAAGTGCAATGAATGTGACATGCTAGAAATAAATGTGACTGATCACAATACGTATATGCTTGAAACCTGTCTATTCTATGGCACTAACTACCAATAGATCAGTTATCTGTGTAACTAGCTATTAGAGAGGTAGCTATGTATATAGAAAACATGGTACTTGGTCGCTGTTCTCCTTATAAATCATTTCTTAAAATCAAGGGGATGATTCTTGTGGTACTTTGGAATTTCTCAGTTTTCAATGTTTATGAGTATTTATTTTTTTTATAAAACTGATGGCAAGATTTCTTTCTTGTTACTATACATGAGAAATCTAGGATAAATATTTACAATTGCATCTTGGCATCGACATTTCTTCTTTCTCCAGTATTTGGATGGGTTGCTGATAACTATAGGGGGAGATATAAAATGATACGACGTAGCCTTTTCATCATGTGGCTAACTACGATAGCATTCTGCCTGGTTTCCTTCATACCTGATAATCTCCCTCAGGCTGATACTGGTGAGCAAAGTATCTTACATCGTTCTAATTGTAATTTTACTGTTCAGCTTTGGAGCAATTCAAGCAAATGTCATCCAATTCGGACTTGATCAAATGCCAGATGGTTCTTCTACTGATGTGATTGCATTTTCTGACTGGTATGTGTGGGTTTGGTATGCCGGTACTGTACTGGTGAATTTTTCCCAGGAATGTATCAGTTCCCATTACTCAGCATTGGGTGAACTATTGCTACCAGCAAGTTTGACACTAGCTTTATGCCTGGACTACAACTTTAATCATTGGCTCATCAAAGAACCAGTGTCAAGTAATCCATTGAAACTGATATACAGGGTTATGCACTATGCCAGGAAGAATAAGCATCCTCGTCAGAGGAGTGCCTTCACTTACTGATAAGTGTTACTCCAGAATTGATTTTGCTAAACAGAAATTTGGTGGACCTTTCACCACCGAGGAAGTTGAAGATGTCAAGACATTCTGGAGGGTTGTGATGGTTTTAGTCGTATGCAGCATTTTTGGTGGCTTCTTCAATAATACTCAATTAACATTGCAAAACTTAATACATCTCTTAAGAGATACAAATTTCAACCATCAGTATTCTTCTTCAGAGAGCCATTGCTTTCAAAGGGATGCACTCTATAATGTTGGTTACATACTGATTGTCATATGGATTCCACTGACTGAATTACTACCATTTCCTCACTCTTTAACAACTAAATTGACAAAATTTAACATTGGATTCTTATTGGCACTGGTAACTATAATTGGCTATTTCTTATTGGATGTCATTGGTCATGTCAAGCTTGGTGAAAGTGCAATGAATGTGACGTGCCTGCTAGAAATAAATGTGACTGATCACAATACACCATCAAATTTGCTTCCTCTGGATTATAAATTGGCAAAGATCGCATATAACTTTAAGAGCATTAGCGAAGCTTTCATGCTCACTGCAGCAATGCAGTTGATTTCTGCCCAGTCACCTTACTCCATGAAAGGTTAATTTTTGGATTGAGCTATGGGATCTTAGGAACATCAATTGCTTTTAATTACCTGATATCTATCACTTCTACTGCACACAAGTGGCCTCCTAGCAGGTACGGGTGCGGAACGTGGTATCTGCTGTCTTCAAGCATTGTGCTTCTGGTGATGTTCATACTGTTATGTGTTCTGAGTTGGAAGTATAAAAAGAGGTAGAGAGCAGATGTGCTACCAAAGTGAACACATATTTGCTATCGACTATTATACCCGTTACACAATGCAAAATACAGCTATCATTAATTAACTAGTTATAAAATATATACCTAGTTCTTAGCTATTTGTTTCACAGAGCCATTGTTGTTTTCACTGCCATTTTGTGTTTATTAACAATTTTGTTTACTAGCTATTGGGAGCCAAGGTTATATCTATGCAGTAGGAAGAACTGTCCAATCTGTATGTTAGTTGGACCAGATATAAAAGGGTCGCTGCTATGCCAGACTAAGGCAGATACTGGGGCAGATGTACAGTAAATCATAGTTTTCAATACATGTGGGGCAGAGTTTCCTGTTATTTCAATACCTGAAGCAGCAAAACCTGGGACAGTTATCCAGCTGCAACAATGACTTCCTTTACAAAATCTCTGGCCTTGCCCACCCAATAGATATACTAGTATATCTATGATAAATCATGCTCAAAGGTGGCATAATTAATACAGCATTGGGCGTGGCTAATAGTATACCGGCATGCGCGTCCCAAATAATTGGAGGCGTGGCCAAATTAAAAGGAGGGGCTTTCTCGTGAGCTTCTTTTAATAAGCCAGTCTTTGTGTATCGTATTTCTCTTCCCAATGGCCTCGTTGAATCTAAAGACCAAAGTGAAATCCTTTTTCTCTGGCTTACAGGTAAGCACGAGAAATAACGTACTCAAGTACGTACTCCTTGGTGATGTTTCTAATTAATGCACACCAAAACATCTATGGTTGTGCAGTAGCAAATAGCATTGCGAAGTAGCTCGCTAGCAAGTATGTAGGTAGCTTAACGGACAGCTGTAACCACTAGTTACCTGATGTTGGGCTGTGTTGGAAAGCACAAACAGTCTGTTGCATGCATAATGATTACAAGGATACTACCCGTAATACATGAAGAATGTACAATGCAAACCTTGCCATAATATGAGCACCTTGTTATGATGTGAACTAATAGTAATCGCTGTGATTGGGCCACTAAATATTCCCTGTGATATTGAACCACTGGTTGTAACTGTCGGTGTTTACTGGATGTACTAGTGTCAATAGTCAAAATAAAGTGAGGAATTTAGAGTTACAGCTGCTTTTATTTAGCAAGAATGAAGTACAGCATTAGAGAGTACTGTGCTATAGGACTGTCATACTGTATATATAAGCATTCATTAGCTTAGTGGGTACAGCTGAAAATTATTGATGAGTGAGTTTGATTCTTCCATGTCCTTTGGTTGCTTGCAGAGGGAGAAGGCTCAGGATGATGGAGGCCCACTGGAAGAGATACACACTTTGCAGGTAAGTATATAGCTACATCTCTCTCTCTCTCTCTCTCTCTCTCTCTCTCTCTCTCTCTCTCTCTCTCTCTCTCTCTCTCTCTCTCTCTCTCTCTCTCTCTCTCTCTCTCTCTCTCTCTCTCTCTCTCTCTCTCTCTCTCTCTCTCTCTCTCTCTCTCTCTCTCTCTCTTTCTCTCTCTCTCTCTCTCTCTCTCTCTCTCTCTCTCTCTCTCTCTCTCTCTCTCTTTCTCTCTCTCTCTCTCTCTCTCCCCCTCTCTCCCTCTCTCTCTCTCTCCCCCTCTCTCCCTCTCTCTCTCTCCCCCCCCCTCTCTCCCTCTCCCTCCCTCTCTCTCTCTCCCTCTTCCTCTCTCTCTCTCTAGTGTAACAACAAAATTAGTACCCTTAACTGTAGTACTCACTCTTTAAGTTTTTCAAAGGACTTCTGACTCTAGATTACACAAGTGTGACTGTTATAAAGTTGGGAGCTTAATTCTCTTTTAAATTGAGTAAAGCCTTATACATATCTTCTTCCTTTAGCCTCAAGATTTACCACATTCAAGAGAAGACCTCCGCAAGACTGAAGAGGTATGTATGTAGGTACAGTATACTGTTTGTTCTCTGAAAGGGAAAATAAAACCTGGTAAAGGTTGTATACACTGTTGAACCTCCAAATAATGGACACCCTACCTTTTGTCCTTTGTAGAGAGGTTGTCCTCTTCTGGAGGTTATGTATATTTTTCGTATAGAGTATAATAATATACACAAAGGTACTTTTAGATCGTCCTTTGTTGAGAGGTTTATCTTCTCCTTTACTGCAGGATCACTGAATATAACTTGAACCATCTCTAGAACTTGTCACTATTCCCTCTAAATCCATCGATGATCACTCACATACTTTATGCTCTATATATTGGTGTACATAGGTGATAGCAGATATTGAGAAAACCTACTTTACTGGAGACGAGGACTGCTCAAGATTTGAGTTGGAGGTGCGTACATGTGCATGCAGCTGAAATGTTGTCTGCATTGTAGTCAGTTGGTACGTATGTATGTATGTATGTATGTATGTATGCATGTATGTACTGCCTTCTTTTTTTCTTCTCCTTTTTTTTTTCTAATTATGATCTTTATATAGAGACTCAAAGAGGAAGTGACCACAGCTGAATTAGAGGATCGTATTTTCATCCTCAAAAGTCAGGACACTGCTGTGAGTACAACATAGTGAACAAGTATATCTTTTTCCACAATTCAATTTAATTTGTATCGTATGATGCACAGCTATGCACTTTTATAATCCCACTTAGAAGGGTACATGTTCTCTAGGGGGAGGGGGTTCTATTATCAATATTGCTACGTATTATCCTATGCATTGCGCTATGTAAAATATAAGAGATTTCCCTGTTGTTGCTCGAAAGAGACTTGAAGGAAACACAGTGTATCATTAATTTTGTTGGATACACAAAGGCACGGGAAAATTATTGAATATATGGTAACTTGCCGTGCCTATGCATGAATTTCCTACAAGTTTCAGGCTAAGATATCTCTTATCTTTCATAATGTTATATTATGTGAAATTGTGCTATTATGAATACTGCATTGGTTTATGTATTTATGTATTAACTGTCACTCTTACTGCAGATTTACAGGCAAATATACAGTCTGGTGTCTGATAATTACCATGCCTATGTCAGAGTGAGTCATATATTCAAGGCAGTAAGGGACAGGATCAGATTAAAATTCCCTTCCCTTGCTTTGGTAAAGGGTCATCAAGAAAGACTTGAAGAGCACTCCACCTTTTTGTACATGGGAGTGTTTGGGGTCATGTTAATAAAATTATAATAAAAACATAGCTACCCAATAGAAAAATTATTTCTGCATTTTAGGCATCATAATAAGCTTGATCTAACTATAGAGCGGGGTTGTTTGCCAGTGGAGCTAGAGACTGGATTCATATAGTGTTATGAGTAGAATAATGTTATTCGTGCATGATTTTACATGTATACATGATGACCCCTTACCAAAATTATTGCAAACCATGTCACTTTAGCATAGACTGATAGACTAAAGTAGGGCTTCAAATATAGGGCTAAAGCTAGCTAGTCAACCATGAAAGCTTCGTACACAGGGAATCTAATAGCAGGAAAATCACCAGGGATAGGGGAAGTTTCTATGGGGAGGGCCCCCAGCTTACCAATCTTATTTATGTGACAACCTTTTACCAATTAGATTAATTTTTCCTTTACACTTCCACTTCTTTTTTTTTGTTTGTTTCTTCTTTCTACTTGGTAGCTATGCATGTAGTTGGCCCTTGAAAAATATATAGATCCCAATTTATGGGTACATGGTTGTAGGAACTAGAGAATGTGACAATGTTGGAAGAGTCACTGAAAGATGCAGCTCGGACTTGCATAGGAGCACGTCTCCAGCTGAAGTTGGCCAGGGAGGGCGTGTCTCATGGTGGGTTGGGCTTGTTGGCAAAGCACCGGAAGAGAGAGAGGCTGCGTGCATTGCTGGATATTCTGAAGACACTTAAGACTTTGGTGAGTGAAGGAATATTGTATAGACAGGGACCTACCAGTTTAGGATTATGAGCTTTATTGGCTTGATCTTGAACCAGTATGCATCTGAATCCTATCCAAATCAAGTTGATTTATGAGCCTGTTATCATTGGAGAGAGAGGAATTGCCACCCAATTTCCTCCATTCAAAATTTTTTGAATCATAGATCATTATGCTAATGTTGTGTATGTGTGTATTAACTCACCATTATTATGTATCCATGCAGCAAAGAACAGATGCTAGATTGAAAGAACTGCTTCAAGTGAGTGAAAAGGGGAAAAAATTCATTTTGCTCTCATGACTTTACCCATAATGATATTGTATGGGATCTGATGTACGTAGGTAGGGGATTTCCCTGCTGCTACCCAGCTGTGCCTGGAGTGCCAGGAAGCTATTGAAACCTTCAAGCACTACACTTGTGTCAGGTAGGTGTGTACGCAATAACGTGTACTGGGGTTTAGGTAATAGCTATGGGGTCCAAAAATGCTAGAGGGAGTGTATTATATTCCACTACACTATTACAATAACAATAGTGTGGGTGGAGGGTGGGGGAATGGTGAAATAGAGTGGGCGGAGCACCACTCTTCCACTCTTTGGTTAGAACACTGTGTATGTATGTATGTGTGTATGTATGTATGTATGTATGTATGTATGTATGTATGTATGTATGTAATGTACAACATCTGCCTCAAGGGGGAAGGACTGCATGGGAGACTAGATTTAAGCTACCCCTACTATTTTGTGCATAATGAGTTTAATGGTGCAGGGAGCTGGCAGGCTCATTGCAAGACATTCAGAATGATATCGAGGTAAGAACACACTAGAGCAGTACACAGTGAGTGATATGATCGATGGATTCTGATGGTGTGGGGGGGGGGGGGGGGGGGGGGGGAAGCTCACTGATCGTGTGGCCATAGGTCACAGCAAGGGGAAGGGTACAGAAACGCAAAACCAATAATGCTTACTACTCTGAAGTATCCCAAATTGTTCCTTGATTACTCCCTTTGGTGACTACATGTAACATGTGGTCACCAAAAGTTTTTCTACAAAAAGTTTTGGTTTTGGTGCTTTGATCCTTGTGATAGACCACAAACCTATGCATAACCAAGGGGAGACAATATTTTGTATGAATAAACAAAAGTTATGTCCAGAAATATAGCTGATATAACACTGATTGGATCTATATACATACTCCCTATTCTTCATACACATCATTATTTTGATAGATGAATAACTTATGTTGTAATTATTCATAGGCAGAATTGGAGAGAGCATTGGGAAGGATGTGTTCACATTTTGACCAGTACCACTACAACCAGATCCAAGAAGCTTATTCTATTCTTGGAAAAACACAGGTGAAGTAGAATCTAGAGTGCATACATGTTCACAACGGACTGTCTCTCTGAATCAGCTGTAGGAGGATAGTAAAAGTTATATACAACATCATATGTATTATTATATATCCAGTAGTGTGGAGGCTCCACTGTAGAAACTGACTATCTTATGTTTTCTTTACCAGACTGCAGTCGACACTCTGTTAATGAGATTCACCACCAGTATCCACGACTCTGCTTATGCAGTAGTGGCTGACTATGCTAAGGTTAGACTTAAATGTACAGTGTACCCTCATACAATATTTAAACCTAGTTTTAAACGAACTAATTCTTTGCTAACTAATTTTTTCATACACATATCTAAGATTTTTTGCCCCATACAAGCAGAGATTGGTCCTAATGAATTTGGGTGCTGTAGCTACTAGTGTTCAGATGATCACATGATTGTGCCCCATACAGCGGAATAGTTCCGTCACGGACGAAGAGTCACATCAACAGCTTCTCAAGACATCTTATGCCAATTTGTGCAAGGTAGCTCCTACATATCACGTGTAATCATACATGTACTTTGAAGTTAGGCCATAAAACTATATTCAAATCAGTAATCTAATAACAGTGTTCTAAGCCTGAGGAACAGGTGATATCAACTTCTTAAGGAAATTTATCAATTAATGCATCCTATTAATCCAATTGCACTAAATTGTAAGGACTTTCAGTCTAGCATTGAAACTTCCACTATTACTATTATATTCCTTTGAACAAATTACAATTATTATTAATTCTCTTTTCTCCAGATGATTAACGTGGATGACTTTATCCCATGCCTGATAAAAATCTGCATTGTAAGTTAATAGGGCTCTACGTTACTGCATCTCTGAGTCTCTACAATTTTATTGACTAAAGCTGGGACTTTGTAATTTTGAATATCTGCCTTATTGTATTTCAGGCCATGTGGAAGATTATGCATACCTATCATCAAATCAAGCTAACTCATGAGAAGAATGACCAGAGGGAGGCCAGCAGTGACCATCAAGAAGAACCTGATGCCAAATTCAGCAGAAATTATGTCAGAACCAAACTGGAGAATGGACTTTTACGAGTCTGGAGGGTAAGAATGTTCTAGATGCTCTTTGACCTTTGACAGTATTAAAATTGGCTGATATGTTTGGATTTCTTATTTGGTTATTCTATACTTTCATGGGTAAGAGGTTATAACAGGGTACAAGACCCTATAGATAGTGGTTTTTGTCTCGGCACCAGACTGTGCTGGAATGAACAGTATACGTATGGTGGTACATCTTCAAGTTCAAAGCTCAAATTGCACGCACACATGCATGAAATATCATCACAAAATTATCTTATACTTGGAAAAAATGGAGTCCAAAAGTCAGACATTTCAGATGCCTATAACTTCAGGATTACACGTTAAAATGCCATAGTGAAAGTCAGAAGACACTTAGAAGTATGTAAACAACTAGAACATAGCCAAACAAGTTTGCTTGTAGGCCATTCCTTACTTGGTGATCTTATGTCTAAGAAGCCAGAGAGTAAGCAAAAGAATGGAAGACAGGCCAAATCGTTCCAGCTGCCAGGTACAAAAGCTATCAACGACTGAACTGCGTGCCGACCTTTTATCGGTTCTGATGCTGGCTCTGGGTAAGGCTCTGGAGTTCGTTCCCGGCTCTGGAATAGGGCTCTGAAGCTGGTTCATGTAGTCATGTCGGAGCTCCCTTAAAAGACTAACCTGTTAATATTGTTCAACTAAAATCTTGAAGTGATATTATGGATAATAAATATATAATGATATATATAATGCTGTGATAGACTATAATATTTTGTGTTCATATGTAGTTGATATAGTACACAGCAGTATGCTAGCCAGTGTCATGCTCACAAGCTGATTGGTCACCCCTTATTTTGTGTCCTGACCTAAAAGGCTCATCTAAGAAATTGTTGCTGCTACGTAGTGCCAAATTTGTGAGAAAGTTTCTTTGCTACATTTTATAATAAACTGGCAAAGGATGGGTATGTATATATTACAAGTGAACGCAAAAAATTTCGTCTAAATAAAAAGGTTAAGTAGGGATAGCCTAAAATCTAGCTGGGCTATATAATGTACTGCAGCCTAGCTCGTATGAATACAATCCCTACATTTACATCCACTACCTATAGTTAGCTATGGCAGTTGTAAAAGTAGGGATTGTATTCATACGAGGCTGCAGTACATTATATAGCCCAGCTAGATTTTAGGCTATCCCTACTTAACCTTTTTATTAAGACGAAATTTTTTGCGCTCACTTGTTTCTATCCTTTTTTCTTAGTGCTTGAAGTTGAATGTAAGTTTGTGTATGTAAAGAATTGAGTGGCAGTATTGACCGTCACTTCAACTGAGAGTATGCATGCAGTGATTATGAATTTGACATGAGTCTACACAAAGCCAGCTCTACTTAAACCTTATCTTTTTCTTTTATAGGTACATACACAGTCTCTGGTTGAAGAATTTATTTAGCTATTTAAGTTTTGTCTATTATTTAATATAAACTTTACAGCAACAGCAATGTGAAATTAATGACATGTGCATGGAGCTGACTACACTACAGCCAAGTAGATGAGCATCTGTACTGTAATTCAGCAAGGAGTGACTGGAACATCATAAGAATACTAGCAAACTGAAGACCTAGCTTAGCTAGGAGCCTACGTGGCTCTGCCCATATGCCCCACCCCCTAACGATATTCGCTTCAAAATGGCGTAGAAAGATTAGCTAGTGCCGAGTGCTATCGAATAGTGAAGTAGAGCCTTAGTCAAAACTAATAGCAAAAGATCAGCCTCTAGGTGCCGCTCTAACGGATGGCCAAAGCAGAATTTTGATGACTATAGCCAGTAAGCCGGTACGTCGATCTGATGAAACAGAACAAAAGTCAATTTTAGAATTCGTTTTTTTTCTTATGTTAGCGAATGAATTTTTGGTTTTTGAACATTCTCCTCTCTTCTTTGTAAATGTAATAATTCACTGTAGCCTTCTGAGAACCTGTAGAGTAAGGGTAGAAGAGAAAGAAGAATTTTTAGTTTATTCAGTCTTATGACCTTTGACCTGCCATCCCTACTTAGAGAGTGCTAGCGCACTCTCTGATAATGAATGGAAGAATCCCTACATCATACTCTTTGCATATTCAATTAACTATCAGTGGTAGACATTATTATAGGAATGTAACTTAGTAGGCTGGATCCACAATAGTAGCTATATTGGTCTCAGAATTGTTCATAGTACCAATATAAATAAGTTGTGTAGCAGTAGGGAATTCTTAGAATATTAGAATAAGGGCTGATAAATATACCAAGGATTATGAATTTGGGTCACGTTTGCATGTATTAACTTCATCATTGATGCATAATCTTATCCAGTCTGCCCTAATTCCCATATCTATTCAGCCCCACTTTACTTTTCATTTGTTGAATATGTGTTTTCAATACATTAATGGTGTTATTTAAGGCGCTAGCTTACTAACAGTTAACGTGTGTTATTGATAATAATGGAAGAGTATCTACATGTACATACATGTACATACATGTACGTAGCTATTACAGTTAATCATCATAGGGCACTCCCTCCTTATAAATTGATGCTAAATTTCTAAGACACTAATTGTGTGCTAATAGAGCGAGTTATCTGTTAAATAGAGTTGATCATCAAATGACTTGCATCCATGGCACTCTCTTGCTCCTCTCCTTGTAAATCGATGCTTAAAATCAAAGGGATAATTCTTGTGCTACTTTGGAATTTCTCAATGTTGAATGTCATTGACTTTCTAATAACTAGCAGCGAGATTTTTCTGTTACGACATGAGATTCCTCATAGTAAATTTTATTCCAGCATCTTTGGATCAACATATCTTCTATTTCCAATGTTCGGATTAATTGCTGATATCTATTGGGGAAGATATAAAATGATACGATGTAGCCTTTTCATCATGTGGCTAGCTACGATAGCATTCTGCCTGGTTTCCTTCATACCTCCTCAAGCTAATACTGTGAGAGAAGTATCTTATACTGTTCTAGTTATGATTTTATTGCTCAGCTTTGGAGCATTTCAAGCGAATGTCATCCAGTTTGGATTGGATCAGATGCCAGATGCTTCTTCTATTGATGTGATCACGTTTTCTAACTGGTATGTGTGGGTTTGGTCTGCAAGTACTGTACTGGTGAATTTTTCCCAGGAATGTGTCAGTTCCCATTACTCAGCACTGAGTCAACTATTGCTACCAGCAAGTTTGACACTAGCTTTATGCCTGGACTACAACTTTAATCACTGGCTCATCAAAGAACCATCATCAAGTAATCCATTGAAACTGATATACAGGGTAATGCGCTATGCCTGGAAGAATAAATATCCTCGTCAGAGGAGTGCCTTCACTTATAGTGATGATAAACGTTACTCCAGAATCGATTTTGCTAAACAGAAATTCGGTGGACCTTTCACAACAGAAGAAGTTGAAGATGTGAAGACCTTCTGGAGGGTTGTGATGGTTTTAGTCATATGTGGTATTTTCATTGGTTTCTTCACTAATATTCTATTTACAGCACACGACTTAAAGTATGTACTGAGAGATGCAAGTTTCAGACATGATATAATAGCAAAATATTCTTCAGTGAACCAGTGCTTTCAAAGTATGGCACTATCCAATGCTGGCTATATATTGATTACTGTATGGATTCCACTGACAAAGTTTCTACCACTTCCTCACTCTTTAATGACAAGAATAACAAGTTTCACGAAATTTAATATTGGATTTTTTTTAGCACTGGTAAGCATAGTTGGATATTTCTTATTGGATGTCATTGGTCATGTCAAACTTGGTGAAAATGCATTGAATATGACATGCCTGTTAAAAATTAATGTGGCTGATTACGACACATCATTGAATTTGCTTCCTCTGGATTATAAATGGGCAATGATTCCATATAACACTGGAAGCATTAGCATCGCTTTAATGATTACTGCAGCTATACAGTTTATTTCTGCCCAGTCACCTTACTCCATGAAAGGGTTAATTTTTGGATTGGTCTATGCAATCATTGGAATTTCAGTTACTTTTGATTACCTGATATTGTTGCCTATCACTTCTACTGCACACAAGTGGCCTCCTAGCAGGTATGGGTGTGGAACGTGGTATCTTCTATCAGCAAGCATTGTGCTCCTGGTGATGTTTGTATTGTTATGTGTTCTGAGTTGTAAGTACAAAAGAAGGCAGAGAGCAGATGTGCTACCAAGTGAACACATATTTGCTATCAACTACTATTCCCGCTACACAATGCAAAATACACTTAATAATTAACTACTTCTTAACAATTAAATGATTGTTATAACCCAATGAAAAATTTAAGGACTCTTTATATTTATTTTCTATAACTAGCTGAAAAGCTTAACGATACAGTAACTAAAGTGAGAACTAGTGATGCAAGTTTTACTACAGACAAATAAGTTATCTTAGTAGACATGCTTTTATACCCACATTGAGATAATTATTGTTAGTGTGCTATATTATTAAGTCATGTATGAGTTTTTCAATTGTTACAACTGCTTTTGCACTTTGCTGCATAATTTTCTGTTGAAGCTTCTTTTTTTTTTCTCTCTGCATTTTCAGTGATTATTTCCTTCAATATCAATAGTAAAACAGTTTACCCCTGAAAGTGATAGTTTCTATTCTATATGCCTATCACACTGTGCATAAACAAGCCACTCTAGTTCAAGACCAGCCACCTGGATATCTGGGACCAGTCCCAAAAGTGTCTTGATAGAAGTTTCACTAACTAGCTAGCCAGGTTCTCACCAGGCATCTTTAGGCATAGCATGCCACTAGCTGGTACTCTGGTACTGAGGGAGAAAGCTCTACGAGAATACGGCATAGATGTCTGGAGAAGTCGTTCTACAGAACCAGAAAACAAAGAATTATGCCTTCAATTTTACCCTGGGCCCTATACATACATACCTACTCAATATTTTATGCAAATTAACTTGGTGGTTCTCACCAGGCATCTTTGGGCATAGCGAGCCACTGTTCCTTCAATTTTACCCTGGGCCTATACATACGTACCTACTCAATATTTTATGCAAATTAACTTGGTGGTACGTAGCCAGATCTCTCTCAGACTGCTACCCTACATATACTTGGGTGCTGGTATTTCATTTATGTGTTTTGAAAAATTTTCTAAGCAATGGCTAAGTAGATGATGGCAGGCTCTTTTGTAATAAGTACTGAAATATGGAAAGGATATAGGGTGCCTATATAAAGCATTATAGATGCTTAATGGTAGTAAGGGTCCTTACTTTTATTTTTTTATTTTTAAATTTTTTTTTTTTTTTTTTTTTTTTTTGAGCTACATACTTATTCAATTTATTATTAAGTCATCGCATCCTCTTTATAATTACTGCAGGATGTGCAGCAAAAGGTGAGACCTTACATTCTTGGCATTGACATGTCAAGCTTCAAGTATGATGACTTCATCAGAGTTCTTGATATAGTCAACAAGTAAGAACTGGCTATGTAATATTATATGTTTGATACCTAATAGTAGAAACTAAATTTCTCATCCATTTATTGGGATTTTCATGCTATCAGTTACCCCGAAAAGTGATAACTAATATTCTTCATAAAAAGATATGTTTTTCTCTATCACACTGATTCTGTGCATGCATGTGGTAAACAAGTAGTTTTGATCTTCAAGCACAGCTTGTATATCCTATGTAAAACTTAGCTTGGGCCGGAACATCGGATATGAAAAGAATTTTAAGCTAGTATCTAGAGAAATTTTACATAGCATATGCAGAGTAGTAACAACAACATTGTGTATCCTAATATTGTAAGAGCGTTTCTTCTTGTGACCACCATTGGGTATATACTGAGCATGTGCACTAGCCCCATAATACAGTTAAGTTGGAGTATAAACACTAAATGGGATAACAGTAAGGATTGACCTTCTATGGATTGTATCTTTTTCTTGTGCTACATCTGTAGGTTGATAGATATTGGGGTGGAGTTTTGTGGAGAAGGATCGGCAAGTTTACAAGACTCCATGAGACAACAGAGTCTCATGTACTTTAAGAACTACCACAGGTATAAAGTGTGTGTACTGAAAGTAGAGGGTACAGGACTTTTAATACTAAAGTTAGTGCTATATAGTCTATTTTGTGTTCTCTTGCATGATACCTTGATCATTGGCTATATCTGCTCTAACTTTCTCAGTTTTTGACCAAATTTTTCCCACTCTATGAGAGCAGTTGTTGTTGTTTTTTTGTTGTTGTTTTTTTGTTGTTTTTTTTCTTTGTTTTTTTTTTGTTTTTGTTTTTTGTTTTATTTTTTTAATTTGAATTGGAGAGTTATAAAAGGATCAAATAAACGCTAATACTATTAGATTGTAGATGGTATACTTGTGATTATTTTGTGAGAGATGAGATCAGTTTACTATAACAGAAAACCTTAATTTTTGTCTATTATTATGATAAATTCATTTTTTTTCCAGAGCTAGGATGGATGAGCTTCGAATTTTCCTAGAAGTGGAGGCCTGGGAAGTGTGTCCTGTTCGCTTCACATTCACCATTCATAAACTCAGGGTACCTTATTATGCAGATATTAATATACTTATGTATATTCCACCTCATTAATTATGAAGTTAGCTATATGCTTCTACATTGTAAGTATTTAGAGACTGAATTCAATTATCTTATAGGAATTTCGATTTCTGCGTACAATACCAAATTCTCCCTCTGATTCTTTGAAAGTGACGTCTCCAACGAGGAAAAGCAGTGAGTCAACTTCCCAAAACTTTGATCTAGGACAATGTCTGCATGAATTATAGCGGAACCTGTCATTATAAACATGTTTGGGGCCAGGAGTGTGTGATAATACTGTGCTCCTATTACAGGGTGATGGAAAGTATTGAGCATTTAAAGAATCCACATTGAGAGGTTTTACTGTGTTTAGACCACAGTAGAACCTGTGGTCTAGATACATGACATCTAATTACGTAGCTGGGGGGGAGGGGGGGGGGGGGGGGGGGGGGGGGAATGGCATTCTGTTCTGCTGGCCTCACTAAACTACCAGTGTTTGCTGGGCAATGGCTGAGAAAGAGAAGATGGCATGTGAAGCTCTAGAGTGCATATAAGACCAGGAACATTATATTACATTATATTGTTTAGCTATTAATTTTTCTACTTGGTATGTAATGTTTTCTCTGTATTGTTAACAGATTTGAGTGTCTTTTCTCGGCTGTCCACTGATGAGGATCCTTTTGCTGAGCAGGAGGAGGAAGATGAAGAAGAAGTCATGGATTTTGGAGGGGTGAGTAGCAACTGTTTATTGTATGATGGACTTGCATTTAATAATGATCTCTCTCATTATGTAGACGGATGATACTGTCAGTGATGAGGAAAAATTAGACAATGAAGATGAAGGTGCATATGCATGGTAGTATACCATAATTAATATTTCTTGATTTGTTAATTCACAAGCAAAAGAACTTCATTTATACCATGAAAATTTTTCTGTATTCAGTACTGACTTATACCGTATATGCATTTTCTTGTTATTATAATAATTTGTATAGGTACCCATAAATCCAGTTTCAAGGATAGCAGGTAATTTGTTCATTAATTATTTGTTACATACCTGGAAATTTTAAATTTCGTTGTCACCTTCCACTTTGAAAATTATTCTTACCATGTACAAGAAAGAAGTTGTAACCGTGAAAATAGATCAATGTAAATTTGCAGTATATGTGACCATAAAGAGTATGCATGATCATATGTCATACCTGCTGAAATGAGAAACAACAACAAAAAAAACAATAAAAAAACAAAAACAAAAAAAAAAACAACTACAAACAAAAAACTTTTAGGGGCACCTTTTATGTTGAAAGATTCCACTGCCCCCACCCCCCTCAGCCAGATATGTAGCGCAATACTAATCATGAGTGATCATAATTTAGACCTCCTTACCTCCTCTTTTAATTCTCTGTAGCTATTCTCATCAGAATTCCAGCTCAACAAGAGGCCCTATTCTTGCCAACACCACACTGACTGTTCTCAGGTTCTTTGGTATGAATTACTTTATTAAGTCATCTATCTAATAATGTTTTGCCGCATTCAGTATATTACCATTCCTTCCAACTGTTATTTCCTAGCTCAATATTCTAGCCAATGAGTATATATGAAACAATTCTGTTCCTCTTGAGTATCTCCTATGCATCAATTTTTTACTATAGGTAACTACATTCAGATGATGAACGTGCTTCGAACTATTGGTTTTGATGTTCTGGAGTGTCTGTCTCAACTCTATGATTACTATCTTTATGCAGTAAGTAATAACATACATTAGTGTTTCCCCTATGCCTATACATACCTTAAGGTAACTTTTATTAACGGGTACTCATTTTAGCGAATTTTAGCGAATTTGTAATTTTCGCTAATAATAATACCCGCTTAAATACGTAATGAATTTTGACCACGCCCACACGTTATCTCGCTAGCTAGCTTCAGATCATCGCTGGAGGAGCAGAGTTCTTCCAAAATACTTGACATCTTCAAACTTTCCATCTACTGGTTCCTGGGCTTATGGATGCTCTAACCCCTTTGAAGAAACCATGGCTACCTGTAACTAACTTTTACTTCTGACCTCTGAACTCATAACATTCACATCATCATTATAATCATGCCAACATTCACATCATCATAATAATCATGCCAATATTATAATAATTATATGCTTGTGCCCCTCCTTTTCTGTATCCAAATCCGATTATACATTGTGATGCTAAACAACACCAGACTTGATTTGCATTTTTCTTGAGCTGCTCCTCAAAATTGCCAAAATTAGTACCCTAAATTTTAACTGAAAGCAAAAATCACTAAAATTAGTCTATGCTAATAATAGTTACCTTTAGGTAATAGCTATAACTGAGCTAAGCCCTTTTGTAATATTATATGGGAGGTACAGCACAAGACTCTCACTAAAATTTAATGGTTTATTTTTTTATTGCAGATTCATCAGTTCTTTGCTTTAGATCTTGTAAGTTTTTACTGTTAATTCTTCATGATACAGTATTTGACTGAAAATACTGAAATTTAAGTAGCATTACTTATATATGAAAATGGGAGCACTTTATACTGTTCAATCTGCATGTACATATCAGATGGAATCAGCTGAAGTTCAGTTGAGTACAAAACTCTCCACTTCCTTGAAGAGGATTTCTGAGACTCTCATTCTTCCCCAGCAGGTGAGACTATTTGCATCATAAATCCTCAATATGGATAGATCACAACCAGGAAAAGTGTCCTGATTAGATAATTCAGGGGTGAACTAGCTAATACATGTCTGTAAACATTTTTGGGAAGGGAGTTCCCACTGATGGTGATAATATTGTAACTTTTGGGAAATTTTGTGTTATGTTATTGAACAAGAAAGAGCCATTTACCATAATTCTTGATTTGTTATTGTAGGAGAGTGGTATGATGTCTGTTGTCCATTCTCCTGATGGCGGCATCAAGGTAATCCAGCACACTTTGCTCATTGTTTATCGGCATGCAAATAATATTTAAAGAGGTCTAAATAATGCACATCTAAATATAAACATACTGAATGTTTTCGGATACAAATTTCTATTTGATCAATGCAATTAGCTCCTTGCATTAGTTCAGTCGTCTTATTTTGGTGCTTTAGAAGCAGCTGTGTAACAATCATATATATTAATTTTACATAATAATTATTGTTAAACTTTATGTATAAGTGAGCTTCAGATTTAACGTGATTTGAGTGTGAATTAAAAGTAAATAATGGTGGTGATTATGCTCTTATGGAGCTTTGGTATGTCACAGTACATATTAAAACCTATAGATGCTTATTTGGTGGGAATTTATTAGAAATTCTCAGCACACTCAATTAGCATATTAAAATTAAGATGATCTTTTTTTTGAAGGTCCCAAGTCCTTCGGTGAATGGTATTGTGGACTTGAATTCTCCTGAAAACCTCTTTGGCCTTCAATACAGAATGGTTGCTGTACAGTCTCTGTGAGTTACTGTAATTATGGAAATTTCATTATGACTGATTACAACAAACCAGCTTCTGGAAGTTTCATCTGCATCTAATTCATGCACGCATTAAGTGAAATCTGGACTTACCACACATTTTATTTCCATGTATAGTGTATTTCTGGCCTCGCAGTTTGAATACCTTGTGACATACATTGAAAAACTAATCCCAGACTCAAAGAAAAGTTTTCTATCACAATTCCTCTTTCAAGTTAGTTGTTACTGTATGGACCCTTTGATTGCCATAGATTTAGCTATATTATGTGTAACTCCTTTTTTTATACGTATGGAAATATTTCAGACTTGGGACAACATTTTCAGGCCTGCTTTTCTCCCACCCCAAGGGTGGTGGGGGCTAGGGCTCCAGCTAGCTATTGACCTCTGACCTGGCCGCCAGAAAATGCTTTCATAACTGTGCAATATTTTCTGTATCTATAATTCGCATAATTATTTATAAATAGACTGTGAAGACTTCCAAGGAGCTATGCAAGCCTGTGTACTATGGAATTGCTTCAAAGGCCATCCCAACTGATCAGGTTTGCAGATTTACTACTTTCATAATAGAGGGACCATTTCATGCAAAATGTTGAAGCCTACTAGGCTACTAGGGAAATGCAAGCATTATGTGGTGAGCGCAGTTTAAAGTCATCACTAGTAAAAATTTCTCCAGCTAGTGTTGGTCTTGCCTCAATTAAAGTTTATAAGTTACATAATAATTATACATGAAGCCCTGTTTTCTACCTACTATAACTCTGGAACTGGACTTCCATTTTTATTAAGACAGCAAGCTTCAATCTGATACAATATCAACTTCTTCTCTTTTTTTTTTTGTATCACTATTGAGAAACTTATCTTTTATTATAGACCACCCCTGATTCTCCTATATTACTGCTAGTTTCACTCCACTCTCTATGTATAGCTCCATGTAGCTACTAGGAGGCTAGGTCTGGGTTCTCCCCAGTGAAACTGATCAGAGCGGTGCTCCATTAAAGGATTTTAATATTCTTGTGGCTATTAAAATACATTGTTTTAACCACATGAAGGAAAAATGGGCCGATCAGAGTGGTGTTGACACCCTTTGGGGAGAACCCTGTAGGTCATCCTACTAGAGAAGTCATTGGTAAAAATTTGCATTGTACTGTACTGATAAGTCATTACTTGTTTTATTGTGACCATTCAGGTGCTTGGACTAATGGGTAGTGTAAAGTGGGACATAAAAGAGATCCGTTCCCAACACAGCAGCTACGTGGACAGATTATTGCAGGTATACATAATATTGGTCACACTTGTGGTGGTTGCATGGAACTTGGGACCCAGTCTGTTGTCCTTTGTAGAGAGTCTGTACTCTTTTGGAATTTCTTTTTCTAATAAATTTGCGCAATGAGGTGGGCCAACTAGCTACAATAAGCTATTATTAAGGCCCCCTTCAAGGGAGTAGATGTAGGAATGAGAGTATGGAGGTAGGAAGAGAGATAAGAAGGACGAAAAAAAAAAAAAAAAAAAAAAAAAAACAGAACAAAAGACACAAGACTAAGAGACTAAAACAAAGACAAGAACAAAACTAAACCACTAAATAGGTTTGCTCCATAAGACAAGTACATCACATATGTAGAGTGTATATGCAATGGTACTTATAGATTATCCGTTCTCAGAGTTCTTTATTGGAGGTTCACTTAGCATTAACTTGGCTATGTATATCCTAGGGTCATAGGGCTAGAGGGCTATAATATCACGTACTAATCCGCTAAAATAACAAGATTACTAGTATCTGCGAATATGGCCACTCTATTGTATGTATGTATGTTCTTGCAGGAGTTTACATCATTCAGAAGAGCGCTCATGGCTATAGATAAGTAAGTCCAGCAATAATAAATAGAACACTCATGCACATTGTATTGGTATGCAGGCAGATTTCTATGGTACATGTTCATAGTGTATTTTGATTCTTGTATCTCTTTATGTAGGTCTGTTCACATTCCTTCAGAAGTGTCTAATATGCTATGGGAGAGAGCCATAATGCTATCCAATAGAATGTTTGTTGAAGGGTAAGTATAAACCAGAACTCACTGCATGTAATTCCTGGACGTTTGACTCTCCAGAGTAAAGAAGAGGAGTGTAAGTATGCACACGCAAAATCTGATTTGTTAAAAATCCTTAAGTGTTCTGCTGAGAGAAATCTGAATGTCTGGAGCTCCTGAACCATGTCTGTAGTTACCCCCCCCCCCCCCCCCCCCCACCTACGTACCTTATCTGTCAAACATTTTACAACTTAAAAGACGTATAGAATAGAACGTTCTTGAAATGGCTGACTTGAACCACATCCTGCCTACCTTATCTGTATAATAATCTGAGTTGTTCCTATTAGATGACTGTGTGTTATTTATGGTGTCTATCTACAGGTTTTCACAGGCCAAGAAATGTAGCAATGAAGGTCGTGCTTTGATGCAGCTGGACTTCCAACAGTATCGCACTAAGCTGGAGAAAATGTCACACATTCGGTATGAAATCATAATAGAACTTCATAGGAAATATACAACAGTTGATCTTGAAATATCATCACCATACAGTACACCTTACAAACCTTATCATTCCACTTATCCCATCTCACATCAATTGGCCACCTTTCCCAGGGTTAATAATCCAAAACTTCCCTCCCATAATGAGAATAATATAAAGTCTTTGAGGTTTATAGTCTCTCCAATGGTTAATAGTGGCTTCCTCCAAGATAAAAACCCTGACAGCATTTACTGACACTGATCTCTCTCTCTCTCTCTCTCTCTCTCTCTCTCTCTCTCTCTCTCTCTCTCTCTCTCTCTCTCTCTCTCTCTCTCTCTCTCTCTCTCTCTCTCTCTCTCTCTCTCTCTCTCTCTCTCTCTCTCTCTCTCTCTCTCTCTCTCTCTCTCTCTCTCTCTCTCTCTCTCTCTCTCTCTCTCTCTCTCTCTCTCTCTCTCTCTCTCTCTCTCTCTCTCTCTCTCTCTCTCTCTCTCTCTCTCTCTCTCTCTCTCTCTCTCTCTCTCTCTCTCTCTCTCTCTCTCTCTCTCTCTCTCTCTCTCTCTCTCTCTCTCTCTCTAGTCCCTTACCCACACATGCCTATGTGGAGGACTACATTAAAGCATACTACCTCTCTGAAGAGGATACTGAAGCCTGGATAAGACAACATCAAGTAAGTGAATAATGATGAGGTTATTATTTTGAAGTATGAAGTGAGCTAATAGCCATCAGATTTGCTTTGGCACAGAGCATTAATAGCTTTTGTTATTCGATTCTGAATTTCCAGTATAGATGAGCTAATCATGTGCTGGTTCTGATGGCATTTATTCATCATACATAGTTGCAATGGTTCAATCTGTAATACAATTTTTCTTGATGTTTAGCTATTGCCTAAACTGCTACACTTCATGCAGTCTCTTTCATTTGATCGTTCTTGTATCATTAGGAATACAGCGGCAAACAGCTGCAAGTGTTGGTAACCGTGGGAGTTGGATCTCGCATCAATAAACGCTTCAGACAAAAGCTGTTGGCTGTAATTGATGAATTGGACAAAGCTAGGTGATTATTTTATTTTGTTGATTTAAAATTTTTTTTTTTTTTTGTAGCAATCCAGCTTTAACTATTCATTGCTAATGGATGAACAATAGATTATTGTGCGTGTATGTCAGTTATTATTATTTTGGAAATTTTTCAGTCAGTAGCTATATCCATGTAGAAAGAATGACTCAACAAGGAAGAAAGTCTTTATATTTTGGAAGTTTTTCAGTCGGTAGCTATATCCATGTAGAAAGAATGACTCAACAAGGAAGAAAGTTATTATATTTTGGAAATTTTTCAGTCAGTACATATCCATGTAGAAAGAATGACTCAACAAGGAAGAACACACTCCTATAGCAATCAGTCTTATTATTTTATCTTCCTGTTGGCCACTTTGAGGTAAATTCCATTTTTGGGTGCCATGGTAATCCCAACTACCAATTCCAAAGGTACCTGCATCACAAGTATACACATTGTATGTGATGGACCCCATAATATATATCACAATAAATCTTCCTAAATGTTATTCTAATGTCAGAGCTCATGGTAGATGCCAGGTGCCCGTAACTTATTATAGAGGTCTCACTTATACAAGAATTGAGTACTATTAACTATATACCTCTGTGTCTGGTGCCCTGATGAAGGTGAACTCTTTCACTAGTTCTATGAGGGCTATCTTAGCCTGCAGAGTTGCAAACCTCATCCCAATGCAGCTGCGTTTTCCAGCACCAAATGGAAGGTAACATTGCTGGGGACGTTTGGCTTTTTCTTCTGGAGTAAACCTATTGTATAATTATTAGAGGAATGATCCAGCTAGCTATTCCATGTGTCGTCTATATAGCTAGTTAACTGAACAGAATGTGGTGACAAAGCAAAGTACGGTTTCTCATCACTTCCCATTTCATGCATCATGGCCATCTGCCAAGCTCATTATGAAAATTGTTGACCATGATCTTTTCTATTAGGGACAACCATTATGGGGCGAGCGCGCATGCTCAAGGTTGTCACGAAAAGAAGCTGCAACATTAGAATACTGATCAGACGCCACGGCTACTATTAATACAGGTATTAGCAGTGACTAGCTACTCAAGGGTGGCGAATATTCAACAGCGGTGTTAATTTCCTTCACATTCTAGCTACTAGCTCTTCTATTTTGGAAGCACTGCTTTCACTTCCTTTGTTTCAGAAATTCCGTTCATCCACACTGAACTTCCTCTATTGGTGGTATGCTTTTTCGAACAAGAAGAACTGCAGCTTGAGCAGTCATATTGCAATATGTGGCCAGTGTGCTCTAATTGAAGTGCAGTGGGTGGCAACTATAATGCTCAAATCCTGGTACTAGTGGGGGCTACTATTTAGGAGTGGTATCTGATCACACGAATACAGTAATGCTATCTATAGTGTGGGGCTCTGCTTCTCTACATGGAAATTATCAATTCTGCTCATAAAAAAATTGATGACATGATAATTTGTGTGATGAGAAACAGACACAACAAATTTACTTTTATGCACCTAACCCACCTCAGAGGATCAAACTTTTCTGGATCATCCCAATATTCAGGGTCCTTTTGTAGCACAAGGCTAGAAAAGTAAAGTGCGGTTCCCTTGGGTATGGTTATGTCTTTGTAAGTGTAGTCTTTTCCACATTCCCGTGTGAATCTACAGGAAAGAAGATAGTAGCTATAATTATTATGAATTTATATAGAAATACATTAATCAGGACATTCATGTTTCTGGTCAGGATTTTTCCTCACAACCATGCGAGCGGGCGGTAGTTATTATCCATTATACCATTATTATCGATGTCAAAAATGTCCATTTTCTTGCCACAAAATCATCACTGCAGCTGCTCTAGCTGTATAAATAATACAATAATGGCTTCTGGAGCGGTGCCAATTTTCCAATGTGGGCGGCTGACCAGAAACATGAATATCATTAACACTGGCCTTGACTATTAAACTTCTGACAATCACTGCATGAATTGTGTTCTGGAAAATTTCACACTGAATTTCCAGTCCTATGTAGCTAGTCGGATCATTCACTTTCACATAGACACAGCAGCAGTAATGTAACTACATCTCACATTGGTCCTGGGGGATAGAGCCGGAGTGATTCCTGGAGAACCATGTCTAAGTATCTCAAGTCTTGAGCCGCTTGGTAAAGTGAACTATCCTATTCAATTAATTAAGCATGCATAATAATCCAGTGTTTGTGGATTTGGAAAGTAACTAGAATAACTTTTTGTAGAACTACAGCAATAATTTTGATACCAATGATCTCCAATAATTATTATGGCCACATTCTTGATAGTCCTTTGATTATCAGGGATGTACAATGTGACTGCTAAGAATTATTACAGGATGTTCCTCAAAATAGCTGTCGATTTCTTCCTGTAGTTTTTCCTGGATGTGAGGATGTAGAGCAAGCACATATGAAGTATAGGCCAGAGAATTAGCAGTGGTCTCATAACCAACAAGCATGAAGAGCACAGCATGAGCAGTAATCTCCTCATCTGTTAACCTCTTGCTGGTCACATTTCCATCGTCCTCCACTGTTGCATCCATCATCAACTGAAGAAGGTCCTTGTACTGTATAAAATGTAAAAAAAATGCTAGCCAACTTCAGCCATATCCAGCTGAAGAAAAAAAAGTAGCTTACTTTTTCTGGTTCTGCCTCATCGCGGCGTTTCTTAATAAGATCAATGGCTGTTTCAGCGAGAAGTTGGAAGGATTTTAAAGGCTTACTTCCCTTTTCCATGTACTGCACTATTGGAGTGATCCATGGAAAGTTATCTAAGAACAATAATGTAAGGATAATAATGAAACAGTGGAAAGTGTGTTACATAATAATTATCATAGCCCATCTCCCCAATCTAAACTCACTCAATATCATAGTGGCTCGTGCCATGTTGTGTTTCTTGCCTGTGATGCTGCTGAATATGGCAGCAGTGGCTTCTACTAGTGGATCCGACCTGTTCCTCTGAATGTCCATTACTCGTCCAAAAGCAGTAGCAAAAAGAGTTTCCATGGTGAATGAGCTGTAGGTTCTGCAATAAAATTTGAAGTGGTATATATTTTTTTCACTCTAAGCTTCATTATTACCGAAAGACTTCAAAACTCATCTTGGCATCAGCTTGTTCTCTGAAGATCTCCACAAGTGTTTTCACACTGTTTTGAATAATTGGTGCCATCTGAAGAGAAAATATTAACCTTTCTATTACAATCATAAAAATTTAATATGAAGTAGAAAAGAAACCAGTTAGCTATAGAGGTATAATTATAGGTCTAGATCTACTATTAAGCCAAAGACCTACGTAAATGCATAGAGTTTGTACACTTGGGCAGCTCAAAAAATTAATTTGAAGTGTGAAACAAAATCATGGTAAGCTATGCCTATAATGATTGGACTATACCTCACACTAAGTACTTAGCTAGCTATAAACTAGCTAAAAATGCAACTGTCTGGTATTGATTTTTCTCTGGGACTGTCACATGTAGCTAGCTACGAAACATACCGCTCTCATTTTTGCAGAAGAGAAGGTAGGTGAGAGGGTTTGGCGACCTACCCTCCATACATCATCCCTATCAAGAAACATACCTTTAGTTTTTCCCGGTCTGTTTCGAACTATATCACGATTTTTCTGCAATAGTCATTGTGCATGGCATGTGTCACATACATAGGCTACTGGCATAGCTACAACAGACAGACTCGAGTATAATAATTAGGCTATGATCATTCTTACTGGTAGCTATCACAATTTTTACATATTAATAGTATGTGCAACAGACTCGGGTATCCTTACTGGTTTATCATTGCATCTATAGTATAATTATACCTAATAAAGATTATGTCATCCTTACTGGTCTGTCTGATCATCCTTACTTGTCTATCATCACATCTATACAGGCTATCATTCTTACTCACAGCTCACAAGTACTCTGTTCTAAGTAGCTAGCTACTAAGCTTACTGGTCTATTCATAAATACATCGAAATCTTTTATGGTGACTCGTTTGATAAGCTCTATGTCTGTCACAGCAATGTATGGACGAATTCCCCAGTAGAATCTGTAGGATTAGCTACAATAAAAGCTTATTAAGTGCATGCAGTAGCTATGTGAATTCGTATTGCATACATGACCCATCCCCACTGGCACAGATGGTGCTCCTTCTATTTGAGATGGGCAGGGGGACTCCAAAGGGGGAAGAGGGAAACCCCCCCCCCCCCCCCCCCCCCCCCCAAAGCAAAGCATTACAGCCTTACATATTCAGGAGAAACTCACCCTACAATTGGCCCATAATTCTTGTGTAGATCTTTTATAAACTCAGCAAGCCCCTAAAATGAACAATTAGCTAAATGGCGTGGACTATACCTATAGCTCCAGACAGTTAAGGTTGGTCTTTTGATGGTCAGTGGACTACTGATAGCTTACCAACTTTGCCAGACTTTGATAGTTTCCAAAGAAGAAAGATGGAGGAGGTCCATCAATTCCATTTCTCTTCAATACTTGAAAAGGAAAGTAAGAGAACCTAGAGAGAGTGATGCACAAGTCAAAGTAGCTTATTTAATTTTGGTGACAAGAGACCTGTTCATTGAACCATTAACAGACAATGTCATTTTGACCAGGGACCAGGGGTCCCCAGACAGGCTGGACCCTAGTCTCATGCAAACTTTCCTGGATGGGCAGGGCTTCACAGAAAGGGGGCCAGGTTTCAGTGGACACTCTGGAATGCAGTCATGCATGCATTAATCTATAAGCTGACATCAGCTAACAAAAGACTTGACTGCTGCCTCCTGTTCATGCCAGAGTGCATCTCCTTGACAGCTTCTTTGATACATAGGAGAGATATCCATCTTCACCATGCCCTGAACGTGTGATGTTTATTCATGCCCATTTTTTGAATCTGCAATCTGATTGGTGCTGCCACAAGTTCCTGCAGTGCCCTGGCAACAGTTACCAGACTTTTCCCTCTCCCTCTCCGTGAAGCCCTGCCCATCCAGGAAAGTCTAAAATAACCCCCGTCCTCCCATTAGAAAATTTCACTGTCATGCCCTTAGAGTATGATTATTATAGCAGAAGATGATAATAGCTAAACTTACTTGAAGTACAATAAAGCCACCACCAGCAGAACAAGAAAGAATATTCCCAATAGAAGACCAGCAATCATTGTCATTTTCAAGTCTTCTAAATTCAATTCTTCTAGAACATGCAAGTGCTAATAATATGCCATCCATATTTATACACACATTACTAGATTACTATAGTCTGGGTTTTAGATTTTGGGGGTGGGGCGGAAGGATGTTATGCACGTGCGCCCGTGCGCAACGTTAACATCACGATCGATCCTGCCCGGCGCCCCGCCCCTCAAAAAATGTCAAGGTGGCTATAATCACTACAGCAACGAAGTAAAAGAACCAATGATAAACAAGATAAGAAATTCCCTGATGTTCCACGGCATAACTATAGCTAGCTAATAATTGATGTAATGATAGTGTATCAAAGTTTATTTTCTTGTGGCCACTTTAAGGTATATAGGTGTCTTGGGTACTCCTAGCACCATCTCCAAAGGCACCTGCATGGAGATTATGATGATGATGATGATGATGATGATGATGATGATGATGATGACGATGATAATAATAATAATAATAATAATAATAATATCAATACAACCACATTGGAAACTCATACCACTGTGTCTGGTGCCCTGACAAAGGTGAATTCCTTGAGCAGTTCCATGAGAGCTATCTTCAGTTCCAGGAGTGCAAACCTCATCCCAATGCAACTGCGTGGTCCAGCACCAAATGGAAGGTAACATTGCTGGGGACGCTTGGCTTTCTCATCTGGAGTAAACCTGATGATAAAATATTAATGAGTGGAGGTTCAAACATTAACAATGACCACTAGACTGATGGCATGTAAGTCAGCCATTTTTACAGACCAGACACATGTAGCTTGTAAACTTTAACTATATCCTAGAGATCTGGTTGTCACAAAAATATTAAGGTGCAGAAAACTCCTTTAGTGTTGATGAAAGACTGGTTCTTCTCACCCCTCCTTGCATACAGACCTCTCACAGTGATATAATATTATAGCTAATGAAGTAAAGTTTTATGGTTTTATACAAAAGATAGCTAGCTAGCTAATAATAATACATAGCTAATTATGAAAAAATAAAGCTCACATTTCAATTTTGCAAACCATACAGTACTAAAATTTCCTGCTAACTATTATTGTACCTTATTAGCTACCATTAAAAGTTTGACAAACCTCATGGGATCAAACTTCTCTGGATCTTCCCAGTATTCAGGATCCTTATGCAATAGAGTAACAGGGAAGGAAACAGTAGTTCCCTTGGGTATGGTGATATCTTTGTAAGTGTAATCCTTACCACATTCCCGCTCAATCCTATCAATGTGAACATTTTAATTAATAGATAGCTAACTGGTGAGTGAAGCATTTGGGGTCCATGACCATGGCCACTAGTAAAAATGAATGTGTCTAATATTAATTTCTACTTGGGACTGTTGCATAACTTTTGACTGGCATGGAATGAGCAAAATTAGGACCAGATCACGATTTAGTCGAGAATAACACAAAATAAGTTCTTACGCTACTGCCAGAGGGTATACCCTGAGGGATTCCTGGATAACCATGTCCAAGTATCCAATATCCTGAGCTGCTTCGTAAAGTGACGCTTCCTGTATTGCATAAAGCAATGACATTGATTGTGTTGTTGTAACCCAAAAATCACACACAGCCTTAATCTATGGTAACATATTGGTATCAGTCCATAGGGCTGCATTTAGGGGTTAGCATTTGTCTCCCTCCCCTCTCCCTTGAGATTTTGCAACAGCTTGATTCCATATATGCCCCTGAAAGCAGCTATTATTGTCCTTAAATTTATATCTCTGGTCTGGTCCATTGCAACAGACCAGGGGGGTGAAGGTACAGCAAGACAGCAAAGGGGGAGGATCCTCAGAAAATTAATGATCCCATTCATGGCCATTGAATTATAATTACAGGATTTTCCTCAAAGTAGCTATCAATTTCTTCCTGCAGCTTCTCCTGGATGTCAGGGTGAATGGCTAGCAGGTATGAGGTGAAGGTAAGGGAGTTGGACGTGGTCTCATAACCAGCCAGCATAAACAGTGTTGCATGAGCAGTAATCTCCTTATCCGTCAATTTCTTCTTTCCAGTTTTCTGACTGCCTTCACCTTCATCCACAGTTGCATCAATCATCAGCTGAAGAAGGTCTTTATACTATGTATAATAAGCAGAAGAATATTATCAAGTCGTAAGGCAATTATAATGTTCACTGTTGCACCACCTCATACACTGATTGTATCACCTAGCTAATGTTGAAATTTTGTTCCTTCTAAGTTCTCACCTTTATTCTCTAATTCTTAATATGCCCCTGTTATCATTAGTTTCTGACACTTCCTGGTTCTTAGTTTCTAACCTTGCCTGTATCTGTTTCTGCTCGGCGTTGCTTTATAAGTTGGGTTGCTGTGTCATTGAAAATCTTGAAGGCTTTCACAGGCGAACTTCTTCGTGACATGAATTGCATAACAGGCTCCAACCATGGCAAATTAGCTAACAATAGACAAGCAAGTGATATTATGGCAAAATAGATAAGGACACAATGATAAAAATGACACACACAGTGCAAAATTTCATGAGGTAAAATTTGTGTGAAGTGTTATGATAGACACTAAGTATCCCAGGTATCCCGGGACTGTCCCGGGATGTCCCTATGGTGGGGACTCCACAATCCCCAGACACCAAGTATCCCAGGTATCCCGGGACTGTCCCGGGATGTCCCTATGGTGGGGACTCCACAATCCCCAGATACTAAGTATCCCAGGTATCCCAGGACTGTCCAATGGTGGCGGGTATCCCGGGATGTCCCTATGGTGGGGACTCCAGATACTAAGTATTCCAGGTATCCCGGGACAGTCCTGGGATACCTGGGATACTTAGTGTCTGGGGATTGTGGAGTCCCCACCATATGGACTTCCCGGGACAGTCCTGGGATACTTAGTGTCTGGGGATTGTGGAGTCCCCACCATTGGGACATCCCGGGATACTTAGTATCTGGGGATTGTGGAGTCCCCACCATAGGACAGTCCCGGGATACCTGGGATACTTAGTATCTGGGGAGTGTGGAGTCCCCACCAGGATACTGGGATACTTAGTCCCAACAATGGGAGTATGGTGAAAGCTGGGTCCCAGGATTTGGCTTTACTGCATCATGGTATTCTAGGACTTTATGAGACATCCCAGGATGGGTTGTGGCACTACTGGACATCCCTCACAAACTATAGCAACTTACTTAAAATCAAGAAATAGTATAAGAAATAGTTTCTGCCTTTGCGTATATCATCTCTAAAGCTACCAAACATGGAAGCGCCAGCTTCTACCAGTTTATCTGATTCATTCCTCTGAATGTCTATCACTCGACCGAAGGCAGTAGCAAAAATGGTTTCCATGGTGAAGCGACGATAGGATCTATAACAATATTATGCAACAGTCCCAGATAGAAATCGCCAGAGTGATATCCCCCCAAAAAACAAAACAAAAAAACAACAACAAATAAACAAAAAAATAACAACAAAAACAAATAAAACAAATAAATAAAATGCTTCCGTAATAATGATTAAATTTTAAGAGCTACTAGCAGGAGCTAAATGTAGTGGAGAGCTAAATTGAATACTGAATGTGTATAAAGTAAAAAGTCCATTTGCATTCACTTGACCCCTTGATAGTTTGCTATATCTGCTCTAACTCTTGATCAAGTTTCACATTTTAATCACCAGCAGAGAGCTATAGTTTTTATGGTTTTTGAAATTGAAATTGGTCAAAAATCATGCAGTTATGAATGATCAAGGGATAAGTGAACACAAATTGGATAAGAGAATATCGGACTTACTCCATGATTTTGAAACTCTTATCTGAGAGAGATTGTTCTCTGAATATTTCCACTAATGTTTTCACACTGTCATGGATCAGAGGAGTCATCTATAATTATGCATCAAGAAAGATATCTATATAATTGGGATCTCTTTCAAACACCATAACATGTAGCACTTTTACTTTCGAGCGGCTCAGTGCCATGACTGCTATGTGTTCTCATAGCTGCTATGTGCTCTCATGGTCACAAAGTGCTTAATAAGTGGGTGAAACTATAAACATAGTGACTCTGAGTAGACTGAACTAGTGTGCTCACCCTAACATGATTCACAGACATGCTACCGTAATTGTATAAATTTTCGGAGGTTTAAAATTTCGTGATTTCCGGAGCTGTTCCTATAATAAAAAATTTCCGCAGGTCTAATTTTCATAGCAAGCACATGGAAAATAATGCATGCGAATAATAGCTATATATATCATTGCCTGCTGCTGGGGCCGAGTGACATACTTTCTTGTGATTCATGGCTACTACAGAGAAATCTAGATAGTCCCCCAAAAAGAAGAAAAGCTGGGCTGGCGATGCCAGACTAAAATCTAGACTGCTATGGAAGGCAAGACGCTTCGTTGTAGAAGAGAGACAGGTAACGGCCATGATCCCGGTAATGAAGCATGATACTTTTGTCTCATGGACTATCTGCTCCAGGTTTTTTTCCAGCTGCTATCGATATCGCATCATGCATGCATGCGCATCGTCGTCATTATGACATCATAGTACTAAGATTTCGTTTATTATTTTCGAGGATTCTGATCGACTACGAAAAAACGAAAATAAAACCCCATCGAAAATTTATGAGACATGTGTACGTACTGCTTTTATCTTTGCAGTTGAGAAGGTAGGAGAGAGGGTTTGGCGACCTACCCTCCACATCTCATCTCTGTCCTCTGACAAACCCTTTGTTTCATCAGCTTTCCTTCCAAAAAAATCTGGACGTTTCTATACACAAGTATGGAAGGTTACCACATTCCATTGGTGATATGGTGATAACAAAAATATCTCTTACTCGTCTATTTATAAAATAGTCGAAATCCTTCACAGTGATTAACTTGATGAGTTCTGTGTCTGTCACTGAGACACGGGGATGAATCCCTGAGTAAAACCTAATAATTAGCATCATGAATAAGAAGTGAGGAGAAGGAATAAGAACTGACCCTGCAATACGTCCATATTTCTCATGCAGCTGCTTGAAGAACTCACTGTATCCCTTGCGAAAGAAAGAAAGAAAGAAAGAAAGAAAGAAAAAAAGAAGATGAATTATTTGATGCTAAAAAACATAACATGGAACTCCAGAACTAACATTTCCTGAGATCGCTAGTACCTGATTATTGTATCTTCTTTCTATAATTATGGTAATATGGGAGTGAAACATTTACTAATCAGTGGAATGTGTGCAATGATGTTAGCTATTGTGGTTGGAACAAACGATCCCGTACCTAACTTAACATTAGTCAAGTGTACATGTATCAGACTGAGTCATTCATTTTTGTGTAGCTACGTAGTTGTAGCTACAGAGGTTTTAGGGAATCTTGCAAAATGCTGAGTGTGCATTCTCGCCGCATGCTCAACTTTTGAGCCTCGAAAATCTCACTGGAGAAGGTGGGTGGCATGCTAATAGGTTAGAACTATACTAGAACAGTCACTAGCTAGCTCTTCAAGCTTACTTCTCTAAAGTCCCGTCCAAATCTGAGTGCAATTTCAAAAATTCAAGCAGTGCACATGCGTAGTAGTTGGACGCCTGATGCAAGATTCCCTAAAACCTCTGTAGTAAGTGGACGTTTTCTGTATTACATTATTGTTGCTACCCCAACACTATCTTTCTGGCGCTACTATATCTCGTACATTCTTCCAGTTCCGTCCTTTGTGATAAGGTGACGTAATTGGCTAAAGCTTCGCTCACCACAATGCTTCGAATTTCCCTAGCAGTTAACTATTCTTAGGGTATGAGGCATAGCTGGTATAATACAGTGGAGCCTCCGAAAAATGGACACACTTGGGACCTGTTATCCTTTAAAGAGAGGTTCATCCTCTTTTGGAGTGTCCTTTTATCGAAGATTCCACTGCAATGAAATGATACTCATGTGACTGTGTTAACTACTGACATGACCCAACTAACCAACTTAATTAAGACTTGGATACTTCCAAAGAAGAAGGAAGGAGGTGGTCCTTTAATTCCAGTATTTCTGAACACTTGAAAAGGAAAGTACGAGAACCTATAATGTAGTAATGAATGACATGCTACATAATCTTAATTACTACATGCACACATGTTATCATCAAAGACTAGTCTCACATAGCCAATCCCTTACTCACAGGGTGTGATGTATAGCACACAAGGGAAAAGAACTCTTGTCTTGCACAGTCAGCAAATCATTATTTGTAGTTTGCTGCACTCAAATGATAGAGAAACATGCATACACAAGGATATCTTTTGTTGGGTTTCATTACATAACCACACCCACCTTCGGTCCTGGCAAGACCAACAAGACAAGAGCTCTATGCGAGTTTTACCAGACCTTCCCTCACGTGCTGATAATACAAATGCACCATGTGGTGTGAGTAAGGGGCTAACTGTGTGAGAGCATTGCATGAATGGTGTGGCATGCAAGACAGAGGAATGGTGCAGAGTGAACTTGGGGGTGCATTTAGTCATTCTAGTGGTTATAGTAGGGGAAGAAAACTGCATATTTTAGAGAGGACAGGTAGATTTCAGAGAGCATGGGTATTTCCCAAGAAACACATACTCAAAAATGCTGAGTCCGAGCAGCTCAACTCGAAGGAATATACTCACTTGGACAGCTGCCTGCTGGTATTGCTAGAGCCTACGTAGTTAGACCACTTACTTTAAGTACAATAGTAGTGCTATTATAACGACACCTAGAAGGCTGATGCCGAAGGGAGACACGAAATAATCAGTGATTCCCACTGCGACCATCTTGTTGACAGGAGGCACAGATGTTGCTGAGTCAGCACAGGACCTATTGTAGTACGCAAGCGCAGTAGAAATTATACCAGCATGATTACTTTTTGTTGTACATAATATTAATGGTCAGAAGCCCA
The DNA here is from genome assembly GCA_963924555.1 of Crambe crambe. Taxonomy (NCBI): domain Eukaryota; kingdom Metazoa; phylum Porifera; class Demospongiae; order Poecilosclerida; family Crambeidae; genus Crambe; species Crambe crambe. The sequence goes on from OZ004582.1 coordinate 6,367,318, forward strand.
ATCATGCAACTGAATTTGTGGCTCTCCCAACTCAATCAGGCCTGTTTTCTTTTGAATATCAATCATTAATGTTGTCTGCCTTTCCCAACAAAACACATCTTGTATCAAGAGTTGTTTAATATTTGGACGACAAAAATGGCAAAGAGCCGGTAAAAATCTCTTGTTTTGTGTACATAAGTATGATATGACAAATTAATTTTATAAACAATGACATCATAAGAAGAGAACATGCACTTAGAAGGGGCATTGCTGAGTCAGCACAAGGTATAAACTATGTAATTACATAACTGCAAGTATACAGCTAGCATTAATTTTATTTGTTCCTTTTGACCACTTGGAGGTATACTGGTGTCTTGTTACCTCCTGCGCCAAGCTCCAAAGACATCTGAATAGAAGATATTATACTATAGCTAAAAGGAAGAAGACTACTACAGTAGCTAGCTATGGGGAAGAACTCTTACGTACCGCTGTGTCTGGTGCCCTGACAAAGGTGAACTCCCTAAGCAGTTCTATGAGAGCAATCTTCTGTTCCAGGAGTGCAAACCTCATTCCAATGCAACTGCGCGGTCCAGCACCAAATGGAAGATAACACTGCTGGGGACGCTTGGCTTTCTCTTCTGCAGTGAACCTATATCATTGATGAAATTGTATAATGAGATAATGAGCCAGCTAGTCATGGTCACCTCATGGGATCAAATTTCTCTGGATCTTCCCAGTATTCAGGATCCTTATGCAACACCATAACAGGAACAAAGATATTAGCTCCCTTGGGTATGGTGATGTCTTTGTAAGTGTAGTCCTTACTACATTCCCTATCAAATCTATCGACAAAAACATCATACGAATTATAATTAGGAACAAAGAATGGTTATCTTACACCACTGCCAAAGTGTACAATCTAGCAGTTTCCTGGATAACCATGTCTAAATAGCCTATATCCTGAGCTGCTTGATAAAGCGAAGCTTCCTGTATCAAACAAAATTAATGGAAGTATAATGAACTTGAAACACTATGATAATTAGAATTCTGTAATAATAATAGCTAGCTAATGCATGGTTTAGATGACGATTGTTATAAGGCTCTATTCCATACCAGCAAGGGCGTATTGAGCTGCGAAGCGGCAAGAGGGCATGCCACTGCCAATGCTCTATATATAGACAGCATAGTGTAAAATGTTACTAAAAATAGCCTAGGCTCTGCCCGCGTAAACTGTAGCTATAGTAGTAACAATTTACATTTCGCTGTCTACACTAGTTGTATGCCCTCTCGCTGCTTTGCAGTTTGATATGCTCCAATACCAGTCACTACACATCTCTATAATAATTATGGCAGCAATTAATTAAGTTAACACTATATTTAGAAGTTGTGGCAGGCAACACAAGACCCTTTAGTGCATGTTTAGCTGAAGGGAGCCTTTGAATTTATAACTCAACACTCCTATAAACCAAGAACTAGCTATATATAATTACAGGATTTTCCTCAAAGTAGCTATCAATTTCTTCCTGTAGCTTCTCCTGGATGTCTGGGTTAAGGGCTAGCAGGTATGAGGTGAAGGTAAGGGAGTTGGAAGTGGTCTCATAACCAGCCAGCATAAACAGTGTAGCATGAGCAGTAATCTCTTCATCCGTCAACTTCTTCTTTTCAGTCTTCTCACCATCCTCAACAGTTGCATCAATCATCAGTTGAAGAAGATCTTTGTACTGCATTATATACAGTAGTTATAATAACTGTAGTCATTAATAGGGAGAAAAATGTTTTATAGCCAGAGTTTGTGATATCCGGAGGATCTGATCACATTGATAAAGCAAAGATTATTAGTATATAGCCCACCTTACTAGTTTTGACTTGCTACATGCTGAGGACTAGCCATGTCATATCCAAAATTTGCACACACAAAATCCTGATCAGACTCCTCCTGGCTCACAAAACCAGCTCATAATAGGTATACTAACCCTTCCTGGTTCTGTTTCTGCACGACGCTCTTTTATAAGTTGGATGGCTGTGTCAGTAAAAAGCTTGAAGGATTTTACAGGTGCACTTTTCCGTGACACAAATCGAGAGATAGGCTCCAGCCATGGTAGATTATCTGTAATAGATCACAATCCAGTCACTTGTCAGGTCCAGTATGAGTGCATGGATCTGATATGTTACAAAATATATAGCTATGTAGCTGGTCTGCTCACTCCAATATTTTTTGTATCACCCTGATGAAGGCTAGAGTATTCTGGTCGAAACGTTGGTGGTTTGTTTCATAAGCTAATTTTATGAGAACTAATTCTATTGAATTTTTATCATGTTAGCTGAGAATAATAAGCAATGTTTCTTCTTCTTCCCCCTCCCCCAAATGATAGTGTAAAGTCTGGTGGGATGGATAGTGTTGCATAATCCCCTGAGATATAATTGTGTACATAATTCACAAATGTTATGGTTATGTATAACCCACCAAACACCTAAATAGCTAATAGGCAGGAAATTGTCACTATTTTGGAGTGACAGTCACTCATTTTGGGGTTCTTGTCACTCTGTCATTTTTTTTTTTTTTTTTACATTTGTCACTCTTTATTATAAAGGATTGAAAGTTGGTTATGCAAATGAAGTTTTAACTAACATTGGAATTTTATAACATGATGCTCTTTGCAATTCTCTGTATATAGACTCAGTACCCTAATAGGTTGTGTAATGACTATCTGCTATCAATTGAAAACAAACTGATGAGCTTCTGAAAAGAGGCAAACATGTAACAATGGAAAATTCAAACATGTCTATGGTTAGTGCTAGTGAGCAATTTTATCGTATCTTTTATAGGGTAAGTTGATAAGTATGCATGTGCATAGTCTTAAAGAGAGGTGGTCTCTTTAGGGAAATAATCGAAATAATAGCTGGAATTGCTGGGACATGGTGGAGTGGCCTTAATAGAGAGGTGGTCTCTATAGTAGAGAGAAATAGCTGGAATAAGTGCTATTGGAACATGGCAGAGTACGTGGCATTATACGTAATATGGAAGTGGCCTGTTTTGGGAGGCCTCATTACAGGATGCATGGTGCCATGGTCTCATTATAATAAACTTACACAAAAACATGAGAAATTGAAAGAAAGATTCTCCACCACTGCTGTCTTCTGTAAATGCGCCAAATATGGTAGCACCAGCTTCTACTAGTGGATCTGACTTATTCCTCTGAATGTCTATCACTCGACCAAAGGCAGTAGCAAAAATGGTTTCCATGGTGAAGCGACGATAAATTCTGCATAATTATGTAGATGCATTTATTATAGTGGCACAAAAAAGAGTGTTGGATTTACTCCAATATTTTGAAACTTTTTTCTGAGTCAGCGCGTTCTCTGAAGACCTCCACTAGTGTTTTCACACTGCTTTGAATCAGAGGAGTCATCTGTTAAGAACATCAGTATTAAGAATTAGTAATAATTCTGATGAAAGATCTCTATGCTAGCTGCTCTAAACAATTATTGGTTTTGGTATTAAAATTATTGGCCACCTCTATATTTGGACAAGATGTATAGTAGTAGATAACTCCATACTGCCTGTGTATATATTACTATACGTACTGCTTTCATTTTTGCAGAGGAGAATGTAGGAGAAAGGGTTTGACGACCTACCCTCCATACATCATCTCTATCCTCTGCTAGACCTTTAGTTTCATCTGGCTTCCTTCCAAAAAAATCAGGATTTTTCTGCACAAAATTTGAGTGAAATCTGCTTATTATGTGGTGCTTATCACAAAACCAAAAAAGAGTAATAAGTTTGTCTATAAAAAGTGCGCTGGACTGTTACCTCGGCACTCAAATGTATATATCCCTACATTAACTTTTATGCATAATAAAATTACCGTAGGGCGGGTTAATTTCGTCAGGAAAAAAAGATTAGTCTATTTCGTATAAAGAGTTGAAATTTTATTTATCATAATTCTTACTGTCATAAATTTTTGCGTGCATTTTTTTGCACAACATACACGCACGTGGTAGATCGTCAATCATGATCGCTTTGTATTTGTGATAGTGTCTCTCTCAAAAATCAGGGGGGGGGGGGGTCGGACAAGCTTTTCGTGAAACTGGCTCGCGAAGCTTTGCAAGAATAGATGCGCAGTAAAGAATGGTTGGAATGTAATTAACCTGATGTTTGATAGGCTGTTTCTCCAGCTTTAAGTGTTTGTAGATGATTTTACCTGAGCACAAGAAAGATCTAGTAAGCTAGTTGCTAGAAAGCAAACCAGTTTTAGCTGGGCTTTGAAATTCAGTTAGCAATCAACCTTTTTCTGAATCTCCAAAACAGGATGGGGATGAATTGGGTTCAGTCGATTTTCAGAAATCTACCTGTTAGATCTATCTACAGTCCAATTCAGTCCATTCAAAGCGTACACATCTCGAGGAATAGCACCTTCAAAAAATGTATTGAAATTCTATGTGAATAAAAAGTGCCTACTCAGCAATAATTGACCTTGTCCGACCCCCCCCTGCTCGAAAATAGCTACGTAGTCCACCCCTTTAAAACTGGGTGGGGGAAAAATTTTCGTCTTCAATGCACATGTGTGAAGATTTATCCGTTTAATTTTTTCATTGGTATAACGATTCCGGATTTTTTCCCTAACAAAATTAACCCGCCCTACGGTAATGCTTTATTATGCATGTACGTGGGTGGAGTTGCATGCTAAATAAGTTGCTGTGTTGTGCATTTAATGGAGTTAAACTTCTCCATATTTCCAGACAGTGTATACACTGCTGTTCAGTGCTCTCTACTTGTCATCTTGAATGATTGCTCTCACAATATTTTAAGTCTGTGCTCTTGCTGGCTTCTACCACCCGTCTTTGGCTTTCCTGTTGTCTTACTTATTGTCATTGTAAGGAATTTTCTACTTCTTGCTCTTGTGCAAGTGCATGTGCCACTAATAAAAACACATGTACCACCACCACCACTATAGTTGATCCCAGTACTATATATGCCTTGGCACTTAATTAAAATCCATACATGAATCCACAGAAGTTTTCTACCATTACATAACTAAGTGATGCAGTAGATACTTACTTGTCTGTTCACAAAATGGTCAAAATCCTTCACAGTGATTAACTTGATGAGGTCAGTGTCCGTCACAGAGATACAAGGACGAACCCCAATGTAAAAACTATAGTGAATGAGCAGGAGGTTCAGTATGAGGAATGGTGAGTATAATTATTAGTATGGATAAACTTACCTTACAATGCGTCCATACTTCTCATGTAAATGTTTCATGTATTTAAGGAATCCCTTGAAAAAAAATGAATTATCGAATGTAATAAAGAGTGATCTGAATAATAATGCATTGCCAAGATCTAACATGCATTCCACTCCCATGTCTACATATACTGCTTTGGGTATTAGTTTTGACAGGGAAATGCAAAACACCATGAGACGATGGTTGTCCATAATTATTACACTACAGTGGGATGAAATTTTATATGGTTACTCCACAAAACATGCTGTCATACGATAAAATATCAGACAACAACAATTAAGGGCCCAATGTGCTTACCTCAATTTACAAAAGTGAAGGAAAAAAATTTAAGCTAAATAAAAAGGCCATGTAGGGTTAGTCTGTACTTTTACCTATAGCAGTTTCTGTAACTGTTCTGCTTACCGCACTCTCTGATAATACTAACAGACTACTTGAAGTGCTTCTCTGAGGGAGTATCAGTGTGGTCAGAGGTCTCTATAATCTGATAAGGCCAGCCTGCATCTTACTCTAGTCTAGACATTGCACTATGTACCCACTGTACTTTATCTCATCATCCAGCCCCACCCAAAATGCAACTCAGCAAGTATAACCCAACTGACCAACTTAGCCATGGCTCGATAATTTCCAAAAAAGAAGGAAGGAGAGGGTCCATTGATTCCAGTGTTTTCTAATGCTTGAAAAGGAAAATAGGAGAACCTGTGTTGTTGTTGTTGTTTTTAATGTAATGAAGTATCAATCAAATCATGAAGCCACAATTTTTTATAAAGCAGCCAGTGTATAGCTACTTGCTTTAAGGTGGGATAAATATTCATAGCTCATGAATGACCCTTCATGGTAGACTATAGCTAGCAACTTAGACTGTAAGTATGTTACATGACAAGGGTAATGGTGTTAGTTATAAGCTAGCTTGCTACGTAGAGTAAGTGTCAGCACTTTAATTTACAAACAGTGAGCTAGCTAGTTGAAATACAGCTAGCTGCTTTAAGCTTACTTCAAATACAAAAGCATCATCACCACGAGGAGGAGGCCAATGCTTAGAGGGGAGAACAAACATCCTGCAATTGCTGCTGCAACCATCTTGACAAACGCTTCTCTAAAATTGTAATCGTGCACAAAACAATGATGACGTAATTACAAATGATGTAATGCACCCAACATGCGCATGCGCACCACTCCTCGACAATGGCAAGACCTGGAGACTCATCAGGACCTGGTATGTAGGAGGAACATGCAGTGTCCAAGTCGATGGTGCAATTTTAAAACCATTCTCCATTGAGAGAGATGTCCGCCAAGGGTCAGTACTGTCCCCAACCCTCTTCAATATCATCATGGACTTCCTTCTGAAGTCGCTGTAGTCCTCAGGCTTGGGGCTGTGTGTGAATGGCTTATACGGCGGTGCCTACCTTCACGCAGATGATGTTAGAACCCTGTCTGCCTCAGTGTACTCAGCTTTGCCAGAGAGAATTTTCTGCAGCTCAATCCGAGCAAATGCGAGATTGTATCTTTCAGTCAGAACAACATCCAACACCCTGCTTGCAAAATTGAGGGGGAAGTCCTCCAGGCAAGTGAGACCGCCAAGTGCCTTGGCTACCAATGGAACCACGACCTCTCTGCTAAACCATCAGTGGAATATAGGCAAGGAAGTCCTTCTTTGCATATGGCAGTATGGGCCTCTTCCAGGGAGACCTGTCACCTTTATCTGGAATACCTATTAGCTATGGGTCTACAAGAAATGGAATTTCAGCCTACAAATTTCTTGTTGCTGTGTATGAATGTATGACATTAAAATTTAAAAAATTAATTAGCTAACATAAGAGAGACCATGAAGATGATCGAACAAAATATTCAGAACATGCACTCAAAAGGTGTGTTGCTAAGTTAGCACAAGGTACTATAGTTTTCAACAAGGAGATAGCTAGCAATGTAGTGACATAACTGCAAGTACATACAGTTTTGTAGTACACAGTACTATAGCATTATTTGTTCCTTTTGACCACTTTGAGGTACACTGGTGTCTTGTTACCTCCTGCGCCAAGCTCCAAAGACATCTGAATAGAAGACATTATACTATAGCTAAAAGGAAGAAGACTACTACAGTAGCTAGCTATGGGGAAGAACTCTTACGTACCGCTGTGTCTGGTGTCCTGACAAAGGTGAACTCCCTGAGCAGTTCTATGAGAGCAATCTTCTGTTCCAGGAGTGCAAACCTCATCCCAATGCAACTGCGTGGTCCAGCACCAAATGGAAGATAACACTGCTGGGGACGCTTGGCTTTCTCTTCTGGAGTGAACCTATATCATTGATGAAATTGTATAATGAGATAATGAGCCAGCTAGTCATGGTTACCTCATGGGATCAAATTTCTCTGGATCTTCCCAGTATTCAGGATCCTTATGCAACACCGTAACAGGAACAAAGATATTAGTTCCCTTGGGTATGGTGATGTCTTTGTAAGTGTAGTCCTTACCACATTCCCTATCAAATCTATCGACAAAAACATCATACGAATTATAATTAGGAACAAAGAATGGTTATCTTACGCCACTGCAAAACTGTACAATCTAGCAGTTTCCTGTATAACCATGTCCAAATAACCTATATCCTGAGCTGCTTGATAAAGCGAAGCTTCCTGTATCGAAACAAAATTAATGGAACTTGAAACCCTACGATAATTAGAATTCTGATAATAATAATAGCATGGCTTAGATGACAATTGTTATAAGCTCTATTCCATACCAGTCACTACATTTCTATATGGCAGCAATTAAGTTCACTATAATTAATTATAGACCATGAAGTTGTGGCAGGCAACACACACACATGTGTATATTATACATTAGCTGAAGGGAGCCTTTGAATTTTTTACTCAACACTCCTATAAACCAAGAACTAGCTATAATAATTACAGGGTTTTCCTCAAAGTAGCTATCGATTTTTTCCTGTAGTTTCTCCTGGATGTCAGGGTTAAGGGCTAGCAGGTATGAGACGAAGGTAAGGGAGCTGGAAGTGGTCTCATAACCAGCCAGCATAAACAGTGTAGCATGAGCAGTAATCTCTTCATCCGTCAACTTCTTCTTTTCAGTCTTCTGGCTGCTTTCGCCATCCTCAACAGTTGCATCAATCATCAGTTGAAGAAGATCTTTGTACTGCATTATATACAGTAGTTATAATAACTGTAGCTGTAGTCATTAATAGGGAGGAAAATGTTTTATGGCCAGGGTTTGTGATATCTGGAGGATCTGATCACATTGATAAAGCAAAGGTCCTAAATATAGCCACCGTACATGAAGGTGAGTACCAGTTTTGACTTGCTATACATGCTGAGGACCAGCCTCATCTCATAAAAGACCCAGCCAAAAAATGGTAGCTATAGTCCCATTATGTTAAGTAAAACAGTCAGTATGTCAAAAATAATGGCCGTTTTGCACATACAAAATCCTATAGTTATCTGACCAGACTCTCACAAAACCAGGTCATACAATTATAATAAGTATACTAACCCTTCCTGGTTCTGTTTCTGCACGACGCTCTTTTATAAGTTGGATGGCTGTGTCAGTAAAAAGCTTGAAGGCTTTTACATGTGCACTTTTCTGTGATAAAAATCGAGAGATAGGCTCCAGCCATGGTAGATTATCTGTAATAGATCACAATCCAGTCACTTGTCAGGTCCAGTATGAGTGCATGGATCTGATATATCACAATAATATAGCTAACTAGCTATGTAGCTGGTCTGCTCACTCCAATAACAATTAAGTAATGCTTCTTCTTCTTCTCCCTCCCCCCAAATGATAGTGTAAAGTCTGGTGGGATGGATGGATAGTGTTGCATAATCCCCTGAGATATAACTGTGTACATAACATGCATACCAGTAGTAATTGTTCACGTCATTTTATCTGAGAAGTAACAAATGTTATGGTTATGTATAATATAACCCACCTAGATAGCTAAGGCAGGAAATTGTCACTATTTTGGAGTGACACAGTCACTCATTTTGGACTCTGTCATTCTTTTTTTGCATTTGTCACTCTTTATTATAAAGGATTGAAAGTTGGTTACTTAACAATAATTATTGTTGTAATTTTACAACATGATGCTCTTGCAATTCTCTGTATATAGACTCAGTACCCTAATAGGTCATGTAATGACTATCTGCTATCAATTGAAAACAAACTGATGAGCTTCTGAAAAGAGCCAAACATGTAACAATGGAAAATTCTATGGTTAGTGCTAGTGAGCAATTATAATTATCACTCTTTTTGTCGACAAGTATGCAAGAGCATAGAGGTGATCTCTTTAGAGACATCAAAGTATAGCTGGGACATGGTGGAGTGGCCTTAATAGAGAGGTGGTCTCTAATAGCTGGAATAGGTGCTATTGGAATGGCAGAGTGGGATTATAATAGGGAGGTGGCCTGTTTTGGGAGGTGAATTATGGCGGGGTTGAGAAGTGGTCTCATTAAAGGATGCATGGTGCCATGGTCTCATTATAATAAACTTACACATTAACATGAGAAATTGCATGAAAGATTCTCCACCACTGCTGTCTTCTGTAAATACGCCAAATATAGTAGCACCAGCTTTTACTAGTGGATCTGACTTATTCCTCTGAATGTCTACCACTCGACCAAAGGCAGTCGCAAAAATAGTTTCCATGGTGAAGCGACGATAAATTCTGCATTTTATGTGGATGTTTTTATAAATATAGTGAGTGACACAAAAAAGAGTGTTAGATTTACTCCACTATTTTGAAACTTTTTTCCGAGTCAGCGCGTTCTCTGCAGACCTCCACTAGTGTTTTCACACTGCTTTGGATCAGAGGAGTCATCTGTTAAGAATACCAGCATTATTAAGCAGAAAGTAATAATTCTATAAATAAAAGACCTCCAGCAACATAGCTGGTATTAAAATTATTACTGGCCACCTCTATTCCTTAATATTTGGACAAGATGTAGTAGATAACTCCATGCTGCATGTTTATATACTATATACGTACTGCTTTCATTTTTGCAGAGGAGAATGTAGGAGAAAGGGTTTGACGACCTACCCTCCATATATCATCTCTATCCTCTACTAGACCTTTAGTTTCATCTGGCTTCCTTCCAAAAAAATCAGGATTTTTCTGCACAGAATTATATTTTAGTTATGATAAAACAACAACAACAACAACAACAACAACAACAACAAAAGAGAGAGTAAATATCAACAATTAGAACAAGTTTGTTATAAAAAGAACGTTGGACTGTTACCATGGCATTTTATTTTATGACAAATGTATAATACATTATTTGTAATGCTTTATTATGCATGTACGTGGGTGGAGTTGCATGCTAAATAAGTTGCTGTGTTGTTCTCCATATTTCCAGACAGTGTACACAGTGTTCAGTGCTCTCTACTTGTCATCTTGAATGATAGCTCTCGCTATACTTGAATTCTGTGCTCTTGCTGCCTGTCTTTGGCTTTCTTGTTGTCTTATTTATCGTCTGGTCTGGCCTGGAATTGTTTGTCTCGCTACACTTGGGTTTTCTGCCGACATCACGGTGGTTATTGAACTCACTTCTCTTGGTTTTCTAGTCTCCTCTCTTGATCGTTATTGATCTTCCTTCTTCCTGGGTTTCTCTTTCTCTCATTCTCTTTGCCTAGCATTTGCACATGTGTACATGGAATTTTCCATTGCTCGCAGGCACCTGCTCGTATGCAAGCGCATGTGCCACTAAAAAACATATGTACCAACACCACTATAGTTGATCCCCGGCACTGTGCCTCGGCACTTAAAATGCATACATGAATCCACCCTTTGCATCATAAGGTAAGCGATGCAGTAGATACTTACTTGTCTGTTCACAAAATGGTCAAAATCCTTCACAGTGATCAACTTGATGAGGTCAGTGTCCGTCACAGAGACATAAGGACGAACCCCAATGTAAAAACTATAGTGAATGAGCAGGAGGTTCAGTATGAGGAATGGTGAGAATAATTATTAGTATGGATAAACTTACCTTACAATGCGTCCATATTTCTCATGCAAATGTTTCATGTATTTAAGGAGTCCCTTGAAAAACAATGAAATATCGAACATAATAAAAAATGATTTTGTCCCAGTAATGCATTACCAAGATCTAACATGCATTCCACTCTCATGTCTGAATACATTGTTTTGGCTATTACTATTTTTGTACAAGGTTATAATGTGATTGATTTTCATTGTTGAACATGATCAGGAAAATAAATCAACAGAAAAATTCCCAATCTACGCTAGATGTTTTTCGGTTGTCCATAATTATTACATTAGGCCAGTGTTAATAACATTCATGTTTCTGGTCAGGATTTATTAATGTCAAAATGTCCATTTTCTAGCCACAAAATCATCACAAGTTAAGTACAAGCACTTTAAGTCTGCAGCTGCTAGCTGTATAATTAATGTAATAATGGCTTTTGGAGCCGTGCCAATATTCCAATGTGGGTGGTTGACCAGAAACGTGAATCAGAGAGTGCGCTAGCACTCTCTAAGTAGGGATGGCAGGTCAAAGGTCATAGGACTGTATAAACTAAAACTCTTCTTTCTCTTCTACCCTTGCTCTACAGGTTCTCAGAAGGCTACAGTGAGATACTACTTCTACAAAGAAGAGAGGAGAGTGTTCAAAAATCAAAAATTCATTCGCTAACATAAAAAAAAACAACGAGTTCTAAAATTGACTTTTGTTCATTTTCTTTATAATAATAATAATAATAATAATAATAATAATAATAATAATAATAATAATAATAATAATAATAAGGATAATAAATATAAGATCAACGCCCCGACTTACTGGCTATAGTCATCAAAATTCTGCTTTGGCCATCTGTTAGAGCGGCACCTAGAGGCTGATCTTTTGCTATTAGTTTTGACTAAGGCTCTACTTCACTATTCGATAGCACTCGGCACTAGCTAATCTTTCTACGCCATTTTGAAGCGCACGTCGGTAGGGGGCGGGGCCTATGGGCGGAGCCACGAAAACTTCAATAGCTCTGCTAGCTAGGCTTAGGTCTTCAGTTTAATCGTTTAGCTAGCTATTTATTCTTATCTGATGATGTTCCAGTCACTCCTTACTGAATTACAGTACAGATGCTCATCCTATAGTAGTATTATAGCCAGTACTTGGCTGTAGTGTAGTCACCATGCTCATTTACATTGCTATTGGTGATATTCAATAGCTAATAGACAAAACTGAATAGCTAAACAAATTCTTCAACCAGTGACCCTACAAAAGAAAAAGATAAGGTTTATGTAGAGCTGGCTTTGTACTGTACTGTAGCTTCATCACTGCATACTCTCAGTTGAAGTGATGGTCAATGCAAGCACTAAGAAAAAGGATGGAAACAAGTGAGCACAAAAAATTTCTTCTAAATAAAAAGGTTAAGTAGGGATAGCCTAAAATCTAGCTGGGCTATAATGTACTGCAGCCTAGCTCGTATGAAAACAATCCCTACTTTTACAACTGCCGTAGCTAGCTATAGGTAGTGGATGTAAATGTAGGGATTGTTTTCATACGAGCTAGGCTGCAGTACATTATATAGCCCAGCTAGATTTTAGGCTATCCCTATTTAACCTTTTTATTTAGAAGAAATTTTTTGTGCTCACTTGTATCATTAACACTGGCCTTACAGTTGGATACAGTGTCATAATGATAAAATATCAGACAACAACAATTAAGGGCCCAATGTACTTACCCCAATTTACATAATACTAAAGAACAACAGCGAAGGGAAATTTTCTTTAGTATCAGTGTGGTCAGAGGTCTCTTTAATCTGAACTTTAATCTGAACTCTAATAATTGAGTCTAGACATTGTACTATGTACCCACCATAATTTATTGAATCATCATGCAGCCCCACCCAGAATCAGCATATGGACCCAACTGACCAACTTAGCCATGGCTCGATAATTTCCAAAGAAGAAGGAAGGAGAGGGTCCTTTGATTCCAGTGTTTTCTAGCACTTGAAAAGGAAAATAGGAGAACCTGTGTTGTTGTTTTTTTGGTAGAATTATTATTTGTAGAATAATTATCAAGTATCAATCATTAAGTCACCAAGATTTTTAGAGCAGCCAGTGTATCGCTACTTAAAGCTGTTGTTGGCTTAAGGTGGCATAAATATTCATAGCTCATGAATGACCCTTCATGGTAGACTATAGCTAGCAACTTAGACGTACATGACAAGGGTAATGGTCAGAGCCTCCAACTATACTGATTCATCAGTATTTTTACTGAAATTTGACCAAAAATACTGAAGAATTTTCAAAAATACTGAAATTTAGATAAACTTACTATACACATTTTATATTACATTACTTATAAAATGGCTGAAAATACTGAAATTCATGGTAAAATACTGAAAATGGGAGTATTTTATACTGAAATTAAACTTCATAGGTTGGAGGCACTGAATGGTGTTAGTTACAAGCTAGCTACGTACAGTAAGTGTCAGCACTAATTTTAACAAACAGTGATTTAGCTAGGCTAGTTGAAATATAGCTAGCTGCTTTAAGCTTACTTCAAATACAAAAGCATCATCACCGCGAGGAGGAGGCCAATGCCTAGAGGGGAGAACAAACATCCTGCAATTGCTGCTGCAACCATCTTGACAAACGGACTTCTAGCTTCTTTGTGATTAATAACGGGGTTGATCGTCACATGCACAATAATGATGATTGCGCACAAAAATAATGATGATGTAATCATGACGTAATGCACCCAATTTGCGCATGCGCACCACTCCTGAAAATTGATAGGACTTTCTGTTAATTGGATCATGACTGTGTCCAATTCCTTGGAGCTGCAGGCCAATGCCATCAAAGGCTGTACAGAGAAGTGATATGTGCATAGATGTGGCATACCTGAAGGTTGGCAGATGTGAGATCTCAATTCTGAAACTTGTTTAGGAGTCAAGTAGATAGATATCAGTACAGTACACCAGGCAAGGAAGACATTTTTTCCACTTCAAGCCTTGGGGTATCACCCTTTAACCACAAGTGAACTTTTAACATAGGTTGGATCATGAAAAGGCATTATGGAATGGGGGGTGAGGGGGGTGGGGGGGAGGGGCAAGATTAGATGGTGGGAGGGTAGATATTGTAGATTATAGCCAACAAATTTCATGCTGTAGCAATTAATGCCTCCATAACTTTTAAAGTACAGCTATATATGGCAAATACCCCGAACTGCATGCCTACATATGTACGAGATTGTGAATAATTGTTGACATAGCTACTATAGCTACATGCAGATAATACACGTTGCATTCAGGTGAAAATGATGACTAGTGTATAGTATAGTCTGGTAAACCATCCTGGCCTGGGGGAGTTCTGATTGAGTGAGATTTTGGATGAAGCAACATTGCATATAGGTGGATAAACCATGGGGAAACTCACTTGTATCATTCAGTATTACATCACTTGTATCACCACCTGAATTGAAAATTGCAAGTGATCATCTGGAGCTGTCCATGCTACATATAGCTGTATGATAAATTGTAGTTGAATCCTTTCTCATCTCAAAGTAAGACAGCACTTTCTTTAATCTAAATCATTGCAGATAATTATATAGCCTCAGGCTCAGGCTTAGACACGTAGCTATAAATCTCACTGAGACTACTTTTCACACTGACTAGAAATAGCTCTGTGCACTGTTCCAATGACCATGTTTAGCTTATAGGTCCATTATTATGCTTTTTCCCTGTAGTTAATTTTTTTAAGTAGCTAGCTAGCTACTTTAAGTACAATAATAGTACTGTTATAACAACAAGAAGGCTGATGCCCAAGGGAGACAAGAAATACCCAGTAATTCCAACTGCATACTGTCAATGTTGTCTTAATTTCCCAACCAAACACATCTTGTATCACGAGTGGCTTCTTTTTTTTTTAGCTCTTTTTTTAAATTTATATATAATATAGCTAGCTAAACTTGAATTCCTGATGGTAGGGGAGCACTTAAAATCCAGTGTTCGACATGATCAGCTAGTCCTGTTAGTCAAAACTCAGATGTTTGTATAGAGCTGGCTACTACAATGTACACTGCAAAAACAGAATTGTTATTTCAATAAACATAACTGTTAGGCAAGACTAATCATCGTTGAAACATCCAAACAGTTTGTTATAGTGTCATTTTGATAGATTTCAAATGATTAACCTCACCTAACTAAGTAGGTTTGTTAAAATGACAATTTCATTTTTGCAAGATAGGCAAGCAGGCTGCTCATAACTGAAGTATGGTGTCAAGAGTGGGATCTACAACTAAAGCACAGGAAACAGAGTCACATTTTATGAAATGTAGAAACATCTTTAATCTCAGGAAGGAGGAGGAAGGAAAGCATGTAGATTCTTTTATCACTGACCTATACTCACTTGCTGAACACTGCCAGTAGTGTGATCAGAGATGATTTATGTACTAATGAATAATCATTCTATCTGTCCTAGAGATCAAAATGTAAAGAAATGGCAAAACAGGCAGTCTGATGGCCAGGAATCAGATGACAAATTGAAGAACTATCAAGAACTGCAAAGAATGCTGTAAGAAGTTAAAGAATGCTTTAAGTACAATAGTATTATAACGACACCAAGAAGGCTGATTCCCAAGGGCTAGGGAGACATCCCACTGCGAGAAGTTATTGGTCTATTATAGTATGCATGCACAGTAGAAATTCTACCAGCATGAAGTATTAATTTTTGTTGCATGTACAATAGAAGTCAAACCATGCAACTCTATTTGTAGCTCTCTATCTTTTCAACTCAATTAGGCTGGTTTGCTTTTTGCATACTGTCAATGTTTTTCCCAATAAAAACACCCAAACAAATCTTGTGTCAAGAGTGGCTTCTTTTTGGACAAAAAAAAAAGAGCAGAGAGCCAGAATACCTATTATGGATGGTAAGAGTCTACAAGAAAAGGAATTTCAGCCATAAAACTCTTATTAACGTACATATGACATGATAATTGACATTTAATTTATAAATGAAAGTTTTCATGAGAGAGCACGAAGAGAATATATGCACTTAAAAGGCTGAGTCGCACAAGGTACTGTAGTAGCTATAGCTATACGTGGGGATAACAACACAGTTCAACAAGGAGATTATCTGTGGTGGACACTGAATAGACCCTTTACCAGACACACACATCAGAATGCGCACTGTCATCATTTACCCTCTCCTAATCTTTTCAACTACTGTTATCTGCCTTTCCCAGCAAGAATCATCCAAACACATCATGTATCAAGAGTAGCTAGCTTCTTTTTTTGGACAAAAAATGGCAGAGAGCCAAAATACCTATTAAGGATGGTAAGAGACTACAAGAAATGGAATTTTAACCATAGAACATCTTGTTGTGTACGTATGTATAACATGAAACTTTAAAAAATTACATAAGAGAGCGGACAATAAATATTCAGAACATGCACTCACTTAAAAGGAGTGTTGCTGAGTTAGCACGAAGTACTGTAGTAGCTATGTGGGGATTATTAAAAAAAAAAAAAAAAAAAAAACAACAACAACAAACAACAATAAGGAGATATGTAGCTAGCAATGTGTAGTTACATAACTGCAAGTGTATATAGTTTTGCAGCTATCATTTATTTATTCCTTTTGACTACTTTGAGGTACACTGGTGTCTTGTTACCTCCTATGCCAAGCTCCAAAGACATCTGAATAGAAGATAATATGCTATAGCTAAAAGGAAGAAGACTACTACAGTAGCTAGCTACGGGGAAGAACTCTTACATACCGCTGTGTCTGGTGCCCTGACAAAGGTAAACTCCCTGAGCAGTTCTATGAGAGCCATCTTCAGTTCCAGGAGTGCAAATCTCATCCCAATGCAAATGCGTGGTCCAGCACCAAATGGAAGGTAACAATGCTGGGGACGCTTGGCTTTCTTTTCTGAAGTGAACCTATATCATTGATAAAAATTATAAATGAAGTCTATATTATTATATAGACAGCTATAGTCATGCATTGTTACCTCATGGGATCAAACTTCTCTGGATCTTCCCAGTATTCAGGATCTTTATGCAATAGAGTAACAGGGAAGAAAACAGTAGTTCCTTTGGGTATGGTGATGTTTTTGTAAGTGTAATCCTTACCACATTCCCTATCAAATCTATCAATGAAAACGACTCCGAGTCATTATAATAGGAAATAGCTAGAAACAATTATCTTACATCACTGCCACGGAGTACATCCTGGAGCTTTCCTGTATAACCATGTCCAAGTAGCTAACATCATGTGCTGCTTGATAAAGTGAAGCTTCCTGTATTGAATAAAATTATGAAGTATATCGCATAGCTGTATAGCTATACCAGCTCAGCTGATAGCTATATTGACTAAATTCTGACAATATAGGCAGATATAGCTACGTACAATGTTAATCATAATGGGTTGATTCTGAATACTTACTCTATGGTAGTTACTTAGCACGAAAATGAACACAATAATTAAATCATGAAGTTATGGCAGGCAACACTAATAAGACCCTATAACACTTTAGAGTAACTATCATGTTTAGCTCAATATTTAGCTACACTGTTAATCCTACAATAACAAATTAAAGAATTATTATGACATAATAATTACAGGGTATTCCTCAAAGTAGCTATCAATTTCTTCCTGTAGCTTCTCCTGGATGTCAGGGTTTAGGGCTAGCAGGTATGAGGTGAAGGTAAGGGAGTTGGAAGTGGTCTCATGACCAGCCAGCATAAACAGTGTAGCATGAGCAGTAATCTCTTTATCTGTCAACTTCTTCTGGCTGCTTTCACCTTCCTCAACAGTTGCATCAATCATCAGCTGAAGAAGATCTTTGTACTGCATTATAGAGTATAGTTATAAGCCATCAATTGGGAGAATATGTTATATGACCAGGGAAGTTGTGACATGCAAAGTCCTGGTTGAGCTGATCACATATTGAAAAAGCTAATACATAGTAGCAATCTTTGAATAGGCAGAGACTGGCACATCTTCTATTTAAAATTCCTCAACTGAAGTAAATAATTATACAGAAATCTTATACCGGTATACCAATAATATATTTGCAACAAGCATTACTCCATGGTTGACCGTGTGCTCAATAAGCAGATCATGATTGTGATGGTTGAGAATCTGGTATAGTATAATAGTAGCTACTTTGTGTGTAGCTGTATTAGCTACTACATGCAGTGCCATACATATATAGAAAAACAGTGTGTCAAAATGGCCCTTGAGCAATTTTTGTATAAATCCTAGCTACAGCTGCATACACAGGAGGCTGTATAATGCTTACCACTAGTACTTAGAAAGCCAAGCGCCTACAATCCACTTAGATTGCTTGTATGACAAAATGCTAATAAGCTCTAGTTGTTTGTTGCTAAGTGTTGTGGGCATGTTTTATTATTTGTGGGGTCAAAGGTGAAACGAACGTATGTGCATATTACATAAGTATGTATCAAAATCTGAATGGGGGGGGCTCACTTCGCTTGCTAATAATAAATGTACTAACCCTTCCTGGTTCTGTTTCTGCACGACGCTCTTTTATAATCTGGATAGCTATGTCAGTGAACATCTTGAAGGCTTTTGCTTCTGCACTTTTCTGTATCATGTATCGAGTAACAGGCTCCAGCCATGGGAAATTATCATCTATTAATAATAAAATTATAATAATAATACATTCCAATCACTTGATAAAGTCCCCACTTAGCTATATACGTAGGTACGCATCTACATAGCCAGCTGGTCTACTCAATCCCATAATGATCATGTGACTGGCCACTTCTTCATTTAGCTCAAAGCCTGCCTTGGACTGAAATTTAGTGTGGAGATAGTCAAACCTGTAAAAAGGTAGGCTATAGCTGATAGTGTAAAGTCTTTTCATGCATAGCTAGGATAGTGTTGCCGATGAAGTTCCCCTGAGATGTACATAATGTATGCATAGCTACCAGTAGTGATCGTTCATATCATTCTTGCCTGAGGAGGAGTCACAATTATTATATGTACATAGCTATGCAGCTACCATTATAGCTACTCACCAACCAATATAACAGAGAATTTACTGAGAACACCTACATAGATAGCTAATATAATAATTATATGGGCCAGGAAACAATTAAGTGCATGGTCTTAATAGAGAGGTGGTCTCTTTAGGTACATAAAAACAGTTGGAATAGGTGCTGTTGGGACATGGTGGAGTGACCTTAAAGAGATTGTCTCTTTTAGGAGGTAGAAATAGCTGGAATGGGTGCAATGGAATATGGCAGAGTCTGAGTGGCACAAATAGGGAAGTGACCTATTTTGGGAGGTTCTCTAGTGCTATATACGTAGGACATGCATGGTAGATCGAATGATTGTAGCTAATAGGGAGATGGTCTGTTTGGGGAGGTTGAATTGGGACATGGCAAAATGGGAGGTCCATGGTCTCTTTAGGGATAGGAATATTGTGGGGTTGAGAAGTATTTTCATTACAGGATGCATGGTCTGATAACTTACACATAAGCACAAAAAATAGTATTAAAGACTCTCCACTACTGCTGTCATATGTGCCAAATATGATGGCACCAGCTTCTACTAGTGGATCTGATTTATTCCTCTGAATGTCTACCACTCGACCAAAGGCAGTAGCAAAAATAGTTTCCATGGTGAAGCGACGATAAAAACTGCATAATAGATGATGCATGCATGATATTAAATAGAGTGTTGGATTTACTCCACAATTTTGAAGCTTTTTTCAGAGTCAGCACGTTCTCTGAAGACCTCCACTAATGTTTTCACACTGTTTTGGATCAGAGGAGTCATCTGTTAAGAACATGAGTATTATTAACTAAAGATTGCCACCTAGTTAGCTACTCCAAATTTCTTGCTTTGAGGTATTAAAATTACTGGCCACCTCAATTCATGAATTTAGTAGATGACTCCATGTCATGTACATACTTACCGCTTTAATTTTTGCAGAGGAGAAGGTAGGAGAAAGGGTTTGACGACCAACCCTCCATACATCATCTCTATCCTGTAATAGACCTTGAGTTTCATCTGGCTTCCTTCCAGCAAAAAAATCAGGAACTTTCTGGACAGAATAATAATTGTTTATGGGAAATATTCCCCTTATGTGGTGCTTATTTTAAAAAAATGACAAAAAGAAGTAAACGTCAACAATAATTAGAAAAAAGCATAAATGAATATCTACCGAATTTCTCTCTTTGCGTCATAGCTAAGAGTTAAGTGATGCAGTAGATGCTTACTGATCTGTTCATAAAATGGTTAAAATCCTTCACAATAATCGATTTGATGAGGTCAGTGTCCGTCACAGAGATACAAGGACGAACCCCGATGTAAAAACTATAGTGAATGAGCAGGAGGTTCAGTATGAGGAATGGTGAGAATAATTTGGATGAACTGACCTTACAATGTGTCCATACTTCTCATGCAAATGTTTTAAGTATTTAAGGAATCCCTTCAAAAACAGAATGTAATAAAGAGTGATGACTTAATAATACTAACAGATCAAGAGTATTTATAGCTTCTCTTTGCTACTCAGGAAATTTTTTAAGTGCCAGTGTAGTCTTAGGTCTCTCCTGAAAACCTATAATCTTATAAGGACAGCATGCATCCTACTCTAGTATAGACACTGTACTTATCCAGGTGACTCTTCATCCAGCCCCAAAAGCCAAACTACACCCAACTAACCAAATTAGTCAAGGCTCGATAATTTCCAAAGAAGAAGGAAGGAGACGGTCCTTTGATTCCGGTGTTTTCAAGTACTTGAAAAGGAAAATAGGAGAACCTGTGATTTTTTTTTGGCAGAATTATTATGTATGTCACCAAGCCACAATTTTTTTAGAGCAACCAAATGTTATTGTTGCTTTAAAGGGTTACTAAACTGTTACTGGCAAACAGAAAATTGAAGTGGTGAGGCCATGTAGAATTAATTGTGAACACACAGTGCACACAGCCCTAGCCCCCCCCCCCCCCCCCCCCCCCCCCGAACTTTGAACCTTGAAGGTACCCACCATAATAGCAGTGCCCTGGCAATTGGCGAGATCTCTCCTATAGGTCATACAATATCTGTTATGCATGCCTAATCAAGTCACTTTGGCGTCCATACACACAGATATACACACCCATGTACCCACCAAGAAAATATTGGCCTTTGGGCATCCTATGGATTCTGAGATAATTTATTATAATTGGCCCATGCCAACCATGATCTACAGGCCAAATAATCATGTGTACAATGGCATCAGAAGTTTTTATGTGTGCATGTTAATGCCCCTGCACAGTTCTCTGTTAAAGAATTTTTTGTCATCACTGTGAGTTTTAGATTACTTCACCTGATATTCGTCTGTAGTAGCTACCTGTCTGATCTAAAGGAATTGTTCTGGCCAACAATCCCTACATAATATACATAGCTATAGCCCTACATACATACTGCCTATATATCGGAAGTTACTGCTTGAGTGTGACATACATGTGTAAGGATTGTTGACTGGATAATTATACAGAACACCATTTCTTCCTCACATACTATTCTCTATGCCTTATTTTAAAGCTCTGTGTATAAAAATTAATTACTGTAATTCATGTATGCATGTATCTGTAGCATGGTCCTAGCATCAGTCTACTAATTAGTACTTTGGTTAAAAATTGGTCATCAGGCGTCTCTGTAAACCGACAGCACTCTTAATATAACTCAAAAATTATTGGTATTTAGTCTTTCATATTTTGGGAGCTTTGGCTATCTGGATCTATGCCCACTTCCAATTCCGCATACCTTTAACCACATTTGTGAATTAAAATAAATTGAAAATTAAATTGCACTCAGGTTTAAGCCTTGTAAGCCTTGAAGAGCTAGCTATAGAGCTAGCTAGTGGTTATTGGAGTATATAGCCTGTGAGATTATGCACAAAAATGCACACTCAACATTTTTCAAGAGTCCCCAAAATCACAATGTACCTACATCTCCAAAACTAAAGACATTCCCCCAGACAATTTCAAGCTGGTTTTTGCAGTAAAATATCTAGAGTTTATTATATTATTGCCCTGCTCCGCATGCAGTAAGGAGTTAAGCAATCGGTTGGAATTCACGAATAGGTATATATAATATGTCTGAGGCCAAAATTTATGAAAACTTGTAATAACTACTAAAATACGTGCATATTTGACTAGCATATTTCATAATTACATTTTCTTGAAGCCATAATGCCAATATAGATAGCACAAAGAACGCTCTTTTGGTGGCTTGAATGCATGTTTTTCTTGCTGGCTCCGCCTCCAAGGCTATCAGGCACATAGCCAGGGAGGGGCTTAGGGGGCTTGAGCACCCCCATTGGATGTGTAAATAGCTAGCTAATTATTAACAGACTACTGATTGAGCTAAACTGTAAAAACTACACTTGTTTTATAGCTAACTACTTCTGCTAACACTATATATAGCTAGCTAGCTAGTTCAAAGGTCGACTAATGATAACTGGGCAGGGCTGGACTAGAACGGTAACCATGCTCCACATTCACTGGAATATTAATGTCAACATAGAGGAAGTAGTAGAAGAGTTTACCAGACATCACACTTGTTGTCTACAACTCTCTAACATTCTTTGTTAGCTATTTTTTTGCTACATCAAATGGGCGTGATTTATCCAAAAGGGTTATTTCGGGGGAAGTGGGTATGGCTAGGAAAAATTTTCCGCATGCAAGTGTGCAGATATTTCTAAGCACCCCCTATGATAAAACCCTGGCTACGCACCTGGCTATCAGCTAATTCGCAAGTAACAATTACATTACCTACGTACATGCATTCACTACAGTGCATGTAACATGTACAAGGGCATAATCCTCATCTTCCTACGTATGATTGTGTGACAAATTTGTGTTTTCATCAAGAGGCAAGCTAGTAAAATAACTAGTAACTAATTTGTGCATCTAGACCAGCTTATGACACATTACATGTCCTTTGTCCTCGTTTGTATGTCCAGATATAGATTGCATGTGTGTTAAAAGTAATGATCAAGTGATCCTTACCAAGAATTCTGTGAACTCTTTTATAGCAAATGGGCCCTAGGTTGAAATGCAACATGCAAAAACTATTACCAGAGGTCTAACTTCAGACTAGAAGACTCTAAAAATTCCAGGTTTGGATGAGCGGTTAATTGTTTTCTAATTAGGCAGAGACCAGCATGGTTTCTAATTCCTCTCTATAGCTGTAGCTATAATAGCACAAGCAATTTTAGAATTCGCTGTAAAATGATACTGCTTTATCTTCTGCTCTTTATGCTTCAGTCCTACACATTGAAGGTGTTCTGTCTTCAAGTTAGAAGTTGCTGACTGTACATAGGAGGGAAGTGTATTATGAATGGAGCAATCCGTGCCATCCCTACTTAGAGAGTACTATCGTACTCTCTGGTACTACGTATTAGGAAGTAAATTGAACTTTTATAATTACATGTACTAATGTCTATTGCAGCAAGTGTTACCAAGGACGGCAGCATAGGTGGAGATTTGGAGAGGTTAACAGTGTGTTATCCATAAAATCTGGGGGTGCCCTTTGGCCCCATAGATTCTTCCACCTATATGATGTTTGTAGGCAATATCATGATCTGTTTATAATCACAGATGTAATAATTATGCTTACAGTAGCAATGATTATACTTGGCATCTATTAGCTATGCTATGTACATACCAAGTAACGATTACATTACCTACATGCATTCACTACAGTGCATGTAACATGTACAAGAAAGTGTATGCATAATTATATGTCAGTGCAATAACACTACAGGCATAATCCTCATCCTCCTACGTATGTATGATTGTGTGATAAATTTGTGTTTTCATCAAGAGGCAAGGTAGTAAAATAACTAGTAACTAATTTTGTACATCTAGACCAGCTTATGACACATTACATGTCCTTAATTTGTATGTGATCACTGGTGCATAGCTAGCTAGGCATGCAGTATGCTAAGTACACTCATACTGGATGGCAGCCAAGTTAACTGCAAAGTAAGACTGTCTGCAGGTTGGGGTAGAAGCTTCTACCCCACCTACCTTAGTAGATAGAACCCTGCCACAGTCCTCAGTATAAAACTGCCACAAAAAGTCTTTCTGTCACTCCAGATTAATTATGTTACAGGAGTATGTGCATGCATGATTTCCTATCTCATTTATGTAGTAGTCTATGGTATACAGTGTAACAGTTAACCAAATGTATTACTACATGCAAACACTACAGTGCAATGTAATTAATAGGTACTACAGTTAACAGTTAAAAATGTATTACTACATGCAATCACTACAGTGCAATGTAATAGGTACTACAGTTAATAGTTAAAATGTATTACTACATGCAGCATCACTACAGTGTTAACTGACTAGTACTGTATGCAATCAAAGAAAAAAGAAAGAATTAATTGTCCCCTATAAAGTGGTTGCTTCATCAGCCTCAACATAGCTCCCTTCATGGCAACTTATCAATTATGAAGACAGTAAGCAGAGCCGTGGGAAGGACTTAAAGATCAGTAATGCCATGTCTTCATGATGCAAGCAGTTAATAAAAAGTGCAGGTCTATACCAGGCCATAGCCTGATTGTCTGATTGGCAGGCCTTGGTAAGGCAAGCTGGCCAAGGGCAATGGTGCAATAGCTATATATAGTAAATGTCAGCATAACGCTTGATTTCATACAGTAACAGTGCATGAAAATGCAGCTAGCTGCTTAAGCTTACTTCAAATATAAAAGCAATATCACCACGAGAAGGAGGCCAATGCCCAGGGGGGAGAGCAAACATCCTGAAATTGCTGCTGCAACCATCTTGCAACTGTTCTGTATGCCTGATGCACGCGTGCGCACGTGCACAATTAATAGTACACCAACTAGCGCATGCGCACCACTCCCACATTCTTCATGACCCTCAATATTCAATAGGGTCACTCTCCATTGATTCCAAGATGCCTAAATAAGCTAGATAGAGTCTTGCAATATAATCAGCTGGGCTGTGTTGGGACAGTGAAATTTGGTTCTCTTATTGTTACATACACATAAAATGGTAAGGTGAACTAAAATTGTTAGGTCATCAATCTTTTTTGCATGATTCGAACACAAAAATACTCGACCCAGCCATTTGTACACATGCACAGTATAGATCAAATGTCAGAACAGAAAGAGTTAAATTTATTTATGTATGATGAAGACAATCTCTAAACAAAATAAACAATGGTGTGAGAAAAAGGGTCTTAAGAGCAAAATTCAAAGTGGAGTTAGCTATTAGCTGGTTATTTTAATCTGGAATTATACTGCATGTGTTGAAATTAATGTTTTGCTAGATATAGGACCCATTTTCACAAGCACTATTCTTTATACATAAGAGAGTAATTTAAGAATGAATTCAGAACATGCACTTAAAAAAAAGCTTAAAGAGGGGGTGTTGCAGCAGTTAGCTATTATAGCTAGTAGCATGCAAAGTGGGGATTAGCTATAGTGAGAAAAAAAACAGTTCAACGGCATAACTGCAACTAGTTTTTGCAGCTAGCTAGCTATTAATTTTGTTCCTTTTGACCACTTTGAGGTACACTGGTGTCTTGCTACCTATTACGCCAAGCTCCAAAGACATCTGAATAGAAATACATTATAGCTATAATGATAATAAAAGGAAGAAGATTGCAGTAGCTATACATATATAGTTACAGTACAAGGAAGAACTCTCACATACCGCTGTGTCTGGTGCCCTGACAAAGGTGAACTCCTTGAGCAGTTCTATGAGAGCCATCTTCTGTTCCAGGAGTGCAAACCTCATCCCAATGCAACTGCGCGGTCCAGCACCGAATGGAAGATAACACTGCTGGGGACGCTTGGCTTTCTCTTCTGCAGTGAACCTATATCATTGTATAATGAGATTATGAGTCTATAGCCAGCTAGTCATGGTTACCTCATGGGATCAAACTTCTCTGGATCTTCCCAGTATTCAGGATCCTTATGCAATACAGCAACAGGGAAGACAACAGTAGTTCCCTTTGGTATGGTGATGTCTTTGTAAGTGTAGTCTTTATCACAATCCCTTTCAATTCTATCAATAAAACAGTCATAGGAATTATAATTAGAAACCAAGAATGGTTATCTTACTCCGCTACCACAGTGTACAATCTAGCAGTTTCCTGTATGACCATGTCCAAATAGCCTATATCCTGAGCTGCTTGATAAAGCGAAGCTTCCTGTATCGAATAAAATTAATGGAGTTTAATTGTTGCCATAATTATATTGACTGGTATAGAATAGAGCCTTATGACAATCGCCATCAGAACCATGATTAGCTAGCTATTATCATCAGAATTCATAAGGCTCTAAGTTTCAAGTTCCACTTAGATAATCCTATACCTATATAGACCATGAAGTTGTGGCAGGCAACACAAGACCCTTTAGTGCATGTGTATACGTTTAGCTGAGGGCCTTTGAATTTATAAGTCAACACTCCTATAAACCAAGAACTAGCTATATATTAATTACAGGATTTTCCCCAAAGTAGCGATCAATTTCTTCCTGTAGCTTCTCCTGGATGTCTGGGTTAAGGGCTAGCAGGTATGAGGTGAAGGTAAGGGAGTTGGAAGTAGTCTCATAACCAGCCAGCATAAACACTGTAGCATGAGCAGTAATCTCTTCATCCGTCAACTTCTTCTGGCTGCTTTCACCTTCCTCAACAGTTGCATCAATCATCAGCTGAAGAAGATCTTTGTACTGTATTATACAGTAGTAATAATTGTAGAAATTAAATGGGAGAAAAATGTTTTATGGTTATGTATATAGGGTTTGTGACATGAAAAAATTCTGGAGGAGCTGATCACATTGAAAAAGCATCTTACATGAAATTGAGTACTAGTTTTGACTTGCTACATGCTGAGGACTAGCCTCATCTCATATCCAAAAAGACCCAGCCAAATGGTAGCTAGTCCCATTATGTTTAGTAAAGGAGTGTGTCAAAAATAATGGCCGTTTTTGCACACACACAAAATCCTATAGTTATCTGACCAGATTCTTCCTGGCTCAAAAGACCAGCTCATAAATAGGTATATACTAACCCTTCCTGGTTCTGTTTCTGCACGACGCTCTTTTATAAGCTGGATGGCTGTTTTAGTAAAAAGCTTGAAGGCTTTTACATGTGCACTTTTCCGTGACACAAATCGAGAGATGGGCTCCAGCCATGGTAGATTATCTGTAATAGATCACAATCCAGTCACTTGTCAGGAGTCCACATGCATGGATCTGATATAGCTAGGAGGAGTCACAAATGTTACTATGGTTATGCATAGCTATCACAGTAAAATAGTTTTGTCAGATTTTGTATGATGCATCATTTTCTATTTTATGTCAAATTAACAAACTTTTGTTGTTAATATAACAAATAATACCAAAATGTATCTCATAGCTATAACATAAGTTTTTTGCCTCGGCACCGGAGTGCCGAGGCACAGTGCCAAAGGCGACTATCTATGATGGTACGTATTAATAGCGTGCGCAATGATGCGCGGTGATGCGTATCGAGCACGTGCATTATTATCACTAGCTCTCTAGCTACTAGCTAGCTACGTAAGCCAAACAGGCTCAAGCTCAGGCTCGCAGTCACTACACAGTAATGCTACACCGTGAAGAGAGTGCTGATGCTTCTTGGCCATCTTTGCCAACAAATCAAGCCCATGCAGAGAACTGACTAAAAGACAGCAATGAATGAAAACAACAGAGCCACGTTACTAAGACAAACAGACAGGCTGTCACTACGCAGTAATGCTACACCGTGAAGAGAGTGATGCTTCTTGGCCGTCTTTGCCAACAAATCAAGCCCATGCAGAGAAGACAGCAATGAACAAAAACAACAGAGATTGCAATGTACATGAACTAGGTGATCATTTGAAGTGCCAAAGACTTAGAAAGAGCCATGTTGAAGGAGAATCTAATGAAAGAATCCCAGACATATTATTCCAAATGGCAGTTTGACAGCAAGAATACTAGCTGTGTAAATACCCACCTTACTACAATAAGCCATGTTGCTCAGTGCACATTATTTATAAAGTTTAATAATAATAAAGGTTGCACTGAAGTCGTGCCGAGGCATTTCTAGTCTTTTTAAAAGACTAACTTGTTTACTGTGTATCATACTCACCCACCAAAGATAGCTAATGGGCAGACTCAGTACCCTAATAGGTCATGTAAAATTAATGCAGTAATGACTATCTGCTATAAATTGACTGATGAGCTTCTGAAAGAGCCAAACATGCAACACTGGAAAATTCAAACACATCTATGGCTATAGTGCTAGTCAGCAATTATAATTTAGCATGCAAGTGCATAGTCTTAAAGAGAGGTGGTCTCTTTAGGGACATCAAAATATAGCTGGAATTGCTGGGAGATAGTGGAGTGGCCTTAATAGAGAGGTACTGGAATAAGTACTATTGGAACACGGCAGAGTGGTATTATAAGAAGGAGGTGGGCCTTTTTAAGAGGTTAAAATAGCTGAATATGGTGGGGTTGAGAAGTGGTCTCATTACAGGATGCATGGTGCCATGGTCTCATTATAATAAACTTACACAAAAGCATGAGAAATTGCATGAAAAATTCTCCACCACTGCTGTCTTCTGTAAATGTGCCAAATATGGTAGCACCAGCTTCTACTAGTGGATCTGACTTATTCCTCTGAATGTCTATCACTCGACCAAAGGCAGTAGCAAAAATGGTTTCCATGGTGAAGCGACGATAAATTCTGCATAATATAATGTAGATGCATTTACATAGTGGTACTTAAAAGAGTGTTGGATTTACTCTACTATTTTGAAACTTTTTTCTGAGTCAGCATGTTCTTTGAAGACCTCCACTAGTGTCTTCACACTACTTTGGATCAGAGGAGTCATCTGTTAAGAACATCAGTATTATTAAAGAGAGCCAACGAAAGACCTCAGCAACATAGCTGCTCCAATAATATTGTTTTTTTTGGTATTGAAATTATTGGCCACCTCTATTAACTCCATGCTGCATGTTTATATACTATACATACTGCTTTTATTTTTGCAGAGGAGAATGTAGGAGAAAGGGTTCGACGACCTACCCTCCATACATCATCTCTATCCTCTGCTAGACCTTTAGTTTCATCTGGCTTCCTTCCAAAAAAATCAGGCGCTTTCTGCACAGAATTATTGAGTGAAATCTGCTTATGATGAGGTGCTTATACAAAAATAATAATAAACAATAACAACAACAAAACAATAAAAAAATAAAAACAAGTAAATATCAATACAACTATAATAATATAAACAAGTTTGCCTAACATTGGACTGTTACCTCAGCACTGGGCCTAATAGCTAGCTAGCTATTATAGCTAGATCAATAGTATCGGTAGTATTCTAATCCAGTATTCAATTCCACTGTTCCCAATCCACGGGCCTACTAGCTACCTTCAAGTGATATGTTACTCAGCAAACATCCATAATACATGATCATGTCTCCTCTTATGCACTGTATTCTATTCCACTGTTCCCAATCCACAGGCCTGCGTACTAGCTAGCTACCTTCAAGTGATATGTAGATATGTTACTCAGCAAACATCCATGGAAGCCAAGGTTGGAACATGTGTGAATAATCTAAATCGTAGATTCCCACCCCTGCCGTTATGTACAGAGCATTGGCCCTCTCTCATCATTTTGCGACTCAATGTACCCTTGGTTCATATTATTCATACTTACATCATAGCTAAAAAGGTAATATAAGTAATGCAGTAGAAACTTACTTCTCTGTTCACAAAATGGTCGAAATCCTTCACAGTGATCAACTTGATGAGGTCAGTGTCCGTCACAGAGATACAAGGATGAACCCCGATGTAAAAACTATACAGGAGGTTCAGTATGAGGAATGGTGAGTATAATTTACAGTAGATGAACTGACCTTACAATGCGTCCATACTTCTCATGCAAATGTTTTAAATATTTAAGGAATCCCTTGAAAAACAATGAAAAATTGAATGTAATAAAGAGTGATCTGAATAAGGATTTTGTCCCAGTAATGCATTGCCAAGATCTAATTCATTCCACTCCCATGTCTTAGCTCTGACAGGGAAATGCAAAACATCATAAGGCAATGGTTGTCCATAATTATTATAATTATTACAGTGGGATAAAATTTGTATGGTTTACCCCACAAAAATTTCATGCTATACAGTGTCATAATGATAAAATATCAATGTGCTTAGCTACCCCAATTTACACAATACTAACCAGTGGCGGATTTAGAGGGGTTTCTAGGTTTCCACTGAAACCCCCTTTCAACAGACAATTGTTGTAGAGTTACAGCAGGCCAGACAAAGAGCTAGCGCTTGCATGTGGGGTCAGAGTACGGCACATAAGCATGCGCACTAGCTATCAATCAGGCACGGTTTTTACAAAGTGGGCGTGGTCAACAAAAATTCTTATGCGCGGATCTTAGAAACCCCCTCTATAAAATTCTAGATCTGCCACTGCTAACAGAACTACTTGAAGTGCTTCTCAGGGAAATTTTTTTGCCTCAGCACCGAAGTGCCGAGGTGCAGTGCTGGAGGCGACTATGGTGGTGGTACATTTCACGTGACGCGCAATGATGCATGATAATGCGTATCGAGCACGTGCATTAATCTCTAGAGCTATAATTAGCTAGACACAAGCTTTACTACAGTACTAAAGATAAACAGACAGACTTAGGCTCAGGCTCGCAGTCACTATGCCGACCGCGAAGGGAGTGCTGATGCTTCTTGGTTGTCTTTGCCAACAAATCAAGCCCATCTAATATGAACTGACTAAAAGGCAGCAGTGAACTAAAAATAACAGAGATTGCAGTGTAGCTACATGAACTAGTGATCATTTGAAGTGCCAAAGAGACGAACTAGTGATCGTTTGAAGTGCCAAAGAGAGAGCCATGGTGAAGGAGAATCTCAGAACTAAGACTGAGGCTTCCAAAGAATCCAGTACACATACGTACTTCAATCAAGCTATGCGCGAGAATAACCATTCAAAATGGCAGTTTGAAAGCATTGAACAGCAAGAATACTAGCTGTGTAAATACTAACCTTACTGCAATAATTATTATATTAAATAAGCCATGTTTCTCAGTGTGCATTATTTAGAATGTTCAATAAGCATTGAAGTGCCGAGACTAACTTGTTAAAGTCTATTCGTGTTCACTTCGACCTTTTTATATCCGTGATAACTTGCTCAATTCTTGACCAATTTCAAAATTTCAAACACCAGCAGCTAGCTAATTATCCGAGATTTATGATATAAAGACGCAATCCTTACCAGTAAGAAGTTAGCTGTATGTCCCATAAGCAAAGTATGGAGTAGCCTCGTTCCCAGGCTCTCAGTGAAACGGGAAATGTGGGGGCGGAAAGGAGAGCCTGGTTTCTACTGCACGCACGGGCGTGTAAATTTTGACGACATAATTATATTCATAACACGATTGATGATGTAATTATTAAGTAGAGTAACGGAGGTAGTTAACGGACAGTTAACGGAGTTGTGGTTTTCCCCTGCGGGTTAGCGAATGCTAGGAAGATTGCAGTGGGGCTTTGGATGGCTCTGGGCCTACCTCGCTCAGTCCAGGCAGGAAGCTAAGTAAATCCTACTAGGGCAATGTACAACATTTGAGTCACAGCGAGCGAGCAAGTATTCCTATACTGATATTCGTTTGAGCTTAAACTCCTTAGAAGATTTTGCTCTGTTATGTAAGTGGCAGGCAGCTGCATACATAGAAAGCTGCCTCAAAGCACTTAGATAAGCCTGGTGCCTACAAGCCACTGAGATAAGCCTTGTGCCTGCTGCCCAAAAGACTGTTACAAGAAATGTTAGACAGCGAGTGAGTGAGCAAGAAGCACCTATGCTTAGAGCTGATAGGCTCTAATTCATTTGTGCTTTGCTGTTGAGTAATGTAAGTGGCAGGCAGCTGCATGCATAGTGCTTACCACAAAGCACTTAGATATGTCTAATGCCTACAATCCACTTAGATAAGCCTAGCCGTACTATCCACCGTACTATAACGAAGTGATGTAGAAATCAATCAAGAATTACAATTAGAGCATGCGCATGAATGCACGCGCAGGGCGCTACTATTGCACGACACAGACACGTACGTACGCCTGGGGCATTTTGGAGTGTAGACCTAGATATACTAGAGATGCTCGTATAGCATTAGTTGGGCGAGCAAGCAGCCAGTGGTCATTTCAATGTGCTCCTCCCTCACTTATGATTATATAGCCCCAACAGTGACTTTCAATATCTAGCTATTCAGGTTGTTAACTGACTTGGTGCATTCCCAGTTAGCATTAGAGTGTCTTCTCTGAACCCAAGCTACCACTCCTGTTCAGACTCAGTAGCCAGTCTCTCAAATAATGAGCCCTCATATGCTGTAATCTGGCAGCTCTGTGTTCTGCTGACTCTGCTCTCCTTCTAGCTCTCATTTGCTCTGCTCTTTCAGCATTATCTTCTGCTGACTCTGTACATTCCCTCCTCCTGGCTCTATCTGTCGCATTTCTTTGCTAGTCTTGTTTTTCTCTGTTCCTTTGACTCTGTTCTCCTTCTAGCTCTGTCTCTTTCATTTCTTTTATGAGGTCTCGCTCTTCTTTGCTGGTCAGTTTCTAGAGGGTGTTCTGGGGCCCTCCTTCGCTTGTTTTCTGGTTCTCTGGGTTCCATAATACTCGCTACAATAGTGTTTCAACTTCAAGCTTAACGAAAATGATTGCTTATTATGACGTTGCTTAGTAGCTATTTCATGCGCATGCGTAGGCGCATGCGCATTTTGAGTGACGTACGTGTAACATATAAATATCGCAATTTTCCATTTTGACCAATTAGTGTGGGGCTTCGCTCGCTTCGCTCGCTCGCCAATTAGTGTGGGGCTTCGCTCGCTTCGCTCGCTCGCCAATTATATATTTATTCTTACAGACCACGCCCACTAGTATATTTTCCCCATAGACGAGCCGTTGAATAAATCCTCATATTCAACGGCTATATTCAACGGTATACTACGCATGCGCACACTAGCCTAGTAACCTTTTTGGCCGACATTTCTGAAGATGATAGGCAAGCTTAATTGAATCTTACAGCGGTTTGTCGAAGTGCATTAGTTGTTTGTAGGGCCCGGTAGGCTGCTAGGCTTATCTAAAGTGCTTCGTGGTGAGTATTACAGGTTCTCATAACAGCTTCCTACAGACGTATGTTTATATGATGGCTATAAACACTCCTTAGACTTGTTAGTTGTGACATATGTAGTTCACTGTAAGAATAAATCACTTATTACACTCGTCAGCTGTGAGATATCGCGAGATATTTCACTCGCCTTCGGCTCGTGAAATATCTCCCCATATCTCACGCTGACTCGTGTAATAAGTCTAATATATTTTACAATTTCAATGAGTCATGACCTGAGAGTCAGCTCACTCGCTTCGCTCGCTCGCTGCAATTATGCTGATTTCTGGGAGAGATTTAGAGTAGGCACCTACTGGAGGCAGTTAACGGACAATAGAGGCAGTCAGCGGACAGCTCTTAAAATGAAGGTAAGATGGCTGCACATGGGCTTATTATTGTAATGATAGTGATCATAGAAAGATAGCATGATTGAATGGGTTGATTAGGTTGACAAAAAAAAGTCTAAAAAATTACAAAAGAGACGATTGATCGAAAATTGGCTGATTAAAGGCAAAGTTGGCAGACAAAATCATCATCCTCTTGCACCCCTGCACATTGAAGGTGATACCATCGACCACAAACCTCACATTCAATCCATATTTCGCTATTTTCACTATCGTTACTGTATACTTATGGCATTCTGGACAGATGCTTCATCAGAGGACGGTTGCTGTTTTTCCTTTCCTCTGGACTGTCTACTTTGTTTCAGCTGTTCTTTTTCTTGTTTTTCTAGCTCTCTTTTCCTCTTACGCTCAGCTTTCTTTTCTTCTTCTACTTCTTTCTTCTTCCTTTGCTCTTCTCTCTGCTTCTCTCTCTGCTTTGCTTTTTCCATTTTCTCCTCTTCCTTTTTCTTCTTTTTATCTTCTCTTTCTTGTTGGCGCTCAATCTTCCTTTTTTCTTCTTCCTTCTTCGTTTTTCGCTCTTCCAAGAATTTGATGACTTCTTCACTTGAAATGTGCTTTGGCAGAGAGGCTGTACCACGGATGGACTGGACTGTAGAGTGGATCCTGTAAGTCGTATCCTTCTTGTAGCCGAGTTTGGTATTTTTTCAAAGTTTCTTCTCCCAATTCCTCCTCAAGTGCCTTTAGTGCCAAGTGTTGTGCTGTTGGCATGGACGAAGGTTCTTTATTCTTGAATTCGTAAACCTTTGCTGGCTGCAACTTACGCTTATCAATGGCAAGTTGATTTGGGGGGTAGATTCCTGAATGCCTGAAAGCATTAATAATTGTTTCGGGTTTGATTGAGGCTAGGTATGCTTTCTTAAACACTCTAGAAAAGGAACTCTTATTTACTGTTGATCCTGGATTCTCAGAATTGAATTGCATTACAGCTTTCCTCCATGCTTGTTTCAATGGTGAGAACAAGCCTACATCGAGTGGCTGTGTGATGAGTGAGGGGGTAGACAGTATAGAAGAATGTTGTTTTCACTACAAAATTTCGAGGTTTCGAGGTCTATGTGGGATGCATGCCCATCAACAAGGAGACAAACAGGCCGATCTGGTTGTATGTAGCGTACAAAATGCTTTATAAGCCAGCCATTAAATAGTTCTTATGTTATCCATCCATTTGGTGATTTTCCAAAATATGCACCCTCCACACATCCTTCCATTGGGTTGTACGAAAACCTTACTCCGGGGAAAATATGCATCGGTGGAATAGTTCCACCAGCTGCATTAATGCAGGCTAAAACTGTAATCTGACCTTTATTGCTGGTGGTGTAGTATACAGTTTTAGCACCACAGGTTGCCAAAACTTTGCTTGATTTGGGGCACAAAGAAAACCCACTTTCATCACAATTCCAAATCTTTGAGGGTTTATCTATTAGGTTATGAATGAGCAAAAATTGTTCAAAGTCAGTGTACCAACCACTCAAGGTACTAGGTGTACATGCCTTTGCTCTGCACGCTTCAAGTGCCTGTGGGGTACGTAGACTGATTTTTGGATGCCTCTGAAGGAAAGCGTACCACCAATCTTTACCTGGTGTATTATCAGGGAAAGGGTTTGGCCTTTTATGTGTATCAAGTATTTTTTTGACCATTGTAATTACTTGTTGCCTACATTGACCATACCCTATCTCAGCCATTTTAATAATCCATTGTTCTAATTCGTTCTCTTCTTCTACCGTCAATACAGGAGGTGGTCCAGGGCGTGAAATTTGCTTGACCTTCATGCTGGAGTGATCGTGTACTGTACTCTTTGGTACACAATATTTTGCTGCTGCTTCCCTAACAGACACCTTCCCCTCTCTAACTTCCTCTACAACTCTCTCCAAATCTTCAAATTTCCAATTCCCCCGCTTCCTTGTTGTTGCCACGGCCTATTATAAAGATCATTGCACATTATTATTCACTGTCCAGTAACTGCCTCCACAATAAGAGTCTATTTATGCCAAAATTGCTGATACTGTGTTAGTCGTGTCATTTTATGTAGGGTATATTCAGAAAGAGCAACAAATTTGCTCTTTATTGATATATAATGTTTTGTGTTTATATGTGGTTTTTGTTTACTATGTGAGGTTATAAAGTTGGTTTTTCTTACAGTCATTTTTTCCATGCCTCATTTTTTGACTGAGACACTAACTGCAATCATTCAAAGCAAAAATTAAGCAGGAAAAAACTATGCAAACTTACTGAATCAGCTATAGATTGTTACTCTAAAAAAAATCACTACTGTCAGCAAAATTTCAAATCTCCCGCCAAATTGGTACTAATTTTACGGGTAGTACTAAAAGTAGTAATGAGGAAATAAGAAACAGGAAATAAGAAATAGGAAATCAGTAGGAAATGGATATCAATATAATAACTATAGTGAAACCATAATAGTGTCCAATGTTCATCAGTAGTAATGAGGAAATAACAGGAAATCAGGATATCATATAGTGAAACTATAATAGTGTCCAATGTTCATCAGTCTCTAAAAAATATTTGGCACCTGCAAGCATGTAGCAAGGAAGATTTGCTGGATAGATGTAAGCCTTACTTTAACATCATCCGGAATAACTAACTCATCACTTTTAAATGAGTTCTTAGCTAGTTTCAAGCAGGTCATGTGGGCATGGTAATGTGAATTACTCTCCCTGCCTAGGAATTGAGTACCAGAAGCAAGATTAGAAACCATGCGTCTTTCAGCTCGGGCAACTACCAGCCCCATAGTGTCATTGTTGTCTTCAAAATTCTTACGGCAAGACTGACAAATCTTGATTTGATTGGTCTTGAATTTCAAAATAAAAGGATGCTCACTTGAGAATCCACTGCTCAAAACCTTACATAATACAGGACTTTGAAAATTCCTAGCTTGCCTGACCAATGCAGTTGGTGAGTTAATAAAGGAATGAGTTGGATTAGTGATGTTCACATTTCCACCAACCACAAAACCCAAGTTTGATGTAACAGATGATACAATAGGATGAACATTTCCAATTGCAGTAGTGGTGGAGAGGGAACGAGGCTTGTTAAATGCTTGATTAGTAGATGTCCTAACATTGGAGTTCAACATTCCTGTAGAAGCAGATGTGGGAAATGAGGTAGAGGGATGTGTGCTCACTGCTAAGGTACAAGAGGTCCCCATAGTACGATCTGTGAAACATGGAGTGGAAAGATAAGTGTTTGGTGGAAATGAAGCAGAGGTTGGGGTATTCACTTGTGAAACAGAAGAGGTCCCTTCATCAGAATTCCTGAAACATGGACGAACTGAACGGGTTTCTACCAGAACAGAAGCACGTTTTTTCCTCTTGGGAACCCCACCTTTCCTACCAGAACCATTTGGCAGTCCATGGCCAGCAATATTCATAAGATTAGGACCGCATTTCTTTTGCTTGTAGTTTTCTATGAAAGAATTCAAATCTCCATTAACACTGGAAGCAGCTATCGTATGAGAACATATTGAATAACCTTTAAACATTGGACACTTCTCATCACAGATATACTGTTTTTTACTCCTTGGATTAGTCTTCACAACATGAGGATGGTCAGATGAGGAACTCATAACTAGCCTTGTTTTTACATCTGTGCTCCAAGGGGCTTTCAAGATACCACCTTCTATTGAAAGTAACCGTTCAGCTTTTCTCCACATATCCTTTAAAACTGATGTAGATAAAGAAGTTATCCCACACTCTTCTACACTGACTTCAAGGGCTGCAGCAGTAATACTGCTAGCATCATCTTGAGTTGGTAGTGATGCTACTGGCAGCTCATTGGATGCACATGAAACAGGATGATTAAATACTTTTTTCATGTGTTTTTGTTTTGACTCAGTGTTCATATAAGAAAACCAGGTGACTTGAGGCACACACAAGCTGCAATACTCAGGAAGGAACTGCCACTCTCCACGACCCACGACACTTTTCTCAAGTTCTTCTTTATGTCGATCTATTACTGATTTTAAATGCTCAATTAGCATAGGTAACTTGTTTTCTTTCCAATCAACTTGTTTCTTAATGACGTGATTTAAAGACTCACTACAATTTGTTGTAAAATGAGATGAAGAATCTTTTAGGCCAGCTTTTTTTCTCACACTAGGCAAAACACACTTTACAATTTCATCGGCTTTGTATTGGGTGAACCAGTAGTGAAACTGAGGATCGGAGTCTGGAAGAATGAACCCTCCAGATTATTCCACTTCTCTTCTAGAGTCTTCAGTGCTTTCCAAAAAGAATCATCAGAAACAGCATCCACCAAGCCCATTTCTAAATGGCTCCCAGTTTTACACCCAAATATATCTGAAAGAAACTCATTCCAACTATTCCTGGGAATTTTGAGAGCATGCAGTTTGTCCTTTATGTTTCGACGAAGATGATTCATACAACGCAAGTGGACAGCTTTAGGAAAAGCAATATTAAATGACTTGATAAGTTCTTCTTCCCCATCAGTCCCAAATGCTTTAAGGTTTACAAGCTTAGGATTGAGTCTGACCAAAGTGGAAGCAAAATAATAGAAAGAACGAAATGTTTTTGTATGATGGATAAGAACAGGACCAAGAATAATAGGGTGATTCCCTTTCTGTGTTTTAACAAGAAGATTCTGATAAGTAATGGGTGTCACATAGAAAGGCCCCAAGTTAAATGTGGGATCAACACCAATAATTCCAAATGGGTCTCCAGTGCAAAATCTCTCTAAGTCAGTTAATTGCTGATCAGTAGCTAATACGCACATGGGCTCTGGAGCAGCCTCAACTGCTCTTATATAAGCCTGTGAACTTGGTGCTTCCTTGCATTTTTGCATTACTTGAGCAAGAACATCTGTACATGATATATTAGATGAAGTACTCACTAATCTGCTCTCAGCATGCCGTTTAGCAGTACAGTTGATGTTGTAAACTTGCTTTCGATTTCTCGGAAGATCACACGGGGAACGTGCATCCATTACTCCACCCATTGTGTTTTCAACTTCTCTGAGAGCCTTAGTAGGTGGTTTAATTTCTGCCGAACACTTCAGCTTCTTTATTGTACTAGGCTTGCAACGGCTAAAAGGCATTTTCCCCTTTGAATTGCCATGTGGTTTAACTTCAATAGGATGCTCAAGATGATCAAAACTATACTGGACAAATGCCAATTCTTGTAAGGTTCCTCGGTAATCTAATTATAGGAAAGACAAAAATATCACAATAGGATCTCCAAAACAGTTTCTAATTAATACCCATCCTAGATATAAAATTCTCAGAGAGCACTAAAAAAATCCACAATGCACACTAACATATTTATGCCCAGTGTTCTTACCATGAGCAGTAGTAATAATTCGAGTAAAATCAGGAGAAGATGAATGCCTATAATAAGTTCGTGTGAGCTTGAAGTGATGGGGAAGACTCTGCATTTTTTAACGCTTAGAAACTTTTTCTTTCCCATGAATGCTGACATAAGCTATAGGAGAGCCCTTCCTCTTCCACACGCCATTTTCATCAGCTCGGATATCACGGGCGTCATCCAGTGCAAACAAATTAACTACAAATGTTACATTTCGGCATACTCTGAGAGGCTGATGTGAACAAATTCGATCTGTAGCAACAGAATTACATAGTAGTATTTTGGCAATATCTTCAATACTGAAGTGCTGGTCTTGCTTCGTCCACTGGTACACTGGCAAGCTTGGATCATCATTGTAATAACTGCAATGACCATGAAACTTTAATAAAGGGAGGGATTTTGCATGATTGGTCTAGACTTCTACAACGTTCACGATCTATGCTTGAACCTAACAAATACATGTTTGTATAGGCAGGTTAAAATTATACACACACACACATACACACCAAAAGTTCCTATCACAACGGTAGCTAGACAGTAGCTAACTACTTGAATTATATTATTACCAATTTTCACACTCAAAATCAGATTTGCCATCATTAACAGAAGAAACGCTCCAGTCAGTTTCGTCGCACAGTGAAACTTCAGTTGAATCTGAACAATCTTCATCCTTCACTTGAAAGTTAGATGTACCCAGATAAGTAATATCAGGCTCGTCTTCGCTTGACTCCACAGTTAAGTCGATTACGGAGGTAGGACTAGCCATGCCAAAACTGCTGTAGCTGCTGTGCTGTAGCTGTTAGCATGCAGCTGCCATTTTGCTCACGTGCTGACCAAAAAACGCGCCATTTCCCACGTGCGAGCCTGCATTTCCTATTTCTTATTTCCTGTTTCTTATTTCCTCATTACTACTTTTAGTACTACCCTAATTTTACCGTGGGTCAAAGTCTAAAGTGTCCGTAAACTACCGCTGTCCGTAAACTCCCACCGCTACTCTAAACGTCACAATTAGTACAAACGCGCGCGTAGTACGAAATTGCATGTCGCTTGTGTGAGCAGAGTGCAGCCATTGCCTTGTTCAGCAGTTCTGGATTATCATAGAAGTGGGCTTTTAGGATCAACAAACTCCTGGATGTCCCTGAGCTAGCTCCAGATGACCCCTTCCCATCACACATCTGTTAAGCTTGCAAGAGGAGAATAGTTTCCTTGGAGAAGGCAACTGCAAACATTACTAGCTTCAAAGAGCTGGCCAGATCTTCTTTGCGGAGATCCCTTGAGAGCAGGGGCACGAACATGTCCTTGCCATCAAATACAGCTCGGATAGCCAGCTTCTGCTCTTCCTTCAGCAACAGTTCGGGTAAACCAAGCATTGACAGGGCATGAGAAAGCGCTTGCGGATAGTGGGAACTTGAATCGCTTGAAGAAACGCTAGAAGAAACACTCTCAGAAACGAACTCGCCATCTTGCACAAAAAAACGCTGATTAGACAAAATAATAATTATGATGAAATCAAAAACGGGAAAGTACGGAGGGAATCCAAATCCCCCGGAATGTGAGGGATCCGGTCTGCAGTAGAAACCAGGCTCTCCTTTCCGCCCCCACATTTCCCGTTTCACTGAGAGCCTGGGAACGAGGCTAAGTATGGAGCTGCCATTCACCACAAAGAATGTAGTGCGCGCGCATTGCGCGCGATAGAGCAACAACAATGGCTGCCAGGTGCTACTGAATCTCGAGTAAGTTAGCTAGCTTACGCAAGTAACTGCTGGTTAAAACTAAGAAATATGAATTATAGAATAGTTCAGCTAACTAGAAAACTGAATCACAGAATCTTTTAGCTAACTAGATCGATAGAATCAATGAGAAGTCACATTTTCAAGTTTAACTACAATATTCGAATCACTGCTAATCTTCCCGGCAGTTTAGCTTATACAGAACATTCATTGCTAAACCCTCCAGGAGTTGCTGGGATCAGGAAAGGAAGGAGCAGGCTTGAGATGTCAGCTGAACCACCCTACCTCTCTGGGGATTGTCCAGTAGAAGAACAAGGCAGAAGTCCAGGGAGAGTCATGGCAGGCATGAGAGAAAGTCACGCAAAAACGAGAAAAGAAACGAGAAAATAACTTGATCTAAACTGATAACACGTGGCTTGACTCCAATTACCCGCTTATACTTATAGCCATAACTATGTGGCTAATTGGATTAATACGCGTTCTTACGTAAGCTTACTACACCACAGCTACTTCCGGGGGTCGAGGTGAACGCGAATAGACTTTAGTACTAGTGTGGTCTATAATCTGATAAGGCATCTTACTCTGCTGCACTTTGTCCTGCTGAATCATCATCCAGCCCCACCCAAAGTATTTTTTCTTATTATCTTATACATAAACCATATTTGCATATCTAGTACAATTATCCCTGTATGGACCCAACTGACCAACTTAGCCATGGCTCGATAATTTCCAAAGAAGAAGGAAGGACAGGGTCCTTTGATTCCAGTGTTTTCTAGAACTTGAAAAGGAAAATAGGAGAACCTGCGTTGTTTTTTTATGTAATTTTTTGTAGAACAATTAACAAGAACCACATTTTTTTTTATAAAGCAGTCAATGTGATAGCTACTTTAAAGGCTGCTGTTGTTGTTTCTAATCAGGTGGCATAAATAGTCATAGCTCATGACATAGCTAGCAACTTAGACGGTGAAGTATGCTACATAACAAGGGTAAATTGTGTTGTCATTTATGTGTGTGTAGGGCCATCTTAATTATTAGCTATGCTAGTTGATGGTCTGGTGTTGAACACCAAATTGTTTACAAAAAAAATGTGTTAGTTACAAGCTAGCTACGTACAATAAGTGATTTAGCTAGCTAGTTGAAATACAGCTAGCTGCTTTAAGCTTACTTCAAATACAAAAGCATCATCACCACGAGGAGGAGGCCAATAATGCCTAGAGGGGAGAATAAACATCCTGCAATTGCTGCTGCAACCATCTTGACAAACGGACTTCTAGCTTCTTTATGCACAAAAAATTAATGATTAGGATTGGAAACGCCCAATCATAGATACTATAAACTACGTGTACGGGATTGGAAACCCGCCCCCGCATCCGTATATGGCAATGTAATTCATCCTTGTCCGAGGTTTCCTAGACAAGTTAGTTTCCTGTTTTGGCGAATTTCGCGTGTTCTACGCATCCCAAGTTCATCTCCAAAGGAGGAATAGTTCCTGTGGTGGATTAGCAAGGTAACTATGCAAAGCTTTTACACGAAAGAGTTGCAGAAATAGTTCATAAACTCTAGTTACCGTGAAAATGGCTACTTTTTTGCATGTTAGTAACATTAACTTGCCTAGAACTCACAGTGAACAGTAATGACAATGAAAATTAGTTGGAGAATAGTTTCTTACA
The DNA here is from genome assembly GCA_963924555.1 of Crambe crambe. Classification (NCBI taxonomy): domain Eukaryota; kingdom Metazoa; phylum Porifera; class Demospongiae; order Poecilosclerida; family Crambeidae; genus Crambe; species Crambe crambe. Next base: position 6,409,839 of record OZ004582.1, read on the forward strand.
TGTACTTAACCATATTTCAAATCATGTAATACTATTACATTCAGCAGAGTGAACAATTTGGATGAAAAAAACCAGTTCAACTGTAGTAACACTTCCTACATTACTATTAGCTAAAATGCCTACCACTCTACTGAAAGTGGTAGAGCAATGCTTACCATATGTACCTGTAACAAGCTTTTGATCCTAGAGAAAACAGTTAATTTGTTACACTTTTTGAAAATGACTATTATTAAAATTGAATTATAGCTATGAGTCAAGGAAATGTATGTATTCCAATGCTAAAAGACAGCAACAGTCTCACAGTGCTAGTGATGATTGGGTCGAATCTGCAGAGATGTAAAAGAGGCAGAATTAGGGGAGATAATCATTCAGAACATCTTGTTAATGTGCATGGGAGAGTATCTATTCCTGTTATATTAAAAATGGCACCGTGTACTATATTCTATGGCACATAGGGTATAATAAAAGCTGTGGATTAAACCTCCCCTATCGATGGCACACCACACATCCATTCCTCCGATTCAGATGGTTCCATGTTATCGTCACTGTTATGTAAGTCGTCAAGTCCAAGTAAAATTTCTTTGACTGTGCAGTCTTTGTGAATGGATCTGACTATGTAGCCTCCAATATACCTAATTGCACACTGTCCTTCGTATATTATTAGCTCCTTTATATTGGTGTGTACATCATCATCAACTGTCACAGGTAATGCTTTTTCTATCAGTGAGATGAATAAATTCAGAGTAAGTTGCTGATAAAATAGGGGCTCAATGGTTATGCCACAATCAGTGAGGAATTTCACCCACTTATCAATAAATGAAGATGAACTCCGGAATGAGTGAAACTCAATCCATAATTTTTCCTTAATAAGGCCACATCAAATTAATTACTTGTTTATCATCCTAATTTCTTCAAAAAATAGGAGAGGGGGGGAGGCTTTTATTTTTTATTGGTTTCCATGGCAACTATTTATACAGGATCTAAAAAGCAAATGAGTATAAACATGGACATCATTATGGAAACATGCACAAAAAGCTGAAGTTTAACAAAAAGTCATAAAAAAAAGAAGCTGAAGTTCCTGCACACTTTATAGAATAATTTAATAGCCACCAAAACTAAAATCACATGAAAATCACACCTGAACTTCAAATAGAGCACACCATGCGCATGCTCAGTAGAAATAAAATTAAAAGTCCAGAAGAGCAAAAATTAGGAGAGGGAGGGGATGATAAACAAGTAATTAAGTTGATGTGGCCTAATTGAAAATTTTCTATACCTTTTGTAATGATTTTTGAGATAGAATCTAGAAGCCATTTACTGAACTCAGTAATAATGGAATTGGGTTGCTGGTATAGCTCATATAACTTAGTAGCCATGTCAATTAAAATCTTACAATTATCCACGGAGGTATCATAATCTGCATCCATGCTCATATTATGGCAAGCAGCTTTTATAGCTTCCACACAACTATCTGCAGATATGAAGTAGCCTCTAACTTAAATATCACCTAGCTACCTATTTTTCATTTTTCTCTCTCCCTTTTTTAAGTTGTCAGCTAACCTTTAACTTGTGGAATGCAAGTGGCCATAGGTAACTCAGAGGATCACAGAGATCAGTAGCTAGCTAGCTTAGCTCGATGCAGCGGCAATCTCCCGCGTTACGTTGCTCGCGGATAAAGAGTTAAGCAAGGCCGCGCCCTCGGACACGGATTCAACGGGTTAATGTGCCGTTTCCAATCCCGTACACGTAGTTTATAGTATCTATGGCCCAATGAACTGCACAACCGTGGCGCGTTGACAGATGCGCACGCGCATGCAGCATTAATTATATAAAATTTAATGGTTGTGAAAAGAGATCAATATTCACTCCTTTCAAGGAAGTTAAAGTGATGTTCTGCCCCTACAGCTCACAGAATAATACAAGTATGCTAAGGGGAAGGTATTGAAGAAGTGAAGAGTCAGAGAGTTGAAGTTAGAGAGTCTGAGGAAGGAAGTTATTAATTATTCATAACCTTTTCCCTTGTATTTATAACTATGAGTACCTATCATTGCTCATTATACATTAATTTTATGTGATTGATTTGAAAGAAAGGCCAAAATGACTTTTGGTATTAAAATTAGACATAGATTCATTATTATTATAGCTAGATAATTTTGCCCCGAAGTTATCTGCCAGTTTCTGCTCAGTTCTCCCTCATCAGCATTATTGCAATAATTCCAGCTTTTGGCTGTTGGATTTTGACACCATCCACCTCAAGAATTCGGCTCATTCAGCTGTCCTGTGGACCCTATGGACATTAGGGGGGAAATATAGTAAGCTTGCCATCTCCATAGGATGACTATTGTATAGAAAACAAATGCACTAATTCCATTTACTGTTCTATCCTTTACCTGAAATAACTAATACAGTTGCAATATTGTTAATCTATTTCTTGGGAGAGGGATCACAGTTTTAACACCACTTGCAAATGCTAGAGACAATATATGTCAGCTAATACAAAAACTAACATTACTATTCCATGTAGCTAAAGTTTACATGCCTTTTGATCAGAAAATGGGCAACAGCATTAAGTGTGAGAGGGAATACAGTCCCATTAACCACTACAGTAGTATTTAATTTTAGGAATAAACTTGAAATTCTGAGCTAAAATTTATTTCATACAGTAAATCTATGCCCTAGTGTATTATAGTATCATTGGCATAAGTCTTACCTCACTGATCTTGTCAGAACAGAGACTTTGACGAAAGTGCTATGTCATACAGCTGTCAACGCGCCTCGGTTGTTAGTTGCTAATGAGAGCACGTGATCCGTTTCCAATCCCGTAAACCTCTTACATCTATGATGCACCTAGGGGTGTCCACATTATTCTTATTTTTTGGCCCAATATGCTTTTCAGAAATTCCAGTTAATTATGCTTCAATTTTATCCCATTATGCTTCAATAATAATATTCGTTTATTATATTGCAACGTCTCTATGTCAAGTGAGTTTGTTTGGATATGGTTGAAAGAGTTTGCTAGGAGAGAAAAAAAATCAGATGAATCAGATGAAGCTGGACCTTTCAGTACATCCAGTAGGGACCTCACAGAACCATCAGTGTCACTAGAACTTGTAGCAGTAAAACTAGGACTAGGACTAGAAATAGCATCTAGAGAAGTAGAGCTACAAGAGCTAGACCCACTAGAGTGCATATTCTCGTTCCCTATTATGCTTGTATTAGCCTATTATGCTTGTATGCTAGGGTCAGCCCATTATGCTCAAAATAATGCTAGCATAACTAGATGCACCCAACCTGCACTCCCACACTCGATATCGATATCGAGAGAAATAGCTAAGGCCACTATTTGTTGATCGGTTTTGCTCTGACTGATGCGGGCGGGCGGCTATTATTTTGATAGTTCTATTCAGTCATTTTCTTAGAAAAACCACACAGTGCGATACAGAAATTCAATTGGCCTAATGAAGGTAGATATAGATGTGGCACACCTGCAGGTTGGCGGATGTGAGACCTCCTCTTCCAATTCTGCAACTTATTTAGGCATAATGCTACTGGAATCAAGGCAAGGAAGGCATTGTTTGCACTTCGTATAATCACCAGGAGTAACCCTTTACATAACTGCAAGTGAACTTTTAACATAGGTCAGATAAAGGCATTATACAATTATGGGGGCAAGATCGGACGGTGGGAGGGTAGATATTGTAGATTATAGCCCACAAACTTCATGCTGTAGCAATGCCCCCATAACTTTTAAAGTATGGGACCAAATACCCCCATGGTTCCTGCACCTTAATAGTTATCACTACAGAAAAAACTACAGCGCAAAAAGGAAGTGTTGCCACTATATTTTTGTTGGAGATTTGCCCTCTTTTGGAATATTGATTATTAGTTACTGCTATAAAATTAAAAAAAAAAAATCAAGTTCAGCAAAGTCTTAATTAGCAAAATTAAAATTGCAAGGGGACGTTTAGCTACTATCAATGTTAGCAAAGTTAGGTATTAGCTATTATAGCTATATACTCCATAGCTGTAATTATTTTCTTGTGACCACTTTGAGTAAAACTTGCATCATGCCAATTCTCTGAGCGTCTGTACCTTCACTGTCCAAAAGAACCTATGTAAATCACAAAATTTAAGCTAATCATGGGAACCTAATTGTGACAGTCTCATGTATAAATTTCATTTAAAATAGCTTCAATTGAATTGCTATAATTATTCTTGCTTAGATGAATCTATTCCACATTTCAGTCATCTACAGCAAATTTCCCACTAGTGGTTAGCTATGGTGAGCAAAAAAAAATAAATTAGATTTCTTCTACTTGGGATTGTAACAATATGAGAAGACCACACATGTATGCATGCATGCAGTGAGCGACTCTTGTTACTACGTATAGCTACCGTCAGTAGGATTACGTATGTGACAGTCCTCAAACTTTACCAGTTCCTCAAGTATGCATGCTCTGATGATGTGTGCAATGCATGTGCAGAGTGGCTGACTAAATTTCAATCATATTCACATAGTGATGTGCATACTTGCTAAAATAATTAGCTACTGGCTAGCCAGCTAGCTGCCACTATGTATATATGTCTCACAAGGATACAACAGATCATAACTAAGGACTAACTGTATCTGGTGCTTTGACAATGGTGAATTCCTTGAGCACCTCTATAAGGGCTGCCTTAGTGACCAGCATTGCAAACCTCATCCCAATGCAGTTACGCCGTCCAGAACCAAAAGGGATGTAACATTGCTGGGGACGCTTTGCCTTCTCTTCTGGGGTAAACCTAATACAAATAAACAGATCAATCATTCAGATTTGACAGCTGCATGGCTATATAGACATGCACGGAGTCTTTTGTTCATATTATAGCTGCAGTTTGCTATCATGGTTAACGTTCTAGCCACAATGCTTAATAGAAGCAGTCTCAGTAAAAAATCATACTCCAACACACTCCTTTTGTCCTTTTTAGAAAGGTCATCCTCTTTTGGAGGTTATTTTGTATAGCTAGTCTAAGAATGTATAGCTACAATACTTATACTTATACAGTGGTATTTTTAGATTGGAAGTTTGTCCTCTTTCAGAATCCTTTATCGAAGGTTCAACTGTATTAGGCCTCATGAGATAGTTCACTCATGAAATACATGAGAAATTATCAAAGGATGTAAATTATTGCACATATAGTTATAGCTACATACCTCATGGGATCAAATTTCTTGGGATCTTCCCAGTATTCAGGATCATTATGCAATATTTCAACAGGGAAATAAACGACGACTCCCTTTGGAATGGTGACATCTTTATAAGTGTAGTCCTTATTACATTCTCGAAGAATGCTACATCAGGGAGAAAGATATTAGCTACAGTATAATAACTATACTATAAACCAAGGTGGATATGAGGGGCTTTGGGATAACCCATTCCCCACTCTCTATTTATGTAGCTAATTATCCATTATTACAAATATATCCTATCAAGTGACTGGTCATGGCGTAGCAGGCAGTACCGCTGGTCTGGTTTTAGCCCAACCACTTTTCTATGTAAAACCACACCCACTGCATGAAGCCACGGAATTTGTAGTTATAAGTGCACTTCCCGGCACAACATTATTATCAATTTTTTGCCTGGCTAGACCAGTCAAAATTTGCTTCCTATATGGCTCTGCTGGTCACTGTATTTTGAAAAAACTGGTATACACCTTATGAAACATGCAAGGTTGAGGTATATAGACTAGTATACCATTTGAAACCTTGTGATTGAATATCAATAGTCACCTTCGTTATTATAGTGGAACCTCTCTGAAAAAGGACAAATCTCTCAACAAAGGAAGTATAATTATACACTCCATACAAAAGGAGGACAACCCCTGTACAAAATATGGCTGAATCATTTACTGTGTCCATTATTCGGAGGTTCCACTGTATAGCCCTCCACCCTCCACTCATGCTTACAACCTAGATATTGAAACAGGCATCTATGTTGTATTAATAATCATAGTCTCACACTGGATCCGCTACATTATACACCCTGAGGGATTCCTGAAAAAACAAGTCCAAGTATCCAATATCCTGAACTGCTTGATAAAGTGAAGCTTCCTGCATAACGTACATAGAGAAGAGAAGAGTTATCATGTAGGGACGACACACTTCTCAATTTAACTACAGGTTTCCTTGATAAATCCACTCTGAATTCTACTGGCTACAATCTTTTCTACTTGTCGATCCTTGAAAAGTGTACATAAAAGGAGACACTACATAGGGCACAGTACTATTGGAAGCCATTATAATGCACATGCACATGTTACAGTAATTGATATCAAATTATAATATTGCCATGTGCACTCAGCTATAGCTTAGCTGTAACTGTGTGTCGACTACTCTATATCTTTATTTGGCTCAACTCGGGATTCTATAGATTCACCAATCCATCTGTATTTCAGATTCATCTGCATCCTCGACTTCCAAGTATAGTTGAACAAGTCTTGACTCGCTGATCATTATACTTAGGCTGCTTAGAGTTATTGCTATATCATGGAGCTAGAACTACGCATTATACATAATCTGTCCATAGAAAAATGAACTCCTGCATTCATGTATACATACATACATACACAAAACCATTGGGAGACACTTTTGTGATGTGAAAAAGGTATAGGGATGACCATTGCTAAAAAAAGCAAGCGAACAAGGGTAGGAATGAAGAAAAGTAAAGGGGTCAGTATATCCAGCCAACAATCCCTACATATGTAACACTATGGTAGCTTCGCTTCACAGTAACGTATGTATAATTCTGGATATACAGAACAAAGATTGACCCCATTTCCCTACCCTTGTGCGCTGAGCAATAGTCATCCCTATATATACACCTTTTTCATTTCACAGAAATTCCCTTACTGCATGCATGATGGACTACTTAACTAGCTAATTCAATCTAGTATATTACAGGGTTTTCCTCAAAGTAGCTATCAATTTCTTCCTGCAGTTTCTCCTGCATGTCAGGGTGAATGGCCAGCAGATATGACATAATGGCAAGAGCATTAGAAGTACCCGCAAAACCAGCAATCATAAATGTTGTAGAATGGGCTATAATCTCCTCATTTGTCATAAACTTCCCAGCATTAGTGTTACCACCATCCTCAACAGCCGCATCCATCATTAGCTGAAGAAGGTCTTTATACTATACAATTATTATTAGACATACAAACTCATAGAGCTGATCTCATATAATTATAATCATTATAGAAACCTTAATTAGTCCTATAATGGTGTCAACTAGCCTAGCAAAGAGCAAGTAGCATGTGGAATCCTAACTGGGATTAACTGACAGAGCTATATAGTCCTCTATTTAATGGAACCTCTGAATAAAGAGACAGTCTTTGTAGAGAGGTATATACGTATAATAATAACACTAAAATGAACATTTGGTCTGAGGCCTTCAAGGTTGTCCTTAATTTATAGACATATTCTATAATTATGTGACACGCTATATGAAAACCAGGAATGTTACTTAAAAATTCAAAACGGAGTTATTCCTATCATACAATAGCTCACTACGTTAGCTATCGATTGATAGTAAGCTCGAGGCTATACCTTAAAGCACCCCTGAGCTATAAGCGCTTGAAGTGAGAGAGATTGACAAAGCGTTTCAGAATAAAACGCGTCCAAACATTGAACTTCCTGTTATGACACAATACTTCGTAAATTGTTACGTATGTCCGTATAATGTGATGACATCATTTCAATCTTTGCACCAGCTGTTTGAGAGAGGAAGAAGGCCATGTAAGTTTTGCTTCACTGCGTTGTTATCTTTGAGCGCCTTGGTTATCTAGGGTGTGTAAGGCATGGGGCCAATTCTGGATCATAACCAGGTAAGTTTTGGGCAGATAGATGTATGAAAAGCCTTAGATACTAGTGAATTTCATGCTGTTTCAAAGCTTGTATAGTTGATTCATGTGATAATGGAAACAGTCTGGGATGGGATATATACACTGCTGGGATCAGGGCTCTGTTGGTGTTGAAGGAGACAATAATACTCTTCCAGCACCTCCAGATGTGGCCTGAGAAGTTGGATGGCTACTGCCATAGCTTGTACCTATACCTGTAGCTAGCTAGATATTTCAGTAGCTATGTCTAGATTCAACATACACATCAATATAATTTCTGGGGAATTTCCCTTTTTTCTGCGCACTACGTATGCATGCCCTCCGTAATTCAATATTAATCTTTGGGCACGTAGGTCAAAATAATTATGTCGGCTTGAGTGGGTGACTTCAACTCGAGCGCTTGCCCACTTCAAAGCCTTCCCTCCTCCTCAAATTTGGTATGGAGGCAGTCAAAGGACCGAAGATACTGTGGAGGTAAAAAAAAGAAAAAAGAAGTGGATAAAAAAAATTTTTTTCCTTAGTACGAGCATATCCCTAAATTGATTTTTGAGTAACATTCCTGGTTTTCATATAGCGTGTCACATATTGTGTCCATGGAGATTCCACAGTTATTACACTTATAATTAATGACTAACTCTTCCTGGATTTCCCTCAGCACGTCGTTTCTTGACAATCCTGATGGCAGCATTTGTCAAAACCTTGAAGGCCTTAACACGTGGACTATACTGTGCCATGAATCGTATAATGGGCTCCAACCATGGCAAATTAACTATGATTTTATGCAAAAATACACAATCATATCATGTTAAAAAATAATTTCATACAATACAAAAGGCTGCCAACCTATTAAGTCGACCACCAGCACAGGAAGTCGACCGGCCTAAGCCAAAATACTATTGTCGACCATTTCCATTAATTTTTGTCGACCACTCATTGATTTCTGTATTATCAAAGTCAACTAGTAGACTATTGCAAAAAAATTTACACAGCATAAAGAAGTCATATAAAGCATAAAAAAAGTATTAATGGAACACACTCAAGCGCATACAGAACAAACAGCCTAGCATGTTTTCTAAGCAATCAAAAGTGCCATTATGAACTGTTTGAAGAGCTTCTAGCATACTTTCAACAGTCCATTGCTTGGTCACTTTGACTTTCCCTTCCCTTTTCTCACTGACAGAGTCATATAGCTATTTGGCTCTTCCGTAAACTTTCCGGATACCAGCCAGAAACTAGTGCACTTCAATAAACTTTAATCTGATCAACTATTGATACATTGCAGTCGAGAATAAGTGGTGGCTGGTGATTGATGACTAGTGAATGTCCACCCAGACATAACTATTTCACTAGTGAATTAATAGTGTCCCCCCCCCCCCCCCCCCCCCCCCCCCCCACAGACATAATGTCCTGGGGACATATTATTCACTAGTGAATTAATAGTGTTAATAGTGTCCCCCCTCCCCCAGACATAATGTCCTGGGGACATTATTCACTAGTGAATTGTGTCCCTCCTCCATTCAGGAAAAATTTTGAGATAACCAAAGTGTATGGTTAGGCAAGCCATGCATGCATGGATGTGGACATAATGTGGTCAGATACTGGCACACACATGCATGCATGTCGACATGATGTGGCCATATGTGACTAACAGAGTACTAGGCTAAGCTTATGGGGGTGGTTATCAGTCATAACTTACAAAGAAGCATCATAGAGAGATATTGAGTTTTTATGTTTTGCTCTTGCTTTGTCTTAAAGCTGCCAAATAAAGATATACCAGCTTCTGCCAGCTCATCTGATTCATTTCTTTGAACGTTTATCACTCGACCAAAGGCAGTAGCAATTATGGTTTCCATGGAATAACGACGATAGATTCTGTATACAATCATAATCAATGCAGTTAGCCAGCTACTTGCATTATACAATTTTGTTAACACCATGTAGCTTTGGGTAAACATGTTTTCACTGTTTTAGGGGAATGAAAATTTTCATAGCAAGCTCCATGAAAAATCATGTGCAAGACAACAAAAATAGATGGCTACTTTTTCGTGTGATCTAGTGCTTTGCAGTGTGGCATGTGCATGCATGTGAAAGCAATTACACATGTGTGAACATCTGGATGTATACATGTAGGTGTCGAGACCAATTTTTTTCTGGGGGTTTCATCATTATGATTATGATGTGTTCCATAATGTAGTAATTGGACTACCGTAATCGTATAAATTTTCGATGGGGTTTTATTTTCGTTTTTTTCGTAGTCGATCAGAATCCTCGAAAATAATAAACGAAGTCTTAGTACTATGACGTCATATATGACGACGATGCGCATGCGTGTGCGATGCGATATCGATAGCAGCTAGAAAAAAACCTGGAGCAGATAGTCCGTGAGACGAAAGTATCATGCTTCATTACCGGGATCATGGCCGTTACCTGTCTCTCTTCTACAACGAAGCGTCTCGCCTTCCGTAGCAGTCTAGATTTTAGTCTGGCGTCGCCAGCCTAGCCTTCTTTTGGGGGAATATAGCCATCATCACTCGGCCCCAGCAGCAGGCAATGATATAGCTATTATGCGCATGCATTATTTTCCATGTGCTTACTACGAAAATTAGACCTGCGGATATTTTTTATTATAGGAACAGCTCCGGAAATCACGAAATTTTAAACCTCCGAAAATTTATACGATTACGATATGTGTCATCACCAAATTCAGTCAGCCTTAAAGCTGCTGGTAATTAAATAGCAAATGAGTTAGGAAATGGCCAAAATTAACGATATTTGCTGTCATAATTAACTTATGATTGAATGATGAGCATGTAGAGGCAATTTCATCAAAGCACACTTGAGCTTCTGATCAATCTAGAGTTATACTCTTTCTACCTGGGACTTTCACACAGCTATCTAGACACTATACACTAGGTAACATACTCCAAGAATTCGACACTCTTATCCGTGTTGGCATGTTCCCTGAAGATTTCGACAAGCGTTTTCACACTGTCATGGATCAGAGGGGTCATCTGTTTATAAGCACATGCATACAAGAGTGAAATTCAAACATCTTTTAATACTGACAGATATACAGGAGTGTGTGTGTGTGTGTGTGTGTGTGTGTGTGTGTGTGTGTGTGTGTGTGTGTGCAGGCCCGTACCCAGAGGGGTTTCGGGGGTTCAATCGAACCCCCCTTTTCAATTTAATTTTTTAAACGCAAATTGTATTTTAAATGTGAGCGGTTTGAAAAAACAAAAACAAATTTTAAACGCAAGCACGTACATCACACGTGTCATTAAGAATTGGTTATTTAATAATTTTAGTTTATGTGCATGAGCTAGCTCGAAGCAGAGAGAAAGAAAATGAGTCTAGCAAAGCCTATTGTCCAGAAAAGGTCAGTTATAAGCTAGCTATAACCCACCCGTAGGCTACTGAATTCAAAACTGTTATAGATCTACATATGGCACCTGAAGCTATTAGCTCTGCTAAGTTAAGCTTGTATCTAAGTCTTACTGTAAAACTGTATTGGTATACATCTTCATCAGCTACTCCCTGACTGCTGCTAGTAAACTATTCTAGTTAGCTGAAACAGCGTACGCGGATATAGGGTGTGATCAGACAAAAGTGGGCATGGTCAGGCAAAAAAATTTTTCCGCACACAAGCACTTGGAACTCCCCTTTCAAAATTTCTGGGTATGGGCGCCTGGTGTGTGTGTGTGTGTGTGTGTGTGTGTGTGTGTGTGTGTGTGGGAGGGTACAATGCAAGAAAGTGGACAAAAGTATTAATCAATAGCAGACACTTTGGGAATGCTTACCGCTTTCATTTTGCCAGTGGAGAAAGTAGGTGAGAGTGTTTGGCGGCCTACTCTCCATATCTCATCTCTGTCCAATCCTATACCTTGAGTTTCACCAGGTTTTCTTCCAAAAAAATCAGGCAATTTCTATAAATAAAAAATATGTTGCATACGTACGTACATGCCAACCTACGTAGATCAGCCTAATATCACGACACATGACCAAATTTCCCTAAACAATACATGTAGTTCATTTTCCTGGATCATCCCATTACTCCCATTCCTCATAATAATTGCAAAGTCTTTTTTGCTTTTTTTCTTTGGTGGTTCTTCAGCCATCGCTAGCTATATAGGGATTCAAACCAGCTGTTAGCTGAGTCAACATAATTATTATGTTAATTGTGGTCATGTCACATTTTACTTAACTTATGCAACTGGCAGAGTGAAATCCCTGGACAAAATCTCAAAGTCCCTGGACTGTCCAGGGATCCCTGGATACTTGGCAACTATGCTGTTGATGTGATCCTGGTAACTGGCTATTATAATAATTATTATGCTCACTTCTCTGTTGATAAAATTTTCAAAGTCCTTTATAGTGATCAGCTTTATAAGTTCTGGGTCCTTCACTGAGACATAGGGACGAATCCCGAAATGAAACCTATGTTGAAGGAACTGGTGACTTTGGGATAAGCAGGAGGTTTTTATCTATTTTTTTTTTTTTCAATTTGGTACCTCATAATAATAATATACTAGGGCAATGTGCAACATTATTTGACAGCGAGCGAGCAAGTATTCTTTAGTGCTTCAAACTCTTTAGAAGATTTTGCTGTTGAATTTATATGTAACAAAGATAAGCCTAGAGCCTCTACAACTACTACTATAGCAATGTGCAACATTTGACAGTGAGCAATTAAAGTAGTTGAGTGCTTGATAATGCTGTCAGAGACAAAAGTCATGTAAGTGGCAGGAAGCTCCATACATAGAAAGCTGTAAATGCTTACCACAAGCACTTAGATAAGCCAAGCCCCTCTATGACAAAAGGCTGTAGAAAACAATCTAGCTTGATTACAAGTGGAGCATGCACATTATGCACGTAAAGGTAAAGCGGTACTAATTGGGACATTGTACATACGCCTGGGGTATTTTGGAGTGTAGACCTAGATATATATTTTACAATTTCAATGAGTCATGACCTGCTCGCTGAAATACTATATTAAGAGGTTGGCATATTAGTGGACAGTATGATTACAGGCAACTGCAGCTCCCCAGGAACTGATTAAAATAAATTTAAAGAAAGGGATTGGCTGACCTTGCAATAGGTCCATAATCTTCATGTAGACATTTCAAGTATTTAACAAGTCCCTTGAAAAACAAATACAAAATATAAAGTACAACAACATTTGACAGCAAGTGAGCAAGCAAGTATTCTTGGAGCTGATAGGCTCTAATATCAGAGAGTGTGTTATCTAGTAGGGATGGCAGGTCAAAGGTCATAAGACTGTATAAGCTAAAAACTCTCTATCCTTGCCTCAGAAGGCTACATAGAAGAGTTAAAAAAAATCTAAAATTAATTTGCTAACATAAGAAGAAAAAAAAGATTTCTAAAATTAACTTTTGTTCAGTTTGTTCATAATAATAATTTCAGATCAGTGTGCAGCTATGACATTGATATTGTTGCAATCTGCTTGAGCGCTATTTAGAGGCGTGCCTTTTGCTTTTTGTTCCAACTAAATGTAGACTAACCCTACATGGCCTTTTTTTTTAGCATAAATTTTTTTCCCTTCATGTATGTATTGTTGTTATGCATGATACTTTTTAATTCCCAAGTATGTATGTACAATTGTATTTTTGTATGCATGATACTTTTTAAACTGACTTTCTCCACTCCATTCACTTAATAACATGCTTCATCATTTCCACCTCATTCAACATGCTCTGATTCCTTCAGCGCTGTTATCATGAATATTTTTTGTCAGTTCATCAGTCAAGCATTATCATCCATCATTAGATAGTTACCTATTCATATTATTATCAGGCTCATTAAAAAGTAATTAAAAGCAGGTGTGGCTTGGGAAGTGGGCGTGGTTTTCAAAATTTTTCTGCGCGCAGATAGATAAAAGAACCCCCTTTTTAAAAATCCTAGATCCGCCCCTGCAGTGGGAGACTAAATGGAACTGTGAATTGTGACAAAATTTTGTGAATAACATGGCCAGCTGTTTCCATTTCAATTAGTGTGGGAGGAGAGGTTGCTGGATCTGGTTCAGTGTGATTGACTGCTCAATAGTGCTGGTGTATGAACAGTTAGTGTCTATGTGAGTTTTCAGGTCACGAAGATAGACAACCTTTTTACAGTGGTCTTTCTCGTACTTAGCTGTTGCAGCACTTTGTCTAAGAGTGGTTAAGGTGAGTGAAAACTGGATACTACCAATTGGTGGCCATAACCACAAGTGGGGCAAGGAAGAGTGCTAAGGTTAGACTTCTAAAGCAGCACAAACAACACAGAGGATGTTTGCATTGTAATTCTAGCTATATAGGTTCATCCAGGAAAGCATTGCAGGACTTGCACACCAGTTCATCAAAGCATGTGGATTTATTGATGAATCTATCAGTGGATAAATTAAGGGATAGAGCATCGATCTGTACCTGGGACCATGCAGCAACCTATCGAATATGATCAGGAGGTACTTGGGACACCCTTGTATACTTGGTTTCGATTTCATTGGTCTACCATCTAATTTCCTACCCTCCACCATGTTGCATGTATTGCACTTTTTGTCCACATGCTCTGTCCATTGGTGTAGGGGGAAGGAAGTCCTATATACTTCACCATCCTTGGCTGCTTTTCTCATCCGCTTCATGATGAGATAGCATGCATTACAGAGGGTGGATCGAGGGTTCATAAGGGATATAGTGGATTCAATACACTCCTGGTCCCTTTTTCTTTGTCTCACAGGTATGCTGCTGGCATCATAAGATATTCTACCAAGCTTCATGGTACAGCATCTGCAGAGGGATTCCAAGATCTTCCATACAGGGCCCGTTAAAGAGTGTTAATTGTTTTTTGTGTGTAATATGATTTTTAATGTGTGAAGCAACTTCCTGAGTGGTTGGCTTAGCTTACCTATGGATGGCTTAATTATATTCATAAAAACCTCAGGTCACCCAGGCTGAATGGCCTGTGAAGTGGGCCCACCTTGGGCTTCTCAAAAAGGAGCAGCTGTAAATACTGCTTGCAAAGTAGTACTATGTGGTGTCTGGGCTTGCCTAGTTTGTTTTAGCAGTTAGGATTGCCTTAGAAAGGGTAATATCACTATTAGCTGTCAAAACAGTCAATTTATAGAGGCCTGAATGTTTTTCCAGTAGCCATCACAACTGTGGGTACCTGCCAGGAAGTATTATTTCTAATTATTCGTTTTTGTCCGTGCTGAAACACCTGTGTGAGGCGCACTTCTACTGCTTATAGCTCCGTGGTGGTTTAAGATTTAGCTTCAAGTGTAGTATCAATGAACTTCTAAGGCTATGGGCTATAGCGTGGTACTAATAACTCCATTTTGAAATTCTGAACGAAGTGGTCCCTTTTCTCAAATTCGGTCACAATTAATGCTTGGAAATAAACTACTAAACTATGTTACCTTTGGTCTTCTCTAGGCTTATAGTTGGCACTTTGTAGTGCCAGGGAGCAAGAAACTGGTTTCTGTCTAATCTAGTTTGCCCCTCAGTGTGTGGAAATAATGTTCACGTTGCTTATTCAGCTTTTTCACTAGAAAATATCATTCATTTTCTACTTGGTAGCTATGCGGTTGCCCTTGAAAGAAAGAAAGAAAGAAAGAAAGAAAGAAAGAAAGAAAAAAGAAGAAGGAACAAAACAGAACTAACCAATTTAGAGAAGTCTTGATAATGTCCAAAGAAGAAGGAAGGGGGAGGTCCTTTGATTCCACTTCCCTTGAACTCTTGAAAAGCAAAGTAGGAGAACCTAGCAATGCAAAATTAGATCACAAAGCAAAGGAAGTTTTTATTAATATTATACAAGAGTGGAGGAAGCTAAATCATTATATTGCCAGTCATGCATGCACACTTTGTATTAGATCGCCATGTAGCATCATATTCATAAGGCGATGTGTTAGTTTGGGAGAAAAAATAGTTAGCTACTGGAAAGAATTGGTAGGGTCAAAGACCTAATCCTGCAATAATTATTATAACAACTATAGGACTGGTATAGACCTTTTCCAAAAAAGAAATTGAATGACCTAGGAAGAATCACTCTTTTAATGCTACAAGCCACATCTACTTGTTGATTTAGCCTAGACAGAGTCATATTCATAGCTGGAATACTTTGTGTAGGTAGCTTTTTCTGCTTTAGCCAGCATAGATGATCTACAATATATTGCTAGTACAAATTTAGCCCACCAATAGATGTGGCCAATAGAGTGGCAATAATTTCCTCCATGGAAAGGGTATGTAGCTAAAGGAACCAACTCTCAATCATGCATGGTATGCACGATCAAATCACCCCCATGGAAGGATGAAAGGAAAGCATCATCTGTCAAAGTAGCTACAGTGTAATTCATCCCTAGCTTTTTTTTAATAAGCTTAGACATTTTTAGCTCAATGACCTACCTGAAATAGATATACAAACATATCACCAACACAAAGACGAGGAAGCCAACCCCCAAAAGAGGCAGCAAATTCCCGGCAATTACCATTGCGATAAGGAGCTCAAGAAGTCTCGTGCAGATGACTGGACACTCTGGAATGCAGTCACATTAGTTATACTGTACTACGTGGGTGTAATTTAATAAATTCTTCCTGTCTAGATTGTCTAGGAGATACAACATTCTTCCTGTAACCCTTGTTTATGTATGTTGCACAGCTTGTTAGCTAGAGTAATTTATTAAGTAGCTAATAAAGCAGATTGCAGTGATCTTGCAAGAACAGTAAAACCAAAATTTACATAGCCTCTTTTCAAGGGACTTAACTAGCTATGGCTTTGGAGTTGGGCTACTTGAAAGGAGGCAATGTAAATTTAGGCTTTAGTATTCTGAATTATGTTGCAAGATCACTGCAATCTGCTGTACCAATGATTATGAAATCTAAGGTCCTATGAGGGCTCTGTTATCATAACTTGTAACTTGGACAGGAAGTTTAAGACTGTCTAGACTGACAGGAAGTTTAAGCAAGTTTGAGCTCACCGTTTTTGGCTATAGCTCTCTCCCTCATGATGTACATCCTCTAGCCTACCATTAGTCATGTCTATAGCTATACTAGCTAGCTTGTAGTCATAACTTACAAAGAAGCATTATGATAAAATAGTGATTTTTTACGGTTTCCTTCTCCTTTGTCTTAAAGCTGCCAAAAACATATAGCTACCAGCTTCTGTCAGCTCGTCTGATTCATTCCTCTGAATGTTTATCACTCGACCAAAGGCAGTAGCTAATAGCTATGACTTCCGTGGCATAACGATGATAGATTCTATAATTTTCATATTAAAGCTACATACATAGCTATATACTGTAGGAGACATGCATAGAAAGTGTAATAGAGGTTGCCCTTTTCTCGGAGAGTCCACTATAATAGTTCATTTCATTCTATTAAGGATTACACTGTAATTGGGACAGTCCTAACTCTCAGATAGAAATCAAACATTAAATTTTTCGGGCATTTCATACACACGTACTTTAGCATCCATAACTCATGATTACTATAGTATTCATACACGCATGCATGCATGCTTTAAGGCTGACATGTAAGAAATTAATTAAACAACGAAATGGATTATAGAACACAGATAGAGGTTTGGATCAAAGCTACCTGGGAGTATTAAAATCACTATAAGTGTTACATATGTACTCCAAGAGTTTGAAACTTTTATCCATGTCAGCATGTTCTCTGAAGATTTCCACAAGTGTTTTCACACTATTATGGATCAGAGGAGTCATCTGTATAGGAATTGAATAAGCAAGCATGCAAGGAAGACAAGCTACATAATTATAAAATGTACATGAAATGTAAAACTTAGTATTAATAGTTAACTCAGGAATGATTAAATTTTAATAAAGAGCTTAAAATGATACCAATAACTGTTTTGAATTTTGATCCATACTATCAAACAATTATAATACATTTACAGTTCTTTAAGCATGCATCCTTGCAGGAGTGGAGAGGAGGAAGAAGGGGATAGCCAAGGATTCTTCTATTGTTAATCAACTGAAGTAGATGTATATGCAGCTAGGTAGATAGCTTACTGGTTTCAATTTGGCAGTGGAGAATGTTGGGGAGAGAGTTTGGCGGCCTAGCTACTTTCCACATCTCATCTCTGTCCATTGCTAAACCTTGAGTTTCATTCCAAAAAAATCTGTATTGTTGTTATAATAGTAGCTAATATATATAATTGTTGTACTTACTGATCTATTGACAAAATATTCAAAATCCTTTATACTGATCAGCTTCACAAGTTCTGGGTCCTTTGTACTGAGATACAAGGTCTAATCCCGTAAAAATACCTGTCACAAGTATAATAGTGGATAGAACTGGTTAGAGCTAAAAGAGAGAATACTGACCTTATAATAGGTCCATGATCTTCATGAAGACATTTGATGTATTCAAGTTGTCCCTTAAAAACATGGCTACGAAAATTTAGGAAAAAAATAGATGTTAATAGCTAATAAAGAGAACCACTTCCACACTTCCATCACATGCAGACATCATGAAGTTTCAAAAAACATGGGGCAATTAATAGTTTTTTCATCATGAAGGATTCTTTTTTCCTTTATCCATTGGCCTACATATTATGCTTGTATGAAGTGATTAACCCACTTACCTACATTGCCTGTACTATTATAGATGTCTGACTCTGATTGCAAACCACAGAGATGGAACTCCATAACTAAAAGCTGTGGTAGCTATTATATGTAAACAGCCAATGGAAATCCTCTCCAGATCTATTATCAGGCCATCCAACTTTGTCTACTGTTAGCTGTGGTTGCTCGATTGAACAACAACAACAACAACAACAACATACATCGAGAGCTTTATAATAGATATGTCTCAATAATTTCCAAAGAAGGAAGGAGGTGGTCCTTTGATTCCACTTCCCTTGAACTCTTGAAAAGCAAAGTAGGAGAACCTGAATAGTAGCCAATGTCAGCCATACAGAATTAGTAGATCAAAGAAAGGGCTAATTCAGAGAATTTATTATTTTTTTATTACTATCAAATATGGTAGCTACTAGCCTAATTAACTTGGGTATGATCTATAGCCTCACATGCCCACCCCTCATGCAGACTAGGCATGATCAGGATTATTAGCATCAGTAATTCGCCCCTAGCTATTTAATAGCTTAATGTACCTAAAATAAATATGCAAACATATCACCACCACAAAGAGGCCACCCCCAAGAGAGACAGCAAACTGCCAGTAATTATTGCCATTATTGTCACCAGAGCCCTTGATCTCAGCTATATGTCTAGGCACCGCCGACCCTTTACTTCTTTTTATAGACCATTTTTTGTCGGGGTTGCGACTCCCACCCACGTCACGCACGCGATTAGCTAGGACGCGCGCTACTCGCGTATATATAGGGGCAGCTAATATTTTTTTCAGAGAGCAACCTGTATCAGAGCATTTTACGCGGTCCTATTTTACTTCTCCAGAATACCTATCACAAAGAAGGTATGCTGAAAAGCTCAAGATTGACTTGCCTGATCCATATGGTACCAGGAGTTATGTGATGTTTAAGTGGCCAAACATCCAGTTTGGAGATTCTAATTGATCCTTTTTCTCGCGCGAATAATGGAAATGTGGTAAAGGGTCGATTACTTACTATTCGCGCGGCGCGGCGCGGCGGCGCGGCCAAGTACCGAGGCGTGGCTTAATACTGGGCGTGGCCTAATGCACATGATGTGATTTCCTGGCTCCGACCAAGGTGTGCTCTCTTTGTGGGACACGATCGATCAGCAGAGCAAGCTAAGGAGCAAGATCTCTTCCCTTCAGTACAAGGCGCAATGGCAAATGGTGAGCTAATTTCGACCCACAGGTTCGATCCACAGGTTCGATCCACACTAGTTAGTCCAGATGGCCAGATGGCCAGCTAGTTTAAGCTTCATTAACTGGCTAGTTGGCAAACTTAGTAATTTTTTATTGCTGTGATGACTACAATGAGTTAATTTTTTTTCCTGTGATGACTACAAGTGAGTGAATTTTTTTTTCCTGTGATGATCATATCAGCTACAATGAGTGGGTTGTTTTGTCGAGTTTAAAGCTCCACCTGATTCTATTGCTAACTACCAAATTTGGCAACCCTTTGTCTACTCTTTGAGGTAGCCATCAGGATTCCCCCCCTTCCCCAAATTCTGCATAAAGAACACATTATTATGTCATTTTTTGAACCTCTCTAGCTCTATAGTATAAAGTGTCAGAGTATTAAACTTAGTCTGGTGCCATCAACCCTTTACTTCCTTTCATTGGTGGGCGGGGGAAGGAAGGGGTCTGGTTTCTCTAGCATCAACGACTTGTTCATGGATGTGCATGAAGTACTCATCAATTCCTGTGAGTGGGTGTGACATAATAAACATGCGAGTGTGATGGATGCTGTCTAGTTTGCGGTGGATCTACTGCTCCTGGCAACAGGAGAGTTATAGGACAGAGATGATCAAGTAGTGCTGGCAAGCACTGAAAGCAGGCACTCTTGCCAAATCCTGTTAGCAAAACTACACTTCAACATCCCTGCATAGGCCCAACTGCTGAAAAACCCTAGTGAGCACATCTGACGAAGGTTGTAACTCCATCAAGCTAGCTGCCTTAGAAACTATGATGCACAGATATTATCAGACTTCAGTGCTGCAATCTGATTGGCCACACAATTATAGTTGTGCAAGTCATTGCTGCTAGAGGCACCAGACCCTTTCCTTCCCCCGCCCACCGATAAAAGGAAGTAAAGTGACGGTGGTGCCAGACTATATTAAACTGTGGCTTCATTCTTTAACCTGACACTCAAAAGAGAATTATTTCAGCTAGCAGGAGTTTATCCCACTGTAATACCCTGCTTCTTGACATACAGCGGTTTTCAGCAATTGAAACATACATGTTGATCAACACTTTGCCATGTTGAAAACTGCTGTAAAACCAGCTCTTACACATACAGGTATCATAAGCAAATTCGTTGCATCTGTTCCATGAATTATGATGCAGTTGAAACAATTTTAGTCAACCCACAATTGGGGAATGTAAATGACCAGTGTATGTTATTTCTCTAAGATGGATGACTTAGGCAGTGTCTTTTATGATCGTATCAACAGATCATCCTTACCTTACCTTAAGTATGGTGTATTATGCTTGTTTTTTTGTAATGTTTGTTTCATAAATGGAGTCTTGTCAACACAGGACTTTTCTCGCCTTGTATGCAGAGCTAATGGGAACCTTGGTCCCCCCCAAGCTTTAAATGGATTCCCTCTCTTTCTTTGGGTAACTCCTTCAAGTGTGCCTTCATTTTAAAAACAACAACAACTCTTCTTCACTTGGGAAAGGTGAAGCATAGTGGGGCAAGGATTCCACATAATCATGATGATTAGAACTACGTTGGATTCTCAGCCACTTTTTTTCTAGGGCCCCCAATTGCCTTCTTGGCTGTAATTTAGAAAATATTGACATCATGGAAGCAGTGTGTGCTTCATAACTTCACACATCTTCAAAACTTATAGTCGTATCAAAGTGATAATCAAATCTGTTGTGTAAAGAAAACATTAATGCAAAGAGGAAATGCTAATATAATATCATAATATTAGAAGATGAACCTGGTGATATACATAGAAGACACTCTTACACTGTGACCTCAAATATCCGGGTTCTCCACAAAGGGTGTTAGAGAGGTGCAACACCACTCTGATGGGGCTAATTTTTCTTTCATGTGGTTTAAAACAATGTATTTTAATAGCCACAAGAATATCAAAATCCTTTAATATGGTATTCAAGCACTGCTCTGATCAGTTCCACTGCGTGGGAGAACCCTGAATATGAGATTTGATATTCCTTTTCTGTCGGACTTTTCATCTGTAATGAGATTTGTTTGGATCTTCCTTGGGCCTCTGGTGCCTTCATGATCAGCAGTATGCATATCATGTGACTGTGTATTTTCGTAATGAGGAACTTTGTGGTCGCAATGTGTTGGGTTTTTTCTATGTCTTCAATTACCTATTCTCACATTTATGGAAATAATAATTAGATCTCAATACTTTCTTTTACTTTGTGTGTCCCCACTACTGAAAGGTGTACCGTGTAATGTTAAGTTTTTGTGGAGTCAAACTTTCGTGCTTTTTTGCAAGAATCATCCCAAACTCCTGTCATAATGTTCGATAATAATTATTGTTTAGACTATCTCTACAACTTGTAGTCGGCCAAATATCCGGATGTGTCTTTAAATATTTATGTAGCAGAGGGCCCAAAAAGTGTCCTGAATATAGAGGTTTTTGGGAGTCCACAACCACTGGTTCTCCCCCCAATACTGCAATACTGTCTGGAGTACATAGTAATGATTAAAAGAGGTCTACTCCCAATGCTGCATTTCAGGGAGTCCACATATTTTGGGGTTCCACTCTAATGATTAAAAGGGTTCTCCCCCCCAATACTGCAATACTCTCTGGTTCTGCATTTCAGGGAGTCCACATAATTTTAGGGGTTCCACTCTAATGATTAAAAGGGTTCTCCCCCCAATACTGTAATACTGTCTGGAATATAGCATTACATATTTAGGGATTCGTTATTAGCATTTACCTTATTAGGTATTGTGATAACTTATCATTATTATTATTGTTATTGTGATTGGTATTTTACCTTAATAGGCATTGTGGTGACACATGGTATTGGTGACTCCTTGCCTAATGCCGCTACTGTTGGCCAGTCAAGTGATTCAGACTCATCTAATCAGCTATCGGGTTCCCTCTGTGGGGTTTGTGGGTGTGGCACATGCACCGTTAATTCCTTCTTTCAAAATGGCTGCCCACGTCCCTCGCAGGTCTCAGCTTTGGCGTTTCCTTTTTTGGATCTATCACACATGGATAGCGATCACCAACGACTCAAACACCTTGGCAGGCTTTATTTAGAATACCAGATGATGGTTTGGAGGTTTACCACGTTAAAGAAGGACATTCATCGCTTGGTTACTGCAAGAAAGCTCACCTTCAACCATCTCAGTAGAATTCTGATTAAGCTTGACAGTTTCTTGCCCTCTATGCCACATGATGACAAAATGGCAGAAGTTAAGAAGCTGAGAACAGTTGCTAAATTGTTCAGTGTGTTACCAGAAGATGCCTCCCTTTTGGAGTATCACGTCTTTGAGGACATTGCGGAAGAATTGAACTTGAACGAAGGAAAGGATAAAGTGCACGAGTACAAGCAACAACTTGATACTTTCTGTAAGCGTGGAATCTTCGAGTGTCCCTCTTTTTCACCTACGAACAAAGCAAACCATTCAAACATGATTTTGATTCACAGAAATCATTCGAAAATGTGCATACAAGATCTCATCATGTTGCAGGATCAAGTGTGTGGTGTGCTCAGCGTCGTCTCCAACACTCTGTGCCTCTGTGTGGTCTCCAGGGCTCAAATGGACAATATCCAAATCATCTTTCGTATTCCGAACTTCGTGAAGGATGTGCTTAACCCCTTGAGTGCCGAGCAACAGAACTCACTCCGACAACTGGGATTTCTGCAGTGGAGTTTCTACACAGGGACAGACATCAGTTACGATGGCGTGAGTTGGATTTTTTTTATGACTACATACGTACGTGGCTGCCAGGGCTAGATATTCCCTTTGATTGGTCAAAGACAACTTTAGTCGACATCTAGTCTGGGCCACAAAAAGTGGTCTTTATTGGGAGGTGGTCTCTGTATGGAGGTCAAAATGTCACTTTGGTGCTGGTCTTCAAACCACAAAGTCCAAAGTCCATTAAAATCCCCCCCCCCCCCCCCCCCCCCCCCCCCCCACCAAAAAAAAAAAAAAGATAGAGGGCTGGAGGCTGCTGTCAAGTTAGTCTTGTGGATTGCTTGTTAATTATTGATAATTTTGTTAATTGGTGAGGAATGTTTATTAAGAATGTTTATGAAGAAAAACCTTTAGTTATGGCATGGCTGGAAAATAATCATTGCAACCGACACTGATTTTAATTGAAAGCTCATGATCGATTGTGTGTACTTATATATGTACTTACAAATACAGTGAAACCTGTTTCCTTATAGTGAGATAACCTCTTTATAACCTAACAGCACCTATTCCAGCTATTTCAACCTCCCTAGAGAGACCATCTCCCGCTCCACCAACAGCACCTATTCCAGCTATTTCAACCTTTCTATGAAGAGACCATTTCTCTATTAAGGCCACTCCACCATGTCCCAACAGCACCTATTCCAGCTATGTATTTCAACCTCCACCTCCCTATTAAATGCACTCTTGCCATGTCCCAACAGCCTGCTACACATAAGAGACCACCTCTCTATTAAAGGCTACTCCACCATGTCCCAATTGCCAGTGTATTTCAGCCCTATAAATATGAGGCCACTCCACTGTGTCCCAACAGCAAAATCCCAAAGACACCACCTCTTTATCAAAGGCTACTCTCTCCTGGTGGCTCGTAGGTGGTTATGTCACTGTACATGGAGTAACATATAACCTATCTGCACATTTTGCATTCAAAAAGATGATTGTGGTGTGTTTATTTTTATGACAGATGCAGCTTGCCAATCAGTTGCTGTCCACAGAAGCTTTAAGTAGCTTGGTCAACCACGCTGCCACCACCGGAGGAGGAGGGGCAGGAGGTGGAGGACACTCTTCAAATGTAAGGAAGGCTCGTACAGTACTGTCCATTGTCAGGAAGGTTTGGAGGATGGGTGGATGCAATTCTATCCTATAGTTTATGCAACAACTGCATGGGATTGTATAGGATTAGGTCCTACTACCATATTTATCACTCTTCATGGACAGCCTGAAATCTACATACCTAATTATGTCATGTGATAAATTATGTGTGGTTATTAAACAAACCAAAACAACAACAACAACAACAACAACAACAAAGACAAGACAATAAAAAAAAAAACAAACTTTTCCCACACATTTATTTCCTCCCCTATACTGTGTCTTGTGTACATGTGAATTTGATAACTTTGGACCTGAAAATTTTTGTGATCCTGATCCATTCCAAAGTTCAGGTTATGACGGATTGGTAGCTCTGATAGCTGGTGTGTAGTTATGGTTGCTACACTAATAATCTTGCAAAAATAACAATTGTTGTAGTCTCGCATGCCTACACTTACTGTCAGTGAAAAACTGCTCACTGTGACCACCACCCACCATGCATATATGCCAGGCTTAATTAGAATTAGATGGTGGTCTCTTTAGGGAGGTCAAAATAGCCTGAGGGTGTTGGACATGGCAGAATGGCCTTAATAGAGAGGTGGTGTCTTTAGAGGTCAAAATAGCTGGAATAGCAGTTACAAGACATTTTTGAGTCAATTCTTCATTTATTTTCTGCACCAATTTTTCTATCATAGCTATACGCTTAAAACTGATGTTAGGTCATCATGTCTGGACAATAATAGAGTGTTACTGTGAGCCCTGAGGGTGTTATGTTGCACAGAAGCTTCTATTAATAGAGAGCTGGTCTCTTTGATTACACAGTTCTTGACTACATTATTGTCTCTGACAAGCTGCAGCATACCATAATGGGAAAGCTTTGTGCAATTAGAGAGTGTGTTATCTCTAAGTAGGGATGGCAGGTCAAAGGTCATAAGATTGTATAAACAAAAAAAAAAAAAAACTCTTCAACTGCCATTGGCTAGCTATAGGCAGTGGATGTAACATGTTTTCATATTATAATGAGGCTGCAGCATCCCAGCTAGATGTAGGCCATCCCTACTTAACCTTTGAACTCATAGTAATAATACAGGAATTTATGTAGTTCACCCTTCAATTTTGAAAAATCTCACATGGTATTTTTAAAATCAATTTTCCAATGTTGAGACACAGTACAAGAGTTATGCATTAAAACTACTGATGCTTATTTTTAATAGCTCGCAGAAGTTCCAAGAAGTGAAGAGGCTTCTTCTGATGATGATGACGATGATGAACCATCTAGAAAGAAGCTGAAGCCAGCCCCGGGGAAGAAGACCAGGGGGAGAGTAAAGATACCAATGGAGTACATCAAGAATAAGTTGAGGAGATATACCACCTTCTCTAAGAGAAAGTCCAACATCATGAAGAAGGCTTATGAGTTGAGCACGCTAACTGGTACACAGGTGAGTTTCGATATTATACTAGGTGTGCTTCATTTGGAGTAACTGGGCATGCTCACTGATACACACACCTGTCAGGTGTACTTCATATCAGAGAGAGCAGTAGCTCTCTCTGTGTAGGGATGACGTGAATGCCCGCATATAGATTAATACAAAAGTGAAATTCTAGTTCCCCAGCAAGTATTTTTGGATAAATCTACTCCAAATTCTACCAGCTATGATCATCGATCCTCTAAAGAGTCGATGTAAAAGGAGACAGGTACTATGGAGCACAGTACTCGACTAACGAAGCCATAATATGCATGCTCACATGTATTTGAATTATTTGAGATTATGATGTTACTCAGCTAGCTAAGCTCTATGTGCATGGACTATTCTATCAACTCGGGGATTTTAAAATTTTTAGATTCACCGATCCATCTACTGGTAGACTCTATTTCAGATTCATCTGCATTCTCGACCTCCAAGTATAGCTGAACATTTCAAGTCTTGACTCACTGATATAATCATTAGGCTGCTATGCTATTGGAGAACTATACATAGTCTTTCATCTGTCCCTGCATACACATAGAAGAATGAACTCTTGCATTTATGTGTACATACATAAAACCATAAAGAGAGAAAAAAACCAGAAACAAGTGAGGGAAAAAACATTTCTGTGAAATGAAAAAAATTTTTTAAAAATGTAGGGATAACCATGGCTCAAAAAAATAAGGAAACAAGGGTAGGGATGAAGGATGGAAATGGGTTCAGCCAGCAATCCCTATATATACGTCAGGTACCGGTAGATAATGTAGGGATTGTTGGCTGGATATACGGAACAATGATTGAACCCATTTCCATCCTTCATCCCTACCCTTGTTTCCTTACTTTTTTGAGCAATGGTTGTCTCTACATTTTTAAAAAAATTTTTTTCATTTTTTCTCATTGATACTACCGCTGGTACATAGGTGTGCTTCATTTGGAATAATAATATAACTGGACATGCATGTGCTTCATTTGGAGTAATAATATACTGGGCATACTCACTGGTATTATATTGAGAGTCTTTAATGGTTTATACGTAGGTATGTAGTAACTGGTAACCTTTCCTCCTTCAAGATGATCTATGGTATGAAGTCTACATTAACTTAATGTAATGTTGTTACTAGGTGATGCTGATGGTCGCTTCGGAAACGGGTCATGTTTACACATTTGCCACACCCAAACTTCAGCCAATGATCACATCCGAAACTGGAAAGGCACTGATCCAAACGTGTCTCCATCAACCCGATCCTGCTCCCCAATCCACTGATGAGGACACACAGGAGAGGATCAGGATGTCCTCTTCTGGCTACGAGGAGACAGATCTGGGTGGGTACCTCCCTGGTGGTGGGAGTGGCTCTGGGGGTGCTGGAGGAGGAGGGAGTAATGGTGCTGGAGGCGGTGACAGTGGAAAAGAAAAGGTATAGAATTGCTTATATAATTTTGAAATTGCTAGTGTTGTGTGTCTGGTAACTAATTTGTTTGATTATGAATCTACCGATTTGAATTTACCAGCAAACCCTGTTATTGTTGTCATCTTTTTTTTTTTTTTTTTTTTTTTTTTTTACTGCCAAGATACTAATACTCTGCTCTGCTTTATCGACTCTGTGACTCTTGATTAGCAAGATACTGTGTATTGGTCTGGCTTCATATCCCCCCATATAGCACTTAGCTAGATTTTAGAGGAGCAATTGTATTGATGTGATAAGATTCATAAACTGTTTTTCAGGATCCTTTCTTTATAGGTTGATTTTATGATCAGTGATTTTCATTTTTCTATCTGATTGCTATCCATTCTTATCACTGCCACAGAATTATTCTTCCTCGTCTTCATCCCTCCTCCCTTCTTCGGTGAACCACAGGATGCCGTCTATCTACAACCCTCCCCCTCCCTCTTTGCCGCCCTCTCTCGCCAACGAGCTGCTCCCCGGTGGAATGCTACAATCCCTCGTCACTTCCTCCTCCCAGTCTCTCCTTCCTCCCCCACTAATTTCTCCTGATGTTTATTCCCCCACTGCTGCAGCTGAGGACAATGATCAAGTCAGGGAATCTGTTCTTGGGTCACACTCTCCTGGGTCTTAGCTAACTTGAAAGTAATGTTTTATATTATTATTGTTGTATAATTATTGTATTTTTTTTGTAAATATTAATGTGTGAAAATCAGCCCATCAAAAATTTATAGCTATCCTATATAATGATTTGAGTTTTATTGTTCTTTTGTCCATTGACAATACTTTTGAAAAAAAAAACTTTTCGCGCTACTGCCAGCCGAGTGCCAGGTCGATTGAAAGAAATGGGAAATGGGTCGCTACATGTGTAGAGCTAGTTTTAGCGCGAGCGTGCTCGCTCCGTAATAACAACGATCTTTACCAACTTCGGTGCACAATAGTTCTTTGTTCTTCGAATTGGATAATGAAGAACGGCTGTCATATTTTCTCCAATCAAATTACTAGTAGGTGACACCATGAAGGTGAACTCCGTTGCATTTTTGGTTCTAATATTACCGCTAATCTTCGCTGCTATAAATACAGCAATATCACAAGGAGAATCTGTTGAAGTGTTGCATGAAATCACTTGGGAAGCGTACTACCCTGACAGTGGTCGGACAGAAACCGGTGCAAGTGTCCTCCACCTTCCTTTTAGCCCCCTTAATCGAAAAAAAGAGGTGATCCACTCTGAGCGGTCAAAGAGAAGGATATTTGGTGATGACGACAGAGTAAAGATTGATCCAGCGTCAGATGGAGACAAGTTTCCATACTCAGCAGAGATGAGGGTATCCACTGGTTGTTCAGGAATCATGATCACCAAAAAGCATGTCCTCACAGCTGCTCACTGTGTCCATGATGGCACTTCGTATCGACCTTCTGCACTCTTTCTCCTCCGAGCGGGATACCTCTTGCATGATGGAAGCACGAAATGGTCCTTTGTGAGGCGTTTCTTCATTCCAAGTCAGTGGAAGAACCTCACAGCAAACAGACGGCATATGTACTCAGATTGGGACGATTACGACATAGCTGTTTTAGAAATGGTGTCAGACATGAGCGGAAAAAGAGATTTCATCCCTCCTGGCCTGAGCGAGATGTTTTGTGATAACAGAAAGACAATTCATGGTGCAGGATCAAGAGTGGAATATGTCAGCTTTCCTGACGACAAGACAAGGGAAGCTATGTGGTATGTTCAAACTGATATTTTGACCGAATCCCCACATTTGATATATTTTCGAGGCGACGCATGGCATGGTTGTTCAGGTGCTGGTCTTTATGCATGGGACTACAATGAAAGCTCAAAAAAGTACGAAAGACGAACGATAGGTGTTTTATCAGGAAATAGAAATACAGAAGCTATTGCGAGTATCCATGGAAACTTCAATGTAGCTGCAAGGCTGAATGCAGTAAACTTTATGCTTGTTTGTCACTGGATTGGGGCCGAGGAAGAGTGTAAAAAGAGATACAGGAAGTATCTGGATCCTAGTAAACATAATGATCTCTGCAGACAATAAACTGCTTCACCACTTTTAATACTCTTTATTAATTTTGAAGTATGAGTTATGAGTTGTAATCTTTAAGCTGTATGAATAATAACTGATTACCACACATATTAACCAGGATTGGAAATGCAATATAAACTGCCCGGCCTCCTTATGCATGCCTGCATTAATTAATACTATGATAATATTAAAATTAGTAGGGTATCGAATGTGCAGCCATTGATCCTGGTGACTTCTTCATCACCTTCTTGTTTTCTTCCCAAACTATGAGTGAAGATGTTGAAGCCTCCCTCTTAGTCGATCAAATCATTGAACTTTTTCTTGGCACACGTTTGTAAAGTAGCTATAGGACTTTTGATCCTGTTCTTCATCTGTTTTTCTCTTGTGGAAATACTGAGGGAATATAGCTAGCTAGTCTGGGTGGCTTGGATGAGGATGAGGTTGGACATCATCTAGCTCAAAGCCATATTTGTACAAGCTAGTTAATAGAAAACAAGTCAAATTAATGAAGGAGCCAGTGGAAAAGGTTATTAGTTGATGAAGAAAAGGTCATTAGTGAAGGGACAATAATTATTTTAAAGCAGGGGTGTACGTATTCACAGAATTTTGAGTGGTCAGGTGTGCTTGTGCAAGGAAAATTTTTGGATGGACATGCCCACTTTATCTGCTTGGGTCATGGTGCTTCGTAGGTGTGGAGATAATAAAAGTGGTCTGGTGAAAACCGGACCAACCGGAGTGGTGGATACACCCCTGTAAAGTGTCCTTTGGGTAAGGCTATAATAGTTTTTCACTGAACAGCTGCTTCTCATTTGCCACATCTCTCTTTGTCAGCTTATTGGAAACCGTTGGCCAAAAGCTGAGTCCTTTGCATATCCATAAGAGTCTGGGGGGTTTCTTAACTTGAAACTATTAGCTAATTAAAGGGTGGCCCTATCCAAATAGTCCATCATAGCTAGTAGCTGCCCCCTATAAACTCTCAAAAGAGAGCTAGCTTTCTTCCTGCCACCTTTGGGGCCAGCAGAAGTGTCCTGATTAGAAGTGTTTCAGGGGTGGATTTGTATCAGAGCTGTGATTGTACTTCCTGATCTTCCCCAACCCTAGTTGTGCCTCTTAGCTCAGATTGCACTAGCTAGCTATAGTTACATCCAGTCTACTAATAAGGGGATCAAACGGGCTGTATTTTATAGGCATGTACGTAGCTTTATTTTGTATAGAGTGACATGTAGCTACTGGTAGTTACTTCTAGATTGTCCTTTGTTGAGAGGTTTGGACTGTCAAACATACATTTTTACGGATGATCTAATAAACCACACCCAAAATACACATATCCCATAGACCATACCCCACAGATTAAAATTTGCTTAATTCATTATGGGATCCACTCCTGACTTACGTATTTAAGGACACTTCCAGACACCTCCTTAATCAGGGCACTTAAAAGTACATGTCTGTAGCATCAGTGGCTATCAGCCTATCACATGTCACATGAGGCCTATCACATGCCTGATGGTATAACAACACTTCCACAAGTCTCAATAGATACTTCAGAAACTTTTTCAATTCATATTAGGAGGAATGAAAAAAAAGCTAGCTAGCTACCTACCTTCCATTACAGAGATAACATTTACCTGTGATCAATAAAGAGTATGGCTAACTTCATAGTCACTAGAGTAGCTAGCTACACTAAACAAACAAAAAAAAACAAAAAACTAGCTAGCTATATTTATGTGTAGCTATAGCTACACTGTAAAAAATAAAGTATGCTATGGACACTTTGGTGTGTGAAAAGTCCATACCTATTGGGATAAAATGTCCCAATACGGATACCAATGGTGTCCACAGCACACATTAATTTTGACTAGCTGCATGCTAGGTATAAATAATAGCATAACTAGCTAACTTCTTTTTTCTAGCTAGCAGCAGGCACTTAGTTGTTAGCTAACTATCACACTAGATAACTATAATACAGCTACAGGTGTGCAGGGGCCTGGGGTGATGAGAATGGTCAGACCACTTGAGTCAGTGTAGGGAATTCAAAGCCATTATAGCTAGCTAGCTATGTGAATGAAGTATTCAGGAGGCCACATAAAACTTATGTTATCTCCTAGACTAGTCATAGCCTGATTGGCCTGATCATTTATATTCCCCAAGGGTGCATGCCTCCCCTTCTTGTGAGGACATGATTTGAATATAACCAATAGCCATTACCTAGACAATTCTCTTATGCAATAGTTGATATTTTGTCTGTATGACTCTTTAGCTACATTAATTAACTGAAGCATGTAGAGGAACACAAAAAATAGTCCCGTACATGTACAAATAATGTTACAGGTACTTAACTAAGATACAATTAGCAGTTATTCAACTCATGATCAAGATTTTACGTACCATTTCTCAAATTTCTATAAAAGGCTGCTTCACAATTATAATCATTTCAGTCTTAGAGTCTTTGACTTCAAAAATCTGTTTGAATAAGAAGAAGGTCTACATAATTGAGTCATGAAGCTTATCTTAATATCAGTTGCGCTTTCATTTTTAGCAGCAAAGGATGCAAATGCATATTATTATCCTACAAAGAACCTGATAAGCATGGAGAATGCAATCGATGCCTTGCTTGATGATGTGCTAGCAAGCAAGGGTTTAGATGAGATAAAACATGGAGTATCTAGCCTGGTGAGAGAAATACTTCAAAGTGAGGAGCTACAAGATCTTAAGATTGCAGCTTATAATTTCATCCGTGAGTTTGTGATGAATAATGACTTGGCATCAATGGAATCAGTAACAGCAGAAGCTGTTCGCTCAGCTGTATCTAGTAAGTAGCTATAAGCTATACTTTGTTGTTGTGACTGTTGTCATAGTTGTCGTGATTGTTGTCATAATTGTTGTGATTGTTATCATAGTTGTGATTGTCATCATAGTTGTCGTGATTGTTGTCATAGTTGTCGTGATTGTTGTCATAGTTGGTGTGATTGTTGTCATAGTTATTGTCATAGTTGGTGTGATTGTTGTCATAGTTGGTGTGATTGTTGTCATAGTTGGTGTGATTGTTATCATAGTTGTTATCATTGCACATTCTTAGCTACAACCATCAAGCATTGCATGTTTGTTTCATTTTGTTGTTGTTGTTGTAGATTGAAATTATGTATTATTATCTTCCAGGTGTCAAGAAAATAGCTGTAAGAAAAATGGTAGGAGAGGAAAGTGGACCAAAAGAACCTATCAAGGTACAAGCTGCACCAGAAGTAAAGAGAGTGAGTGAGGAGGAGGAACCCAAGGGACCCGTTAAGGGAGCGAGCGAGGAGAAGGGACCCAAGGGACCCGTGAAAGCTCCCGGAGAAAAGGGAGCGAGTGAGGAGAAGGGACCCAAGGGACCCATCAAAGGAGTCAGGAGAATGCTGGGATCCAAGGAACCCGCAAAAGGAGTAAAGGGACCCAAGGCACCCGTCAAGGGAATGAGCGAGGAGAAGGGACCCAAGGCACCCGTAAAAGGAGTTAAGGGGATGAGTGAGGAGGAGGAACCCAAGGAACCCGTCAATGGAGTAAAGGGAGTGAGCAAGGAGGAGGAGTCAATGGAAACTAAAGGAGATCAAGCTAGACGGGTATTAATTGAACAACTTTCGCATGTCAAGGCTATGTTTAGGAAGTATATACTGAAACAAATGTCTGAGAAGGTACGTAGGTATAGATATGTAGCTCGATCTGTATCTTAATTAATTTCAAATTTCAAAAATCATTTAATAGCTAGATCTAGAGTGCATGGGTGATCAGCTCTCTGTCAGCTGCTCATTAGCTAACCACTTGTGACCCAGCCTTTGCCCTTTGTAATATATAGAGAGGTTGTCATCTCTTTTGGAGTGTAGCTATTGTTAAGAGGTTCGTCCTCTTTCGGAGAGTGTATATACAAAGGTGTTCCTTACAATGTCTTAACTCTTTCGGAGTGTACTTTACCAGTTTACCTTATCATTGGGGAGCATTGCAACCACTATAGCTAACTCTGTAACTGATCCATGAAGCAGTGCACAATAATAATAATAATAATAATAATAATGTGGGGGAATTCAGTGTAATCATTCAATGTTTTCTTCTTCCTGCAGTATTAAAAGCTTGTGCACATGGACATTTCTGATATAACTGTGTCTACATGTAGCTAGTTAGCTACATAGCTATTATAGTCAGCATAACTTTTCACATTATTATCATTAAGCTACATGCATACGAGCTAGCAGCTAACTAGCTATAATATTATAGCTAACTGTGATTTTTTCCCCTTAGAATTGCTATTAAAAATTCTCTTTGTATATAATATTGCCTGTAGCTATGTGTAACTATGTGTGGGTGAGGGTGGCTAGGTGGCAGGTCAAAAAGAAATATTGAATGATGGGATAGTTAGCTACTTACGTATGAGGTCAAACAATTGAAGCATTGATAGTCAGAGGAAATTATCATAGCTGCATGTTGATTCAAAGAGCAGCCAATTATATGGCTATTGTTCGATCTTTTTACAATGAAATAAAGCTAGCTATTCTACCTACATGCATATGTAACTACTAATCCAGTCTGAACAAGATTCAGTGTACATTCTATTGTGTGCTATTGGCATCATCCAAGATCCCAGATTATAACATCCATGGCTTCATCAATAAAGTTCATCGTGGTCCTGACAGTCTTGGCTCTCTCTGTACTGGCGACACCAACTGTAAAAAAGGTCGGCCCGGATTGGGGGGAGGCTAATGATATAGCACTTGGTTTTGGATATGCCACCTTCCTGAAGTTATGGGGTGAGGTTAACCGTAGAACTAATTTATCTTACATTGAACTTTTTTCATCATATATAGCTAGCTATACAGCAAGAATTGCTGTGTAGCTGTAACTATAGCTAATTAATTATTATAGCTAGCAAGCTCTAATCTTAATTATCTTTTATTCTCAGATGCATACTTAAGTCCCTACCCACCTGATGGATCACGTCAAACTTACAGTTAGTTTTTTTACTTTCAGCTATAGACAAAAAAAACAACAAACAACAGTTGAATAAATGTGTAAACACTTGAACATTCCCCCCCCCCCCCCTGTATATATTCCACAGTAACCATGTGCATAATTTGGCTAGCTACCACTTTGTTTTTCTTATTATTTCCTAGCACCAGCAATGCACAATTTACAGCTTCAAATCAAAGATTTCCGTCAAAAGTAAAATTTTTTGGTAAGCATTCTACGTAGCTACGTACGTACACTGTCATAGTTTTACAGTTTCATTATACTTCCTTGTAGGAGGAAAGCTATACCTTTCATGAGATACTGTTTAATACATAACTAGCTATAGGTAGGTAGCATAATAAAATGTCATTATTATTAATGTTTCAAATGATTATCCCAAATAATATACTACTGGCTATGTAGTAGCTACATACTGTACAGCGAAAAAAATTCGTGGGTCAAAAATTTCGTGGTTTTGCAAATATTGATGTGTGAACCATAATTATGAATTCCCTTATTCTCGTGTATTATTTTTTCAAAACCACGAAATCCACGAAAAAATTTGCGCTATAATGGTAATTATAATATAGCACATATACAAGCATCAGGAGCCCACTTATTCAGTACATTCATTAGCTACATTAAAGATAATCACTCATATAAAAAACACACAAGTGCATATTCTATGCTGTGCTATTGGCATTCAGCTGATAATTATGTTAACATGGCTTCGTCAAGCTATAACAATTCTAGTGGTCCTTAACCATGCATGCCCACTTCAGTACATACATTACATTCTGATGGATAGCTAATCACACATAAATCTTCATGTTAGCTAATTAAAAGGCATTCAATGGCACTTCTAGCTCTCGATGCTCACCAATCAGACCACCCTGCAATAAGACCATCCACCTAGCTAAGTGGCTTGGCTTATCTACGTACGTAAGTGCTTATTAGCTACACCAGTCTCAAACTGATCTTGTATGGCCACCCTATATAAAGCCACACTCCAGTAACTGACATGCACAATCAATTCATTAACAGACCGTCATGGAGTCACCTGGATTCACTGCAGTTCACTTGAATCACTGTCACACTGACCAATAAGACACCAATCATTGATCATCTTTCACTGTTAGTTTAATAATAACTAGCTGCTCTTATAGCTACCTTCTGTCCACTTCTTTCTTTCTTTTCAAAGGAGTTTGGGATGCTAGTTTGCTACACAGTTTGCTACACATTGCAATGGTATAGATAGGGGTTGCTTGGGAGCTAAAGCCTTAATTCTTTGATGTGGCATCAATTATAATAAGGAAATAGCAAGAGCAAAATTAATAGCTATTCAGCAGCCTCCCAAGCCCACACAACTCCTTTACACTCCTAGCTATAGCTACCCCTTAGGGAGTTTGTTCAGTCTTAAAACACACCCCATAGTAGTAGCTAGCTATCATATTAGCTATGTCAGTGGTGGAGAACTGGGGGGGGGGGGGGGGGGGGGGGGGGGGGCCACTTTATGATTATTAACATTGTGTTTTACTGATATTGGTCAATAATCATTCTTTTGGTACTCCTAGCTACTCAACACTTGAAATTAGAATTTTAACATAAAACCTCAGATTGCACCAGATTGCTTCTAATAGACCCCAAAATCCAAAAATTTCCTGGGGGGGGCATGCCCCCAGACCCCCCTAGATGGCGCGCTTTGCACGCTATATGGTACGAAAAATCTCTGCCCCCCCCCCCCCCCCCCCCCACTTTTCAGTAGCTGTCTCCACCCAGCTCAGAGTAGCTGTGGCAATATGAAACCATGCATGCAAGCTTGGCTTGCTTAGCTAATAGCCAAAATGTAATCACTGATGGACACCCCACAGGGAATAGACCAGGGTTTTCCTCCTCATCATCATAGTGATACTCTTTCTTTTTCTTTCTCTCTGTCTGCCCTTCCTTCATATGGCTGTACTGATCCACCCTCTGAAGCTCCACCCCTGGTGCCTGGTACTGCCTTCCAACAGATTGCATGGGGTATTGCTGGTAGCTAAGGAGCAGGAGTGTAAGGTGGCTGTGTCGATGGTAGCTAGCTATACCTGTAGCTAGCTCAATGTAGCAGTGGCAATATATTTACCATGCAAGTTCTGCTTTGCTCAATAGCCAAAAATCTGATGGTGTGTGTAACTACATAACTACCTTTCTTTTTATGCTACCCCATCAACTCTCTTATATATTTTCTATAGTATCATGGAATTAGTTAATGAATAGTAAATATCGCATGATCATCTGATTCATTGTAGCTATTTATTCTCTTAATATTAAGTCACTTCCGCTATATTGGTCCTCCAGGCATATCAAATGTTGCACTCACTTCTGCAAGGATACATAATGAGTTATATAACAGGTGTATGGTAGCTATGGATACAGCTAATCGTACATTAGCTACACTGATGTAGCTACTAGCCAGGTCATATTATAAATGGTATGAGTTTTGCAGGATGGCACATCAATTTGATGTAATAACTGAGCCTATAGCTAGCTGGCTATCTCAGTTAAAGCAAGCTGCTGAAAGTTTCTTGGGCCCCTCAAAATACGTAAGTTTATCATCACAAGATTTGCTGATTTCCATGAAGGAGGGAGGTCAGTATTCAATAGTCAATACAATTATGAGAGTTTTGTGGATAAAAACTGGACAAAGGAAGTGATGATAAACTCTGGATCAAGTTTTGTTTAGCCTTACCAAATCCAAGGAGATGCGTGAAGTATTTCTGCATCATGATCTGTATAAGCTTTTCTGCAAGTGCAAGTGTCTCCTCTGAAGGTATTTCCTTTCTTCCAGAAGGAGCAGCTATTCCACATGTAGCTATCACAAGGAGGAGGATGGAGATCACGGCAAAAAATTTCAGTGTCATCTTGATCCCATTTAGCTACAGAGAAAGCTTTAGAGGGCAGACTGGACTATATTAAAGAAACAAGACATGGTATTTATGGAAGATAAACTTCCTCCTCTTTGTGCCTTTTGTGCAAGAAACAAGAACAAAGATTCCATTGTATTAGCTCTTAATTCAAGAAAAAAGGATAGCAACATAACAAGCGCATAGCACGTCACGTGGTCACCTTTTACGCATGCGTGAATGGAAGGATTTTGATAGGTACAGGGTCACCCTATGTAAAAACACATATACGTACTTCTGCATATTATTATCTGTACGATCATCTTAGCTAGTTATGATGGTACGATCACTCCTCAGCTGTGTTGGCAGCTGCATGAGACTAAGAAGCATTTCAAGTAAGTTGTCTGGTAGCCACACCCTCAGTCATGTGCCATGTGGGTGTATCTCCAATTATTGCACACCTAACCACCCCCTCCCCCTAGCTGGCCCTGGAGCTGAGATGAAGTTTTGATCTATCAGTTTTCTCTAGGTGTACATCATCATATTCCAGCTACAGTCACAGAAGCCACACCTGTGGAGAACTGAACTTGGACAATGTAGGGGAAAGGGTCACTCTCTGTGGCTGGGCAAAGAAGAAGAGGTAGCTATCAACAAAGTGTAATGTATCTTATCAGTAGCAGATCCAGGACTTAATCGTGTAAAAAGGGGGAGAACCACCAACAGTCTTGCATTAAATAAGTTGCTATGGGGGGGGGGGGGGGGGGGGGGGGGGACTCTCATTTTGGTTCCCCCTCCCATGTGTAGAGGTCCCTGTGATCTGCCATTGGTATAAATACTTTATTGAGATCACATGCACACACAATAAAACAGATGACATCAACGATAATGATAATACTTTAAATCTCCTCAATTTTTTTTATTTTTTAGAACGAATGACAGTCTTGGGATTGCTTTTCTTCCTCTGGTTGACTCCACGGGATTCACGCAACTTTTTTTAGACAGGAAAATCTTCCAGTGGGATGATTTCATGTCTATAGTGAAGACAGGTTCAGTCATAGAAGCAAGTGGTATAGTGCAGGCTAGGCCAGAGAAAGACCAGAGAAGTGTAAGTCAGTTTATTTATTTATTTATTTATTTATTTATTTATTTATTTGTTTGTTTGTTTGTTTGTTTATTTATTTGTTTATTTGTTTATTTATTTATTTATTTATTTATTTTATTGTGTACATTAAATATAATATCAATTTAATAATGAAAATTCCCAGATTTATGGTATTGACCAATATACTTAGTGATATGTAGACACACATAATAACAATTACACTTGACAGTCTATAGAAACTGGGTGCATTGAAGTGATAGTGGATTCTTTGAAGATACTGAATGATGTGAAGAACCTACCCTATGTGCCTGAGACAACAGAGACATTGGTAGGTATTGAATCACTGCATGTTATGGTGTTTCCTTTCTTGAGATTTTTGGAGTGTCCTCTATTGGAGGTTGCATTTTGCATTGGAGTCAATGGACTCTGTTATTCTTTATGGCTCCAGACTTCTGAGGAATTGAGCTTGAGAGAAAGACCACTAGTTCTAAGGAGGTCACGTATGCAGGAAAATTTAAGACTACGATCCAAGATAGCCATGGCGATGAGAGAATTTCTCATCTATGGTCATGGTAAGCAACATTATCATGATGTGCACATATACATGCTGTGCTTATGATAAGAAATTGATGTTGACTGGACATGATGTCCCCACGAAGTATAGTTTGTCCTAACATTTAACTGGACATTGCATCAGTGTGCATTTTGACCAGTACTTTTGTCCTGACAAACAAATAATGACCAGATATAATTATGCCAATATTGGCTGGGAAATGTCAGGTGTCAGGCTATTATCATAAGCTCTGTACATGGTGTTTCTAAAGAGGGATATCAGAGTTGTATCATTGGTCGATGGTCATTTCAATGGTAAACAGTTGATAGGGATAGTCGAGTGGAGGGCTTTGTACATGAGGTAAAGGGATATCATAAGCACAGGACCTTACTATACTTATGGGTTATGGGTAGGTGACCTCTGCCTAATGACTGAGATAGCATGTTCCTTATGATGTATAATCATTGTGTAGGGTTTGTGGAAGTAGAGACACCAACATTATTCAGACAAACATCAGAAGTAAGTGTTGTCTTAGTCTGCAATAACACAAAATGACTATAGTTTTCCACAAAGCAAGTGAATTCATTTTACTTTAATATCATAATAGTGCACCCTCTAATGGGATAATCAGATTGTATTGAGACAGTGATCTCAATAGAAGCTGATGTACATACTGTTTTAACCATACAGGGTGCTAGGGAGTTTATCGTGCCCACAAGAATCCCAAAACACTTCTACACTCTTGTACAGAGTCCACAACAGGTATGTACATACAATACGGAATTGAAGATTGATTATTGGATGACTATAACTAAAATATACGTGAAAGGAAGACAACATTCACATGCAATTTAATGATTGATGCAATTGCTGTCACCATCTTATTGCTTCATGTATAAGGATTACACTCGAGTGAATTGCATGTGATTATTGCATTCAGGTGTTGCTTTCCCTTTTTAAGACTTCAGTTGAAATAATATAATTGGGTCATCTTTGTGGTTAAACTTCGTCTGTGATATTTGACTTTACACATAATTTGAATAGACTTGAGTGTGACTATATACGGAATAATCCCTACATGAACTCTTACTTATTGCTTCATGTATGAACATTCTTTCGCATGTGAATATGCTTAGTTGTGACATCATTGGGTAAGTGTCAGCTATGCTCTTGTTTGATGATTGACTTGTCATCTCTAGCTATGTACCCTGAATTTTCGATGTTAATTTGTTTTCGTGGTCATATTCAATAATGAAAATTGATCACATAAAAAACTATATAAAAACTAATTGCAAGTTAGCTGCAATAGAAAATCCAAATTGTATTATCTTATGTTGTATGACCTATGACCTTGTGTAGTACAAGCAGCTGTTGATGGTGGGTGGATTCGATAGATACTTTCAGTTTGCTCGCTGCTACAGGGATGAAGATCTCCGCTCCAACAGACAACCCGAGTTCACCCAGGTCAGCTAAATAAAGTATCTGATAGTTATTATAAGAAAGAAAGAAATAAATAAGGAGTTGAATAAACTTTCAGAATAATGATGGCTATAATGCACAGAGTTTGCACTTGCAATAATACTGTCCATTAGCAAGGTTCAGGGAATTAGGTGGTTACACATTATCCTTTCAGGATATGAAGGAAGTAATTTTATCCAGATTCAAAAGCAATCTGATAGTCCATCAATCTAGTCTCTGTCATAGGTCGAAAGAACCAACTCTATTATTGTACATTCTTCTGACACAATCATGCTTTTTCATAGTATGTATTCAAAGAACCACATTTAATATGTTGAATAGAATCACATTGACTGGAGGAAAATGCTTATAATTTGACAACTTTAGGTGACAGTTGTTGAAAAGAAGATATTGTAGTGATAGTACAAAGAATTGAATGAACTGATTACAATTGAGAGGTGTTTGGGTACAAAAAATAAATGCTTGTTTAATCTTGTAAGTTATTGAGAATGGGCGTTAGGAGTATCATTAATGCCACTGAGAGTAAGTTCAAACCACTTGCCAAATCCAGACAACCGGACATCATCATCATTCCGTCATTACTGCAATAACCAGGAGTACTAAGGTCACATTGCCGCCATAGCCGATAGTCAGTGAACAGGTCAGGCAAGCTCTGATTGTAGAGTGTATTAATGCAGCACCCCAACTCAAATGACATTGTATTCAATGCATGAAAACAATCTGTACTGCAGGTATCGTTTATTAAATCACAATGTTCTTCGACTTCAGGTTTAGGGTTGTGATACTTTTCGGTTGGCGTTATGAAATTATAACAGGGAATACCCTGTTCGTTTTCGTGACACAAACTGGTGTAAAAGGTAGTCGAAGTGAACCCTGAACTGCTGCAGGTTTCCAGATAGTCGAAATAGATGGCCCCACAAAATGGATTGCAATAAATTTGAAAAAATAAGTTGTGAATGCTGGTCGCATTACGAAACAATTCTTGACACTCTTCAGGGTATTGTGTGGTATGCCACTCATAGTAATCGGCTTCATTGCATATCCCAAGGTAGAGGTACTTTGCCGAGTTTTTGACAAGGCAGTCAATTAACATATAAGAGAGATGGGTGCTTGTTTTAAGGTATTTTAACGCTGGAGGTGACTCAAAGACGGCTGCAATGGTGACTGTGAAAACAATCGTAAGAAGCAGAAATGGTATGGGTCGTGTTACCATTGTGGTCCCTATTTCAACACAGTTTGCCTAAAGAAAATAGCATGAAAATACAATGGTGGCCATGAAAAGGACATGAAAATGACATGAAAATTTTTTTTTCATTGGTAATTCACAGCCTTTTCATTCCTTTTTCAATACACCCATGCTATGAAATGTTAACGTTCCTGGATTTTCATATGAGTTTTCATGGAGTTTTCATGGGTTCCAAACTAGTAGTGAATTATTGAAGCAGGGAGATGGAAGCAGGATTATAGCTAAGTAACACATACTGGCACAAAAGCTCTATTTAGTAGCTTATCTTTCCTCTGCTACTAGTTCCTCCTCCTCCTTTTATCCAGTCCATAAGTACACATTATTAGTCTGCTAAAATTTAAAATAGCTGCTATGGAGAGAAGTGCTGCAAGGCATGATTCTAAGTAAAATAGATTTGGTGTTATATATATAGTCCAATACAAGCTTTACTGCTCTATTTCTTAAGCTTTCACTGGTCTATTTCCTAATTTCACTGCTTGAACAAATCTAATTCAAAGCTTTTATACTGGATGATAATTTTCAAGATTAGATAATGGACAGAAAATCTATACAAATCTCTTTAATTATATATACACAGCTATAACTTGGAGCATGCATGGTGTAGTTTTGTATCAATATTTGTACTATAAATTTTATGAGACAAATTTTTTACACCATTTCACACTCTGCTCATGGGTAATTATGTAATGGAAGACGTGAAGTTAATGTACTCCATGATATCACAGGCACTGTACTTGAATCGATCATATAGCAATAATTTCGATTCATTAACTTACTTTGCTTCAATTGTACGTAGGTGTGTAGGTACATAGATTAAGAAATGTACTTGGATCATACAGCATTATCTCACTCTGCTTTTAGAAGACATGCAATTCATCCACACTCTGATGTGCTCAGATTCATACAGTAGCTGACTGGGATAATTTTGCATAGGTAATCAGTCACATGTTTTTGAGTGCAATTTGGCAATAGAAATTGGCTAGATAATTTCATAAGAGCAATTTTCTCATGCAATTATTCCTAAATTGCACGAAAAAGCAAGGCAACTGCATGTAGGAAGCTGTACTGTAAATGACCTGTATAATTAGCTTGCCACATCCAAGCATCTAGTGATGGCCTAGGCCCCCACTCAGGTAAGCCTAGCACCTACAAGCCACTTTGACAAAATACTGTAGAAATCAATCAAGCTTGACTATCAAGGCTATCGTCTTCAGAAATGTGGTTACCAGGCTTAGTGAGAGGGACATGTTTTATTATAGGGCATCTTTTGAATCACTGATCAATAGTTCAATATGTAATTGTTACATGATTTTAGCTTAGTTCCCCTTCCTTTCCAGGCTTAAAACTTCAACATCAAGGCGCAATTTTTTTCTTTGAGGTGAAGCATCACTTTCTCCTATGGTTTCTATACACCTCTTTCCCTTATCTGTGCACCAACAATTAGGATAAGAAGCTTACGGCCTAGCTCCTTTGAGTTTTCAGCTGCCCATTTTTTTTTTGGGGGGGGGGGGGGGGGATGCTTTCGTCTTTGATGCCAGAGAAAGACTTGCACTTGCTTTGCAGAACTACTGATGAACCGTCGTCCCCGATCACGCCTGGACAGACTGTTTCCGGACATTTCCCATCGTGTTGAGCGGCAGCAAGCTGAGCACCATGACAATCACAAACCTTATCATGCAGGTGATACTGTGTATGTGAAAGACTTCTCAACCACTAAGAATACCTACCTGGCTTCCAGGTAAAGTAACAAAAATTACTGGTCCACTCTCCTACCATGTTGAGTTAGACTCTGGTCGTACTGTACGTCGTCATATTGATGCTGTCCATAGCAGGAATATTGCTCCTGCTCCATCCAGTGAACCTAATACTGATAATGATATTCCCAACATTACATAAGACTTGAGTTAGTGTGAGACCATGGGGTGTTATAATGTGTAGGTATTAGGTATTTGATGTGTATTAGATTCTATTCTCAGAGATGTTGAAACTGTCATTAAATGCATAGCTAATTATTTCACACTTTCACTGCCTTGTAGGTTGATTTGGAAATGTCCTTTGTCGATTCTGATGGTGTAATGGGACTCACAGAGGAACTGGTATCATCCACTCTCTCAAAAATTGTCCCCCATTTGAACACTAATGCTCCACCCTATCCCAGGATACCATTCAAGGAAGCTATGGAAAAGGTACGTCTGCTGCATGGTTATGGTTCACACTAGCTTCAATTCTATGAAACCAATTTTATAAAACCGATTTTACAAAACCACACAAATAATAATTATTATCTCGAAAAATTCGCACCACCATTACAGAACAAATCATCAGATTGGCGATCAAACTGGTGTTTCCTCCACAATAAGTAAATACTGTAGATTTGCAGTGGGGAGCACCCCCCCCCCCCCCCCCCCCCCATTTTGGGGGAAACGCTGTTATAATAATAATTAAACAGATTGAAAATGGTAACACTGAATTTTGTCTAAAAATTGTTTTTAACTTTAACATGTATTGCATGCAGTATGGGAGTGATAAACCTGATATCAGAGAAGACCGAAATGATTCGTCAACGCTCAAATTTGCGTGGATTACTGAATTCCCGTTATTCTCACAAAATGACTCCAAAGGAATACGTAAGTGTGAACTACAAACTACAAACCAGTATATATGTATGTTCTATGATAATCTCATCATGAAAGCTAGCTAATTCCTAGGGGGGCAGAAGCCTCCCTCCTTGAAATAAGCCCGGATTATTAT
Organism: Crambe crambe; assembly: GCA_963924555.1. NCBI lineage: Eukaryota > Metazoa > Porifera > Demospongiae > Poecilosclerida > Crambeidae > Crambe > Crambe crambe. The sequence goes on from OZ004582.1 coordinate 6,454,274, forward strand.
GATTGTGTCATGCCCATCTTGAAGATCAAAGAAAGCTACTAACTAGCCATTTGAACCAAATTGATCGAAGCTCATAGAGTGGATGATCAGTTCTCTGCTGGTATCAAGAATTGTATAGTGCAAATTTTTCGTGGGTCAAAATTTTTGTGGTTTTGCAAATATTGATATGTGAACCATAATAAATTCCCTTATTCTCGTGTATTATTTTTCAAAACCACGAAATCCACGAAAATTTTTACCCACGAAAATATCGCGCTATACGGTATAGCAAAATGATCAAGTGAATGCAAATAGACATTAGTCACTCGGCGGCCCCTTGGCACTGTATTATACAACTGAGGTGGCCCGGTTACTGGAATTCCCATAATCACTAGGACTTGCTGCTCTTTAATTAAAATTTCAAAATTTCAGTCAAGGGTAAATTCCTGTAATTATCATATCTAGTTATTGTGTGATCATGCAAGCTTATAATCTTTCACTGTATGTATTATCAATTAAAGTAAGATGTTATAATAAGATTTCCTTGATCCCAGCAGCTGAGTCAACTCACCATCCATTCACTGCACCTCTACCGGAGGATGAAAAGCTTCTTCTGTCCGGTCAATACAGTGATTTAGAACAAGTACATAACGTAATTATGTTGTACAACTTATTGTAGTGTTCTCCCCAGCATACCTGAAACATATGTTATGCCTTCAAGTACATCTTCCCTTTGACAATATTGACCTTATAAATCGGAAAATTTTCTGAGGTCAGACTCTATTTCAAACACTAATCCTTGTGTACAGCAGGGTGGATAATCATGTGTTATTGGAAATAATACAGTGTTCTCCCTAATGAATAGGGGTGGTTTCACACGTCAAAGGGTATTAATTTTGTGGTTCCACCACGTCCTAGCTATAGCCATGTATAGGATTGTCTCTCATCAGGAAAATATACCTGGTTTCATTCAAATACATAATCTGTCTCTACAGCTCGCAAATTTTACAATCTTCTAGGCTTTAATTATAATCTACCAGTAATCTCTCTTGTAATCTACCAGTACATGATAGAATCTTCTCTCCTACTCTAGGCTTTAATTCACATGTAACTGGAAGTAATCTCCCTTGTAATCTACCAGCAGTCTGTCTTGTAGTAATCTACCAGTAATCTCTCTAGTAATCTACCAGTAATCTTTCCTATTTAGGTAAGAGGTCAGCACTACGATTTGGTTGTGAATGGAGTGGAGTTAGGTGGAGGGTCAATTCGTATATGCAGAAGTAGCCTGCAGGAACACATCTTTAAGAATGTGCTGAAAATTCCCTGTGAGGAGTTTGCTCACCTTCTGAAGTGTTTGGATTATGGTTGTCCTCCTCATGGTGGTATTGCTCTAGGTACATACAGTATCAGTGCTTTACAAGTTGCACTGTTCTCCCTAAAATTAGTGAAGGGTGGTTTATCATACATCAAAGGTTTTGTAGTTAATAGACCACATCAAAAGGAAAGGCATAGTGGGCACCTATTCTTTTAAGATATATGCATGCTGAGGAGAACACTAAAGCCCCATTTACACGGGGGTTCTAACCCGGATCCAACCCGGATTCGCTTCGCGTGTGAACGATAACAATCCGGATTCCAATCCAGGTAGCCCGACCCACATCAATTAGGTGGATTGGAATCCGGATTGAATTTCAACCCGGGTTGGGCGCGTGTGTAAACATGGCTTAAGATGTCCTAGATGTGCTGTCCATTGCAGGTTGGTTATCAGGGGATAACATTTATCCTATGGTTTATACAACTGCATTGTAAGCCACTACCTACGTATCCTCATTCCTTACTGACAACCATCCTGGAATTGCCCTTTGTTGTCGGGAGAGTGTCCTTTATATATTGGAGGTTCCTATTATTAAGGTTCAATGGTTCGATGCAATCACACAAATCCAGTTTTTTTTATTTTTCAGGATTTGATCGTTTGATGGCCACTATCTGCCAAGTTGATAACATTAAGGATGTTATAGCATTTCCTAAATCACACGCAGGGAGAGATTTACTGACCGGAGCTCCTTCCACCATCAGAGAGGACGAACTTGGAGAATATCACATCAAAACTGTCAAATAGTATGAAATCTTATTATGTAGACAGAAAAACAAACAAACATTAATCATTGGCAATTGAGTGAACCTAACAGAACTGTTACCCAAGCCATAACAATGCCATGACAAGTATTTGGCAACCACTGTGAACACCCCATCACAAGGCAGCCATTATAATATAGCCAGCATCTATATAATTAATTATAGGGAATTATTTGATAAAAGTTTTGCAAAAACCCACTATGATAAAATTAATTATTAATAAAGCATTTCTCCTATTCCATCAAAATAAAAAAAATGAAGATGATATTGATGATGATGCTCATGCTTAATGTGCACAAATTTTCTCGTCAATTCTCAAGTGTCCAAAATAAAGCTCGTTCCTCTTCGCCTCTTCCACTCTATACCCTTTCACAAGTGAGCGAGCGTTATGGATATTGATAAACTCCAGAGCATGCAACCTGTGGATAGACTTTGGTTCACCGCGCCAATATGCCTTTGTTCCACTCAAACTTGCCGTCAAGTTACCATCCGGTAATGTTTTGTAGACTTCCTCAATGGGCGCACATTGGAAATGCCTCCATGGCACATGGAGTGACCCTATTCTTTTACTTGTGAAGTATCTCTCTAAGTAGTAGTGTATATTTTTATGTTTTGGTATTACTGGGTTCAAAAAGTCGTCGTAATCACAGAATATTCCATACTCGTACACACCAGCATATTGCATTCCACATGCTTGATACTTCATAAGTTGTGCATGGTAGAATATCTTATCCCCAAATTCCTCCCACATTTCCATCCGGGCAAAACCACTGTCAAGAGCTTCTTGTAGGAAAGGATAGACTGAGGTTGCATTCTTAAAGAAGCTTGGGTCGACATCTAAATGCACCAAGTCCACACCAATAGCTCTTTGATATTTGAGCCACTCATTGAATCGTGGAGGGTGACTGAAAAGTGCTGTACAGACAACAACAGAACCTCTTCCCTTAAAAGGAATTGTATCCACTGTCCAATCGTCTTGGGTTTTTATGACTAGCGGTTGCTCGGTCTCTACACGAGTGTAAAATATGTCATTCTTATTCTTGTAGATAACCTTCACAATAGTTCTATTTTGGATGTATCGTCTGGGTATCCCTAAACATTGAATAAGAACGGTCGAATGTGTAAACCCTGGATAAGTAGCTCGCACCCAATCTATATTCTCCTTGAGCAGACTGAAACTAGATTGGTACCCATTCACTTCACACGCTATGATCGAGTCTCTAGACGAGTCCTTTACTTCAGCAAGTATGAACACAATGCTTCGATGTACACTGAATACCCTTCTATTGTCATAGTAAGCTCTTCTAGGAACGATATCTAAGTACTTAACCTGTTCAGATTTCCTATATGACCTGTCATAGATTGGGTTATATTTGGAAGGTATGGCTGCATATGTGATGAGACTGGACTTCAAGTTTGAGGGTGCCATCGTGTACTTTATGGGACTTGGCTCCTTCACCCATTTGTGGTAGAATCCAAAGAATAGAAGTATGAGGATAATTGAAATAACTGCATGAATAAAAGAAACTGTAACCATAGTATCAGCTATTATGTTGGGTCCCTGTATTAAACTTGTACTAGTAGCCTTGGGGCTGAGATTTGGTGTGGAAATAGTTGGGATAGTCCAACTGTTATAGAACGCAGGACAGACATTTAACTCCCAAGTTGATGGAATTGTCCTGAACTTCTAGGAGACCGGTAGGGTGCTACTTTAACACTCTGACGCACTCGAAAACGAGTGTGTCGGATTTCTACAGTAGCACTACATGTACACCTACAAGGAAGCTACTAGGTTAGGCACTTACGCGATACGAGTTTGGTAGGACTCATTGTTGTTGATATAAAAAGATGTATTAGCTCTAAAGGTCGAAGTGCACAGTGAACTCTAAAGGTCAAAGTACGTTAGTGCATGATATGACGTCATCAGATGCAGACAGGACAAAATTAGGAAAGGATCATCAAATATCCAAATTATGCATCACTTGCATGCAATCGCAAGATAAGTAATATATAGCTATTGGGATGGAGTTTGTCTGGTGTCCCAGTGACCCACAAAGCCGTGTGCATAATATTATAGATTAAAGTGGAGTACTCAATTTTAAAAGTTCAATTTCCTGGTGGCACGATTTCAGTTCATCTTCCACTAGCAAGACAGCATTTGTCAATTCCTGCATCTATAAAGTTGCCAGAATAAAATAATTATTACTAGGTATACACATGTACAGTGTGTATATTGGCAAGTTATGACTACTGTCATTTGGGAGGGAGGGAGAGAGAGAGAGAGATTTTATAACCAAATGGACTAAGGAAATGGGACTATAATTATTGCTAAGAACACATGTATGTATTGAGCAGTCGTACCTTTGCTGATTGGAGTTTGTTGAGTCTGGTTCGAACTTTAAGTTCATTTTTCATATGAGCTGTTTCCTTGTGAATCTGTTCTATCTCAGGTGGACTCTTGACCTCTAGCAGATTGTTCAACTTGTGTTGTTCATTGAGGACCTTATACAGGTGAAAGAAATTGAAAATAGCATTTAATAAAGCTGCAGGGAATCCAAGGAGTGGAACCTCCTGCTTAGAAGGAAATCCAGACCTACAATAAGACATACAGTGCAACGAGCTCCTAACAATGGACACACTTGGGACCCAGCCTTGTAGAGAGATTGGACATTTCTTTGAATAGAGTATTATTTAATACAAATGTACTTGATGAGAGGCTGAAATGTCCTTTATTGGAAATTCCGTTGTATGGCCACTAATAAAATTAAAGAATGTTCAATACCTTAGCTTCAAGATCTGAGACAGTTTCCTTGACCTCCGTAAGCGCCTTTTCTTGTGAAGTGATTTTTTTAGATAAGTCATTCTTCCTCTTTTCTAAGTCGTCCCTTTCTGTCCTCTCCTCAGCAATGGCTTCAAGAAGTGCCCGTCCTTCTTCTCTTTGATCTTCTGGCAATGAATTAATATCTACTGATGGAACCTACAAGGACGATTTAAAGGAATACAGAGTGGATCCTTAATTTCCTCTCTAAAAGGACAATTATTTCCATGTCACAAGAAAATAATGTTTTAGGATAACCTCCATAATTACAATGGACATTAATTTTTCCATGTCACAAAATGTTTTACGTAGCTTCCCTATGCAACTAATTCATTTTAGAAAAAGACAACCTCCCTACTGGGGACAAATTAGCTGGCCCAATGCTATGCTTCACGGGGGGGGGGACAAGGTCAATAATGAATAGTTATTCTCAATACATTTTTTTGAAGGACTGGTGCTATTCCTTGAGGTATGTACGCTTTAAACGGACTCAAATTGGACTGTAGATATGTAGATCTAACAGGTAGATTTCTGAAAAGTGACTGAACCCAATTGATCCCCGTCCTGTTCAAAAAAAGGTTAATTGCTAACTGAATTTCAAAGCCCAGCTAAAACTGTTCAAGCAACTAGCTTACTACATCTTTCTTGTGCCTTACAAACACTTAAAGCTGGAGAAACAGCCTATCAAACATCAGGTTAATTACATTCCAAGCATTTATACCGAGCTTGTGAGCCAATTTTGCGAAAAGCTTGTCCAACCCCCACATTAAATTCATAGAATGCCAATGCTAACCTCTTTTGGTTTATTTTTTGGAGTGAGAAGATCATCGACTTCTTGTCTCCTTCTCTCCAAATGATTTAGAAGGCTCACTAGAGACTGAATCATAGCCTTCTTTGACTTTCCCAGCTTTGTATAGTGGTTCCCCCTTCTTCTCGTAGATATTCTGCCACAACGGTACTTCCAGCTGCAGTCAATTATAGCGTAACCTCTAAAATAATGTGGACACTTTTGGGACCAATAATAAGAAGGTGTCCTTAATTTGTAGGGTATGCAGAGGGATCCCCCCCCCCCCCCCCCCCCCCCCCCCCAAATGGCCTGGGTATGAGGCTAAATTTCAGCCTGAATGAAAAACTTTGGTATTATATCAGTGGAGCATCTGAATAAGGGCACACTTGGGACCAAGCCATTGTCTTTTTTGATGTTACGCATATCAAAGACATTTTTTAGATTGTCCATTATTGAGAGGTTTGTCAGTGTCCTTTAATTAATAGAGGGTTCCAACTGTATGAGAATGAAGATGTGGGAAAAAATGCCGCCTTTTGGCAATATTAATTTTAGCAGTAAAGTTCTCAAATAAACAAACAAACCTATAGCAAAAGTTGTAACCAACCAATCACAAAAGCACGGTAGCTAGCTAGCTAATAGGGTCATCCTTAAATTAATGAAGTTAATAAATTTACAGCTAAGACTGACATTGCACCATATACAATAGCTAGCCATACCATTTCATTTGTTGCTTAGAGGACAATGTCCTTGATCTCTTCACTATCATCAATGTGACTTCCTTCATGGCATCTTCGTGGTATCCCCACTCTCCCAGAATGCTACTCACTCTCTGATTTGGTGCAAGAGGTCTGGAACATCCTTGCCATACCTCTAAGAGAGTCAGAGTTTTCTTATTTCCTAGTGTGTCCAGTTGCTTAGCAGTAGTGATTGATGATGGATATAGCCTAAGCATATTATAGTAATAGTGGAGTTATTATAATTAGAGAGGTCTCATGGGGAGTGAAGTAGGTGGGTATAATTAGCTCTCTTGTTCATAATCCCTGCTTGTTTGTTTTATTTAGAATTCCTTTGTTATGTAAAGGGTCAGAATAGAAATTAGCTGCAACCCAATCAAGAATCGTATTTTTATTCTTAGCTACCTTAAAAGCAGAAATTGCTTGGAAAGAATATAAAAATGAGCAATGAAGGAATGTATAAGATTTTTTGAGCACTCTTTATCTAAGTAGTGTGGCTAAGGTTCCATCCCTTCACATACACACACATACATGGAAATCCCAGCTAATTCTAAGCTTGAGCATCTTAGCATATCTTCAGGGGCAAATATAAGAAGAGGTCCATTGGATAGCTGTCCACATTGCAGCATCTTAGCATATCTTCAGGGACAGGAAGAGGTCCATTGGGATAGCTGTCCATATTGCAGCTGCCACTCCCCCCCCCAACCCCCTCCAAATATCTAATAAGTATAGCTAAGAGAAAGCTGCTTACTTGCTTAAGAGTTCTTTCACAGTAGTAGTCCATTTTATACCATCCACTCTTCTCTCCACTCCTTCCAAATCAATTACTCTAACACTTCTATCAACCATGATCGATGACCAAGGTGAGCGACCCCGCCCCCCACCGAAAGGTTCAAAGGTTAATAACCAGGAGTATGCGCATGCGCATGCATAATGCAGTTTGCATTTCTGATCAGATGACAGCCACGGCAAATGTAATATCTTTGCAATGTTGGGCATCAAGTGTGGGCACAAATGTTGGTTAATATGCATGCTACATATGAAAATGCATCTGTTCAAGTGGACAATTCAGTAAAATTATAGCTATTTAATATGAATGTGAATTTGCAGGGTAGTCTACGTAGTAGCTAAAAAATTTTCAGACAACACAACACTATAGCTAATAATATAAAAAAGCAAGTATGATCTAGCTATATAAAAATTTAAAATACTTGAATACGATCATTACCTAAGTCACACACATACACCATTTTAGTGTCACTAACAGATACTTCATAAACCTGATCAAACTCTCCCAATCCTTTTCCCTCTTTGCCAAATGACGTTATAAACTTCCCTGTGGATGAAAAGATGGAGACACGACTATTGCCATATTCGGTGATGTAAATAAAATCATCTTGATCAATGGCGATGCCGATGGGATGATTCAGTTCTCCCTTATCTTCGCCACACCTACCAAATGTTCCTAAGAACTCCCCATCAGCTGTGAAGACATGGATATTGTGGTAATTATAATCTGCGACATAAACATTTCCTGTGCTGTTGCAAGCGATGGCAGATGGATTATTTGGCAGACTTTTACCGCCAGTTACTTTCATCCCAAAAGTTGCAAAAAGGGTGAGATCAGGGTTAAGGACTTGAATATTATGATCATGATCTACCAAGTAGATTTTATCGTTGATTGTGTTGAAAGCAATGCTGCAAGGGTACGATGGCTGATGAGGTCATCTACTGGTCGTCCCAGCAGCTGTAATGAATTTTCCATCTGCAGTGAACTTTTGAATGCGATGATTATCGCAATCAGCAACTAGAATGTTCCCATTACCATCCACTGCCACTCCAAGTGGGTATTCAAATTGTCCTGGACCAGAACCACACTTGCCAAACGACCGCATTTTTCTCCCATTCTGGCTCAGTATAAGCACACGGTGAGCAGAATATTCTGTCACTACAATTTCACCTCTTGGATTGATAGCAACTCCTCGAGGACTCACCAAAGAGCTAATGATGTTGATTGGCTTTCCGAGTTTCTCCAGTGGTAATTTGACCATTATAGTGAATGGACTTCGTCGTATGTGTTGGCCTGCAATTTTGATTTGCAGCTTGTGCTTACCTTTCATGACTGGCTGATAGTTAATTTGGTATCGGCTTTTCTCTACCCTTTGGAAATTTACTGCCACAACATCACCAGTTGTATCAGATATCAACTCACATTGCAGCAACGACTCAACTGGCTTTTCAAATGGTTCACCATTAGAGTTGAAAACCAATAAAAAGGCTGTAGGCATTTCTCCGATGGTTGCTATCTCAAGACCACTTCCTGTTCCTGTGGCCATGCACCTAGACGGATCAGGTAAGCTTGGTGAAATAATTTTTCCAAATTTCTCACATATTGAAGTAAGATCAGGTACTGTTGAGAATTCCAAGTCAGGCTCAATATCTGGCTCAGTTTTGGAATAGTTTGATGTGACTTCTTCGATTTGTTTCTTCATGGTAGTTTTCATCTTTAGAATATCCTCCTGGCTTCCTGTCTTCAAATTATCCTCTACAAAATCAAGACAACCACTCAACTGAGCTTCAGTGATCTTCATCTCACTCCGTTTGGCAGCTAGGCCTTTTAATTTTCCTTGAGTTATTAGATCAAGCTGGCTAATAAGCTCTATTTTCCTTGCATCGAGTCTCTCTTGCACCTTTCTTATACTGTTGTTCACCTCTGCCTCAATGGCTAAGCGCTGGTCAGATATTTTTCCACAGCACATATCCAGCTGTTGTATCGATCTGCTAACAGACTTCAAGTGTTTCTCCACCGGAGCCAAAGACGACTGAATATCTTCCTTGTGCTTTGTGAATACTTCTCCAATCATGTGGTAATCATGGGCTTTGTGTGTGTGAACTGTACACTGAACACAGATAACCTCCTCACATTTTTCACAATAGAGTGTCAGCGTATGTTCTTTATGCACAAAACAGGAAGGAGTTATTCTTCTTGGTGATCTGAGGAGTGTTAGATCTCCATTTGCTTCTTTTAAAGGGATTTCTGGATTTTTTAATCTCTTGAGATCATTCCAAATTTCCAAAAGCTCATTCACTCGAAATGCAGACTGAAGACCTGTTACTCCAGTTCCTGGAACAAGTGTGGCCTGACGACAGGTAGGACAAGATATTGCAAGTTGGCCCTGTTCATCTTGCACTACTAGCTTAACAAGACACTCCCTGCAGTAGACATGGAAGCACTGGAGGAGTTTGGGGTCAGTGTAGGTATCAAGACAAATAGCACACTTGAGTTGTTCTTCTAATTTTTTGAGAGCTCCTTCAGCCATTAGTTATAGCTAGCTAGCTAGTTGCTATTTTAAAAAAACCCTTGGCCATGATTTTGAGCATATGACCTAATTAGCTAGCTTATTAGCCTTATGACTGTTTATGATTAAATTTTTGAGTAGCTATGACCTAATTAGCTTATCAATCTTATTTTTCTCATGATTTGATCACTTTATATGGATAGCTACCATGCATATGTATCACACTATAGTAAAACTGTATTTTGGAAAACAACTTCACTCAACTAGCTAGCTATTCATTAGCTACATGCACATAAAGCATTTAAAATGGTTTCTTGTTTAAAAGAAATTGGGCTGATAGCTAGCTGGAGTATTCTAATTAGCTATAGCTAGCTATTATTGTACAAAATCCTTATAAGGTCGCTTTTTCCTATATCAGAGATGTGCTAATGCCGTCTTGATCCAGAGCTTCCTGTAATAGGGATGATGCATGAATGGTTCCTCTTTTACTGAGTTGAATTATTATTGCAACGACACTTCATCTGTTGAGTAAAACTAGCCCTCATGATGGTCTAAGCCCAGCTCACATTCTGCCTCACTATGTAGCAATTTTATGAGGGTCTGCTTATAATGAGTGCAATTATGCTTATACAAAATAAAACCAACAACTGCATAGAAAAGTGATGTTGCTTTTTAGTCCTTCAATGTTGGCTCCTCATTGTGAAGCAGAGTTCACTACATTCCTCCTAACGAGAAGCGAAGAAAGAGGTTGGCTCTAGAGATTACAGCATGCATGCATGAAGGATGCATGGAAGAGGTTTATGTCATTTACGTAGTTATAGGATCATTCGTGATTGATGTAAATTTGAAAAGAGGTAGCTAGATGTTGTCAGTGTGTGCTGAAGAACAGAAACCCAGTAAGATTCCCATCATTTGCACGTTCTTTTTTGCTCTACAAAATAGCTAGCTACTTGCTTTGCTGAATTTCACCAGTTTTTATTCTTTTAGAAAATTATACTCTATCAGTAGTAGTATAGTGACATATGCAGGAATGTCACTGCTATATGATGTGGGGTGTTGGTTGTGATGGATAGTGACTCCCACTAGTGCCAGTGTGACAACATTAGTGTAGCTACGTAGTTAGTAATGAAGTATTAGCTAAATAAGTATTTTTTTCCTTCATAGCTACTCTTCAATCGTATGCTGTCAGATATATGTAACTGTCAGTACATATAATACATGCATACACTAAGAATAGTAAGATTAAAGTACCAGTTGCAGTATATGTCAGTACAGGAACATGTGTAGAGCTAGCTACGTACATGCATTATTATGGCATCATGATTAATAAAATCCAGGAATGGTGTTCATGGAAAAAAAATTTGTGTGTAAAAGCAAGTGATGCGCATAAGAGCGAGTGCATGCACATGTGAAAAATGTTTGAAAATAGAGGAACCCGAATCATATAGCTAGATCATAAATGTATCTAGTTAGCTACAAAGTGCCTGAGGCTTCCTTTTTCCTGCATCTCTGCATTTTACAGCATTCCTTCAATGCACTTCTCACCCTCCCGATTAGAGAGACTTGCAGAATGGGATGGATCACGGGTTGCAGGAAAAAGAGTAAAAAGCTAATGATGGCAATACTTGGAGGAATGTTTTCCCCTACCGTTGCGACAATTCCTATAACAACAATTGGTAGCCAACTCACTATGTTCATTAAATTGATAGCCAGAAATATTCGGGAGATTACGAAATGCTCTTTCACTGTTAGAGTTAATTTCTCTCTGCACATCTCAACTGGATTCTTACGTTTCACATGTTTTGATATGACACAAATTGTCCATACATTGATAATGATGATGGCCACTACACATGGTAATGTAAAAGCTAGAAGGAATATGTAATAAGCGTAATGTGGAGCTATTTCAGTGGCCCCATTCTTAGCAAAGGTGCAGATCCCAACTTCTTTGATCACATCATACCCCATTTCTCCAAAACCGAATATTGGAGGGATCGAAAGGCCAATACTCACTAACCAGGTAATGAAAACTCCAATGATGATCCTCTTTGCAGTGGTTAGTGAGTTGTAATGAAGTGGCTTTATGAGGTATATGAGTCTGTCTATGGTTAAGAGAAGAAGTGTGAATAATAACTCTGTCATTAACAATACGGTAATGACATTAGAGTTGCAGACTTGGCATCGCATGTAGTCACTTTTCCCAAATATGTATTCTCCAGCAAAACCAGTAACAATTGAAAATGGCATAACCAGTAGACAGAACAGCAAATCAGTAATGGCCAAGTTGAGTAGGAGAAGAACTGAAGGGATGTTATAGAGACGCTTCTTTATGATGATTGCAATCACTATGAGATTCCAAGTCACTCCTATTATAAACATTAGTGTGAATACTACACTCAATCCAAAGGCACTAGAAGTGTGTTGCTCCCCAAGAACACGGAGAGACCAGTACTCTTGAGTTACATCTTCTCTACTCAAATTCTTGTCCAAACAACTGAAGCTCTTTTCCAAGGATGAAGTATTATCAAAACTCCCCATGTTGTTCAAATTCTGCTGTTACACTAACTTGATAAGTAGCAGTTGTTCCTGATATAGAGTATATAACTACATAAAGTGGCACTAGCTACGTACATGACGTACTGTAGGCTATAGCTAGCTAGCTATATGTTGGTAGAAGGAAGTGTGACAATATGCTGTTAAGTATACAAATCATACATGTTAGGTGGTCTTAATTGTAACCTTAAAGGAAATGACTAAATGAAGTATGCCAAAAATTTATTCTAGGGGCGGATTTAGGCAGTCTTCTTCCGATCCGTGTTCCGGAAGATTGATATTAGGTAAAGATCGTTAGCGCGTGCGCAGACTGCACTGATGATCTGGGGGCAACGCCTCTCTTTGGCTACACCCTCCCCCCCCCTCGACGGTGTGATGTACGAATAGTGGGTGAAGTTGTAGTTGGGTAATATGGGTGCGGTTATTGAAGGCAGGCTGTCTTGTTACACACAGCCACCCCTACTTGTCTGTTTCAGATAGGATAACATGATTGTGAATGTTATCCTTATGACTGTTTACAATTTGAGTAGCTAGCTATGACCTAATTAGCACATAATTTTTGTTATTCCTGTGTATTTCACTATAGTATTTTGGAAAACAACTTCACTCTAAATAATATCGGTACATTGAAGCACATATAGCTAGCTAGCTATATAGCTATGAAAAATTGTTTCAGTGCCAAAAAAATATTGCTAGCTATACACAAACGTGCAAACTGGCTAGCTGCATTACTAAAAGTCATCAGAGTCAGAAATATCACCACCACCAAATAGATGGCTGATTATTTTTCCTTTTTGACTAATGATATCTCGACTCTAAAGAATATAATTCAATAATTAATAATAGCAGTGATTACATAATAATAATTACTTACAGTAGTGGATTTCTTAGGTTTGACTGGCATGAAAAGTCGGTCATCTTCTGAATCTCTTTTATCCATGATATTGCCAGTCTATGAAATGAATCAGCAGTCAAACAATGTCCCCAGCTACTTTTTGGCTCATCTTTTAGAGTGCATGGCAGGATGAAAAACTTACCCCATTCTAGCTAATAGATCCAGACACTGAAATAATTATTGATTTTAACTTGGAAGGGTGTCTATTAGCACTATGCACCCTCCCCCCCCCCCCCCCCCCACTTACGTACAGCAATGTTCTTTCTTTCCTTGACTGTTAAAAAGAGTTTATCGTCTTCTGAATCAAAATCAAACATACCCTCTTTTACTTTCACAGTAAATGGACTCTCATTAATGTGCTGGCCACTGATTGTAATGTGAAGCTGATATTTTCCTCTTACGACAGGACAGTAGTTGATTTCATACAGTCCCGCTCCAATATCAGTAACAGTACAGTTTACTATCTCACCATTTTGTTCAGATTCAAGTTTACATTGCATTTCTATAGGATCCAACTTGCATGGTTCACCCTTGAAGTTGCATGCCTGTACATGGATTGTCGATTTCAGTCCTGTCATTACCTCGACCAACCCTTTCCCTTCAGCATGACTCTTTGAAGGATCTGGAGCACCTAATGCATACACTTGACCATAGTTTTTAACTCTTACACTTAAGTCTGGTGGAGCTGAGAACTTCATATCAGCTTCTGTGTTCTGGTCCAATGCATGTTCTTTGAAATCATAGGTCAGTTGCTTCACTTGCTTCGCAACAGAAGTCTTTATATCAAGAACTTCTCTCCGATTTTCACTCTTTAGACTCTCCATTGCAGACTCGTAGTAACAGCCTAATTTGGTTTGTATAGTTGCTATTTGATCTCTCTGAGCTGCAAGATTGTTCAGCTTTCTTTGAGCAATTTGATGCAAAGTCCCAATAAGTTTAGTCTTTCTAGCATTAAGCACTTCATGGAGCTGTTTTGTGGTCCTCTCTATGTCTTTCTCAATCGCTGCTTGCTGATTAGATATTTCTTCACACCGTTCATCCAACTCTGCCAAGGCTGTGTTGACAGACTTCATTTGCTGCTCCACTGGTTTGAGTGAGAGATTAAGATCATCCTTTTGCCTTTCAAACACTTCACTCACTAGGTCATATCTGTGACCATTATGTTTTCTAATAGTGCACAGAAAACAAATCAATTCATCACAAGTTTCACAGTAAAGCTCCAATTCTTCCTCCTTGTGTTCAGAGCAGAGAGACTGTGCCCTTTTGGACGGTATGAAGCAATTAACTTCATCACAATCTACTTTACACTTATTGTGCTTGTCAAAATTTTTGTGGACTACTTTAGCCATCTTTTGCTGTAGCTAGCTAGCTAGCTATCTATAAGACTGCATTTAATTCGGATAAACAAGGCATGCATTATATACATTGCAATACTGTGTACATGTACTCTATGTCATATATAGCTAATGACAATGTTTTATTGTTGCTCTGTTTTGTTATTGCTCAGCAGAGTAATATTTTCTCAAGAGTCTATTATCAACTTCATCTGGTTATTGATACATAGCTATCGGATATAAGTAGTATATTCGCTACATTCCCCTTCCTATAGCTATGTATGTATAGTTATATGATTAGTGAAACATGATAATTATCACAAAAGGAAATAAGAACTCATAGAGTTCACTGTGCCACTGTAATAAACCTGTAAAGAAGTAATTACTATAGGTGGGCACCTAGCCTAGGCACAACCTGGTAAGGATCATTAATTTTAACACGCGTAATAATATTTTAGCATGTGCATGTACAAGCATAATATTATTGATATCTGACAGGATTGAGCATTATGCAGTATAATCCATGTTGATTATTAGTAGCTATTATAGGTAATAAACAGCTACTCATTCTTATACTTTGCAAGGCAACTAGCATAGCAATTCATGAGTCTAGAGATCATCATCATCAGAATCACTGAAAAGAGAAACGGTTATCCTTTTCTTTCCACTGATATTTCCATTCTATGAAAAAGAGAAAAAAGAGCAGTTATTCATGTGTCCAGTAGTTAACTATGACTGTGACAATCATATACATGTAGCTATCAAGGAAGTTCCTCTAGAGAGCCCGAAACAGTTGCTACGACTTTTGATTGTTTACATGCCAACAAATCAACTAAGTATAACAAAATGGTATATAAATTTGATTTAAAAGCCATGTAAATCTCCAGATTAAGAACTTTAGAATGATACCAATAAATCTGTTTTGAATTTTTGCTTCCTTTTCTCAAGTACTATCATATTTTATAGTAGCTGGCTATAGATTAGTTGATTATAATACTATTTCTGGAGCTTCGGTGTCACTATTTTTACTAGATAGGATCTTAGCTTTACACTTTATAGCCTACTTCTGGTTAAGATCAAAGCACTGCTACTTAGCTGTGATTCTAGTAGTACTAGGGGCGGAGGGACAGAAAATGAAGTGGTCACCGCCACTGAGTACAGGCACAAACACAGGGTGATATTGATACAACCAAGGAAGTTGGTCAGGGTGATATTTAACAAAATGCCCCAATAAGGCTATAAATAGGTTATACCACAACCAAAAATGAATAGGTTATACAGTGGATTGCAGTGATCTTGCAACATGAAATTCAGAACACCAAACCAAAATTTACATAGCTTCCTTTTAAGTACCCCAACTCTAAAGCCACCTTTGAAAGGAGGCTATGTAAATTTTGGTTTGGTGTTCTGAATTTCATGTTGCAAGATCACTGCAATTCACTGTACCACAACCACTCAGGCTGTATGGTTTACATTGCTCTCGCCCAAGGGCTCTAGCAATATAAACCATACAGCCTTCGTGGTTGTGGAATAACCTATACATATAACCTCTCAGCTGGCAAAACTTCTGGACTACCAATGTGTATCTGAGAGAGAGGAAGAGATATAATTATAACTACTGCTTTTAACTCACAGCACCATGATCCCTTTTTCTCTCAATTATAGGTGATGAAAAAAGTTCATCTTCTGAACCAGTTATAATATCCTCTTTTACTTCCACAGAAAGTGGACCTCCATCAGTGGTCTGAGAGAGAATACTTGTCATTAGTTATAATCAGCCAGTATAATTATTATATGCACTTACAGCATGCCTTTTTTGTGTAAATAGTTCATCTTCTGAATCTGAATCAAATATATCTTTTACTTTCACTAAGGGGTCTTGATCAGCGATATTCGTTCCTCCGATGTTTCCAAGCATCATTTTATTGCTCAGGTCACTCAGGGCTCGATCTGCTAGTGGGTGACTGTGGTCCTTGTTCACAAGCCATGTCAGCTGAGGGAGTAATCAACCAAAAGTTATACTATGACAGATGTACGTTATATCGAAGTGCTGAGAGGAAGAGTATAATTATTCATACATGCATAACTACTAGCTAAACACTCCCTTTTGGTGCAAACAGTTAATTCAGACCTTCTTTTACGGCTTTAACAGTAGCTAAATGGACTCAGACAGATTAGTGTGCTAAGAGAGAGTGTTCTATGATTACTTACAGATTTATCTTCAAAAAGTTCATTTTCTGAATCTGAATCAAAAATACCTTCCTTTACTTTTATAGTTAATGGACTCTGAGAGAGAAAGTATACACCAAATTATTATCATCCGGCACTTTTAATTAGCTAGTACATGTTACTTACAACATTATCCCTTTTTGGTACAAAAAGTTCACTTTCAGCTGAATCTGAATTGAAGATATCTTCCTTTACTTTTAATGGAGTTTTATTAATGTGCTATAAGAGAAGTTATACACAATATTATTGCAGCGAGCGAGCGAGCTGACTCTCAGGTCATGACTCATTGAAATTGTAAAAAAAAAATATATATATATATCTAGGTCTACACTCCAAAATGCCCCAGGCATATGTATGTATGTACGTGTTGTGCAATAGTAGCGCCCTGCGCCCTGCCCGTGCATTTATGTGCATGCTCCAATTGTAATTGATTTCACCATCGCTTTGTTCATAGCGTGGTGGATAGTAGGGGGCCTAGGGGCTTTGCTTATCTAAGTAGATTGTAGGCACTAGACATATTTAAGTGCTTTGTGGTAAGTACTTAGCTTTCTATGTTTGCAGCTGCCTGCCACTTACAGTTGATTTAATAAGACTTGCAACAAATTTTTTTAGCATCCTACTACAATGTTATCACAGGTTACCACATTTCATTGATGTAGCCAGAGTTTGGTTAACCGCTGGCTACAAAAGTCCAAAACTTTGTTGCAAGTTTTACTAAATCAACTGTATATAATTCACAGCACAAATGAACTATCAGCTCAACATTTCTACAGCCTTTTGGACAGCAGGCACAAGGTTTATCTACAAGCTAAATGCTTTGAGGTAAGCATTACAGTTTTCTATGTATGCAGCTGCCTGCCAACTCACATCTTCTTAGGAGTTTAAAAAACAAATGAATAGCTATAAGCACAAAAGCTATAGGAATACTCACTCGCTTGCTCACTGTGACTTAAATGTTGTACATTGCCCTACACTCTAAAAATGAAAGTGTGTATTGCATATCTAAGGAATGCTCTCTATAAACAGTAAGGTATAAACTGCATACGTATACTGTATAAAGTACACACTCTTATTTTTACAGTGTAGTAATATTATGGTGCTCAAAATTAGTTGTACTTACAGCAATATCCTTTTTTTGTGTAAAAAGTCCATTTTCTGAATCCGAGTCGAACATATCTTGTTTTACTCTTACAGTAAATGGACTCCCTTTGATATGCTGATCCTTGATTTTGATGTGAAGTTGAAATTTTCCTGGATTCATCAGTCGGTAGTAAATCTTGTACTGCCCCACTCCTGTATTGGCTACTATGCACTCTATTTTATCACCAGTTTTCTCAGATACTAGTTTACATTGCAATCCTATAGAATCCAAGTTGCATAGTTCACCCTTGAAGTTCATCACTTGTACACAAACTGATGATATCGACCTAGTCATTGCTTCAACCAACCCTTTTCCTGTAGCATGACTCTTTAGCGGATCTGGAGATTCAAGTGTGTATATTCGACCAAACTCCCCAAATTTTGAGTTGATATCTGATGCAACTGAAAGTTTGATATCTGCTTCAGTTTTGGGATTCAAAACATCCCACTCAAAATCAGAGGTGAGTTGTCTCACTTCTTCTAATATGGAGGTCTTCATATTCAGGATCTCTCCCTGGCTATCTGTCTTCAAAGTCTCCTTTGAAAACTGAAGAAAGCTATCCAGTTTTGATTGTGCACTTTCTACCTGGCATCTCTGAACGGCAAGATCTTCAAGCTTTTTCTGCATGATTTGATGCAAATTTCTGATGATGTCTGTTTTCCTAGCATCAATTAACTCGTAGAAAAGTCTAACATTCAGGTGTATCTCAGCTTCAATAGCTGCTCGCTGGTCTGCTATTTCCTCACTGCGTACACTAAATTGTGTCAAAGCTTCATTGACAGATGTTAACAGATGCTCTACTGGCTTCAAAGACCCTTTAATTTCTTCTTTCTGTTCCTGAAATATTTCACTCACCAAGTCATACTTATGACCATTATGTTTTTTTATTGTACAAAGAAAGCAAATAAGCCTTTCACACGTTTCACAGTAGAGCTTCTGGTCCTCAGCATGTTCAGGACAGGGAGGAGGGGTTTTTGATGATATCTGCTTGTCGTCTAACTGGGATATCGGGTCCTTAGCCTTTCTAAGATCTTCCCAAACCTCTAGATTAGTTTGGAATGCTGGCTGGAGACCTGTCACTCCATTAGTAGGAATGGGTGTGGTTTCATGACACGAGAGGCAGGTTATGATAGAGTGCTCCTGTTCATTTTGTGCTATTAACTTGACCAGACACTCGCTACAGTAGATATGAAAACACTGGAGTAGTTTAGGGTTGGTGGCGTTTTCAAAGCAAAGAGTACACTTGAGTTCTTCAGCCATATTTTAGCTCGATCCTCCAAGAAACCGCGGGCCGCAAGTTGGTTAGGCCACACAAATGGACGTACAATTTTTTATATTAAATCTTGTGGTTAAATTCTTATTGCGCATGCCCATAAGTCGTCCTGCATCTATAGCTATCTTCTGATACTATCTACCAAGATATAAATCCAGTTTTCGACCAAGACCCTACTCTCATAATTTCTTCCTCCTGGTCATTCTGAATGATGTAATGGTTCCTATGCAGGGAGGCACTGGTTTTGCTGGAGTTGGTGTAGAACTCAAGGCCACTGTAACTGGGGCAGTCATGGCCGATGCAGAATACACATGCACACAAAACACATTATGGAATGATACAGTACAATAAAAGTCTCTTTATCAAAAAGGGGGAAAGAAGTTCAATTTTTAAGTTAGAGGATGATGCTGGTACAGCCTGGTAGTGGTGCACATGATAGCTAATTATTATTCCTCTAATTTGCCAATTTCAGTAGTGTCTTTTACTATCACCAGTTCATTGCTGGAGAAGACTGCAACTAGAGGAAAAGATTGTGGGATGGGCATTTCTTTTATGACACTCCATGAATTAGTAGCTTTATCATAACAGTGAATATTTGCTGTTGAATTACCCAATAAGGACGTTCCTCCTATAGCTAGTGCATGTTCTCCTAGTGTTGCTAGACTGGATCCTCGTGATACAGGAATGTCTGCTTGTCTAGTCCATATAGAGTCACTCTTACTGCTGTTGATGGAGGTAGGCTTGTGGGGAGGCAGTTGGCAGGACTGGAGGAGTCCTTCCACAGAACAAGAGAATATAGTGTTATCATCAGAATCAAAGAGATAAACATATCCACTGCATAATGTCATTTGAGAGAATGCAATGTCTTGAGGTAAACTACTTGCCATGGACCATTGGAGAGTCTCTGTATCCAATACTTCTACCGAATATAGGCTACCAAAATATTCGTTCATTCCTGCTGCTACAACCAGGTGGGTGGTGATGGTGACAGTACCTGGAAGGGTTCGTTTTGTCGTCATTAATGGCAGACCTTTCCCCCATTTCCATCCTGATCCACTCTGTGAGAGACTGAGGAGGGTATTGGTTGGTGTGTGATTACTAGTGCATCCCCCAACAGTTGTAAGGGTGCTGTGAACAATCGCCAGACTGGAGTTTTGATATTCACATCTTTGTAGCTCTGTCCACTCGTTTTTAAGTATCTTGTATGAATACACATTAAAATTACAAGAGAAGAATGCAGTGTTTTCATGGACCACAGCTGCTCCTGATAATGACGACATAGTTTTTGGTGGCTGTTTTCCTTTCCTCCATGATAGTTTCACTGGATTAGCTGACACTTGTTTGCATCCCTTTTGTTTGTCAGGTGTCTGTAAAACAAGACAAATAGCTCTCTAATTAAAGGAATCGCTAATGACTGGACTAGACTGGACTACTGGATTGGCAAATTTAGCCACAAAAATTCATTTTCAATAAACTTAATATTTCAGCATAGAAGCAAAGGGTTTCATGTAGAACAGCTGCATATAACTACATCAGGGCTTTGGCTCCTTGATGCTATGGCACTGCAGCTAGAATGCTGGTAGCTATGTAGGTAGAAATTGTGTACTCATCAAAAACCATGCGCTCCTCTCCCAGATGGAGCAGCTATTCTATTAACTATGTCCTATTTACCCCCTACTCTGGCTACCTATTGTTCTCATAGCTGGATCGGAAGGGAAGATGATGTAATAGTAAGGTACTCCATTGCTAAGTTCCCTTATAAGAACTTGTGTTTGAACTTCCATCTGATAAGTCTATAACTATAGATAGTCTGTGTACGTGAAAATGGGCAAGAAACAACCATAGTCTGTATAATATCTTCACAAGTATATAGCATACAGTGGAACCCCTAATGTGGACACCCTGAAATCAGGACACTGTATAATCTCAGGATGCTTTGTTTAGTCCAATGTATTATTTCACCTCTCAAATCTGGACACCTCTCTACTTTTTTTGAAGTCCCAGAAGTCCTCGTAATATTATACATTTGGGGGTTCCATTGTACTTTGCTTGGACACTAATAGCCATTTTTGTGGTTAAATTGAGTGAATAGAGACTACCATTGCTGATGTTCAAGTAAAGAGTTGAAGACTGAAGGTATCAAAGATGTGACCACATCAAAGCATTCCCTACACTACATCAGAAAGAGGAGGGTGTGCCCCGTCCCCACATCATCCCTATCTTAGAACTGCACTAAGACCACTACATATACACACTGTAAAATAAATGTGTAAAAAACTCATTTTTGAGTTCCATTCAGATAATCAGAGAGTACGATATGATAGTACTCTCTAAGTTAGTAGTAGGGATGGCATGGATACTCATTGGAGCAGTATGAATCAAGCCTTGGTGCAACAGTATATCACAGGTAGCTACATATCAGCAAAAGTCTTTTTTTTAAAAAGAAGTTTAAAATTAGGTCAATGGCAATCTTTATTATAAACTGTATAGATAGCATTAGTCCTTCCAAATCAGATGTGTGCGGTTCAAAAAAGTTTAGCAACAAGAGAGTGAACTTCAGCACCAACTACAAGCTAACTATTTCTACTTCACTCCCTTTATGTCTCATCTTGGCCTGTCATGGGAGTGGAATAGGAATTGTTAGCTCGTAGTTGGTGATGGGCAAGGGGTTACTTGATCGAAGTTGTCACTCTCTTGTTGCTGAACTTTTTTGAATTGTACCTACTTTTCTTTTTTAGTTTTTTCTTTTACAATGGGTCAGCCCCTCCCCCCATAGAAATGCCCTTCATAGATAGTAATAATTATTATACTCACAGGAATATTCTTGGGTTTTCCCTCCAGTGGCTGATTTTTTGATTTGCTAGGAACTTTTTTCTGTGTGTTCTCTTTATGAGTGTGAAATGCTTCCTTCTTGGCTTCATCCAATTCATTCTTGAGTCGTTCTTCTACATGATTGAATTTTTCAGTTAGTTCACTCTCTCTTACTTTTGCTTGCTCTTGAATATCACGACATTCTTGTTCTTTTCTGGCCAACTCTCGTTGCTTTTCAGCTAACTTCCTCTCTAATTCCATTTCTTTCCTTTCTTTTGAGGCTAACTCTTGTTGATGTTCTTTATCTTTCCTCTCCAACTGCAGTTGTAGTGTCTGTGCTTGTGAAGTCTGGTCCCTAGTCTGCTCCACACTGCGTGTGTACCTTGACTCCCTCTTCAGTGAGGCTAGTTGCTCACACAGCTCATCGGCCAATGGTCTTTCCCCTTCCTTGTCCTTGATACATTGAAGGATGATGGGTAGGAGGGGGTGATCGGGTGCTATTAAGTCAATATCCTCCTTTCGGCGATTGGCTTCAGGGATAAATAATAAAGCACGTCCTGTTGGGAATCTAGCATCTTCCACGATAGTTGTGGCATCTCCAGGGTTGGGGAAATTCCTTGTTTCCACCTGAATAGTGAGCACTCCGAGAGAGAAGCAGTCCATTTTACTGGAGTAGTGAGGTGGTGCTGTCAGTGCCTCTGGAGGCATGTAGGCTGAGGTTCCTGGACACTGGGTCAGTGGGGTCATGCGAGGGTTCATGTCCATGAACTTGGACATCCCAAAGTCGGTAACCTTTGCTCTGCCGCCAGCACTGATCAGCAGGACATTGTTGCTGGAGAGGTCTCGGTGGATGATGTCATTGGAGTGGAGGTAGGCTAGGGCAAGTGCCACATCATAGCAGATGTTGACTTGGATATGGTAAGGGATAAAAGTGGTAGATCTCTCTAAGAATTTGGTCAGACTCTCGTCCATTAGCTCCATCAGGAGAACAGGCCTTCTCGATTCGGGATCTCTGATAGTGCCTAGACACTGCACAATGTTTGGATGTTTAATGGAGATGAGGAACCGGCACTCTTGCAGGAACTTCATGGTCAGGCTGTGAGTCCCTGGATCATTGTCCTGGAAGAGAGTGTCATGGAGAAGCTTGGCAGCACAAGGTAACTGACCACACTTGGCCCTGCAGACCTTTCCGTACGCGCCTATGCCCAGAATATCATCACTGTAGATCTCAACAGAGCCGTAGCTCACTTTCAACTGTGAAGCCATTTAATTAGTTGGGGTGGGGCTCGCATAGATTAGTGCTCTTTAGACATGGAAAAGATCGTCAAATAAAAATACTTACGTAGCTAGCGAGTGAATATATGGGGACAAAGCAAAACTTTTATCTATATAATAATATGCAGGAAGATGAAGAGTAAGAGTTGGAAAAGCCCACAGTAAGTGTCTTGATCTTGACCTGTCACCAATATAATGTAAGTGATCTGCTCAGGTGACTACTTAGTCCGGCATCAATGATTATGTTAGTTTTGTTCAGATAATCAGATCTAAGAGATCCGATTTTATTGGTCATGAATAACTGAACATTAATTTTAACGCTGTGTCTACTGCACCGGCACCGGGATCCGAAAAATTATTGTTGCAGTACCGGAAACCGGTGAATTTATGAAGTACCGGTGCCGGGATTCTTCACAGATTCAGACTGGTCCCGCCACTTAGAAAAATTTTCAAAGATTGAAAAGGAAAAAAAAGTCCCGGGAATGGAACCCGAGTTCGCACATTCAATAGCACGCAGCACTAACCGATGGGCTACAGTGGCAACGCTGCAAAATGCCCTATGAAAGCGATATTTATACTTCTAACTTCAAACTTTTTGGTTGCCTTAGGGAGCCCTTTGGGCCTGCACTGCAAGCTGGGCGAGTGTTGCCTAGCCTTGGAGTCACAACAGTGCGTGAATAGTACGTCCCATACACCTAACGCTCGCTCCCTTGCAGGAGCCATGCCTAGCCTTGGAGTCACACGTCCCATACACCTAACGCTCGCTCCCTTGCAGGAGCCATGCCTAGCCTTGGAGTCACAACAGTGCGTGAATAGTACGTTCCATACACCTAACGCTCGCTACGCTCGCTCCATTATAATACATATAGGCCAGCTATTATATATTTGCCGGGACTGGTGGCCTGTACGGACCGATCCCGGTGCCGGTGCAGTAGACACAGCGTAATTTTAATGCTGCTAGAGACGTCCCTCCAGCACTCCAGAGTAGCTAGCTATATAATGATGGCATTGGCATCTAGTGGATCCATTTTGAATGTTTCGTTTGATGAATGTTTCTTGTGGTTGCATGTGTAGCTACCACACCACCTCAAGTCAGAGCCTTTACAGAGGTGGAGGTGGAGGAAGATCATTTCAATTGGGGGGGGGGGGGGGGGGGGGGGGCACTTAATTTACCGATGTGTATAAGTGTGAAGAAAACATTCTTATCACAATAATTACAAACTAGCATGCAAAGATATACAATACAATCATGCAGCTAGTTATTATTAGTAGCAAAAATTGTGAAAATTTGGGGGGGGGGGGGGCACATGCCCCCTGTGCCCCAGTGGTTCCTCCGCCTCTGATTAAGTTTATATCATCTTGGTCTGTCATGGGAGTGAAGTAGGAATAGCTATAGTGGTAATAATGGTGATGGGTAAGGGGTTACTTGACTGAAATCCACTCTCTTGTTGCTGAACTTTTTTGAACCGCATCCCTACTTGCCTTTTTATTTAGAATAATTTTTTTTCCTTTATAATTATTAGCTATAGCATAACTTAGTTATGTAGTTGAATCACTATAGCTATTATATCACAATTATTGAACCCACATAATAATTGCAAGCAAGAAATTCAATAGTAACATACTGCATTTGTAGCTATACAAAATTTAAGTTACAGCACTGCAGGGTTTTATATGTTAGACTGACTTGGAACCATTCACGGAGAAAATTTTCCACCACTTTGTTGTGATAGCTAGCGTACCCAGGATACTATACTGTCCTATGAGTGGAAAGCAACTCTGAATTAAGGTAGGTCACAGGACACTCCATACTCCCTGAAATTGTTATTAGTTGGTTGTTTTAAGTAACATTTTTTACCAGCTGATTTTCCACTATCACTAACTGTAGTAGCTACTTGGATTCTAATTATTGGGTATGTCCCTCCTCGTTGAGAGAATACTTGCTATATTTTCCCACTAGGACCTCAAGTTTACTCCCATTGCTGAACACGTCCACCATTTTGAAGGATGCTCACTACATGTGCTCCATCACTAGGGGAACTCCATCCCTTGTGCTGTGTTGAAACCCACGTAACAGCATCATAAGCCTGATCTTTGTCATTATTCTTTTTCTCCTGTGTGCCTGCCTGCAGGGGTGACATGGTGACCATGGAGTGTGTGGAGAAAGTGATTCGTAGAAATGGCATGGTGTGTACCATCTCTGGACAGAAACTCAAAGACGATGACATCATCACTATTGTCGGAATTATAATGGATTTGGCTATAGCTATAATGGATTCTCTCCTCATTAGTAAGTTAATATTCAGTGAAACTTCAGAAGATGGAACCATCCTTTGTTAGAGGAGATAAAGAACCCTCTGAAATAATGACACGATATCTTTTGTTGTTGTAGGATCCTTTCAGCACTTAGCTATGAATAGAAGACATTATGGTTTCCTCTTTTGGAGGTTTCGGTCTTTATTTCAGATGGTCCTTTTATTGAAGGTTCCACTCTTTCCTCCTTGTCATTATGAATGATGTAATGTGCAGTGAGGCACTGGTTTTGCTGGAGCTGGTGTAGAACGCAAGGCCACAGAGCAGTGGGGCAGTTATGATGGCATAACTATTATAATAGCAATGCACAATATACATACAAAACACGTAGCTACATTATGCTACAGTACAATAAAAGTCTCTTTATCAAAAGGGGAAAGAATTAAATTTTAAGTTAGAGGATGATGCTGGTAGTGGTTCACATGATAATGGCATTGTTATTCCACCAATTTCCCTATCTCAGTAGTGTCTCTCACTACCACCAGTTCATTGCTGGGGAAGACTGCAACCAAAGGATGTGATTTTTGGGTGGACATTTCTTCTATGACACTCCATAGATTGGTGGGTTTATCATAACAGTGAATGTTTGCTGTTGGAATGCCGAAATGTTGTCCTCCTATAGCTAGTACATGTTCTCCTAGTGTTGCTAGACTGGATCCACCCACTACAGGAATATCTGCTTGTCTAGTCCATATAGAGCCACTCTCACTACTGTTGATGGAGGTAGGCTTGTGGGGAGGCAGTTGGCAGGACTGGAGGAGTCCTTCCACAGAACAAGAGAATACAGTGCTATCAACATCAGAGAGATAAACATATCCACTGCATAATGTCATTTGATGACACCAAGTGTTTTGAGGTAAACTACTTGCCATGGACCATTGCAGAGTCTCTGTATCCAATATTTCCACTGAAGATAGGAAACCACCATATTTAGTTCTTCCTGCTGCTACAACCAGGTGGGTGGTGATGGTGATAGTAGCTGGAAAGATTCGTTTTGTCGTCATTGGTGGCAGATCTTTTCCCCATTTCCATCCTGATTCACTCTGTGAGAGACTGAGGAGGGTGTTGGTTGGTGTATGATCACTAGTGTGTCCCCCAACAGTTGTCAGGGTGTCGTGAACAATTGCTAGACTGATCTGTTTATATTCACATTGTTGTAGCTTTGTCCACTCGTCTTCAAGCATCTTGTATGAATATACATTAAAGTAATGAGAGAAGAATGCAGTGTTTCCATGGACCACAGCTGCTCCCCCTGATGACGACATAGTTTCTGGTGGCTGGTTTCCTTTCCTCCATGATAGTTTCACTGGATTAGCTGACACTTGTTTACGTCCCTTTTGTTTGTAAGGTGCCTGTAAAACAAGGAAGTAGCTAGCTCTCTAATTAAAGGAATTGCTAATGTTTAAGTAAAGGGTTGAAGACTGGAGGTGACCACATCAAAGCATTCCCTGCACTATATACATCAGAAATAGGAGGGTGTGAACCTCAGTTTAGCACTTCTACAGGATATACACGAGGGGGTTATTACATAGGCGCCAAGGCAGAGCTGAGGCATCTATAAATAACCGCCAAGGTATCCTGTAGAAAAGCTAACCTGCAGTGGTTTGTCTTGTACTATGTTTACACACTAGGGGGTGGAGTAATATCCATGGATAAAAGCTCAACTGATGTATAACTGCTAGATCTGGAAAAATGGTGTCCCCATCCCTTCATTAATAGTAATTATATACTCACAGTGGATTTTCCCTTATTTTTTGATTTGCTAGGAACCTTTTTCTGTGCGTTCTCTTTATGAGTGTGAACTGCTTCCTTCTTGGCTTCATCCAATTCCTTCTTGAGTCGTTCTTCTACATGATTGAATTTTTCAGTTAGTTCACTCTCTCTTACTTTTGCTTGCTCTTGTATATCACAACATTCTTGTTCTTTTCTGGCCAACTCTCGTTGCTTTTCAGCTAACTTCCTCTGATTTTCATCTTCTTTCCTTTCCAACTCTCTTTCTTTCGAGGCTAACTCTTGTTGATGTTCTTCATCTTTCCTCTCCAACTGCAGTTGCAGTGTCTGTGCTCGTGAGATCTGGTCCCTAGTCTGATCCACACTGTGTGTGTACCTTGACTCCCTCTTCAGTGATGCTAGTCGCTCACACAGCTCATTAGCCGATGGTCTTTCTCCCTCTTTGTCCTTGATACATTGAAGGATGATGGGTAGGAGGGGGTGATCAGGTGCTATCAAGTTGATATCCTTCTTTCGGCGATCAGCTTCAGGGATAAATAATAAAGCACGTCCAGTTGGGAATCTAGCATCTTCCATGATAGTTGTGACATCTCCAGGGTCAGGGAAATTCCTTGTTTCCACCTGAATAGTGAGCACTCCAAGAGAAAAGCAGTCTATTTTATTGGAGTAGTGAGGTGGTGCTGTCAGTGCCTCTGGAGGCATGTAAGCTGAAGTTCCTGGACACTGGGTCAGTGGGGTCATGCGAGGATTCATGTCTACAAACTTGGACATCCCAAAGTCAGTAACCTTTGCTCTACTGCCTGAGCCGATCAGCAGGACATTATTGCTGGAGAGGTCTCGATGGATAATGCCATTGGAGTGTAGGTAGGCTAGGGCGAGTGCTACATCGTAGCAGATGTTGACTTGGATATGGTAAGGGACAAAAGTGGTGGGTCTCTCTAAGAATTTGGTCAGACTCTCGTCCATCAGCTCCATCAGGAGAACTGGCCTTCTTGATTCGGGATCTCTGATAGTGCCTAGACACTGCACAATATTTGGATGTTTTATTGATATGAGGAACCGGCACTCTTGCAGGAACTTCATGGTCAGGTTGTGAGTCCCTGGGTCATTGTCTTGAAAGAGAGTGTCATGGAGAAGCTTGGCAGCACAAGGTAACTGACCACACTTGGCCCTGCAAACCTTTCCGTACGCACCAATGCCGAGAATATCATCAATGTAGATCTTAACAGAGCCGTAGCTGAACTCTTTCAACTGCGATTGTGAAGCCATTGTTCAATAAAATAGGTAATGATCGCTATTTTCAAATATTCTTTTAACGACCCTATTGTCGTCATGATCTGATTTTTGGGGGTTTTCTGTAGCCACTTTCTAGAGAGATACCGGGAGCATAAGTACCGGTACTTCTAATCGAATTCGTAATTGAAATGGGTACTTATATTCACGTGGGTACTTTTAATTACAGGGTACTACAAGATGAGTGTTAATGATGCAGAACAGATTCGTTGGACAATGACTAGCTAAATAATGTTTCATAGTTCAAGAGTCATCTTTTTCTTTCTTTAAGTTCTTCGCCCCTTCAGAATCTGCCTCACTTGGGGGGCTTGTACTTTTTCTTGCCATACAAAACATACTGGCATGGATGCTCCAGCCCTCCACCAGACACCCATGTTCCTTCTGGAGCAAATCTGGAAGGCTCTGTGATAATCCCCTCCATTCATAATTTCATGTATCATTGTAATGTTATGACAATCTGCACGGGTACTTTTATATGTGGGATACTTAAAATTGAATGGGTACTAATAATTATACAAATAATAAGGTGTTGCCTGGCAACAAGGTACTACTATTCATAATATGGGTACTAGTATTCGATGGGTACTTATGCTCCTGAGAATACAGTATTACATTGTCTTCTTAGAGTATATATTATGGAATGATACTTTTAGATTATTCTTTGTTGAAAAGTTGTCTTCTTTCGGAAGTTTCACTGTAGCTACAGTAGCTAGCTACATGTTACAAACATGCATTGTTTCAAAAAATTGTTTCATTGTAATAAGCTTTTTTAGCTATAGAGCAGAGAAAAGTTTAGTACACAATATATACTGTAGCTATAGCTACATTATTTCTATTGCAGTACTTCAATTCACTCATTGAGAAATTTTTCAACCATTTCATTGAATTCTTGGTGATAACGTAAAAGCAGATTATGAGATCCATTTTCCATCACCTTGCTGCCTGTTATACGATCTCTGATGAACTCAGAATGGGAAACAGGTACCAAAGGATCTCTGGAAGGTTTGGTTTGACATGATATCTTAGAAATTTCCTCCTTACAGATATCACCATCTTTTTCATTTAAAAATATCAACATTAGTATTGATATAGTCTGACCATAACTTTTGCACTAATGAAGCTGAGCCATAATATGGGTCCCTCATTTTTTTGATTCCAGGTTGAGATATCCCTTATTTCTTCTAATGCAGCTATAATCTTATTTAGTCAAATACGCAAAAGCTCCCCATGTCACCAACTTTCTGACAGATTCTGGAAAGGATGCTGCTAGAATCAAACCAGACATCGCTCCAGAACTCCAACCAAACACTGAATATCTAGAGAAATGTAATGCTTGCATGACAGTAGCTATAGGCATTTAGTGCATCTGTTTTGAAAAAAATTTTGAATCTCATTTAATAAATGTTTGTGTACCACACCACCTCAAGTCAAAGGAAACTATCCAAAATCTGCTAAAAATATCCAAAGTCTCCCCATAATGCCTAAGAAAGGAGGCAGAAATATTGTTATAAATAATAGTGTAGCTACCATTAATCATTAAAAAGATTTCCTTAAGTTTTTCTATAGCCATGTTATAGCTGTTTATTCCCATAAAATGTATGGCAGCCAGTTAAATGCTAACTAATCACATGATTCAATCATAGTGATATTCAGGGGGGTAGGAAGCCAGGTTGCTCCAACTGCTGGTGCATTCCTACTTTTTATGAAGTAGCTATTCATTCCATTACTCAAGATGAAAACAAAGTAACTAACTATGTATAGACCCAAATGCTAACTACCTCAATTACACCCATAAATACCAAGCATTGTGTAGCGTTGTTTATTAGAAATGGCAATCAACACCTGGCTTCCAAGAAAAATGGACTTCACATGCTTTCAGAACATCTTCAAGAACAGATGTAAATCTGAAAAGTCCCTTGCCTTCCTCATAATTATTGGCATTGACTCAACTTGCATGATACCAACCCTACATAATGGTAGGTTCTTGGTGTTGCATGGACTAATATTATAGCTTACATATGAGCTATATAATATCTCCCTTAGTCTTTGGTTTCTATGGTCTCACAGAGCATCTCATGGTCTCTAGTTGTCCCACAGAGTCTCTATGTGTATCTACTTGGTCTCTACTGGTCCCACAGAGTCTCTGCTGGTTTCTGGTGGTCTCAGTGGTCCCACAGAGTCTGGTGGTCCCACAGAGTCTCTGCTGGTCTCTACTGGTCACACAGAGTCTCAGACTCTGCTAGTCCCACAGAGTTTTTGGGTCTCTGCTGGTCTCTGATGTTCCCACAGAGTCTCTACTGATCTCTGGTGATCCCACTGAGTCTCTGGTGGTCCCACAGAGTCTCTGCTGGTCTCTGGTGGTCCCATGCACAGCATCTCTGCTGGTCTCTACTGGTCACACAGAGTCTCAGACTCTGCTAGTCCCACAGAGTTTTTGGGTCTCTGCTGGTCTCTGATGTTCCCACAGAGTCTCTACTGATCTCTGGTGATCCCACTGAGTCTCTGGTGGTCCCACAGAGTCTCTGCTGGTCTCTGGTGGTCCCATGCACAGCATCTCTGCTGGTCTCTACTGGTCACACAGAGTCTCAGACTCTGCTAGTCCCACAGAGTTTTTGGGTCTCTGCTGGTCTCTGATGTTCCCACAGAGTCTCTACTGATCTCTGGTGATCCTACTGAGTCTCTGGTGGTCCCACAGAGTCTCTGCTGGTCTCTGGTGGTCCCATGCACAGCATCTCTGCTGGTCTCTACTGGTCCCACAGAGTCTCTATTGGTCTCTGGTGGTCCCACTGAGTCGCTGGTGGTCCCACAGAGTCTCTGCTGGTCTCTACTGGTCCCACAAAGTCCCTGCTAGTCTCTTGTGGTCCTACAGAGTCTCTGCTGGTCTCTGGTCCCACAGAGTCTCGGCTAGTCTTTGGTAGTCTCAGCTGGTCTCTGGTGGTCCCACAGAGTCTCTGGTGGTCTCTGGTGGTCTCTGCTGGTCTCTGGTAGTCCCACAGGGTCTCAGCCAGTCTCTGGTAGTCTCTGCTGGTCCTACAGAGTCTCTGCTGGTCTCTGGTAGTCCCACTGAGTCTCTACTGGTCCCACAGAGTTTCTGCTGGTCTCTGGTGGTCCCACAACATCTCTACTGTCTATACTGGTCCCACAGAGTCTCTGCTGGTCTCTGGTGGTCCCAATAAGTCTCTACTAGTCCCACAGAAACTCTGCTGGTCTCTGCTGGTCCCACAGAGTTTCTGCTGGTCTCTGGTGGTCCCATTGAGTCTCTACTAGTCCCACAGTGTCTCTGCTGGTCCTAATGAGTCTCTACTGGTCCCGCAGAGTCTCTGCTGGTCTCTGGTGGTCCCAATAAGTCTCTACTGGTCCCACAGGTCTATGGTGGTCTCACAGAGTCTCTGGTGGTCCCACAGAATCTCTGCTGGTCTCTACTGGTCCCACAGAGTCTCTGCTAGTCTCTTGTGGTCCCACAGAGTCTCTGCTGGTCTCTGGTAGTCCCACAGAGTCTCAGCTAGTCTCTGGTAGTCTCTGCTGGTCTGTGGTCCCACAGGGTCTCTGCTGGTCTCTGGTGGTCCCACAGGGTCTCTGCTGGTCTCTGGTAGTCCCACAGAGTCTCAGCTAGTCTCTGGTAATCTCTGCTGGTCTGTGGTCCCACAGAGTCTCTGCTGGTCTCTGGTGGTCCCACTGAGTCTCTGGAGTCTCTGCTAGTCTCTGCAGAGTCTCTAAGTATCTCTGGAGTCTCTGCTGGTTGCAGAGTCTCTAACTGTCCCACAAAGTTTCTGCTGGTCTCTTGTAGTCCCACAGTGTTCTATGCAGGGTCTTCAGTGAATCATATAGTCATGTATCATAAGTCAAATTGAAGTCCATGCTTGGATAATAGTCAAAATTAAATGATCAGATTGGAGCCCATATTTCAAAAATTAATGAGAAAACAGATTGGAGTCCATATTAATTAATGAGAAAATATTTTAATGGTCTATGTTTGGATCATAATCAACTTATTAGGATGACAAGTTAATGATCAGATTGGAGTCCATGTTTGGAAAACTACAAAGTCAGTTAATTTTGGGATATTTATTAGGATGTAGAAGTAAATCCTTCTCCACAGATCTTATGAAATCTCTTTTTCGATCTCTTTAAGTAGCATTGACATTGGGTTGAACTTTGGCAGATGTAGGAGTGGGACTGCAATCATAATTGATGGAGGCATGCTTCCTGTGCCTGATGTGGACAGAGTAGTATTATCTGTGGTGGACAGAGGAGTACTGTCTAAGGTGGATGGAGGAATACCCAAAATGGACAAAGGAATGCTTGAAGTGGATGGAGGATTACTCTCTGATGTGGATGGAAGAATGCCTGTGGTCGATGGAGGAATGCCTGAGGTTGACGGAGCAATGCCTGAGATGGATGGAGCAATGCCTGAGGTGGACAGAGGATTACTATCTGATGTGGATGATGAGGTGGATGGTGGAATGCCTGAGGTGGACAGAGGAATGTCTGAGGAACTGAGATGGACGGAGGAACGCCTGAGGTTGATGGAGGAATGCCTCAGAGTCTAACTCTACTCCTCTTCAACCAGGGAGGTACCAGTCACTATTAGAAAAATTCAGCATTATGGTTCACTATAAGCACAATTGGCCACAAAAATTAAATTGGGTGTAACCCTTACTCACCCTTTTCTAGCTTAACTTGAAGCTGAGGTGGTAGTTCATCAAGAAATATAACTGTGCCTTTTCGAGAACAACTATCAGATTGCCTCTTGATAACCACATGACAACTGGTGATGGGTAGGAAATCTTTGGCAATATTATGCTTTCCAATATTTTCTTTCTTGATGGCCATTCTCACAGATAGTGGGCCAATCCCCAATGTGGTGATGAAATCATCAAAGCATAGAGCCACTACCTTTTTGCCTTGGTATGAGACCCCTATCCTCATAGTTTTAAGCACCTTGAAGTTGTTGGAAAGTATTTGAACCAAAAAATTTCACTGGTCAACAAGAATAATATATAACAGGCTTAACAGTATCTCTAGTGAGTTGGCTGGGAAATTTGTTCAATAATTCAGCGAGCAAGCAGAGCGAGCGAGCTGACTCTCAGGTCATTGAAATTGTATCTAGATCTACACTCCAAAATGCCCCAGGCATATGTACGGTATGGTAGGTGTCCTAGGTGTCAGATATAGTAGCCTCTGCACATGCATAATGCACATGCTCCAATTGTAATCAAGCTAGATTGTTTTCTACAGCCTTCTGTCATAGAGGTACTAGGCTTATAAAAGTGAATTGTAGGCTATCTAAGTGCTTGTGGTAAGTATTTTCCTGGTTGGAACCACCACTACTTACATGACTCTTGTCTCTTGTAGCAATATCAAACACTGGAGCCTATCAGCTACTTCACTTGCTCACTTGCTCACTGTCAAACTCTGCACATTGCTATAGTAGTAGTTGTAGAGGCTCTAGGAGCTTTGTTAGACATGAACTCAACAGCAAAAAATTGTAGCACTAAAAAATGCTTGCTTGCTCACTGTCAGATGTTGCAAATTGCCCTAATAATATCTCATACACCTTCAAATCTTAATGTTATAGTTTCAAGATAACCATTTGCACACTTTTAGCACTCTCTCAATATTTTTAGTGACAGTACTTGTCTTATGAAGTTTTGTTAAATTTTACAAGCTATATTAAAAAATGTACATGGAACAATAACTTTGAAACTTTGGAACCATAAATTTAATTCCAAAACCATTTGAAACTCCATACTGAGAGCTTTAGCGAGATATCAATTTTTGCTCCATGCAATTATGCCATGTACACTGGCTGTACTAATGATATATCCACTTATTTACTAACCATAATTATGTAGTTTCCCCAAAATTAATTATTGAGATGATTAGCCCACTCTGCTGCTTTTGTGAGTGCATCAATTACTTCATAGCTAGTACTCATCACTTTTGTGCTGATCTGGAGTTATCATTATAGTAGCATCAGTGGAGTGAGGGGAGAGATGAGGATGAATTTCACAAAGGAAAATTCCTCTAATTCTTCCATTGTATGAGGCATTAGTGTCTTCTCAGCGATCTGAAAAAGTTTTTTGTGTATGCATGCATGTATAGTGTGCATGCATGCATAAACACTATAATCAAGTAGCTACTTGGATTCTAATTATTGGGTATATCCCTCCTTGTTGAGAGAATACTTGCTATATTTTCCCACTAGGACCTCAAGTTCACTCCCATTGCTGAACACATCCACTTTTTTAAAAGGATACTCGCTACACGTGCTCCATCCCTTGTGCTGTGTTGAAACCCACGTACGTGTAACCATAGATAATACAATACTACCATATTGTATTATCTATGGTGTAACAGTATCATAAGCCTAGTCTTCTTCCCCCCCTGTGTGCCTGCCTGCAGGGGTGACATGGTGACCATAGAATGTGTGGAGAAGGCGATTTGTAGAAACGGCATGGTGTGTACCATCTCTGGACAGAAACTCAAAGACGATGACATCATCACTATTGTCGGAATTATAATGGATTTGGCTATAGCTATAATAGATTCTCTCCTCATTAGTAAGTTAATATTCAGTGAAACTTCAGAAGATGGAACCATCCTTTGTTAGAGGAGATAAAGAACCCTCTGAAATAATGACATGATAGCTTTTGTTGTTGTAGGGATACACTAGAATCCTTTCAGCACTTAGCTATGAATAAAAGACATTATGGTTTCCTCTGTTGGAGGTTTCTGTCTTTGTCTTTATTTCAGATGGTCCTTTTATTGAAAGTTCCACTCTCATTTCCTCCTTGTCATTATGAATGATGTAATGTGCAGTGAGGCACTAGTTTTGCTGGAGCTGGTGTAGAACTCAAGGCCACAGAGCAGTGGGGCAGTCATGATGGCATAACTTTTTATAATAACAATGCACAATACACACACAAACACATTATGGAATGATACAGTACAATAAAAGTCTCTTTATCAAAAGGGGAAGTTTGAGGATGATACTGGTAGTGGTGCACATGATAATGGTGTTAAAATTCCACCAGTTTCCCTATCTCAGTAGTGCCTCCCACTACCACCAATTCATTGCTGGGGAAGACTGCAACTAGAGGATTTGATTGTGGGGTGGGCATCTCTCCTATGACACTCCATGAATCAGTAGCTTTATCATAACAGTGAATGTTTGCTGTTGGATTGCTAAATAAGGAATATTTCTGTCCTCCTATAGCTAGTACATGTTCTCCTAGTTTTGCTAGACTGGATCCCCGTCCAGGAATGTTTGCTTGTCTAGTCCATATAGAGCCACTCTTACCGCTATTGAAGGTAGGAGGCAGTTGGCAGGATTGGAGGAGTCTTTCCACAGAACAAGAGAATACAATGCTATAATCATCAGAGAGATAAACATATCCACTGCATATTGTCATTTTAGGATACCCAATGTCTCGAGGTAAACTGCTTGCCATGGACCATTGAAGAGTCTCTGTATCCAATACTTCTACTGTAGACAGACAACCACCAAAATATTCTGTTCCTCCTGCTGCTACGATCAGGTGGGTGGTGATGGTGACAGTAGCTGGAAAGATTCGTTTTGTCGTCATTGATGGCAGACCTTTTCCCCATTTCCATCCTGATCCACTCTGTGAGAGACTGAGGAGGGTATTGGTTGGTGTGTTATCACTAGTGCGTCCCCCAACAGTTGTAAGGGTGTCGTGAACAATTGCCAGACTGGAGTCTCCATATTCACATTGTTGTAGCTTTGTCCACTCGTCTTCAAGTATCTTGTATGAATATACATTAAACCCTTGAGAGAAGAATGCAGTGTTTCCATAGACCACAGCTGCTAACGACATAGTTTGTGGTGGCTGTTTTCCTTTCCTCCACGATAGATTCACTGGATTAGCTGACACTTGTTTGCATCCCTTTTGTTTGTCAGGTGTCTGTAAAACAAGAGAGAATACTGAAGTAGCTATCTGAATTGCTAAAGGGTTGAAGACTGGAGGTGTCAAAGATGTGACCACATCAAAGCATTTCCTATAATTTATTACATCAGAAATAGGAGGGTGTGCCCCCCCCCCCCCCCCCCCCCCCCCCACATCATCAGTATCCCTAGTGGTGGGAGGGTATGTCTTAGAACTGCACTAAGACCACTACAGTGATGGATAATTACACTTGAGACAACAGAGGTTGCATGTCCTCTTTCAGAGTATCCTATATCGGAGGTTGCACTATAGGGGGGATGGTCTTAGGTCAAGGTTTAAGGTCAGGAGTCAACCCCTCCCCCATAATAATGGTGTCCCCTCCCCTTCAATTTTATACTCACTGGAACATTCTTAGGTTTTCCCTCTAGTAGCTGATTTTTTGATTTGCTAGGAACTTGTTGCTGTGTGTTCTCTCTGCGAGTGTGAACTGCTTCCTTCTTGGCTCCATCCAATTCCTTCTTGAGTCCTTTGAGTTTTAGCTCACAATTGAAGTTTTCAGTTACTTTTGCTTGCTCTCGTATATCATGCCTTCTGGTCAACTCTTGTTGCTTTACAGCTAACTTCCTTTCTATTTCTTTTGAGGCCAACTCTTGTTGATGTTCTTTATCTTTCCTCTCCAACTGCAGTTGCAGTGTCTGTGCTTGTGAGATCTGGTCCCTAGTCTGCTCCACACTGCGTGTGTAGCTTGACTCCCTCTTCAGTGAGGCTAGTTGCTCACACAGCTCATCGGCTGATGGTCTTTTCCCCTCCTCATCCTTGATACATTGAAGGATGATGGGTAGGAGGGGGTGGTCAGATGTAATCAGATCAAGGTCCTTCTTTCGGCGTTTGGCTTCTGGGATAAATACAAAAGCACGTCCTGTTGGGAATCTAGCATCTTCCACGATAGTTGTAGAATCCCCAGGGTCAGGGAAATTCCTTGTTTCCATCTGAATAGTGAGCACTCCGAGAGAGAAGCAGTCCATTTTACTGGAGTAGCGAGGTGATGCTGTCAGTGCCTCTGGAGGCATGTAGGCTGAGGTTCCTGGACACTGGGTCAGTGGGGTTATGCGAGAGTTCATGTCTACGAACTTGGACATCCCAAAGTCTGTAACCTTTGCTCTGCCACCAGCACTGATCAGCAGGACATTGTTGCTGGAGAGGTCTCGGTGGATGATGCCATTGGAGTGGAGGTAGGCTAGGGCGAGTGCCACGTCATAGCAGATGTTGACTTGAATGTGGTAAGGGACAAAAATGGTGGATCTCTCTAAGAATTTGGTCAGACTCTCGTCCATCAGCTCCATCAGGAGAACAGGCCTTCTCGATTTGGGATCTCTGATAGTGCCTAAACACTGCACAATGTTTGGATGCTTTATGGAGATGAGAAACTGGCACTCTTGTTGGAACTTCATGGTCAGGTTGTGAGAACCTGGATCATTGTCCTGGAAGAGAGTGTCATGGAGAACCTTGGCAGCACAAGGTAACTGACCACACTTGGCCCTGCAGACCTTTCCGTACGCACCAATACCAAGAACATCATCAATGTAAATATCAACAGAGCCATAGCTCAACTCTTTCAACTGCGATTGTGAAGCCATTGTTCAATAAAAATATCGCTATTATTTCAAATATGAATTACCTAATATCGGTTATTCTTTTAACGACCCTATTATCATGATTCTTGGGATTTATTCTTCATCAACTTTCCAGGTCTTCGTTGTTCCATAATCATAGAAAACATAAAACATAGACTGCACTTATAGTCGCATGGCCTAGCCGAAATATGGTAAAGGGTTTCATATGATAAAGGGTCGACTATCCCAGACTGCACTGTATACTGCATGCATACTAGTACATTGTACATTGTGTCTGCATGCCCTAGCGCCTGTAGCTACTACTAACACTAGTGAATGGTTTTCAAACATACATGTTTTCAGCATGATCTGGCCAGTGTAATACAATTGTTCTTAAGATATTTGTGTCAGCCCAATTAATAGTATTTTCAACTTAGGCTAGCAATCTGTTTAATATGACATGACTGTGACATCTTATCAAATAGCAATTTACCATTTCGTCCTCTTCTAAATGCAAAGGACATAATATACTATAGGATATACTGGCTGTTGTTTTCTTGAAACAACATTATACCGTCAAGTGTTTTGATAGCAAGCTCATTGAAGATCGTAATAGCTATAGTTCTCTTGCCTTACTATCAGAACAATATCATCAGCATACACACTTAGCCGTGAGGAGCTGGAGAGTTATACACTTGGAACTCAGCCTTTTTCCCTTTCTAGAGATTTTCTCTTTGGAGTTTACGTATTTCCTATAGAGTATATATTAAATGACAACGATACTTTTTAGATTGTCCTTTGTTGAAAAGTTGTCTTCTTTCGGAGGTTGTCACAAATATGCATTGTCTCAAAAAGCTGTTTCATTATTATAATTGTCAATATACAGTATGCTGTAGCTAGCTAACTACATTATTTAGTTAATTCAATTCACTCATTGAGAAATTTTTCCACCATTTCATTGAATTCTTGGTGATAACGTAAATGCAGATTATGAGACCCATTTTCCATCACCACTAATTTGCTGCCTGTTATGCGATCTCTGATGAACTCAGAATGGGAAACAGGTACCAAAGGATCTCTGGAACCATGCACGATTAAGGTTTGACATGATATCTTAGAAATTTCCTCCTTACAGATATCACCATCTTTTTCATTTAAAATATCAACGTTAGTATCGATATAGTCTGACCATAACTTTTGCACTAATGAAGCTGAGCCATAAATTTTTAAATATGGGTCCCTCATTTTTTGATTCCAGGTTGAGATATCCCTTATTTTTTCTAATTCAGCTATATCTTCTTTAGTCAAATACGCAAGAGCTCCCCACGTCACCAACTTTCTGACAGATTCTGGAAAGGATGCTGCTAGAATCAAACTAGACATAGCTCCAGAACTCCAACCAAACACAGAATATTTAGAGAAATGTAATGCTTGCATGACAGTATGGGCATTTAGTGCATCTGTTCTGAAAAAATCTGAATCTCGTTTAATAAATGTATTTGATGATTGTGTACCACACCACCTCAAGTCAAAGGAAACTATCTTAAATCTGCTATCTTTTTTTGAAAAATATTCGAGTTGAGGTCCAAAGTCTCCCCTAACTGTCCCCATAGCACCTAAGAAAGGAGGCAGAAAAATTGTTACAAATAATAGTGTATCCATTAATCATTAAAAAGATTTCCTTCAGTTTTTCTATAGCCATTCTTGTTACAGCTGCTTATTCCCATAAAATGTATGGCAATTATTGTTAGCCAACTAATCGCACAAGTTAGTGATTCAATCATAGTCATATTCAGGGGGGTGGGAAGCTCCAACTGCTGGTGCATTCCTACTTTTTATGAAGGAGCTATTGATCATTCCATTAAGATGAACACAAAGTAACTTAACTATGTAGATAACTTTAACCACCACCTCAAATTAGCTACACCCATAAATACCAAGCATTGTGTAGCATTGTTTGTTAGGCTGTAAGAGGAATGGCAATCAACATCTGGCTTCCAAGAAAAATGCTTGAAACTTACTAGCAAGACTCTACTTGAACAGATTTAAATCCCCTTGCCTTCCTCATAATTATTGGCATTGCATGATACCAACCCTACATATGTCTTTCAAAATTAATGAAGTCTAGTCTATTAAATCAACATGCTACAAGAGTATTATGCCTATAGGGTTCAGCATACATAGTCCTCTCTATAGGCGCTAAGGCCAGCTGTGGCAAATTATTCTCTAGCCTATTACTTCTTTTTTCCTTTTATTACTCATTAGCTATGCATAATTAAAAATAGTGTCTCGACACTCAGATCTGAAGGTGAACAGTTCTGTCTGTGAGAAAGCGAGTTTCCTATAAGTGATAATACACATTCCGCTCCATCTAGCTGTTGAGGGCTCCACTAATAAAATTAATATTTGGCTACGCACAAGCCTTAGCCCAAGCTGGTAGCTAGTTCATTCTGGTTGTTTCCCACCACCATTTGGTCAATGTGATCAGTGAAGTTGACAAATTTTTGCCTATTTTTCCTGATTATGTG
Source organism: Crambe crambe (assembly GCA_963924555.1). Taxonomy (NCBI): domain Eukaryota; kingdom Metazoa; phylum Porifera; class Demospongiae; order Poecilosclerida; family Crambeidae; genus Crambe; species Crambe crambe. The sequence goes on from OZ004582.1 coordinate 6,494,926, forward strand.
AGTGCATTAAAGACTGCCTACTGTAGCATTACAAAAAAAAACACATCAAAATGTGTGCAGGTACACAGGTAGTGAGGTAAGAACACATTACAAGAACATAATATGTTGCACACACACAATCATAATAATATAGTGTATAGAGAGTGAAACTATAGTAGTAAGATCAGGAACACACAATTAGCTAGCTATTATAGCCCTTTTGGTTGTAGCTACACCGTGGACTTCACTAGTCTGGCGTAGCCAACCCTTTACTAACCCAAAGGAAGGGGAAAGAGTCTGGTGACTCCAGCATACCAGATCAGTTCTAGCACCAGAGTCTGGCACTGGCCAATTAACTAACTACACAACATTATTTAACCACAAAAACCTGACCATATCTGGATAGAAGATATGATGGCCGTTCAAGCGATTCGAGATGCTGCACAGAGGAGGCAGCTAAGACCTAAGCGTTAGGATACGACAATGATACGACAGACTAAAGCCTAAGCGTTAGACTAAAAGCCTTGCAAGCTTCAAAATCAGTATAGTGACTTAGATCTGTCCTCGTCTGGATAGAAATATTATGATTGATGGCCGTTTCAACCGCTGCAAAGGAGGCAGCCGAGTGTTAGGGATACAAGACTGAAAGCCTACATGCAAGCTTCAAGTAACTTGGAATACACATGCGCAACGTGATAATTGAATTCCACAAGAACTGATCCAGTATGCTGGAGTAACCAGACCCTTCGGTCTTATTGTGTGAGAGGCAGCAGACTAGCAGGACTTCACCTCTTATTAAATGCAATCTAGCTTAGGTACCTGGAGGAGCATGCCCCCAGACCACCCTAGATAGCATGCTTTACATGTAGTATGACGCATATAATCAGTGCACATTTTATCTTCCTACTGTTTTATTTGACTGACCTGGTATGCAGACAATAGGATGGGAACCATCACCCCATATTTCATAATGAAGCAGAACTCCATTCACTGTTATCAGACCCTTTTCAGCTTGGATATTACGAGAACCCTTTGGTGAACATGCCATACCGTTTTGCTTTTATTTTCTGGCGCGGGGCCAGCCGGGGAGCTAGGGGGGAAAAAAAAAATGGGGGTTGATTGCGCATGCGCATAAATGCCCGGACACTACTTCGTTATATCATCCGTATACTATTACTTCGTAAGAATAATGGGTGTGGTTAAACTCTGCAGAAGCAACGTAATTGATTCCCGAATTTTATATCCAGTTCATTTGATCGACTTCTATTAGTAGCTGGAAGTCAGTGACTTCCTTGAAGTATTGGCTCATAAGCTAGCCAATTGACATGCAGCAGCACACATAAAAACCCACGTAGCTGAATTGAAAAAAACACAACAACAACTCCATATTGATTACGCCAGATTAATTGATTTGTATGCTAGAATGATCTTGTAACAGGGTTTTTAATAGACTTCATTGTCTTGTAGAACCAGCTAGTAGAGCACATTACAGTACATGATAACAGACTAATATGTTAGCTATAGCCTAGGTACAGTACTTTGATTCATTCATTGAGAAATTTTTCTACCATTTCATTGAATTCCTTGGGATAGCGTAAATGCAGATGATGACCCCCACCTTCCATCACCACAAGCTTGCTGCCTGCTATGCGATCTCTGATGAACTCAGAATGGGGAAAAGGTATCAATGGATCATTGGTACTATGCACAATTAAGGTTGGACATGATATCTTAGAAATAACCTCTTTGCAGATGTCACCATCTTTTTCATTTATTATACAAATGTGAGCATCGACATGATCCGACCATAATTTTTGCACTAGTGAAGTCGAGCCGTATATTTTTAAATACGGGTCCTTCATTTTTTGATTCCATTCTGAGATATCCCTTGTTTCTTCCAATGCAGCCATATCTCTTTGAGTGGAATATGCAACAGCTCCCCACGTCACCAACTTTCTGACAGACTCTGGGAAGGATGCTGCTAGGATTAAACCAGACATCCCTCCAGAACTCCAGCCTAACACAGAGTATTCAGAGAAATGTAATGCTTGCATGACAGCATGGGCATCTAGTGCATCAGTTTTCAAAAAATCTGAATGTCGTTTAATAAATGTGTTTGGTGGTTGTGTACCACACCACCTCAAGTCAAAAGAAACCATCTTAAATCCGCTTCCTTGTCTTGCAAAGTAATCAAGTTGAGGTCCAAAGTCTCCCCTCATGGTCCCAAGAGCACCTAAGAATAAAAAAAGCAGAGAAATAGTTGTATATCATTATCATGCTACTATGCACTCTTTCATCAGTATTCTTGTACTTAGCTGTTTATTATAGTGTATCAGAGCCTCCAATCATACCGATTCATCAGTAGCTATTATGACTGTAAAAATTAATACTGAAAATGGGAGCACTTTGTTAGTTATACTGAAATCAAAGTTCATACATTGGAGGCAATGGTGTATTGTATAGCAAATATAGTGCTTAGATAGCTAACTGAATGCAAAGGATTTCTAGCTAATTGCCACAAGTTAGTGATTCAATCAGCTGCAAGCCATATAGCTAGCTAGTCGTGGTAATTATGATAGCTATAAAGACATTAGCTACTGACCTGGTATACAGACAATAGGATGAGAACCATCACCCCATATTTCATAACGAAGCTGAATACCATTCACTGTTATTTGACCCTCTTTGACTTGGAGATTTTGGATATTAGGAGCACCTTTTGGAATCATTTTCGAATAAGCCATAGCTATCCTTGGCCTTCTGGCTAAAATATTTCTAGGAAAACTACTGTAGAAGTTGATTTTCTTGAATCTGATCATTGAATAGTGTCTATACAATGCTAATAATGCTTTAGTGTAATCTTGGTTTGATTATGGCTAGCTATGTATAATAGCTTCAGTGCATACTGTGCACATGCTCTCAAGTGGAAGTATTTATTCACTGAAGGCAAGTTTGTTATTATACATCATAGAGGGTCAATGGAGTCCGACACACTTGGGACCCAACCTTTGACCTTTATTGTAGAGAAATTGTCCTCTTTGGTTAGGATTTGAGAGATTTGTCTTCTTTTGGAGTGTCCTTTATCACAGATTCACTACTATTACTATTATTATAGAGCAGAGAATAGTCTAGTGCACAATAGAGTAGCAATTCACTCTTTGAGAAATTTTTCCACCATTTCATTTAATTCCAGGGGATAGCAGATGATGACCCCCTCCCCCCAAGCTTGCTGCCTTTTATGCTAACTCTGGCAGTTCCTTTGCTTATGTATGCTGTGGTAGTTTCTCCAATTAAGATGAAGGTTTAAGTCCAGTGTGTGCGTCGAAGGTCTGATTGAATCCCTCACAAGGATCAACCATGCATGCAATGTTCAGAATGGCCTCCACGTTTCCATTTATAGCTAGCTATCACTGGATCATTGGTAGAAATTTTATCTTTGCAGATGGTAGCTAGCTATTACCCTTTTATTTAGTAGCTATATCAATCAATACTCCAACAATAATTAATTTACACTTAAATGTGCACGGTTTCTCATTCCATCTTGCAATGTCTCGCATCTTATTTCCTATAGCCATCTCTTTTTTGGTCAAATAGCTATGCAAAAACTGTCACCAATTTATCTGACAGACTTTGCTGCTATAGAGACGTCCCTCCAGCACTCCAGAGTATTTAAAGAAATGTATAGCTAGTTATATAATGATGGCATTGACATCATCTGTTTGAAATTTTCGTTTAATGAATGTTTCTGGTGGTTGTGTACCACACCACTTCAAGTCAGAGGAAACCATCTTACATCCGCTTCCTTGCTTCCTTGAAATCCAAAATCTAGCTACTCTGATTATTCCCAGAGCACCTAAGAAAGGACTAATATAAAAGGTAGAGAAAAACGTTGCATACGTATACTTGCTAGCTGCTGTTGTGCTGCACAACCCCTTTAATTTTTCATCATTAGCTGTTTTTATAGCCATGGATTCTCGTAGTTATGCACAGGTGTCTAATGGCTATCAGTGAATTGTATAACAATTAGCTACTGTAGGCGATTGCTAGCTAGTGAACTCAGTCAACTTACTCCATCCCTACAGGGCTGAACTCTATACCTTTAATATTACCTCTTTGCCTAATGGTTTTAGCTATAGGTGTACAACAATCGTTCAAGTCCTGACTCCAGTATAGACTTGAACAACTTGATTTGAAGCATGATGAAGTTATTGATGCAAAACTAACTGGTGACGGAGCATACATAGCCAAACACATGCATGTTGTTAACATCGCTCGTCTCCTTTATGTACTTGGGAGATTGCAAAGTGGCCTTAATTAGAGAGGAGACATTGATCTGATTATTGTATTCCTATAATATGATGACATGCTATGTAAACTGAACATTCCTTCCTTATCATCCTTCTGTATATTCCTCGTACACTCTCCATAAATGGATGTTTATTTGTGAAAAAATAATCTGAGCATGATCATTGAACATGATGAACAGGAAATGAAGAAATTATAATCCTAAAAGCTCTGTGTGGTTAAAACAGACACCTAAAGACAGTCTTGTTGAGCATAAGTACTGCAGTAGCGAATGGTATGGAAAAACTGGACTGCACTTTCAGGTTATTACACGCATGCGCAAATAATTGCTAGCTAGCCCCACCCATATTATGTAATCTGTGATGGTGAACCTTACCAAGAAGCAGTTAAGCCTAACAGCCCACCAGACCTACAAACAACAGCCAATGCACTTTTGACAAACCGCTTTAGAATTCAATTAAGCTTGCCTATGCTATAGTCTTCCAAAAACGACTTAGTCTAGTCTGCACATGCGTAGACAAGGCGTTGAACAATGCCCACCGTGAATTATTCAACGGCAGGGCATTATTCGACCAATCTAGTCTCGTGCCCTGCCTCTTCAGAAAAAGGGCACAGGACTAGACAGCGACTTTTCATCAATTTTAAAATTGAAATGACATCATTTGCGCGCGCGTCTGTCACGAGCGAGCGTGCTAGCTAAAACGATACTATTACAGTAAGTAAACTGATAAAAAGTTGATACAGTAAGTAAAAAGTAAACAAACAAGTGAAGGGTAATCCCTACATCACTGCCTAAAGTGCCTAAACCGAGCAGAACACTTTTCAGTAGTGATGTCTGGCAGATGTTTGTTCACAGAAACTGCTATAGATAAAAGTACAGACTAACCCTACATGGCCTTTTTATTTAGCATCCCCCTTCACTTGAAATAACGATCATTAGCTACCTATGTTATTGAACAATGGCTTCACAATCGCAGTTGAAAGAGTTCAGCTACGGCTCTGTTGAGATCTACATTGATGATGTTCTTGGTATTGGCGCGTACGGAAAGGTCTGCAGGGCCAAGTGTGGTCAGTTACCTTGTGCTGCCAAGCTTCTCCATGACACTCTCTTCCAGGACAATGATCCAGGGACTCACAACCTGACCATGAAGTTCCTGCAAGAGTGCCGGTTCCTCATCTCCATTAAACATCCAAACATTGTGCAGTGTCTAGACACTATCAGAGATCCTGAATCGAGAAGGCCAGTTCTCCTGATGGAACTGATGGACGAGAGTCTGACCAAATTCTTAGAAAGGTCCACCACTTTTGTCCCTTACCATATCCAAGTCAACATCTGCTACGATGTGGCACTTGCCCTAGCCTACCTCCACTCCAATGACATCATCCACCGTGACCTCTCCAGCAACAATGTCCTGCTGATCAGTGCTGGCTGCAGAGCAAAGGTTACCGACTTTGGGATGTCCAAGTTTGTAGACATGAACCCTCGCATGACCCCACTGACCCAGTGTCCAGGAACCTCAGCCTACATGCCTCCAGAGGCACTGACAGCACCACCTCGCTACACCCATAAAATGGACTGCTTCTCTCTCGGAGTGCTCACTATTCAGGTGGAAACAAGGAATTTCCCTGACCCTGGGAATTCTACAACTGTGATAAAGGATGCTAGATTCCCAACAGGACGTGCTTTTGTGTTCATCCCAGAAGCCAAACGCCGAAAGAAGGACCTTGATCTGATTACATCTGACAACCCCCTCCTACCCATCATCCTTCAGTGTGTCAAGGACGAAGAGGGGAAAAGACCATCGGCTGATGAACTGTGTGAGCAACTAGCCTCACTGAAGAGGGAGTCAAGGTACACACACAGTGTGGAGCAGACTAGGGACCAGACGTCACGAGCACAGACACTGGAACTGCAGTTGGAGAGGAAAGATGAAGAACATCAACAAGAGTTAGCCTCAAAGGAAATAGAATTAGAGAGGGTGTTAGCTGAAAAGCAGCGAGAGTTGGCCAGAAAAGAACAAGAATGTTATGATATACAAGAGCAAGCAAAAGTAAGAGAGAGTGAACTGACTGAAAAATTCAATTATGAGCTAAAACTTGTAGAAGAACAACTCAAGAAGGAATCAGATGAAGCCAAGAAGGAAGCAGTTCACACCAGTGAAGATAACACACAGCAACAAGTTTCTAGCAAATCAAAAAATAAGCTATTGGAGGGGAAACCCAAAAATGTTCCTGTGAGTATATGAAAGGGTGGGGACATCATTATTATGGGGGAGGGACTGACTCCTGACCTTAAACTTTGACTCCTATTTCTGATGTAGTGTAGGGAATGGTCACATGTTTGACACCTCTAGTCTTCAAACATTAGCAATAATTAGAGACTTCAGTATTCTCTCTTGTTTTACAGACACTTGACAAACAAAAGGGATGCAAACAAGTGTCAGCTAATCCAATGGAACTATCATGGAGGAATGGAAAACACCCACCAAAAACTATGTCGTCAATATGGGGAGCAGTTGTGGTCCATGAAAACACTGCATTCTTCTCTCAAGGGTTTAATGTATATTCATACAAGATACTTGAAGACAAGTGGACAAAGCTACAACGATGTGAATATCAAAACACCAGTCTGGCAATTGTTGACGACACCCTTACAACTGTTGGGGGATGCACTAGTAATCACACACCCACCAACACCCTCCTCATTGGATCAGGATGGAAAAGGAGAAAAGGTCTGCCATCAATGACGACGAAACGAATCCTTCCAGCTACTGTCACCATCACCACTCACCTGGTCGTAGCAGCAGGAGTGAAGGAACATGGTAATGGCTTATCTTCAGTGGAAGTATTGGATACAGAGACTCTCCAATGGTCCATGGTGAGTAATTTACCTCGAGACATTAAGTATCCTCAAATGACATCATGCAATGGATTTGTTTATCTCTCTGGTGATGATAACACTGTATTCTCTTGTTCTGTGGAAGGACTCCTCCAGTCCTGCCAACTGCCTCCCCACAAGCCTACCTCCATCAACAGCAATAAAAGTTGCTCTATATGGACTGGACAAGCAAACATTCCTGTATGGGGATCCAGTCTAGCAACACTAGGAGAACATGTACTAGCTATAGGAGGACAGTATTCCTTTTTCGGCAATCCAACAGCAAACATTCACTGTTATTATAAAGGTACCAATTCATGGAGCGTCAAAGGAGAGATGCCCACCCCACAATTAAATCCTCTAGTTGCAGTCTTCCCCAGCAATAAATTGGTGGTAGTGGGAGACACTACTGAGATAGGGAAACTGGTGGAATAACAATGCCATTATCATGTGCAGTATCATCCTCTAACTTAAATTGTCTTTCCCCTTTTGCATTGTAAAAATGAAAGTGTTTACTGCACACCATTTTCCCCAATGCACACACTGTTTTGTTTTTAGTGTGTGTATTGAGACAATTTAGTGTGCAGTACACACTTTCAGTTTTACTGTGTATAAAGAGACTTTTATTATACTGTAGCTAATAGCTATAATGTGTGTGTATTGTGCATTGTTATATAAAATGTTATGCCATCATGACTGCCCCAGCTCTGGTGACCTTGAGTTCTACACCAGCTCCAGCAAAACCAGTGCCTCCACTTCTTTGTCTTGCAAAGTGTTCAAGTTGAGGTCCGAAGTCTCCCCTCATTGGCACCTAAGGAAAAAAAAAAGGCAGAGAAAATGTTGTACGTATATCATACTATCCACTCTTTCATCAGTATTGTTGTATATCAGAGCCTACAATTATGACTACAGCTACTTACGTATAAAATGGCTGAAATTCATTGTAAAATACTGAAAATACTGAAATCAAAGTTCTCACGTTGGAGGCAATGGTGTATATGTGTAGCAATTAGCTATTGCCAAACAGTGAATGGTGTTCAGAAAATATGTTGGGTGATGGTTCTCATCCTATTGTCTGCATACCAGGTCAATGTCTTCATCATAATTTAATTAGCTACCACGACTAGCTAGCTATATGGCTTGCAGCTGATCAAATAACTAACTTGTAGCAATTAGCTAGCTAGCAATCCTTTGCATTCAGCTATCTGACCCTCTTTGGCTTGGAGATTTTGGATATCACGTCCTTTGGAACCGTTTCTGAATACGCCTTCTTCTGAATAAGCCATAGCTTCGTATCCTACTGGCTAAGAAAACTAGTGTAGAAGTTGAATCTGATCATTTTACTAGCCAGTATGGAATACTGTGTACAATGCTTTAGTATAGATTACGGCTAGCTACGTATTATAGCTTCAGTGCATGCTGTGCACACACTCTCAAGTGGAAGTATTTATTCACTGAAGGCAAGTTTGTCATTATACATCGTAGAGGGTCAATGGACACACTTGGGACCAGCCTCTGTCCTTTGTCCTCTTAAAGGTTAATTATGAAAAGGAATTAGAGAGGTTTGTCCTCTTTTGGAGTGTCCTTTACCACTGATGCACATCACAAGCATGCATTTATTGTTTTCACTATAATAATTATGAAAAAAATGTAGGGATCGATGACCATTGCTCAAAAAAGTAAGGAAATGGGATCAGTCTTTGTTCTGTATATATATCCAGCCAACAATCCCTGTCGGGTATACACGTAGTTTAGTATCTATGGTTGAGTGGAACTAGAATTTCACTTTTGTATTAGTCTATATGTGGCGCACGCAGCCATCCGGGTCATCCATACATAGAGAGAGCTACCGCTCTCTCTGATAGAGCAGAGAACGGTTTAGTGCACAATAGAGTAGCAATAATAAGAAATTTATTGAATTCTGGGGGATAGCCTAACACCCCCAAGCTTGCTTTTATGCAAACTCGGCAGTTTCTTTGCTTACGTACGCTGTGGTAGTTCCTCCAAGGTGAAGATTGAAGGGACAGTCCAGTGTGTGCATCAAAGGTCCCTCACAAGGACCATGCATACAATGGCTTCCAAAAAGGTATCACTGGATCACTGGCATAAAGTTGGACATTAGAAATCTCAGATGATATAGCTATTACCCTCTTTTTCGTTTAGCTAGTATATCAATCAATAGCACTTAAAATGAAGTTGAGAATTTTAAAATGTGGTTTCTCATTCACTTTGCAATGTCTCGCATCTTGTTTCCTATAGCTACCCACACTTCACAGTGAATTAAGCTGAGTTATGTATAATTATTATAGCATAACTTCAAATTAGTTGAATCATTATGCGAAGTCACATGCAGCAACACATTTAACCAACCAATAATAGTGAGGAGTTCAATATACGTAGTAACATACTGCATATTTGTAGCCACACAAAATTTTTAAGCTACAGTGTATATGTAGCAGGTTTTTTATATGTGAGACTTGGGACCACTGAGAAATTTTTCCACTACTTCATTGAATTCCTTGTGATAGCGTAAATGCAGATTGTGACCCCCATTTTCAATCACTGCTAATTTGCATCCCTTTATACGATCCTTGATAAACTCAGTGTGGAAAAAAGGCACAATAGGGTCCTTGCCACCATGCACAATTAAGGTTGGACACTTTATTTCAGAGAGTTCCTCTTCACAAACATAACCATCCCTTTTATCCACAATGTCAATGTTAACATCTATATACTCCGACCATAACTTTTGCACTAATGAAGTTGAGCCATATATTTTTAAGTATGGGTCTCTCATTCCCTGATTCCATTTCGAGATATCCCTTATAGTTTCAGCAAAAACTGTACCTTCCTTGGTCAAGTATCCAAAACCTCCCCATGCCACCAACCTTCTAACAGACTCTGGGAAGGATCCTGCTAGAATCAAACTTGACATCACTCCAGCACTCCAGCCAAACACAGAATATTCAGTGAAATGCAATGCTTGCATGATGGCATTCGCATCTTGTGCGTCAGTTGTGGAAATCCATATCACGTCTGACAAATGTGTTTGGTGGTTGTGTACCACACCACCTCATGTCAAAGGAAACTATCTTAAATCCACTTCCTTGTCTTGCGAAATATTCAAGTTGAGGTCCAAAGTCTCCCCAGATTGTTCCCAGAGCACCTGAAAAGCAGAAAAGGTATATAAGGTATTACACCAGTACATAATAGTAACAGCAAGGTCGGAATTCAAAGAGTACACACATTTCTAACTGGGGTCAAAGGTCCGGATAATTCTTTTTTTGTTAATTCAGTTAATTAGTGTATAGACATAATATACAGTATGTTTATGATCCCTTCCAGGAACCAGCAGAGAATAAAGATGATCTAGGCTGGTAGTGTATGTGCTAGCTAGTAACTGTGCTAATTTTTTTCAAGGGCAACCGCATTAAATTGCGTTGCTTCTTAAAATTTATGGATCTGTTAATAAAACATTACCACAAAGTATAGCTAGCTAATTATGCTGTTTACCCTGCCCAAAATATCATAGCCAAGTGAACTTCACTTAGCTAATTGCCTGCAGCAATACTGAAATTCATGGTAAAATAGAGCACTCAGTTCATACTGAAATCAAAGTTCACAAATTGGAGGCAATAGTGTATCGTATAGCAATTAGTATACTTATATAGCCAGATATAGCTGAATGTAAAGGATTGCTAGCTAATTGCCACAAGTTAGCCATATACCTATACTAGTTATGATGAAGACATTAGCTACTGACCTGGTATGCAGACTATAGGATGAGAACCATCACCCCATATTTCATAATGAAGCTGAACACCATTCACTGTTATCTGACCCTCTTTGACTTGGAGATTTTGGATGTTATGAGCACCTTTTGGAACCATTTCTGAATAAGCCATAGCTATCTTACAGGCTCTAGGAAAACTGTTGTAGAAGTTGATTTTCTTGAATCTGATCATTTTACTAGCCAGTATAATGGAATAGTGTATAGCTACAATGCTATTAATGCTTTAGTATAATCCGTGTCTGATACGGCTGCTACGTACTAGCTTCAGTGCTTATTGTGCACATACTCTCAAGTGGAAGTATTTTCACTGAAGGCAAGTTTGTCATTATACATCATAGAGGGTCAATGGACACACTTGTGACCTAACCTTTGTCCTTTGTAGAGAAGTAGATATTTATTGTAGAGGTTTATCTTCTCAGATTCACTAAGGTTAGCTATACATCACAAGCAGGCATTTATGTATACTATTTTACTATAATATGAACAGTCTAGTGCACAATAGAGTAGCTATATAATAATTCACTCATTGAGAACACCATTTCATTGAGTTCCGGGGGGATAGCGTAACTGCAGATGATGACACCTCCCTTCCCCCTCTCTTCCTTGCTTCCAAACTCTGGCAGTTGCTTTGCTTACGTATGCTGTGGTAGTATATTAAGTGCAGTGTGTGTGTGTTGAAGGTCTCAAGGACCATGCAATGTTCAGAATGGCCTCCACATTTCCTTTGGGAAAAGGATCACTGGTATAGCTAGCTATAGCTAACTACGTAAAATGCATTATTAAAGTTGGATATTAGATGGTAGCTATGCATTACCCTCTTTTTCTTTCAGTATATCAATCAATAATATACTCTGATCATAGTTGAGCCATACATAAATTATAAATGTGGTTTCTCATTCTTATTTCGTATAGCAATTAACCTCTTTTTTTTTGGTCCAATATGCAAAACTTCCAACTGTATAACCTTCTGACAGACTTTGGGAAGGATGCTGCTAGAGAAGTCCCTCCAGAGTATTCGATCAGAGAAATAATGCTTTCATGATGGCATTGGCATCTAGTGCATCCCTTTTTTCATTTGACAAATGTTTCTGGTAGTTGTGTACCACACCACCTCAAGTCAGAGGAAACTATCTTACATCCGCTTCCTTGCTTCCTTGTCTTGTAAATCCAAAATCTACTCTCAGACTGATTGTTCCCAGAGCACCTAAGAAAGGATTAACTAAAGGTAGAGAAAAAATAATTATTGCATACTTGCTAAGCTGCATGCGTACTAGCTACATGATCCCTTTTAATTTTTTTACTCATTATAATTTTCTATCAGCCATGGATTCTCATACATGCTAAGCTGCATGCCATTATTTTTTTACTCATTATAATTTTCTTTGTGTCATGCAGCCCAGCCCGAAGATCAAAGAAGCCGCTCGAACTTTAAATCGCATAAAGTTTGAGTGTGCTATAGGGACTGGCACGTTATGCTTTTTTGCTTCCCTATTATTCTATTCTTTAATTCCAGCTGTATAAAGTCATTATTCTTTTTTACTGACCTATTATTCTTTGATTATGCTCATACCTGATGTCATATGTATTCGAAAGACTACATAAATAGCTATTTGCAATCTCACTTTTGGTCAGCTGGGCTAGCTAAAATTCCACGTTTCAAACCCAACAAGCTTTTCTGAGAGTGGCTAGTATACGTAAAAGACAGAACATTCTAGCTGGTCAACAGCGTGCTCAGTATTTAGGAGTGGGTCAAGGGGATTTCAGTCATAGGGAGGAGGGCTCCCATGGAAATGTGGTTAGAATCTTAAATCAGTCAAATCACAGATTAATACTTGATTTTGAATCTCGTTTCCACTAAATTGGCAGTCACAGCATTGGCAGACACAAAATACTTATATCCCTCGCACTTGGGATATAACTATTACATATAGCCATGGATTCTCATACATGTAGTTATGTACATCAGGTGAATTATTGTATGTAGTCTTAGCCAGGCAATTGCTAGCTAACTACGTAATTGCTGCGTAAGTGATTCTTCGGGGAAGTTTTCTACGTATTAAAGGCATCCCCATACTAAACAGTGAAGCTTCAGTGTATAATTATTGTAGCACAACTTCAAGTTAGTTGAATCACTATTGATTATCATGCAGAGTTCAATTATTATAGTAACATACTACATTAGCCATACAAAATTTTAAGTTACAGCACTGCAGGTTCCTTATATGTGAGACTTGGGATCATTGAGAAATTTTTCCACTACTTCATTGAATTCCTTGTGATAGCGTAAATGCAGATTGTGACCCCCATTTTCAATCACTGCTAATTTGCATCCCTTTATACGATCCTTGATAAACTCAGTGTGGAAAAAAGGCACCATAGGGTCCCTGCCACCATGTACAATTAAGGTTGGACACTTTATCTTGGAGAGTTCCTCTTCACAAACATAACCGTCCCTTTTGTCCACAATGTCAATGTTAGCATCCATATACTCCGACCACAACTTTTGTACTAATGAAGTTGAGCCATATATTTTTAAGTATGGGTCTCTCATTTTTGGATTCCATTTCGAGATATCCCTTATAGTTTTTACGACATCCGTACGTTCCTTGGTCAAGTATCCAAAACCTCCCCATGCCACCAACCTTCTGACAGTAACTGGGAAGGATCCTGCTAGAATCAAACTCGACATTGCTCCAGAACTCCAGCCAAACACAGAATATTCAGTGAAATGCAATGCTTGCATGACGGCATTTGCATCTTGTGCTTCAGTAGTGTAGAAATCCATATCACGTTTGACAAATGTGTCTTGTGGTTGTGTACCACACCACCTCATGTCAAAGGAAACTATCTTAAATCCGCTTCCTTTTCTTGCAAAATATTCAAGTTGAGGTCCGAAGTCTCCCCGGATTGTTCCTAGAGCACCTGAAAAGCAGAAAAGGTATAAGGTATTACACCGCTATGTACAGCAAGGTCGAAATTCAAAGAGTACACATATTATTTCTAACTGGGGTCAAAGGTCTATCACTCTGGATAATTCTTTTTTGATAATCAGTTAATTAGTGTATAGACAATACTGTAAGTTTCTAGCCAATGTATGATCCCTTCCAGGAACCAGCAGAGAATAAAGAAGATCTTGGCTGGTAGTGTATGCTATTATCTATCTAGCTACTGTGCTAATTTTTTTTTTCAAGGGCAACTGCAGTAAATTGTGTTGCTTTAAAATTTTTAAATATGATGAGCTTCTCACTGGATCTGTTTACCATAATGTACAATTGGGCTGTTTACCCTGCCGAAATATCATAGCCAAGTGAACTTTACTTAACTGCCTGCAGCATTTCCCAGCCATTATAGCTACCCAAATCATTGCTTATGATAACAGAACATTTTCCGGCCAATATCGGCATATGTCTGGTCATTATTTGTTTGTCAGGACAAGTCAAAATGCACACCGATTCAATGTCCAGGGACAAACTATACTTTGTGGGGACATCATGTCAGGTCAATATTAACTAATTTCTTATCATAAGCCCTATGGTACGTAGCTACGTATACCTGGTATGCAGATGATAGGATGAGAACCATCACCCCATATTTCATAGTGAAGCTGAATACCGTCATTCGCTGTTATCTGGCCCTTCTCTTTAGGCACAAGGCTTTCAGATGCCATTATGATCGCTGATGCATGAGCATATAAAAATAATGTCATAAAAATAATAATGTGACCACCCCGCGCGCGCATCTCGAGGCTCCATGCGCCCATCTCTGCAAAACTCTGTCCACTCATCTTCCTTGACCATGAGCTGTAACTACGCAGTCACAGCATACATTACAAGCATACAAGTCTATGGCTGTCACGAGGCTGTGTCTCGAAAAATATTCAAGTTGAGATCCAAAATCTACTCTGATTATTCCCAGAGCACCTAAGAAAGGATTAGCTAACTCAGTAAAGGAAGAGAAAAATATTGCATATTTGCTAGCTGCAATATTGTACTAGCTACATGACCCTTTACTCATTCTATAGCCATGGGTTCTCTTAGTTTATGCACAGCTGTCTTATCTCAGTGAATTATTGTATAGCAATTAGCTACTGTAGTTAGCCAGGTGATTGGTAGCTAGCTAGCTAATTGCTGTGTTAGTGATTCTTCAGGGAAGTTTTCTATTAAAGACATAATTGACATAGTATGCAGATGAAGTGGAACCTTCACTTTGGGATCAGCCATTTTGTCCTTTCTCGGAGGTTAAAAATGTACTAATGCTATGGGAAAGGGGCCAAAAGGAGCATCCTTTGTTGGGAGGTTGTCCTTTTCCTGGAGGGTCCTTTATCAGAGGTTACACTGTAATAGGATGAGAACCATCACCCCATACTTCACAGTGAAGCTGACATCATTCAGTTACATATATGTATAATTATTACCTCTATTATTATGCAAAGTAACATGCACACAGCAGTACTGAACCCACATAATAATGGCGTCTACGACAGCAAGGAGTCCAATATAGTAACATATAGCATTTGTAAGCACTGCAGGGTTTTTATAATTTAGACTTGGGGTGATTGAGAAATTTTTCCACCACTTCATTGAATTCCTTGTGAGATTGAGAGTGTAAATGCAGATTGTGACTCCCGTTTTCAATCACTGCTAACTTGCATCCTTTTATACAATCCTTGATAAACTCAGTGTGGAAAAAAGGCACCATAGGGTCCTTGCTACCATGCACAATTAAGGTTGGACACTTTATCTTGGAGAGTTCCTCTTCACAAACATAACCGTCCCTTTTGTCCACAATGTCAATGTTAGCATCCATATACTCCGACCACAACTTTTGTACTAATGAAGTTGAGCCATATATTTTTAAGTATGGGTCTCTCATTTTTGGATTCCATTTCGAGATATCCCTTATATTTTCTGCGAAATCCACATATTCCTTGGTCAAGTATCCTAAACCTCCCCATGCCACCAAACTTCTGACAGACTCTGGGAAGGATGCTGCTAGAATGAAACTTGATATCGCTCCAGCGCTCCAGCCAAACACAGAATATTCAGTGAAATGTAATGCTTGCATGACGGCATTTGCATCTTGTGCGTCAGTTGTGTAGAAATCCATATCACGTCTGACAAATGTGTTTGGTGGTTGTGTACCACACCACCTCATGTCAAAGGAAACTATCTTAAATCCACTTCCTTGTCTTGCGAAATATTCAAGTTGAGGTCCAAAGTCTCCCCAGATTGTTCCCAGAGCACCTGAAAAGCAGAAAAGGTATATAAGGTATTACACCAGTACATATAGTAACAGCAAGGTCGGAATTCAAAGAGTATACACATTTCTAACTGGGGTCAAAGGTCTATCACTCAGGATAATTCTTTTTTGATAATCAGTGTATAGACATACTGTAAGTTTCTAGCCAATGTATGATCCCTTCCAGGAACCAGCAGAGAATAAAGAAGATCTTGGCTGGTAGTGTATGCTATTATCTATCTAGCTACTGTGCTAATTTTTTTCAAGGGCAACTGCAGTAAATTGTGTTGCTTTAAAAAAATTTTCAATATTTTTTCTCAGCTAGCTTCTCACTAGCACTGGATCTGTTAATAAAACATTACTAATTATGCTGTTTAAGGTAAAGTGGGGCTATTTCGAACAGCGGGGGTTCAAATATTTCTGAAACTACTGAGACTTCTGAGCTCAATGTTGGAGGATATAATCTACTATTATAGTAGAATTTCCCAGCCTTTATAGCTACCCAAATCATGCATAATTATTAGCTACTATAAAGGCATCATTAGAATAGATAAAATCTATGCTAGTATCTGATGGTACGTAGCTATACCTGGTATGCAGATGATAGGATGAGAACCATCACCCCATATTTCATAGTGAAGCTGAATACCGTCATTTGCTGTTATCCAGCCGTTCTCTTTAGGCACAAGGGCCATCTTTATTTTGCAGTGGCGTACACGCGCGTGCGAATGAGTCACCCCGCGCGCGCTGTTCGACCCTATACAATTGTATGGCGCCAATTTCCCGCGCTCTGATTTCTTACCCGGTACTATACTGTAGCTGTTCACTCATCTTCGTTGACCATGAGCTGTAACTACGCAGTCACAGCGTACAAACCTACGGCTGTCACGGCTGTGCTCACTGCCAACTTCACCGCTGAAAACGAGCTCAATCTCATTGTCATAAAAGCGAACAACTTAGTAGTCAATCTCGTGACTCCAGAAGGATTAAAGCCTGTAGTGGACGTCAATGTCAATGGAAGGATAAGTCTAGCCAAGCTCATCAGGCCAAAGGTAACATTTTTGGTATGGGATATTCTTATTAGTGCGCACCATAGTGCTGACTTGCACTTTTTTGAGGGGGCCCTAATAGCAGAGAAGCAGGGCTCTTGGGTAAAGCTGAGTTCAAATTGCAGGACAATTATCTACAGTATAGAACTACATTTCTGCAGCTACCCACGTAACTTCCCTACTATAATCAGGACAGGACACTTTTTTACTCAGGACATCTAATCAGGGCACCTTTTTAATCAGGACACCTTTTTTAATATCAAGACACCAGGACACTTTAATCAGGACACTTTTTACTCAGGACGCATCTGATCAGGACACCCTTAATTTTTTTTTACACCTTTTAAATCAGGATATCTCTCCATTCAGGACACTTTAAATTGTTTTCACTGTTAGTGTGGAGATTAGACTGTTACAGAAATCATTCCCATGTTAATTTCAATCTTCTTTTTAGGGGTGTGGTCTATTAGTTGTGGCAGTGATATGAGTGGTCTGGATAATACACTGGTGGTTTCATTCGTTGGACACACAACGTAAGTTTTGGAAAGAGCCTGAAAGTCTGGTGAACATTCAGCAAGGTGTTTTACTCCTGAAACATACCATGCAGTCTCTCTCTCTCTCTCTCTCTCTCTCTCTCTCTCTCTCTCTCCCTCTCTCCCTCTCCCTCTCTCTCACTGACTAGAGAGAGAGAGAGAGAGAGAGAGAGAGAGAGAGAGAGAGAGAGAGAGATGACTTCTCTCTTTTTTTCCTTTCCTTTTCGGGAGTGTGGGATAACTTAATTTCTTTCTCTGTCTTGAAGTGTGTTGAGTCTGTGTGGAGAGGAGGTGGAGGAGACAGAGATTGAGGGAATAGCTTCTGATCAGCAGACCTTCCACTGCTCCAATGTCACTGGAGGAAAGATCATTCAGGTATATCGTACATACATAACTATATAAGCATACTTAGCTCACACAGTGCAGCCAGACATGAATGTTTTAATTTGGTTGTTGTTGACTCAAACTGTCAGGAGTTTAGGCTGATTCTCTGAATGATGTCCATTTGTCCATTTTTTCCAGCCATATATAATAATCAGATCAACTATTCCAGCTATTTCAGGCTTTCTAAAGAGACCACCTCTCTTAAGGTCACTCCATGTACCTTTTTCAAACTTTCTAAAGAGACCACCTCTCTAATTAAGGCCACTCCACCATGTCCCAGTAGCACCCATTTCACCTCTCTATTAAGGCCACTCCCAGTAGCACCTATTTAAACCTTTCTAAAGAGACCACCTCTCTATCATTTATTCCTGGCCCATAGGTGGTCATAGTGAGTATTCTACTGGTCTATTTGCATTTGCTTGCTCCTTTAATCACTGTATTTGCTCCCCCTGAATTTTCATTTTTTTTTTTTTTTTTTTTTTAGGTGACAACACAAGCTGTACGTTTAATTAATAGGGAAACTATGAAACTGATATGGTAAGGGGTCAACAAGACCACTAGCTAAGATAAGTAGAGTCGATTGGCTGGATCCCTCCCTCCTTATAGCAAATCTGTATAGGCCAAGTATTGTCTATCTCCACTTCTTTAAGGCATTACCAAGTGCATATTACGTACTGTATACAGTGAAATAATGACAAAGACACTTGGGGACCCAACCTTTTGGCCTTTTTTACTAAGTAGAATATTCAGAGGTTCCACTGTATTGAGATTCGGGGAGGGAAAGAGGACAACTCTCCCATAATCACTCCAAGCCCCACGTGTCAAGATGATAATTATTACTGTTCTTTGTAATTCTAGTAAGTGGGAGCCTCCATTAGGAGTCAACATCAGCAATGTCTCCTGCAATTCCCTTCAAGTGGCCGTTGCCGTGGGAAAGGACCTGTACTATATCGAGATACAGCAGGACAGTTTGCTCTTGATCAGGTTAGCACACATACCACTCAGGTTTGATGAGGTCCATTTAACAATGAACAGAAGTTTTCTATAATGCTGACCCTTTACCATACTACAACATGCTCATTGGGTAAAGTATCATCAATTTCATCATTAATTCGAGCTCCCTGAGCCTCCCTGAAACATAAGGCCATTTAATGTATATGAAATGAGGTCACTCCTCTAATCAAGACACTTTATTTCATTGGGTGGCCATGATAAAATGTTCATAAATGCTCTAATCTGAACCCCTGAAATGAGCTTGAAAAATATATGCATGCTTTCAAGATATGAAATGAGGCTCCTCCGGCTAGGCCTCTAATCAGGTCCACAAGAATTACATTTAAAAATACTGACAGTGTATCTGTTGTGTTTACATAGTCATAAGACAATGCCCCATGAAGTGGCTTGTGTGGACATCTCTCCCCTTGGAGGCCAAGTAGACGCAAAGGCAGACTTCTGTGCTATTGGTCTGTGGACGGAGATATCAGTTTCCATTCTCAGACTCCCAAATTTGGAACCAGCAGACAATCAACTCCTGGGAGGAGGTCAGTACGCTAATCATTAGGGCAGAGTGCAATGGCTAGTGAGTATTATCCATCTATATTTGCTCGCACCCCACTCCATTTATGTATAGTGGAAAATTTTCGTGGGTCAAAAAAAATTTTACCCACAAAAATATCATGCTATACAGTACATATTAACTGCTGGGCACTATACCCATTGTTAATCTCACCTTGCTTATAAGCTCTATTTCTCTGCTGGTCATATTGCTAGCCTTACCGAGTGGTACTCTAAATAATGCCCACTGAACTTGAAAATATTGGTCTTGCTGTTATGCTTAAGCAATGGCTTGCTTCTTGGGGGAGATACACTGCCAATGCCTAATAACGAGAGAGTATGATAAATAAAATTAATATCAGTGGTGATTTGTAGTATTAACATAATCATTAGATATTATCCCTCGGTCTGTGCTGATGGTGACGTTTGGAGAGAACCACTACTTGCTGTGTGCCCTGGGGGATGGTTGCTTGCTCTATTACCAGATGCAGTTGCCAGCAGGTATATGTGTATGTATGTATGTATGTATGTATGTATGTATGTATGTATGTACGTACCACACACTGGTGCAGTGAAACCAACCACCTGATGGGTCAGAGGTGGTGGAGTCTGGTGCTCACTGATGGGCAAGGAATAAGTGGTCAAATTCCGTAAAAATCCATAAAAATTCTGGTAGCATGATCATTTGCTGTTCATCATATTTATTGTATGTAGGTCAACTCAGTACCAGTAAGCGAGTTGTCCTTGGAACTAAACCCATTGTCCTGAAACAGTTTAGGACATCTGGTTCTACTAATGTGTTTGCCTGTTCCAACCACCCTACCATCATTTATCATAGCAACCAGAAAATTCTTTTCTCCAACGTTAATCTCAAGGTAAGAGAAATACTGCAAGCAAGTACATACATAGAAATCAACCTGCTCTCTCTCTCTCTCTCTCTCTCTCTCTCTCTCTCTCTCTCTCTCTCTTTCTCTCTCTCTCTCTCACTCTCACTTATCACACACACACACTCTCTCACACATCACTCTCTCTTTTCTCTCTCTCTCACTCTCACTCTCTCTTATCACTCTCTCTCTCTCTCTCTCTCTCTCTCTCTCTCTCTCTCTCTCTCTCTCTAGGAAGTGAATTACTTATGTACTCTGAATTCGGATGCCTTTAAAGAAAGGTATGTATAAGCTAAGCTAAGTAGTGCACATTAAAATAAATTTCAGCATATTAATGTATGGATATATAATATGACCAAGTACATATTTGTACTATATATTAGTCTCTGGGAGGTAATTCAGTAACAATGCTATGAACTGATGAAATGTTTCCGGAAAACATTCATGTAGCCCATAAAAGTGAATATCAAAGGTCCACTGTACCACGAGCCTTGTTTCATGGTCATGTTTGACTTAATCAGCAGTAACCTTATATGGTTGGGTCCTATAGTAGTATAAAATAATATACCATTGGAGTGAAAATGCCCTTAATGGTAAAGCATATCAATTCAGCGCACAAGCTCTGATTGTGGATCTAGTTGGCCATAAAAAAAAAATTTTTTTTTTGTTTCTGTAAGGCTATATATCTCTACCAAGAGTAACCTTCACAGATTTTTTTTTTTTTAAACAGATCATTTGTGTTCAGGGGGTTATGTAAGTATATGGCCCAATGCTAGTTGGGCCATCTAACAGTCTTACAAATCGTTATTTATTATCTTAAAAACACTCTGGATTCCTTCATTGGGTTGATGCTCATCCTTTATGGATCATTGGGTTTGATGTAACCTCATTCCCAGGCTCTCAGTGAAGCAGAAATGGGAGCCCTGGCAACGAGGCTAGGTTTGCTTATCCTGTATATGGAATTAGTTTTATAATTTGTTACAAAACTTATGTTGGAAATAAAAATTTTTCGTGGATTTTGTGATTATGTATAGGTTATTGCACGAAGTCGAGGAGTTTCACTATTTTAGAACCTGAGAGCTGTTGCTATTGAGCCCCATGAAAGTTTGTAAAGCTAATAACTTGGGACTAGTCAACCATGAAAAAAAAGTTGTTTTTTTTGTTGTTTTTTTTAAATTTGTTTTTTTTTTAAATTCTATAAGGCTATCTCTAACAAGAGTGGCCATTACAGATTTTTGTTCCAGATGGAGGCCCTCAGTGTTGCAGTTTTTGTGTAGTGACACAGCACAGGATAACTCTACCAAGAGTATCTATCCTTCACCACTTGAATAATGGTGTTTCTGCTTCTTGACGGCTTTCTTCCACAAGTTGTTGGCAAGTTTCATACTCTCTTCGTGTTCTTCTCCAACTCAGTCTGAAGCTTATTTTCTTCATAGTGTTGTTCCTCTATTTTTTTCATTCTCTGACGAATTGCATAGCTCAGTCTGAGGATCTTTTCATTCCCTGACAAGTTGTAGCTCAGTCTGAGGATCTTTTCATTCTCTGACAAGTTGCAGCTCAGTCTGAGGATCTTTTCATTCCCTGACAAGTTGTAGCTCAGTCTGAGGATCTTTTCATTCTCTGACAATTTGCAGCTCAGTCTGAGGATCTTTTCATTCTCTGACAAGTTGTAGCTCAGTCTGAGGATCTTTTCATTCTCTGACAAGTTGCAGTTCAGTCTGAGGATCGTTTCATTCTCTGACAAGTTGCAGTTCAGTCTGAGGATCTTTTCATTCTCTGACAAGTTGTAGCTCAGTCTGAGGTTCTCTGATAAGTTGCAGCTCAGTCTGAGGATCTTTTCATTCTCTGTCAGTCTGAGGATCTTTTCATTCTCTGACAAATTGCAGCTCAGTCTGAGGATCTTTTCATTCTCTGACAAGTTGCAGCTCAGTTTGAGGATCTTTTCATTCCCTGATAAGTTGCTCTCTGTCAGTCTGAGGATCTTTTCATTCTCTGACAAGTTGCAGTTGATCTTTTCATTCCCTGACAAGTTGATTCTCTGACACATTGCAGCTCAGCCTGATTTTATAGTGCTCTTGCTTCTGACTGTCCAACCTTGCTTCTGACTGTCCAACCTCTTGCTTCTGACTGTCCAACTTTGTAGTGCTCTTGCTTCTGACTGTCCAACTTTGTAGTGCTCTTGCTTCTGACTGTCCAACTTCGTAGTTCTCTTGCTTCTGACTGTCCAACTTTGTAGTGCTCTTGCTTCTGACAAATTGCAGCTCAGTCTGACTTCTTGCTTCTGACTGTCCACCATGCATGAGGGGGTGAGAGATGCTAAGCAGGCATACAACACAGAGGTATAGAGAGAGCTAGCTCAGTGGTGGTGGCCCTGGGGCCATTACACTATGTTACAAACCTCTATTTATTATCTTCAATCTATCCTCTTATTTTCTCATTGGGTTATGATCAACTGTGTTAATTGTATTCATACCCTACTTCCTGTAATCATTCCTGCCATGTGCTTATTCTAATTGGGTATCATTCAGTGCAGGGGCATATCCAGCTATTTTTTTTCACACCAGGTTTTTTGAAAGGGGGGTTCAACTAATAGGGGGAGGTTGCAGGTGGGGGGGGGGGGGGGGGGGGGGGTGGAAGCTAAAATAGGTCCTTTATTCATTTATAGAAAAAATGTATTTATTGCTCAAACAAAGCTTGGAAAAGTTTTCTGGGACAATTGGAGTGTCTGGATCACTATGCAGGATTACATCACTCCTCTAGATCTGCCCCTGCAGTATCTTGTTGGGGTCTAGCTAGCTAGCTACCTTGGCTACAATATCTCCATATGCATTATAAATGAGTCAAAGTGGCCAGCCTGGTTAATTCACAGCAACACACATAAAAGTTAGACTTTAAATTTAAAAAAAAATCTTGGCATGACTTCTTATAAGTTATCACTTAGAGCTTGTGATGGGTGTGAGATTAAGATGAGAGTTGTGCAATGGCTCTTTCAAACTGGTTTACCAGTAACTTGTCAACATCTGCCATCCTCATTCCACTACCTTGGCAGCCTCACTCCACTACCTGGCAGCCTCACTCACTCACTGAGAGAGGCTGGCCCACAAAGTGGAAGGTGTAAGAAATATTCATTCTTCAAGTCCTAATCACCCTACCTCAATTTTCCCCTAGAATGTTTTACATATAAATGTCCCCTGAATGTTTAGAATGTCCCGAATGTAGAATGTCCCCTGATTGTTTAGAATGTCCCCTAGAATGTTTTAAATGTCCCCTAGAATGTTTTAAATGTCCCCTAAAGTGTTTAGAATGTTTAGAATGTCCCCTAGATTGTGTTGATTCTCCACATGTGTGACCTATAGCCGTGTTTACATGCACGCCCAACCTATATCTGCATGGGCGGTGGAAGCATTTTTTCAGTGGTCAGGCCAAAAGAGGATCAGATACGACTTCACTCGTTGCATTGCGCTGAAAGACCTTTCAAATATCTCTGACTAGACCAATCTGAGCGAAAAAAGCGCTTGTTTTCCCGAATTTTCTCTTAGGAATCTAAAATTCTGAGGCTGATGGGGTGCTACGTCCAAGATATCAGCAGGCCATGCATCCAGCATGCAGGAGCGAGCATGCGCGATCGATCGACGACCATGCATGCACGAGTCCACGACCAACCACGCCCACCTGATAGAAAATCTGGTCCGGCCAAAACCGGAGCAGCTGGACCGGTTCCGCTGCCCATGATCTGGTCATACTCATGCAAGGGGCAGAATTTTGAACTGGAATCAGAGCTCGGTTTGTTGCTCCCCCAAATAATGCAATGTAAATGTATGTACCAATGCTATGTAGAGGTGTCCTGCAATGGCTGAGAACTAGAAGATGGCATAATTTCTGGCTCTTAGTATGATAACTAGTAGTAAGCTTAGCAGCACATCAGAAAGCAAATAACTTGCGACTAGTCAGCCCTATGAAAGTTTCAAAGCCAATAACTTGGGATTAATCAGCCATGAAAAAAGTTTGTTTTTTTCCCCTGTAAGGCAAGAGTGACATTTACAGTTTTCTGTTCTTAGCATTAGTGACATTGCACCAGCTAGCTTTAGGTCAGTCCAGTGGGCCACATCCTTTGCATCGAGTTGAAACATGCTCTTCGCTTTAAGGATAGCCCAGTAGACCACCAGGGGTTCAACCATTAGGTTAAAAGACCCTCAGATCAGTTTAGGACTTAGCCCAGTGGACTACCTGCAGGGGTTCAACCACTGGATTGAAAGAACCCTAGGATTGAGTTGCAAGCACTCTTCGGTTTGGGAAGCACTCACTCACAAGACAGCCCAGTGCTAGTGGGCCACTTGGTCTTACAAATCATTATATATTATCTTCAAAATATTTTTGATTCTTTTCATTGGGTTTGATGCTTATACTCTTCCGGTTTGTGAAATTTGAAGCAACATGGAATATACCATGCAATCTAAATTTTAAGGGTGCTTGGTACTCTTGTAGTTCATGGGAATTATATAAAGGTCTACCATATGTTGTGAATGTTTCATGGGATAGTGTACGTTTTATCCTATAAATTTGTTTAAAACCCTCATCCCACAAGAAAAATTTCCTGCTATGAAAAAGAAAATCAAATCTTTGTGACATATCTTATAGGATAACTCTACCAAGAGTATCCTTTAAGGAAAGGTGGTCTCTTAATGGAGGTGGTCGTAATGTAGTTAAGCCATGTTAAAAAAAACAAAAATAAACTTTTTTGGGGTCCTGTAAGGGTATCTCTACCAAGAGTATCTTTTACAGGCTTTTTTCAGCCTTGACAGGCTTTTTTAAGGACTAATGTAAACCCATCTTATAGTATCATTGGCACTTTATAGTGTCACAAACCTCTATCTATTATCTTGAATTCAGCCTCTTATATTTTCAGTGAGTTTTTCATGAATAATATATACATTATTGGTAATAGATTCATAGTGGCCATGAATAATCAACCCTCAGCACATGCACAAGGGCAGGTGTGTGTGTGTGTGTGTGTGTGTGTGTGTGTATCTGTTACATGACTAAGTGATTAGAATGCTTCAACTTCAGTCTCATTTATGTATGTATGTCTAGCTGATACTATCTAATCAACCCTCAGCAAATGCACAAGGGTTACGTACAGATGAAGTTTAATTTCATGGCTGATTAGCTGAAACCTAGTCTAAGCCCTAAACTTTGTCAGCATAGGGTTATTGGGTGAGCCTGAGCGAGCCCCACACTAGTGGGTTAATTCTGGAGTTTCTCTCTTGTATGTTCTAACTTAATGATTTTTCTCTGCGATGATCATCTGATAACATTACATCACATTACTTTGCACATGTGCAAATCTTTACATTACACCACTTAACAGGTTCAATCTTCTTTGCTAACTAAATAGCAGAGAAATTCTTGTTTGCTCACTAGCTACTAACAAATTCAAACTCAGACGTAGAAAGGAGAGGGAGAGAGTTCAGTGTGCTTCCGAGACTGCTGAACAGAAAGAAGAAAGCGAAGGTTATGAGATAAGGCAAGATGTGCTGTTCAAAGCATAGAAAAATGTTGGAGTGCTTATGAGGGAGAGTGCAAGTCAGTGGTTGATGTCAAAGACAGCTGAGGAAAGAGAGGCCAGGCTGAGAGAGAGAGAGAGAGAGAGAGAGAGAGAGAGAGATGAGGAAAGAGATGCCAGGCTCCAAATCCTGAGAGAAAATGCAAACGGGAGATTATCTTCAGAGACAACTGAGGAAACACAGACTATTATTAATTAATTCTCTCTGTTTCACCCTTGCTAAAAGGGAACATGCATCACATTCAACTCAGGCTCGCATTGCGTTCATCTAGTATTAAAAGGGTAACTCTACCAAGAGTATCCTTAACCGCTTGAATAACTCCTTAGATTCTTTGACATAATGGTTATTCAATTCTCTCTGTGACAGTGCGACCAATTTTCTGTGAGAGATAAGGTCAGCCAACATTAATTAAGTTCCGGCTGGTGAGAGATGAGCTCAGCAGACATTAATGAAGGAGCTCACAGACATTACTATCGTACTTATGCATAGTATATGCCTGAGGCATATTTTGATGCTCATCCTAATTAAAGGTATAAAGTAGTTTAATTATGGTTCATATTTCAAAATCTGTTTTGTTTCCAAGGGAAACCACATTCCAAGTAGTTTTTAATTTTCTAGAGAACAAACTGAATAAGCAATGTGAACATTATATCTGGTCATGCCCATGCAAGGGGCGGAGTTTTGAACTAGAATCAGATGCTCTCCCAAATAGTGCAATATAAATGTATGTATGTACCTATGCTATGTAGAGGTGTCCTGCAATGGCTGAGGACTAGTATGGTAGCTAGTAGCAGCACATCAGAAAGCAAATAACTTGCGACTAGTCAGCCCATGAAAGTTTTTAAAGCTAATCACTTGGGATTAATCAGCCATGAAAAAAGTTTTTTTTTTTTTTTTTTTTTTTTTCCTGTAAGGCTATCTCTAACAAGAGTGACCTTTACAGTTTTTATTTGTTAATTTCTTTTGGAGGGTTTACCCTCACTGATGAGATTTTTAGGACAGCCAGTGGGCACACATCCTTACCGTCGAGTTGAAACATACTCTTCGGTTTAGGACACGGCCCAGTGGACCACCTAGGGTTTCAACCATTAGGTTGAAAGAACCCTATGATCAGGACTTAGCCCAGTGGGCTGTACCTGCAGGGGTTCAACCACTAGGTTGAAAGAACCCTGGAAGATCAAATTGCAAGCACTCTTCGCTTTGGGAAGCACTCACTCACAAGACGGCCCAGTGCTAGTGGGCCACTTAAAGGTCTTGCAAATTGTTATTTATTATCTTCAAAATACTTTTGATTTTTTTCATTGGGTTTGATGCTAATACTCTTCCGGTTTGTGAAATTTGAAGGGATAGCAACGAGGAATGTTAACTAATGAGCCGTACCATGAAATCTAAATTCGAAGGGTGCTCGGTACTCTTTGTGGTTCATGGCTATTATGTAAAGATCTATGTACCATATAATATGAATGTTTCATGGAGTACGTAGTGTACGTTTTTATACAATTCTATAAATTTGTTTAAAACCCTAACCCCACAAGAAAAATTTCCTACTATGAAAAAGAAAATCAAATCTTTATGACATGTCTTGTGGGATAACTCTACCACAAGAGTATCCTTAACCACTCTTTTTTTGCAATTGGCGAAATGACTCGGCCATGCATGAGCTGAACCCACTCTTCTCATTAAGCAGGTACAAAGAGCTGCTAATAATGTCTGCTAATAATGCAGAGAACTGACTAAAAGACAGCAGTGAACAAAAACAATAGAGATTGCAGTATACATAAGGGAAAAATCATTTCTTGAAATGAAAAAAGATGTAGGGATGACCACTGCTCAAAAGAGTAAGGAAACAAGAAGGATGGAAATGGGATCAATCCTTGTTCTGTATATCCAGCCAACAATCCCTACATATACGTCGGGTAGCTTCAGATTATAGTGTAGTAATGTACGTATATGTAGGGATTGTTGGCTGGATATACAGAACAAAGATTGATCCCATTTCCATCCTTCTTGTTTCCTTACTTTTTTGAGCAGTGGTCATCCCTACATCTTTTTTCATTTCACGAAATGCTTTTTCCCTTATTTGTTCCTGGTCTTTTTTTCCTTCTCTTTTAGCTATGTATAGAGTTCATTCTTCTATGTGTATGCAGGGACAGATGAAAGAAGAATAGTTCTCCAATAGCATACTAGCCCAATCATTATCAACGAGTCAAGGTGTTGTGTTATGGTTCAGCTATACTTGGAGGTCGAAGATGCTAAAATAGAGTCTACCGGTAGATGGATTGGTGAATCTAAATCCCCGAGTTGATACAGTAGTCTTATCTAGAGCTAGCTGAGTATTATAATTTCGAATAATTGGATATCAAATACATGCGCATGCGTATTATAGAAAAGATGGCTTCCATTAATTGAATTAATCGCCGTAGTGTCTCCTTTTCGAGGATCAACGAGTAGAAAAGATCGTAGTTGGTAGAATTTGGAGTGGATTTATCCAGAAATCATAGCTGTAGCTTGAGTGGTTCGAGAGATATGGTTGTCTAAGAAGAATAATAAGAAGAATAATAATAATAGAGAAGAAGAAGAATCCAGCGATTTACCTGCTTGCCGTATTTCTGAAACGGTAAGCTCCCTGGTCTTGAAACTTGGTCTGCACATTGTAGTAGGCTCTATAATCATTCACAGTAGCTTTTGTTAGGTCTAAGTGGGGAACTAGAATTTAACTTTTGTATTAGTCTATAGGTGGTGTGCGCAGCCATCCGAGTCATCCCTACATAGAGAGTGCTACTGCACTCTCTGATGAACTAGTGATCGTTTGAAGTGCGAAAGAGAGCAGAACTAGCTAAGACTTTGAGGCTTTCAAACAATGAGAGAATCCAGTACACATGCTTCAATCAAGCTATGTGTGAGAATAACCATTCAAGATGGCAGTTTGACAAGTATTCTCTTTACAGAGGATGGTACAGACACTATTGGGACATAACCAAGTGGTCTTTAAAGAGAGGTGGTCTCTTAATAGAGGTGGTCTCTCTAGGTCTGAATCAATGGTACAAGTACTATTGGGACATCACCAAGTAGTCTTAAGGAGAGGTGGTCTCTTAATAGAGGTGGTCTTTTAATGTAGGTGGTCATAAATAGTTAAGCCATGTAAAAAAAAATTTTTTTTTTTGGGTCCTGTGAAGGTAACTCTACCAAGAGTATCTTTTATAGGCTTTTACATATTTTTTTTTTTCCACATTAAGCCGATGGCCCTGAGGCCACTTTATAGTGTCACAAACCTCTATTTTATTATCTTGAACTCAGCCTCTTATATTTTCAGTGGGTTTTTCATGAATAATATATACGTAATAGATTCATAGTGACCATGAATAATCAACCCTCAGCACATGCACAAGGGCAGGTGTGTGTGTGTGTGTGTGTGTGTGTGTGTGTGTGTGTGTGTGTGTGTGTGTGTCTGTTACATGACTAAGTGATTAGAATGCTTCAACTTCAGTCTCATTTATGTATGTATGTCTAGCTGATACTATCTAATCAACCCTCAGCAAGTGCACAAGGGTTACATGCAGCTACTGTGTGAAGGAAGTTTAATCTCATGGCTGATTAGCTGAAACCTAGTCTAAGCCCTAAATTTTGTCAGCATAGGCGAGCCTGAGCGAGCCCCACAGTAGTGGGTTGAATCTGGAGTTTCTATCTTGTATGTTCTAACTTAATGCTTTTTCTCTGTGATGATCATCTGATAACATTACATAGCGAAAGTCTGCTTCACCGAGAGCCCTCGGAACGAGGTTAAGTTTGATGCTAGCACTCTTATGAAATTATATTTATGTTACAAAATTATTTACCATGAGGTTGGAAATATTCGTGGATTTCGTGGTTTCGAAAAAATTGAGGGTATTATAGTATGGTTCATATTTCAAATTTTTTTGGTTTTGCTTCCAAGGGCAACCACATGCCAAGTAGAAAAATGATATTAGGTTTTTAATTTTCTAGAGAATAAACTGAATAAGCAATGTGAACATTAATTATGTCTGGTCTCATGCCCATGCAAGGGGCGGAGTTTTGAACTAGAATCAGATGCTCCCCCAAATAGTGTGATGTAAATGTATATACCTGTGCCGAGAATTAGAAAATGGCATAATTTTTGGCTCTAGTATGATTTGATAGTAGGAAGCTTAGCAGCACATCAGAAAGCAAATAACTTACAACTAGTCAGCCCCATCAAAGTTTTTAAAACTGATAATTTGGGACTAGTCAACCATGAAAAAAAATTTTTTTTCCTGTAAGGCTATCTCTAACAAGAGTGACCTTTACATTTATTTGTTTTTGTTTTTTGCTCTTTTTTTTTCTTCTTTTCTTGGGGTTCACCCTTACTATTCTAGCCCAGTGGGCCACCTGCAAGGGTCCAATCACAGATTGAATAAACCATGGGCCATTATATATATAATGCCCTTTTTTTTCTCTTTCTTGGGGTTCACCCTCACTGTGCTAGCCCAGTGGGCCACCACCTGCAAGGGTCCAATCAGATGATTGAACGAACCCATTATATTGAGGTGACAAACCTCTATTTATTATCTTCAATCTATCCTCTTATATTTTCATTGGGTTTCGTATAAATCCATACACATGCACATTGTAAATAGATTCCAAAAGTGGCCAGCCAATGAATAATGAAATTTTAGCTGGTTAATTCACAGCAACACACCTAAAAGTTAATCTTTAGATTTTAAAAAGATCTCAGCATGACTTCTTATGAGTTATCACTTAGAGCTTATGATTGAGATGCAAGTTGTGCAATGGCTGTTCTGAGGGCCAATTACTCTTTCAAAACTAGTAACTTGGTAAGGGATCCTTTACCAAGTTTTGAAACACAAAACTGAACACGGAAGTTCAATACTCAACACACAACACACACACAATAGGACACACACAACACACACAATAGGACACACAACACACACAATAGGACACACAATAGGACACACAGCACACACAACAGGACACACAATACACACACAATAGGACACACAACACACAACAGGACACACAATATCTCCCATTCTCCTTCCACTACCTGGCAGCTGATTTTGGCCTATAGTCTGTCCTCTCACAGTTCATAGCTCGCTCACTCACTCACTGACTTCTCAGATTACTGATTAGAGAGACTGGCCCACAGAGTGGAAGGTGTGAAAATA
Source organism: Crambe crambe (assembly GCA_963924555.1). NCBI lineage: Eukaryota > Metazoa > Porifera > Demospongiae > Poecilosclerida > Crambeidae > Crambe > Crambe crambe. Next base: position 6,526,273 of record OZ004582.1, read on the forward strand.
GACCTAATCTTAATTTCCCCCTAGCAAAATAATCTATTCTGCACATGCATGAACTTTGACTCAGAAACAGATAGTATATACATGGTATTGTGTCACAAATTTCGATTTCTTATCCTGAATTTTAGCCTTTTTTTCATTCAGCTTTTATATGAATATCTCTGTATAGATTCAGTGTCCATGACAATGATGATAATAGCAACACACCTAGATCATCTCAACACAACTTCATCACCTAGAGTGATATTCATTGATGGGTGTGGTTTCTAGATGCAGCTAATTGCCACAAGTTAGCCATATACCTATACTAGTTATGATGAAGACATTAGCTACTGACCTGGTATGCAGACTATAGGATGAGAACCATCACCCCATATTTCATAATGAAGCTGAACACCATTCACTGTTATCTGACCCTCTTTGACTTGGAGATTTTGGATGTTATGAGCACCTTTTGGAACCATTTCTGAATAAGCCATAGCTATCTTACAGGCTCTAGGAAAACTGTTGTAGAAGTTGATTTTCTTGAATCTGATCATTTTACTAGCCAGTATAATGGAATAGTGTATAGCTACAATGCTATCAATGCTTTAGTATAATCCGTGTCTGATACGGCTGCTACGTACTAGCTTCAGTGCTTATTGTGCACATACTCTCAAGTGGAAGTATTTTCACTGAAGGCAAGTTTGTCATTATACATCATAGAGGGTCAATGGACACACTTGTGACCTAACCTTTGTCCTTTGTAGAGAAGTAGATATTTATTGTAGAGGTTTATCTTCTCAGATTCACTAAGGTTAGCTATACATCACAAGCAGGCATTTATGTATACTATTTTACTATAATATGAACAGTCTAGTGCACAATAGAGTAGCTATATAATAATTCACTCATTGAGAACACCATTTCATTGAGTTCCGGGGGGATAGCGTAACTGCAGATGATGACACCTCCCCTCCCTCTCTTCCTTGCTTCCAAACTCTGGCAGTTGCTTTGCTTACGTATGCTGTGGTAGTACATTAAGTGCAGTGTGTGTGTGTTGAAGGTCTCAAGGACCATGCAATGTTCAGAATGGCCTCCACATTTCCTTTGGGAAAAGGATCACTGGTATAGCTATAGCTAACTACGTAAAATGCATTATTAAAGTTGGATATTAGATGGCATTACCCTCTTTTTCTTTCAGTATATACTCTGACCATAGTTGAGCCATACATAAATTATAAATGTGGTTTCTCATTCTTATTTCGTATAGCAATTAACCTCTTTTTTTTTTTTTTTGTCCAATATGCAAAACTTCCAACTGTATAACCTTCTGACAGACTTTGGGAAGGATGCTGCTAGAGAAGAGTATTCGATCAGAGAAATAATGCTTTCATGATGGCATTGGCATCTAGTGCATCCCTTTTTTCATTTGACAAATGTTTCTGGTAGTTGTGTACCACACCACCTCAAGTCAGAGGAAACTATCTTACATCCGCTTCCTTGCTTCCTTGTCTTGTAAATCCAAAATCTACTCTCAGACTGATTGTTCCCAGAGCACCTAAGAAAGGATTAACTAAAGGTAGAGAAAAAATAATTATTGCATACTTGCTAAGCTGCATGCGTACTAGCTACATGATCCCTTCAATTTTTTTACTCATTATAATTTTCTATCAGCCATGGATTCTCATACATGCTAAGCTGCATGCCATTGATCCCTTTTATTTTTTTACTCATTATAATTTTCTTTGTGTCATGCAGCCCAGCCCGAAGATCAAAGAAACTGCTCGAACTTTAAATCGAATAAAGTTTGAGTGTGCTATAGGGACTGGCACATTATGCTTTTTTGCTTCCCTATTATTCTATTCTTTAATTCCAGCTTTATAAAGTCTTTTTTTACTGACCTATTATTCTTTAATTATGCTCATACCTGATGTCATATGTATTCGAAAGACTACATAAATAGCTATTTGCAATCTCACTTTTGGTCAGCTAGGCTAGCTAAAATTCCACGTTTCAAACCCAACAAGCTTTTCTGAGAGTGGCTAGTATACGTAAAAGACAGAACATTCTAGCTGGTCAACAGCGTGCTCAGTATTTAGGAGTGGGTCAAGGGGATTTCAGTCGTAGGGAGGAGGGCTCCCATGGAAATGTAGTTAGAATCTTAAATCAGTCAAATCACAGATTAATACTTGATTTTGAATCTCGTTTCCACTAAATTGGCAGTCACAGCATTGGCAGACACAAAATACTTATATCCCTCGCACTTGGGATGTAACTATTACATATAGCCATGGATTCTCATACATGTAGTTATGTACATCAGGTGAATTATTGTATAGCTATACTGTAGTCTTAGCCAGGCAATTGCTAGCTAACTACATAATTGCTGCGTAAGTGATTCTTCAGGGAAGTTTTCTACATATTAAAGGCATCCCCATACTTAACAGTGAAGCTTCAGTGTATAATTATCGTAGCACAACTTCAAGTTAGTTGAATCAGTTGAATCACTATGCAGAGTTCAACATACTACATTAGCCATACAAAATTTTAAGTTACAGCACTGCAGGTTCTTTATATGTGAGACTTGGGATCATTGAGAAATTTTTCCACTACTTCATTGAATTCCTTGTGATAGCGTAAATGCAGATTGTGACCCCCATTTTCAATCACTGCTAATTCGCATCCTTTTATACGATCCTTGATAAACTCAGTGTGGAAAAAAGGCACCATAGGGTCCTTGCCACCATGCACAATTAAGGTTGGACACTTTATTTCAGAGAGTTCCTCTTCACAAACATAACCGTCCCTTTTGTCCACAATGTCAATGTTAGCATCCATATACTCCGACCACAACTTTTGTACTAATGAAGTTGAACCATATATTTTTAAGTATGGGTCTCTCATTTTTGGATTCCATTTCGAGATATTCCTTATAGTTTTTACGACATCCGTACGTTCCTTGGTCAAGTATCCAAAACCTCCCCATGCCACCAACCTTCTGACAGACTCTGGGAAGGATCCTGCTAGAATCAAACTTGACATTGCTCCAGAACTCCAGCCAAACACAGAATATTCAGTGAAATGCAATGCTTGCATGACGGCATTTGCATCTTGTGCTTCAGTAGTGTAGAAATCCATATCACGTTTGACAAATGTGTCTTGTGGTTGTGTACCACACCACCTCATGTCAAAGGAAACTATCTTAAATCCGCTTCCTTTTCTTGCAAAATATTCAAGTTGAGGTCCGAAGTCTCCCCGGATTGTTCCTAGAGCACCTGAAAAGCAGAAAAGGTATAAGGTATTACACCGTTATGTACAGCAAGGTCGAAATTCAAAGAGTACACATATTATTTCTAACTGGGGTCAAAGGTCTATCACTCTGGATAATTCTTTTTTGATAATCAGTTAATTAGTGTATAGACAATACTGTAAGTTTCTAGCCAATGTATGATCCCTTCCAGGAACCAGCAGAGAATAAAGAAGATCTTGGCTGGTAGTGTATGCTGTTATCTATCTAGCTACTGTGCTAATTTTTTTTTTTCAAGGGCAACTGCAGTAAATTGTGTTGCTATAAAATTTTTGAATATGATGAGCTTCTCACTGGATCTGTTTACCATAATGTACAATTGGGCTGTTTACCCTGCTGAAAATATAATAGCCAAGTGAACTTCACTTAACTGCCTGCAGCATTTCCCAGCCATTATAGCTACCCAAATCATTGCTTATGATAACAGAACATTTTCCGGCCAATATCGGCATATGTCTGGTCATTATTTGTTTGTCAGGACAAGTCAAAATGCACACCGATTCAATGTCCAGGGACAAACTATACTTTGTGGGGACATCATGTCAGGTCAATATTAACTAATTTCTTATCATAAGCCCTATGGTACGTAGCTACGTATACCTGGTATGCAGATGATAGGATGAGAACCATCACCCCATATTTCATAGTGAAGCTGAATACCGTCATTCGCTGTTATCTGGCCCTTCTCTTTAGGCACAAGGCTTTCAGATGCCATTATGATCGCTGATGCATGAGCATATAAAAATAATGTCATAAAAATAATAATGTGACCACCCCGCGCGCGCATCTCGAGGCTCCATGCGCCCATCTCTGCAAAACTCTGTCCACTCATCTTCCTTGACCATGAGCTGTAACTACGCAGTCACAGCATACATTACAAGCATACAAGCCTATGGCTGTCACGAGGCTGTGTCTTGAAAAATATTCAAGTTGAGATCCAAAATCTACTCTGATTATTCCCAGAGCACCTAAGAAAGGATTAGCTAACTCAGTAAAGGAAGAGAAAAATATTGCATATTTGCTAGCTGCAATATTGTACTAGCTACATGACCCTTTACTCATTCTATAGCCATGGGTTCTCTTAGTTTATGCACAGCTGTCTTATCTCAGTGAATTATTGTATAGCAATTAGCTACTGTAGTTAGCCAGGTGATTGCTAGGTAGCTAGCTAATTGCTGTGTTAGTGATTCTTCAGGGAAGTTTTCTATTAAAGACATAATTGACATAGTATGCAGATGAAGTGGAACCTTCACTTTGGGATCAGCCATTTTGTCCTTTCTCGGAGGTTAAAAATGTACTAATGCTATGGGAAAGGGGCCAAAAGGAGCATCCTTTGTTGGGAGGTTGTCCTTTTCCTGGAGGGTCCTTTATCAGAGGTTACACTGTAATAGGATGAGAACCATCACCCCATACTTCACAGTGAAGCTGACATCATTCAGTTACATATATGTATAATTATTACCTCTATTATTATGCAAAGTAACATGCACACAGCAGTACTGAACCCACATAATAATGGCGTCTACGACAGCAAGGAGTCCAATATAGTAACATATAGCATTTGTAAGCACTGCAGGGTTTTTATAATTTAGACTTGGGGTGATTGAGAAAATTTCCCACCACTTCATTGAATTCCTTGTGAGATCGAGAGCGTAAATGCAGATCGTGACTCCCGTTTTCAATCACTACTAACTTGCATCCTTTTATACGATCCTTGATAAACTCAGTGTGGAAAAAAGGCACCATAGGGTCCTTGCCACCATGCACAATTAAGGTTGGACACTTTATTTTGGAGAGTTCCTCTTCACAAACATAACCGTCCCTTTTGTCCACAATGTCAATGTTAGCATCCATACACTCCGACCATAACTTTTGTACTAATGAAGCTGAGCCATATGTTTTTAATAATGGGTCTCTCAATTTTGGATTCCAATTCGAGATATCCCTTATATTTTCTGCGACATCCATATATTCCTTGGTCAAGTATCCTAAACCTCCCCATGCCACCAAACTTCTGACAGACTCTGGGAAGGATGCTGCTAGAATGAAACTTGATATCGCTCCAGCACTCCAGCCAAACACAGAATATTCAGTGAAATGTAATGCTTGCATGACGGCATTTGCATCTTGTGCGTCAGTCGTGTAGAAATCCATATCACGTTTGAAAAATATTTCTTGTGGTCGTGTACCACACCACCTCATGTCAAAGGAAACTATCTTAAATCCGCTTCCTTGTCTTGCAAAATATTCAAGTTGAGGTCCGAAGTCTTGCCGGATTGTTCCTAGAACACCTGAGAAGCAGAAAAGGTATATAAGGTATTACACCAGTACATATAGTAACAGCAAGGTCGGAATTCAAAGAGTATACACATTTCTAACTGGGGTCAAAGGTCTATCACTCAGGATAATTCTTTTTTGATAATCAGTGTATAGACATACTGTAAGTTTCTAGCCAATGTATGATCCCTTCCAGGAACCAGCAGAGAATAAAGAAGATCTTGGCTGGTAGTGTATGCTGTTATCAGAGAGCGCGGTAGCGCTCTCTATGTAGGGATGACCTATGACCCTATATAGGACTAATACTAGATGCAGTTGGATTTACTCAGAAAATAGTAAGTTGTAGCTGCTATGACTGCTTACCCTGTATTTTATGCACATTCTTATCATGCAGGAGAATTTTGAAGACTGAAACCGTCAACACGGAAGAGCAATAAAAGCGTGCATATTCATGATTTCTTAATCTTCATGTTCTTAATCATCATATTCTTCATAATAATGGCACGATGTGGAGAAAAATTGGGCCGCGTTATGGCTATGTTCTATATATGAATGTGTAGCATTTTACCCCGACTAGTGCAGTGTGGCATCGGTTTAGCCTCTAGTTCACTCAGAAAAAAGCCGCTCTCTTAGTACAGGGACTATACAACCAAAGAAATTGAACATAACGCGCATGCGTAACAAACGATAGTTGCCATGACTCTCGAAGCAAAAAGCCATTTCGACCATAGAGATAGAGCAGAATAATATAGTCAGCTCTAAGCTAGCTATTACTAGCTAGAACTGTAAGGACAGCGTGTAAATTTTGAATGGTAGACCTAAGCTTACTCGAGCTCATAATCTGCCAGTGAGTTGTGCATTATTTAGAAACGAAAGCAGGCTCCCTAGCCTGCCCTAGCCCTAGCCCTTCTCCCTTCTTTTATCTATGAGCTCAGCTAGTTAGAAGATTTTAATTCAGGCTTGGTTGTGATCCAGGATTGCAATACAAGAGCTATGAAAATTGAATTTCATGAAACAAGAACAGCTACAGTTACCTTGCCTCCTTCACCTACCACTCTATGAACCAGCATAACAATTAATATTAAAAACAGTTATAATAAGGAGGAAAAAAAAACACTAACTACTTCCTACTGAACAATAATCATAACAAGCAGCTATAATGAGGTATTCATAATAGATGCTCTAATGACCTCCTGCAAAAAGAATTCTATTTTTTAAAAAAATAAAAGAAACAAGTAAAGAAAAAAACATTTATTCTAATAAATGAAGGTGATGTAGGGATGACTAGTTAACTGGTCAAAAAAGAGTTGGAACAAGAGCTGAATAGATGACTGCAAGGATGAAGTCGAATCCAGGTGCAGTCACTAGTGTGACGTACCCACATTCGACTTCATCCTTGCAGTCATCTATTCAGCTCTTGTTCCAACTCTTTTTTGACCAGTTAACTAGTCATCCCTACATCACCTTCATTTATTAGAATAAATGTTTTTTTCTTTACTTGTCTATCTAGCTACACTGTGCTAATTTTTTTTTCAAGGGCAACTGCAGTAAATTGTGTTGCTTTAAAATTTTCCTCAGCTAGCTTCTCACTGGATCTGTTAATAAAACATTACCATAATGTATAATTATGCTGTTTAGGGTAAAGTGGGGCTATTTCGAACAGCGGGGGTTCAAATATTTCTGAAACTACTGAGACTTCTGAGCTCAATGTTGGAGGATATAATCTACTATTATAGTAGAATTTCCCAGCCTTTATAGCTACCCAAATCATGCATAATTATTAGCTACTATAAAGGCATCATTAGAATAGATAAAATCTATGCTAGAATCTGATGGTACGTAGCTATACCTGGTATGCAGATGATAGGATGAGAACCATCACCCCATATTTCATAGTGAAGCTGAATACCGTCATTTGCTGTTATCCAGCCGTTCTCTTTAGGCACAAGGGCCATCTTTATTTTACAGTGGCGTACGCGCGCGTGCGAATGAGTCACCCCGCGCGCGCTGTTCGACCCTATAACAATTGTATGGCGCCAATTTCCCGCGCTCTGATTTCTTACCCGGTACTATACTGTAGCTGTTCACTCATCTTCGTTGACCATGAGCTGTAACTACGCAGTCACAGCGTACAAACCTACGGCTGTCACGGCTGTGCTCACTGCCAACTTCACCGCTGAAAACGAGCTCAATCTCATTGTCATAAAAGCGAACAACTTAGTAGTCAATCTCGTGACTCCAGAAGGATTAAAGCCTGTAGTGGACGTCAATGTCAATGGAAGGATAAGTCTAGCCAAGCTCATCAGGCCAAAGGTAACATTTTTGGTATGGGATATTCTTATTAGTGCGCACCATAGTGCTGACTTGCACTTTTTTGAGGGGGCCCTAATAGCAGAGAAGCAGGGCTCTTGGGTAAAGCTGAGTTCAAATTGCAGGACAATTATCTACAGTATAGAACTACATTTCTGCAGCTACCCACGTAACTTCCCTACTTGATAGCTATGAAGGACAATAGTTGCTGGATCAGCAATACTATTACGCTGCTTGACTAAGCAAGATGTGCGCATTGTTAATCCTTGGCACACATGTGCAGCGAGGATTACGGTACTCAGTTAAGTCTGTCTTTCTGTGTGTGTCTGTTAATTACTTCAAAATAAGTGAAGTGTAAAATTTCATGCAAGTTCTCCATTCAAAATCTAGTGGAGTTGTGATACATAGCTAGCTATGGTCTGGCACATCTTGCCCCACCAGACTAACATAGTCTTACCTGGTAGTCTCACATGAGCCAGACTCTCACATGGAGGGAGGGGCTAGGGGCTAGGGGCTGCTGAGTCAGCATAATTTGCGCATGCCCAGTGGCAGCAGGAAAGAGCCGAGGATTCTACACTTCTGAGCTTTCATTTGATCATGTAGCGTGCTTGCTTAATTAGCTATACACATGCAGGACGAGACGAGAGACAACTTGGTGTTCATGACTGCTCGCTACCACATGGCAGTCGTGTCCTATGACCCTGAGGTGGGAGAATTGGTTACCAGGGCTTACGGCAACATTAAGGTATGGTGATGGGTATATATATATTACATGCCTAATGGACATATGGTTTCACGTTATGACACACCACTACTCCAACCCAACCCCCACACCATCACCCACCCCATAACACCACCTCCCACCACCACCTCACACTCACACCCTTCCACTATCAACCACCACAGGATCGTGTAGGCAGACCAACAGAGGGAGAGATGCTGGGTGTCATTGACCCTGACTCTACCATGATGGTCCTCCATCTCTACACAGGCCTTCTTAAGGTGGTACCCTTAAAACTGGACTCAGAGAGCGAGTTGAAGGCATTCAACTGTCGACTGGAGGACCTATTTGCCATTGATGTGCAGTTTCTACATGGATGCAAGCATCCTTCCATCGCATACCTGGCTCAGGTACTTTGATATGATTGCTATGATGGCATATCACCTGATTTCGAACACCTCTAAGGTAGTTCCAAACAAATCACTTGTTTAACGGATTTTTTCTCCTTTCTTATAGGCAGGCAGGACGAAATAAACTTAAACATAAACTACCTCAGTATACTACGCATCATGTTTATATGGTCATGTGTTCTAGTATACAGAGAAACAGGAGTATACTGGGATCTAGTATACAAAGATAAACAGCAGTATACTGAGAATATACAAGTTTAAATTTATTTCAATTCTGTAAAAATAGGGCAGGGAAATCCGTTAAACAAGTAATTTATTTTGAACTGCCTAACCAGAATATTTTAAGTGATGCCAATTTCCTACTGTAGACTAATACGGGAAAAACCCTGCCACAGCAAAATATAGCTTTGTACCCATGATCATTATAAGCAGAGAGAAAAAAAAAATTTATTGCATAAAGACCTTTGACCAATATTCGTTATACTCTCTAAGCATTACAGCCAAATAATGGACATGCATGGTACCCAACCTTTTTCCCTTGGTAAAGAGGTTGTCCTCTTTTGGAGGTCATTTCATATAGAGTGTAGGTACTTTTAGATTGTCCTTTAATTTATATCAAAATTTGTTTTATGTTCAGGGGCCTAGTGGAAGAATGCTAAAGACCACGTCAATATCCATCAAGGAAAAAGAACTTATGAAAGGACCATGGGAGAATATCAGCGTCGAGTCACAGGCCTCGATCCTTTATCCCTTACCCCTCCCCCTCGGGGGCGTGGTTGTGATTGGGGCTGAGACCTTGTGTTATCATAACGAAAAGAACAAGCTATCAATCGATCCTCCATGCCTGAAGCAGTCCATCGTGAGTTGTGTGGGGAAGGTGGACGATACGAGGTGTCTGATCGGTGACGTTGGGGGAAAACTCTACATGTTGTTTGTCGAGACAGAGGAGAGGATGAATGAAAGTGGTGCTGTCCCTGTCGACTTGAAACTGGAGGTCCTAGGAGAGGTAAAGATTATACTTAATAATGTGTATGATAATAGTGAGCATTGATAGATTAATTAGCTCTGACTCTCTCTCTCATCCTTTCATATTAAATACTTCTTTTATCCCTCCTCCTCCTTTACCTCCTGCCCCTCCCCTTTCTCTTTCATCCTCCACCTCCTGCCCCTCCCCTCTCTCCCTCCTCCTCCACCTCCTGCCCCTCCCCAACATGCCACTTTGCTATTATACTGTGTAGACGGTGTCTTCTAGCAGTCTGGCATACCTGGACAATGGAGTGGTATTTGTAGGATCCACTTATGGAGATTCTCAACTGGTCAAGGTACGTAAGATGCAGGATATAATGGCAATGAAAACAACAACAACAATAAGAATAGTAACAACAATGACGATTGACAATAACAACAAATGACAATAATAATAACAAATGACAACAATAAAAGACAATAATAACAACAAATGACAACAACAAATGATAACAACGGATCACAGCAACAACAAATGGCATTGATTATATTATAAACAGCACAGGACAATTTTTATTCCTCCCTGTTGTCCTTATTTATTTAACAATAACAACAATAACAACAACAAAACTGCAGTGTATTGCAGTAAAATTCAAAATCTCCCCTTTGTGTAGTTATGCACCACGGCAGATGTGACTGGTAGCTTCATTCAAGTGATGGAGAGCTTCACAAACCTTGGTCCCATCCTGGACATGAGTGTGGTAGATTTGGACAAGCAGGGACAGGATCTGGTATGGCTATACAGTATCTCCAACACACAGAAAATATGTGTCAAACATGAAACATTCCACATCTCTCTCTCTCTCTCTCTCTCTCTCTCTCTCTCTCTCTCTCTCTCTCTCTCTCTCTCTCTCTCTCTCTCTCTCTCTCTCTCTCTCTCTCTCTCTCTCTCTCTCTCTCTCTCTCTCTCTCTCTCTCTCTCTCTCTCTCTCTCTCTCTCTCTCTCTCTCTCTCTCTCTCTCTCTCTCTCTCTCTCTCTCTCTCTCTCTCTCTCTCTCTCTCTCTCTCTCTCTCTCTCTCTCTCTCTCTCTCTCTCTCTCTCTCTCTCTCTCTCTCTCTCTCTCTCTCTCTCTCTCTCTCTCTCTCTCTCTCTCTCTCTCTCTCTCTCTCTCTCTCTCTCTCTCTCTCTCTCTCTCTCTCTCTCTCTCTCTCTCTCTCTCTCTCCCCCTCCCTCTCTCTCTCCCCCCCTCTCTCTCTCCCCCCCTCTCTCTCTCCCTCTCTCTCTCTCCCCCCTCTCTCTCTCTCTCTCTCTCTCTCTTGCTTGCTCTCTTTCTCACACCTTAACTTTGCAGGTCATCTCTTGTTCGGGGTTTGGTAAAGATGGATCTCTGAGAGTTGTTAGGAGTGGCATTGGCATCAATGAGCATGCTTCCATCGACCTTTCTGGGATAAAAGGCGAGTCATCCTGAAATTCAAATACCATTTTACATATCAAGACACTAGGACACTTTAATCAGGACACTTTTTACTCAGGACACATCTGATCAGGACACCCTTAATTTTTTTTTACACTTTAAATCAGGATATCTCTCCATTCAGGATACTTTAAATTGTTTTCACTGTTAGTGTGGAGATTCGACTGTTACAGAAATCATTCCCATGTTAATTTCAATCTTCTTTTTAGGGGTGTGGTCTATTAGTTGTGGCAGTGATATGAGTGGTCTGGATAATACACTGGTGGTTTCATTCGTTGGACACACAACGTAAGTTTTTGAAAGAGCCTGAAAGTCTGGCGAACATTCAGCAAGGTGTTTTACTCCTGAAACATACCATGCAGCCTCTCTCTCTCTCTCTCTCTCTCTCTCTCTCTCTCTCTCTCTCTCTCTCTCTCTCCCCCTCTCCCTCTGACTCTCTCTCACTGCTTTCCTTTTCGGGAGCGTGGGATAATTAATTTCTCTCTTTTATTTTTCTTTGTCTTGAAGTGTGTTGAGTCTGTGTGGGGAGGAGGTGGAGGAGACAGAGATTGAGGGAATAGCTTCTGATCAGCAGACCTTCCACTGCTCCAATGTCACTGGAGGAAAGATCATTCAGGTATATCATACATACATGACTATATAAGCATACTTAGCTCACACAGTGCAGCCAGATATGAATGTTTTAATTTGGTGGTTGTTGACTCAAACTGTCAGGAGTTTAGGCTGATTCTCTGAATGATGTCCATTTGTCCATTTTTTCCAGCCATATATTCCAGCTATTTCAGGCTTTCTAAAGAGATCACCTCTCTATTGAGGCCACTCCACCATGTCCCAGTAGCACCCATTTCACCTCTCTATTAAGGCCACTCCCAGTAGCACCTACCTCTCTATCAAGGCCACTGTTCCTGGCCCATAGGTGGTCATAGTGAGCATTCTACTGGTCTATTTGCATTTGGTTGCTCCTTTGATCACTCACTATATTTGCTCCCCCTGAATTTTTTCATTTTTTTTTCAGGTGACAACACAAGCTGTACGTTTAATTAATAGGGAAACTATGAAACTGATATGGTAAGGGGTCAACAAGACCACTAGCTAAGATAAGTAGAATCGATTGGCTGGATCCCTCCCTCCTTATAGCAAATCTGTATAGGCCAAGTATTGTCTATCTCCACTTCTTTAAGGCATTACCAAGTGCATATTACATCTGTATACAGTGAAATAATGACAAAGACACTTGGGGACCCAACCTTTTGGCCTTTTTTACTAAGTAGAATATTCAGAGGTTCCACTGTATTGAGATTCAGGGAGGGAAAGAGGACAACTCCCCCTTAATTACTCCAAGCCCCACGTATCAAGATGATAATTATTGCTGTTCTTTGTAATTCTAGTAAGTGGGAGCCTCCATTAGGAGTCAACATCAGCAATGTCTCCTGCAATTCCCTTCAAGTGGCCGTTGCCGTGGGAAAGGACCTGTACTACATCGAGATACAGCAGGACAGTTTGCTCTTGATCAGGTTAGCACACATACCACTCAGGTTTGATGAGGTCCATTTAACAATGAACAGAAGTTTTCTATAATGCTGACCCTTTACCATACTACAACATGCTCATTGGGTAAAGTATCATCAATTTCATCATTAATTCGAGCTCCCTGAGCCTCCCTGAAACATAAGGCCATTTAATGTATATGAAATGAGGTCACTCCTCTAATCAAGACACTTTATTTCATTGGGTGGCCATGATAAAATGTTCATAAATGCTCTAATCTGAACCCCTGAAATGAGCTTGAAAAATATATGCATGCTTTCAAGATATGAAATGAGGCTCCTCCGGCTAGGCCTCTAATCAGGTCCACAAGAATTACATTTAAAAATACTGACAGTGTATCTGTTGTGTTTACATAGTCACAAGACAATGCCCCATGAAGTGGCTTGTGTGGACATCTCTCCCCTTGGAGGCCAAGTAGACGCAAAGGCAGACTTCTGTGCTATTGGTCTGTGGACGGAGATATCAGTTTCCATTCTCAGACTCCCAAATTTGGAACCAGCAGACAATCAACTCCTGGGAGGAGGTCAGTACGCTAATCATTAGGGCAGAGTGCAATGGCTAGTGAGTATTATCCATCTATATTTGCTCGCACCCCACTCCATTTATGTATAGTGGAAAATTTTCGTGGGTCAAAATTTTTGTGGTATTGCAAATATTGATGTGTGAATTCTCGTGTATTTTTTTCAAAACCACGAAATCAAAAAAAATTTACCCACAAAAATATCATGCTATACAGTACATATTAACTGCTGGGCAGTTAATCTCACCTTGCTTATAAGCTCTATTTCTCTGCTGGTCATATTGCTAGCCTTACCGAGTGGTACTCTAAATAATGCCCACTTAAATTGAAAATATTGGTCTTGCTGTTATGCTTAAGCAATGGCTTGCTTCTTGGGGGAGATACACTGCCAATGCCTAATAACGAGAGAGTATGATAAATAAAATTAGTATCAGTGGTGATTTGTAGTATTAACATAATCATTAGATATTATCCCTCGGTCTGTGCTGATGGTGACGTTTGGAGAGAACCACTACTTGCTGTGTGCCCTGGGGGATGGTTGCTTGCTCTATTACCAGATGCAGTTGCCAGCAGGTATATGTGTATGTATGTATGTATGTATGTATGTATGTATGTATGTACGTACCACACACTGGTGCAGTGAAACCAACCACCTGATGGGTCAGAGGTGGTGGAGTCTGGTGCTCACTGATGGGCAAGGAATAAGTGGTCAAATTCCGTAAAAATCCATAAAAATTCTGGTAGCATGATCATTTGCTGTTCATCATATTTATTGTATGTAGGTCAACTCAGTACCAGTAAGCGAGTTGTCCTTGGAACTAAACCAATTGTCCTGAAACAGTTTAGGACATCTGGTTCTACTAATGTGTTTGCCTGTTCCAACCACCCTACCATCATTTATCATAGCAACCAGAAAATTCTTTTCTCCAACGTTAATCTCAAGGTAAGAGAAATACTGCAAGCAAGTACATACATAGAAATCAACCTGCTCTCTCTCTCTCTCTCTCTCTCTCTCTCTCTCTCTCTCTCTCTCTCTCTCTCTCTCTCTCTCTCTCTCTCTCATCACTCTCTCTCATCACTCTCTCTCACTCTCACTTATCACACACACACTCTCTCTCACACATCACTCTCTCTTTTCTCTCTCTCTCACTCTCACTCTCTCGTATCACTCTCTCTCTCTCCTCTCTCTCTCTCTCTCTCTCTCTCATCACTCTCTCTCATCACTCTCTCTCACTCTCACTTATCACACACACACTCTCTCTCACACATCACTCTCTCTTTTCTCTCTCTCTCACTCTCACTCTCTCTTATCACTCTCTCTCTCTCTCTCTCTCTCTCTCTCTCTCTCTCTCTCTCTCTCTCTCTCTCTCTCTCTAGGAAGTGAATTACTTATGTACTCTGAATTCGGATGCCTTTAAAGAAAGGTATGTATAAGCTAAGCTGAAATGCACTACGTAGTGCACATTAAAATAAAATTTCAGCATATTAATATGGATATATAATATGACCAAGTACACATTTGTACTATATATATAGTATCTGGGAGGTAATTCAGTAACAGTGCTATGAACTGATGAAATATTTCTTAAGGGTGGCCGGAAAACATTCATGTAGCCAAAATGAATATCAAAGGTCCACCACGAGCCTTGTTTTCTGGTCACCTTTGACTTAATCAGCAGTAACCTTATATGGTTTGGGTCCTATAGTACCATATAGCGGGTATATTTCGAGGGGTGAAAGTTTTGCAGATTTCACGATTTCTCTTCAGTCTGCGAATATTTAACCACGCGAATCACGTGGAAGAAATTTGGCAAATCATAGAGTTCATTGCGTCTAGTTTGTGTGTCTGACTCTACAGTGGATAGACTCACCTCGCTGTAGCTACGTAGTCTAGTATAGCTATCTATGGTATGATGAGCTTGAGGCGGCAGAACATATTATATCATCATCGCTACGCGACCACGGCAAAAGGATCGCTGCACTATGTAACGCTTCATTAACTACGCCACTCCAGATATCGTTTTAAATTTAACCTGTCTAAAAAGTAGTCTCAAACGAAAGATGGCCTAGACTTTCATGACATCGAAGCTTTTAGCTAGCTAGCTAGGTGTTCGTGCACGCGTGCACATGGCCAGCTGGCTTGCTAGACGGCCAAGTTTTTTTTTTTCAAAATCTAAACCACAAATGATTTCCCCACGAAATAGACAAATAGGTCTAATCGTGAAACTTTCGCCCCTCGAAATATACCCGCTATACGGTAGTTTAAAATAATATACCATTGGAGTGAAAATGCCTTTAATGGTAAGTTTAATTCAGCATGAGCTCTGATTGTGGATCTAGTTGGCCATGAAAAAAACAAGTTTGTCTTCAAAAAGACTGTGCCTCGGCACTGGTAGAATATTATATGCACATATAAACATCAAAATAATGAAGTTCGAGTTAGTGCCCTCTGATTGGCTTTTCAAATATTCATTTCCATGCAAGGCCTATAGTTGATCTCATTGTTTTTGCCTTTCCAGATGTCTGGCATCATCTGACATGACATGTAGTTTCTCTGCTCTCTCTCTCTGTGGTCTTAGCTTTCCTGTTGCCAGCTAGCCTGTCTTAAGCTTTCTTCATGATTAGACTGCTGTCTCTGCTGTTACTGTTCTTTGCTTTCTGGCATGTAGTCGGATGTTCTCTGGTGCTCTTGGCTTTCCTGTAGCTAGCTAGCCTGTCTTAAGCTTTCATAACGATTAGACTGCTGGCTCTGCTGTTATTGTTCTTTGCTTTCTGGCATGTAGTTGATGCTCTTTGCTTCCTGTAGCCTGGCTAATCGTGCCAGATGTACACTACCTTGTTGAATGTTCACTTGTCGATCAGAATTCGCCTAGACTGCCGTCTCTGCTGTTTATATCCATTACTTTCTTGCTGTCTGAGCCTATCTCTTGCTCTGAATAACAGCTAGCTAGCTAGTTGTTTGACACGTGCAATGTAGATTGCGTGGGTGTAAGTCCCGGCACTGCGCCCACCACCACCACCACCACCACCACCACCACCATAGGTGATCCTGGCACTGCGCCTCGGCACTCTAGTGCCGAGGCAAAAAAATTTTTTTTTGTTTCTGTAAGGCTATCTCTACCAAGAGTAACCTTCACAGATTTTTTATTTTTTAAAACAGATCTTTTAATTGTCCTTTGGGAAATGATGGCCCAATGCTAGTTGGGCCACCTAATAATCTTACAAATTGTTATTTATTATCTTAAAAAATAGTCTGGATTCCTTCGTTGGGTTTGATGCACATCCTCTAAATTAATGGTATACACTAGTTTAATTATGGTTCATATTTCAAATTTTTTTTGGGTTTTGTTTCCAAGGGCAACCACATACCAAGTAGAAAAATGATATTAGGGTTTTAATTTTCTAGAGAACAAACTAAATAAGCAATGTGAACATTAATTATATCTGATCATGCCCATGTAAGGGGTGGAGTTTTGAAATAGAATCAGATGCTCTCCCAAATAGTGCAATGTAAATGTATGTACGTACCTATGCTATGTAGAGGTGTCCTGCAATGGCTGAGAACTAAACTCTATTTACATTCACCTTGCTCCTTGATCATTCACTAAATCTGCTATAACTTTCTCAATTCTTAACTAAATTTCTAGTTCAATGCATCAACAGAGAGAGCTGAGTATCCACTCTTTCTGATGGTGTGAAATTTGAAATTTGGTTAAGAATTGAGAAAGTTATAGCAGATACAGTGAATGATCAAGGGGTAAGGTGAATGCAAATAGACTTTAGTATGGTAGCTAGTAGCAGCACATCAGAAAGCAAATAACTTGTGACTAGTCAGCCCATGAAAGTTTTTAAAGCTAATCACTTGGGATTAATCAGCCATGATTTTTTTTTTTTCCTGTAAGGCTATCTCTAACAAGAGTGACCTTTACAGTTTTTATTTGTTTATTTCTTTTGGAGGGTTTACCCTCACTGGTGAGATTTTTAGGACAGCCCAGTGGGCACACATCCTTGCCATCGAGTTGAAACATACTCTTCGGTTTAGGACACGGCCCAGTGGACCACCTAGGGTTTCAACCATTAGGTTGAAAGAACCCTATGATCAGGACTTAGCCCAGTGGGCTGTACCTGCAGGGGTTCAACCACTAGGTTGAAAGAACCCTGGAAGATCAAGTTGAGATTTTTAGGACAGCCCAGTGGGCACACATCCTTGCCATCGAGTTGAAACATACTCTTCGGTTTAGGACACGGCCCTATACTTCGTCAGCATAGGGTTATTGGGGCGAGCCTGAGCGAGCCCCACACTAGTGGGTTGACTCTGGCGTTTCTATCTCGTATGTTCTAACTTCTCTGTGATGATCATCTGATAACATTACATCACATTATGTGTAAACATTACATCACTTAACAGGTTCAATCTTCTTTGCTATACTAAATAGCAGAGAAATTCTTATTTGCTCACTAGCTACTAAAGAACGGATCCAATTCAAACTCAGACGTAGAAAGGAGAGGGAGAGAGTTCAGTGTGCTTCCGAGACCACTGAATACAAAGAAGAAAGCGAAGGGTATGAAATGTGCTGCTCAAAGCACAGAGAGAGAGAGAAAGAGAGAGAGAGAGAGAGAGAGAGAGAGAGAGAGAGAGAGAGACTTCAGAAATAATTGAGGAATGGAAAGAGATGCCAGGCTCCAAATCCTGAGAGAGAGAGAGAGAGAGAGAGAGACGAGAAAATGCAAACAGAAGATTATCTTCAGAGACAACTGAGAAGATAATTCTCACTGTTTCACTCTTGCTAAAGGAACATGCATTACATTCAGCTCAGGCTCACCCCACAATGCATTGCATTCGTCTAGTATTAAAAGGATAACTCTACCAAGAGAATCCTTAACCACTTGAATAACTCTCTGGATTCTTCTAACAACGGTCGGTTCATAGTCCATCATAGTCCATCAGACATGACAGTCATATGTTATAACAAAGTTTCGGCTTTCTTGTGCTGATCGCAATTCAATGCAATCAATACAATTTTTCGTGTAATAGCAATACAATTTTCTGTGACAGTGCAATCAATGCAATTGTCCATGAGAGATTAGCTCAGCAGGCATAGAGTGCCTTTTATGGGTAGAGAGCTAGCTCAATTGTGGTAGTTGGCCCTGGGGCCATTATGCTGAGGTTACAAACCTCTATTTATTGTCTTCAATCTATCCTCTTATATTTGTATTGGGTTTCGAATGTATGAGTATCTCCATACACATTGTGATAGATTCCAAAAGAGGCCAGTCGTGAATAATTTTAGCTGGTTAATTCACAGCAACACACCTAAAAGTTAATCTTTAAAGATCTCGGCATGACTTCTTATAAGTTATCACTTAGAGCTTATGATGGGTGTGATTGAGGTGCAAGTTGTGCAATGGGCTATTCTGAGGGCCAATTACTCTTTCAATACCAATAACTTAGTAAAGGGACCATTTGATGCACAAAACTGAACACACAATTACAACACACAACTGGACACACAACAGGACACACAACACACACAACAGGACACACAACATCTGCCATTCTCATTCCACTATCTGGCAGCTGATTTTGGCCTATAGTCCAGTGTTGACCTCCCCCATTTAACTGGACATTGAATCGGTGTGCATTTTATTTTGACCAGTACTTTTGTCCTGACAAACAAATAATGACCAGACACAGGCCTATTATTATTAGCTGGAAAATGTCAGGTGTCAGGCTGTTATCATAAGCTCTGTTTAGTCTGTTCTCTCACAGTTCATAGCTCACTTGCTCACTCTCTGACTTCTCAGAAAATGATCACTTATTAGAGAGAAAGTGGAAGGTGTGAAAAAATATCGACCTAATCACCCTTGCTACCCCCTAGAATTCCTCAGAACCTAGAATGTGTATAATCGATCATGCACATGCGAAACAGATAGTAAGTACATGCATACAATTGTCTTTCGGAATTGTGTTTTAATTGGCACTTCAGACTGGTGCCGAGGTGTTATTAATTTACTGCCAAAGTATGTGACTACAGTACTCATTAAAGGGAGTGAGCTATTTTTCCCTGCAACTGTATGAAGTGACACTACATATATGCATGTTTCCTATGTGTTTGCAGTTTGGCCATGGTGGATGATTCGACTCTTACAATAGGGTCAATGGACCAGATTCAAATGCTTCACATACAGACCATCCCTCTCGGAGAGACTGCAAGGTTAGTCTGTCATCTCTCAGAGGACAGGACTCTTCTCCTCCACCCCTCCCTTCCTCCTTCCTCCCCCTCCTGCCCCATCCCCTTCCTCTCTGGCTATCCATCTGCAGAAATAAATATTTGTACATGGATATGGAGTCTGTCTGTCTCTCTCTCTCTCTCTCTCTCTCTCTCTCTCTCTCTCTCTCTCTCTCTCTCTCTCTCTCTCTCTCTCTCTCTCTCTCTCTCACCACATTATCTCTTACTTTATTCTTTATCTGTGCAGACGGATAGCTTACCAAGAAGCCACTGAGACCTTCGCCATCGCATGCTCAAGAATCGACGTACAGGAGGGCGGAAATGGAAATAAATACATCCCGTCAAGACAAAGGTACTGTACTCTACAAAGAGGTGGTAACTCTACTGTATATATACTATTAAAGAGGTGCTCTATAAGGAGGTACTGTACTGTACAAAGAGGTGGTATATATACTATTAAAGAGGTGCTCTATGAGGAGGTACTGTACTGTACAAAGAGGTGGTATATATACCTATAAGGAGGTACTGTACTGTACAAAGAGGTGGTATATATACTATTAAAGAGGTGCTCTATAAGGAGGTACTGGTACTTACTGTATAAGAGGTACTTACTGTATAAGAAGTACTTTAGAGGTATTCTATGAAACATTGCAGCTTTTACTGTATAAAGTGATATTCTATAAAGAGGTACCTTAAAGTGTGTTAGGAGGTCTATACTGTATAAGAGGTACGTACTCTTATAAGGAGGTACTGTATAAGAGGTACATATTCTGTTTCATTTATTTGAATCCTTTTACTTGCTAACTTCAATTGCTCTGACTAGTTGTGACATCCAAACTCAAGAGTATTGTAGAATAGGCAACAAATTTCATTCATGTGATTTCATTATGTTCAGCTAGATTGTAATACTAATTATTGCTGGTCACATGACTTGTGACCAATCAGATCCTATATATACCAAAACACTGAGCATCTCCCCA
Source organism: Crambe crambe (assembly GCA_963924555.1). Taxonomy (NCBI): domain Eukaryota; kingdom Metazoa; phylum Porifera; class Demospongiae; order Poecilosclerida; family Crambeidae; genus Crambe; species Crambe crambe. The sequence continues at coordinate 6,546,996 of OZ004582.1, forward strand.
ATCTCATGGTCCTAGGCTAGCCTACATGGAAAGGGGATTGCATCACCATTGTCTCTAATTGCTTAAGACATCAGTAGAGAGTGTGCTCTCTGCTGGTGTAAAATTTGTAACGCACTAAGATATTTTCCTTCTTGTGTTAAATCTGACAAAGGATGCCCCAAACTTCAACTCTAAATCTACTAAGTATTGTAGTATATGGCTGTATATAGGAGAGCACATGAATCAGAGTGGAATATGGTGAGATATTTCACGAGTAGGCATCAGTATTTTCAAAAGCAGAAATATCCCACTACCATTCCTACAAGAAACAATGGATGAACTATTATTCATAGTTGCTGATTAAGTGAAGAATGTGGTCATGTAGTAGTGGTATGTACTGACTAAACCCAACGTGTCTAACCCTAAATCCTCTCTTTATAAGAAAGTCCAAACTGTTATATTAGGTAGTCCAAAAGCGTTAGATGAAGCGAATGACGAATAATTTTTGGAAAGCTCGCACTGATGTGCTCCATAGAGCTTGATTTACACCTGACAAAATGCCAATTATGTGTTGTTTGTGTTATACAGAGATATGATGCGTAATGGTTTGCTATGCTAGTATCTGCCAGTGATCGCAGACATGACTGAGTACTGTAACTCGTGTGCATGTGCAAAGGGTTGATAATGTTACCAAAAGAAGTCATTCATGCTAATCTCGATTTCCATTCAGACACATTTGAAAGAGCTAACCACCCACCTCTATGAGCTTGTTTGATCATCATGTACTGACTAAAACCCAATGTGTCTATAGCCTTCAAATCCTCTATATGGAAGTCCACCATGTACAGAGTGGTCAGCATGTCACTAATATAAAGGGGAAAAAATTATTCTAATTAAAAATGAAAAGTAGGGATGGCTGTATGCAGTTCAGCTAACTATTCCTACTTCAGGCCAAGATGAGATAAAGGGAGTGAAGTAGCTCGTTTGGTAATATTGATGATGGGTAAGGGGTTACTTGACTGAAGTTCACATGTAGTTCATTGGAGGTTTCATCATAATAATTATTGTATGAGCCGAAATGAATCTGATCGGGATGTTATACAGTTTATAATAAGATTGCCATTGACCTAATTTTGTATATAATATTTCAAGGCCTTTACTGATATGTATCAAGGCTTGATTCATAACCAGACTAGTGCCTAGGGTTTACGCTCTGTACATCAGAGAGAACATCGAGAGACCAACATCAAGAGAGAAAGCTAATGACAGATTTGCTAGTCAGTTGTGAGGTCAAGTGTATGGGAGTGGGGCATAAAAATGTCTGCCATGTTGTAGGTTGAAAGCTAACAAGTTGGAAAATGATGTGCTATTTTTGAACATGTCGAGTTAAAGGTAAAGGATTATAGTGCAGTCATTTTGAGTAGTGTGGTATGAACTACTACACAGCCAGTAGCAATATAATCTAGACAATATCATATGCTCTGGTATTTAAGATTCTTGAAAGTAAAAGCACCTCCCTAATCTCGATACTTTTTCATGGTCCATCCACATTGAATAGTTTGGTTAAGTAGGGATAGCCTAAAATCTAGCTGGGCTGTATAATGTACTGCAGCCTCATATGAAAACAATCCCTACTTTTACAACGGCCCATAGCTAGCTATAGGCAGTGAATGTAAATATAGGGATTGTTTTCATATGAGGCTGCAGTACATCATACAGCTCAGTTAGATTTTAGGCTATCCCTACTTAACCTTTTTATTCAGAAGATATTTTTTGCGCTCATATACATGATAGTTAGACACTGAGGCCATGAATCTACGGGATTTAGAAACCTGAAGGTTTCTAAAACCGTAGATTCTATTGGCCGAGGTGTCTAACTCATTTAGACTATATTATGCGTGTGCATAGTTACCATTAGTTACCTTGAGAGAATATTAATCTTCATGGCTGAACGTGAACTAGATGAGAACTGGGTGTGGCTGATCTTCTGTTGGAGTATTGTAGGCCATGAAAAGCAAGCTAAGTTGAAACTATGCTTGGAAATATGAACTTACTATGCCGTCTGCACTACTTTCGGTACCTTTTTAGTCTTCTTTTAGCTTTGGTTGGAGCTTCGAATATAAGAAACTAGCTTCTCTCCAACTCAAGTTCGAAACCCCGCCCACTATCTTTACCGTTCAAGTTAAGCTTCGTAATGCAAGCTAAATTGAAACTACGTTTGGAAAAATTAACTTACTATGCCGTCTGCACTACTTTCGGTACCTTTTTACTCTTCTTTTAGCTTTGGTTGGAGCTTCCTAACACCAGAATACATCTCTCTAACTAAAGTTCGAAACCCCGCCCACTATCTTTACCGTTCAAGTTATCATTGTTGCTATTGTATCCAAGCTAAAAATGCAGTTTGTGGTTTTGCTTTCTAAGTGCCTGGGGCTATTGTGGTTTTGAGTTTCTAAGTGCCTTAGGATTTTGTGGTTTTGTGATCTAAGTACTTATGTAGAAACTTGCAACTGACCAATCAAATTGCTCTATTCAAACTAGGTATAGTCTAAATGAGCTTAGCTACAATTGAATTTCAACAGTGTGCACTTTACTACCTCATATTCTACCAGTGTCGAGGTGCAAGTCTTTTTGAAGACAAACTGCAGACTAGATGGAAGTTGTACCATTATTCATAGTTGCTGATTAAGTGAAGAATGTGATCATGTAGTAGTGGTATGTACTGACTAAACCCAACGTGTATAACCCTAAACCCTCTCTTTATAAGAAAGTCCAGTTGAGTAGTTAATGTGTTTTTCTATAGGAACCTTTAGAATAAATAATTTTTGGAAAGCTCGCACTAATGTGCTCCATAGCGCTTGATTTGCAACTGTTCAACTCTTTATACCAACGGTGAAATAGACGAATTTTTTTCCCCGGACAAAATTAACCCGCCCTACGGTATATGGAAGTCCACATGTACAGAGTAGTCAGCATGTCACTAGTAATATCTATGTAGTATCTGTATTTCAATTTTTTGGAAAGTTCACACTAATGTGCTTCAGAGAGCTTGAAAAAAGTGATACACATGCTATTAAAATTACACAGAAGTGTGGTTTGCTCATTGATAAAGAAAAAAGTAGCAAATGCTTTTGATTGGACAACAATTTCAACCCTATGATGGCACTCCATTTTAAGTCTACAAGCCCAGCAATTGGAGGTTAGAACATGCTTAGTCTTTGCATATTAACATGTCCTCTGCATGTAAGCTTACTGGAGCATGGAGGGTTTGCAGATGGAAATTGTATAACATTATTCATAGTTGCTGATTAAGTGAAGAATGTGATTGAGTCCAATGATCATAAGAATCTATCTTATTTTGGCCTGTTATAGGCTTATTAACCCTCCGTGCATGTGGGAGAGGGTTACAGTTGTCGTTTTTTGTTATTGTCGTTTTTGGTTGAATTATAGTGTGTGTGTCATGCACCTGATCTCTGAGATGGCAAACCTTCAACCCTTGAGACAGATACTAGCACAAGTAGGTGACACTCTAACACTTTAAAATTTTGATTATGGCATCTACACCGGGATATTCCAAATAATGCACACCTACAATGAGCTCTCCCCTGCCCCTTGAATAGTGCGGATATGTAATGCCATTCATAACAAGACTAGTGCCTAGGGTTTACGCTCTGAACATCAGAGAGAACATCGAGAGACCAACAGAGAAAGCTAATGACAGATTTGCTAGTCAGTTCAGGAACATTGAAAAGAATTGCTGAAGCAGGGTTCTTCCCCCAGGATTAGGGCAAGACCATGATCACCATGAAGAAGAGGTGCCCAGTGTTTCGAGAAGGCTCCTGGTGTGAATAGTGTTAAGATATTAGGCATAGGGGAAGAATTAAAGGCATAGTGGCAAGACATAAGACATGGAAGAACTGAAAGTATAGTGGCCCACTATGGGAGAACCCTGGCTGATTAGTGCTGGTCACATGACGTGTGACCAATCAGAGCCTCTGAAAAGTGTGCTATAAATCTCTTAAAGGGTAACTGACATTTAAAAATTATTTCTCAGTTAATTACATTTTTGTATGCCTACATTACTGGGAAGAAATATGAGAAGCATTGGTGGAAGTCTCACTGAGAAAATAGTAGTAGAAGTCGGCCATTTCATTTATATCCTGTTTGGGGCGGGGCTTACTAGTAATGTTATAGAGGGAACTCATATAATCCCCATTGAACCCTGAGAACTCCTGCCGAAGTTTATGAAAGGATCGAGCAAAGCTTTAGCCGTTGGTGTCATCTTATTGCAAAGGATAGAACCGGAAGAATGTACTTGAGTTGATATACTTAACGATAATATCTTTAATAGTGCCCTATTATATGATCCCCTTGTGGCTTGCTACGCCTGCAATTGCAGAGAACTGCTGTGGTTTTTATTATCCGACAAAGGATGCACCAAACAATCTAAGTACTGTAGCATGGCTGTATAAAGGAAAGCACACGAATTAGAATATGGCGAGATATTTCATGAGTAGGCGTCAGTATTTTCAAAAGCCGAAATATCTCTACTACCATTCCTACAAGAAACACTAGGACTAGATGGAAGTTGTACCATTATTCATAGTTGCTGATTAAGTGAAGAATGTGGTCATGTAGTAGTGGTATGTACTGACTAAACCCAATGTGTCTAACCCTAAACCCTCTCTTTATAAGAAAGTCCAGTTGAGTAGTTAATGTGTTTTTATATTATCAGTATCTTTAGAATAAATAATTTTTGGAAAGCTCGCACTAATGTGCTCCATAGAGCTTGATTTGTAGTAGTGGGCGATACTAGCTTTTTTGTAATGATACGATACCAAGTACTTTTCTCGCAAAAACAGTGATATTGATACTGTAATGATACGATACTAAATGGTGGTCAGAGGAATCTCTGATGTAGACCATCTTCAAGAGGACCTATAAAAGGTTATGTTTTTGTTTAGAAATAAGAGTTTATAGCTAAACTAGCTCAGCTGCTAGATACGGACTCGCTAGATAGACTGTACTCTGCACTTTGCACTGTCACATGATAAGGTCGATACCCGCCTAATTGATATTTCGATACTGATACTTGGTTCCATCAGTGAAGTATCGATATTTGGTATCAGTATCGCCCACCACTATTGATTTGCAACTGATAAAATTTCAACTCTTTATACCAATGGTGAAATAGACGAATTTTTTTCCCAGACAAAATTAACCCGCCCTACGGTATATGGAAGTCCACATCTACAGAGTAGTCAGCATGTCACTAGTAATATCTATGTAGTATCTGTATTTCAATTTTTTGGAAAGTTCACACTAATGTGCTTCAGAGAGCTTGAAAAAAGTGTTACACATGCTATTAAAATTACACAGAAGTGTGGTTTGCTCATTGATAAAGAAAAAAGTAGCAAATACTTTTGATTGGACAACAATTTCAACCCTATGATGGCACTCCATTTTAAGTCTACAAGCCCAGCAATTGGAGGTTAGAACATGCTTAGTCTTTGCATATTAACATGTCCTCTGCATGTAAGCTTACTGGAGCATGGAGGGTTTGCAGATGGAAATTGTATAACATTATTCATAGTTGCTGATTAAGTGAAGAATGTGATTGAGTCCAATGATCATAGGAATCTATCTTATTTTGGCCTGTTATAGGCTTATTAACCCTCCGTGCATGTGGGAGAGGGTTACAGTTGTCGTTTTTTGTTACTGTCGTTTTTGGTTAAATTATAGTGTGTGTGTCATGCACCTGATCTCTGAGATGGCAAACTTTCAACCCTTGAGACAGATACTAGCACAAGTAGGTGACATTCTAACACTTTAAAATTTTGATTATGGCATCTACACCGGGATATTCCAAATAATGCACACCTACAATGAGCTCTCCCCTGCCCCTTGAATAGTGCGGATATGTAATGCCATTCATAACCAGACTAGTGCCTAGGGTTTACGCTCTGAACATCAGAGAGAACATCGAGAGACCAACATCAAGAAAGAAAGCTAATGACAGATTTGCTAGTCAGTTCAGGAGCATTGCATCACCTTGATCCTTTCTCAATTCTTGTGCTTTAAATTTCAGTTGTTATAGCAAACAAAAAAGTTTCATTTTCTTGTGTTAATGTGAGGGACGTAAACATACCCTCCTTAGTTAGTACGATTGAGATAATTAAAGTTGTAGTTGTCATAGCTGCTAATTAAGTGAAGAATGTGGTCATGTAGTAGTGACTAAACCCAACGTGTCTAACCTTAAACCCTCTCTTTATAAGAGAGTCCACATATACAGTTAGGCTCACATATAATTTTTTTAAATTTTTTCCAAATTTTTGGAAAGCTCGCACTGATGTGCTCCACAGAGCTTGATCTGAATGATTAAAAGTGTTACATGTGCTGTTGCTGTTACACAGAGCTATAATGTATAGTAGTTTGCTATTGCTAGTATCTGTCAGTGCTCATACACTGAGACACGATTGGGTGCTGTAACCTGTGTGCATGTGCAAAGGGTTGATAATGTTGTCAGAAGAAGCAGGCTATAGTAGCATTATAGCCAGTACTTTGCTGTAGTGTAGTCAACTCACTTCACCATGCCATGCACATGTCATTTACATTGCTGTTGCTTTATATTGAATAATAGACAAAACTTAAATAGCTAAATAAATTCTTCCAGAGACTGTGTATGTGCCTATAAAAGAAAGTTTATGTAGAGCTGGCTTTGTATAGACTATAGTACTGTACTGTAGCATCATATCAAATACTGCATACTCTCAGTTGAAGTAATGGTCAATACTGCCACCCTCTTTATAAGAAAGTCAGAGATCCAGTTTATAAGTGTTTTGCTTTACAAGTTAATGTAATTTTTGGAAAGCCCACATAAATGAGGTTTTAATATCCTCAGTGAGCTTGATATGTTACTTAAACCACACAAAATTTACTAACTGTTTCTGTGCCGTGGACTCTCCAATTATGGAGCTATCTAAAGAAGCAATGCAAGGCTAAATATGATTTCAATTCAAAAAAACAACATAGCCTTTTTCACTTAAGGTGGTGGGCTAGTAAAAAAAAAAAAAAAAAAAAAAAAAAAAAAAAAAAATCTGTACCTCTCTCTTAACTCATCATTTTTGTATATATGATATCAAAGAAATTTAGTACTCTAGTAGAATATATTTACCAGCAGAGTGAAGTCAGCATGCAGTATTGATTTGGGTGTGGATGAGACGTCCAGAAGTTCGCATAACTGATGTGTTCCAGGGAGCTTGATTTATGAGAATTGCTGAAGCAGGGTTCTCCCCCCAGGATTAGGGCAAGACCATGATCACCATGAAGAAGAGGTGCCCAGTGTTTCGAGAAGGCTCCTGGTGTGAATAGTGTTAAGATATTAGGCATAGGGGAAGAATTAAAGGCATAGTGGCAAGACATAAGACATGGAAGAACTGAAAGTATAGTGGCCCACTATGGGGAGAACCCTGGCTGATTAGTGCTGGTCACATGATGTGTTGACCAATCCCTGTGCTATAAATCTCTTAAAGGGTAACATTAAAAAAAAATATTTCTCAGTTAATTACATTTTTGGATGCTTACATTACTGGGAAGAAATATGAGAAGCATTGGTGGAAGTCTCACTGAGAAAATAATAGTAGAAGTCGGCCATTTCATTTATATCCTGTTTGGGGCGGGGCTTACTAGTAATGTTATAGAGGGAACTCATTATATAATCCCCATTGAACCCTGAGAACTCCTGCCGAAGTTTATGAAAAGCATTGTGAGGATCGAGCAAAGCTTTAGCCGTTGGTGTCATCTTATTGCAAAGGATAGAACCGGAAGAATGTACTTGAGTTGATATACTTAACGATAATATCTTTAATAGTGCCCTATTATATGATCCCCTCGTGGCTTGCTACGCCTGCAATTGCAGAGAACTGCTGTGGTTTTTATTATCCGACAAAGGATGCACCAAACAATCTAAGTACTGTAGCATGGCTGTATAAAGGAAAGCACACGAATTAGAATATGGCGAGATATTTCATGAGTAGGCATCAGTATTTTCGAAAGCCGAAATATCCCACTACCATTCCTACAAGAAACACTAGGACTAGATGAAAGTTGTACCATTATTAATAGGTTGCTAATTAAGTGAAGAATGTGGCCATGTAGTAGTGGTATGTACTGACTAAACCCAACGTGTCTAACCCTAAACCCTCTCTTTATAAGAAAGTCCAGTTGGGTAGTTAATGTGTTTTTATTATGTTATCTTAGAATAAATAATTTTTGGAAAGCTCGCACTAATGTGCTCCATAGAGCTTGATTTGCAACTGATGAAAGAAAACAAAAAATAACAACAACAAAAAAACAGCAACAACAAAAAACAACAAAAAACAAAAAAAAACAACAAAACAAAACACACACCAATTATGTGTTATTGGTGTTATGCAGAGATATGATGTGTAATGCCAGTTCTCACAGACCGAGTACTGTAGCATGTGCAAAGGGTTGATAATGTTATCAGAAGCAGTTAGTTATTCATGCTGATCTCGATCTCCATTCAGACACTTGCTTCATCCCTTGATCATTTCACATTTAAAACACTCACTCTATGAGCTGTAGTAGTTGCGAATGCTGTTATCCTGCTATCCAAGTTATTAAAAGTTCTGTATTGTAGTTCATTGGAGATTTCATCATAATATTGTATGAGCCGAAATGAATCTGATCTGGATGTTATACAGTTTATAATAAGATTCCCTTTGACCTATATTTTAAGGCCTTTACTGCTATGTATGTATCAAGGCTTGATTCATAAACAGACTAGTGCCTATGACAGATTGTCAGTTGTGAGGTCAAGGTCCAAGAATCAAGTGTATGGGGTGGGGCATAAAAATGTCTGCCACATTGTGGGTTGAAAGCTAGCAAGTTGGAAAATGATGTGCTATTTTTGAACATGTCGAGTTACGGAATCAATTTTGAGTAGTGTGGTGTAGACAACTATACAGCCAGTAGCAATATAATCTAGACAATGTTATACACTCTGGTATTTGGATTTTAAGATAAAAGACTTTATTCCTGAAAGTAAAAGCACCTCCCTATCTTCATGGTCCATCCACATTGAACAGTTTTATTGTATTCAGCCCTACCATATCATAACCTCCCTCCCATAGTGAGGTTGCATCACCTTGATCCTTACTCAATTCTTGATCTAATCCCTTTTAGCGACATCAGTAGAGAGTGTGGGCTCTTCTAACTCTGTTGGTGTTTATATGAATTCCAGTTGTTATAGCAAACAAAAATAGTATTTTCTTGTGTTAATGTGAGGGACATCCCCTCCTCTTAGTAGACACTAGACTAACTGAAGGTAATTAAAGTTGGGGCAAGGAGAAAAAGCGGAATGGCGGAAATGGTGGATATGGCGGAAACCAAAAGTAAACCTTTAAGAAAAGGTTGTAGGGTTGTAGGTATTATGATAACTAGTAGCTATGTTATCAAAATAATAAAGTCAAACATGTAGCCAAATCATTCATAGTCTTGTTGATATTTAGATATTGACTCCAAGAGTGCGTAAAATGGCTTTGTGACTTTCCAGCAGAGCAGAAATTATTTCATGAGGGATTATTAGATGTGTCTGTGGGTTAAACTGGCCACACTAAACACGTATAGATGGTAATATGCATTACCAAACTGAGACTGCTTCCTGCAAGTTTCCTCCATTCATGATAATGATGCACAGATCACGAGGAGGAATTCATGTAGTGCTGTTTGCAACCAAAACAAACACTGATATTACCTTAATGAAGGTCACCCAAAATGGATCCATGGACTCTTTCGAGGATTGCTAAGTGCAAAAGATCGTAGCTGTCCAGAAATCAAACCTGTAGCTTATGATTATCTAAAAATAATAATGATAACAACAACAGAGAAGAAGAATCCAGCAACTTGCTTGCCGCAGTAAGCTCCCTGGTCCTGAAGCTTGGTCTGCACTTTGTAGTAGGCTGGATAATCATTCAAGTCGCTTTTGTTAAGTCTTAAGTGGGAAAACTAGAATTTCGCTTTTGTATTAGTCTATATGCAGCATGCGCAGCCATCCACGTCATCCCTACATAGAGAGAGCTACTGCTCTCTCTGATACCAGTATACCAGTCAGTCAACTTTATATTTGGTTTCCTTAGATTCCACCATTCCGCTTTTTCTCCCTTTCCATTAAAGTTGTATTATTATTCACAGTTGCTAATTAAGTGAAGAATGTGGTCATGTAGTAGTGGTATGTACTGACTAAACCCAACGTGTCTATACCCTGAACCCTCTCTTTATAAGAAACTCCACATATAGAGCTAGGCACGTAAATTTTTTGGAATTTTTTAGAAAATTTTTTGGAAAGCTCGCACTGATGTGCTCCACAGAGCTTGATCTATAACCCAAGAATGATTAAAAGTGTTATATGTACTGTTGCTGTTACACAGAGTTATGATGTGTAGTGGTTTGCTAGTAGTATCTGTCAGTGCTCACACACGGAGTACTGTAACGTGTGCATGTACAAAGGGCATCAGAAGAAGTTAGTTATTCATCGATTTCCATTCAGATACTTTATCCCTTGATCATTTCACATTTAAAACACTAGCAGAGCTGATTACCCACTCTATGAGCTGGTTTGGCCTGATATCTATGTAATGATTTTTGGAAATTCTCACTGATGTGCTCCAGAGAGCTTGAAAAAAATAAATAAATAAATAAATAAATAAATAAAGAAAGGAATGAAAAATTAAAAAAAAAAGTGTTAGTTACATTAAATTCAGAGACACCACATGTTATGTCAGATGATGCCAGACATCAGGAAAGGCAAGAACAATGAGATCAACTACAGGCCTTGCATGGAAGTGAATATTTGAAAAGCACTGACTAACTCGAATTTCATTTGATGTTTATAATTTATACATAAGCTTAGCTAGAATTGAATTTCAACAGTGTGCACTTCTACCAGTGCCAAGGTGCAAGTCTTTTTGAAGACAAACTTGTTGAAATTACTAAAAGTCAGTACATGCCACTACAACATGGCCACATTAGCTAGCTATAGGGAATATAATTGCCTTCCCTGCAGCTCTTTGGGGATTTCCCTTTCATTAACTTAATAATAAATATGTACTTATGATTATTCATAAGGGTGTAATTAAAGTTGTACTACCGTAATCGTATAAATTTTCGATGGGGTTTTATTTTTGTTTTTTCGTAGTCGATCAGAATCCTCGAAAATAATAAACGAAATCTTAGTACTATGACGTCATATATGACGACGATGCGCATGCGTGTGTGATATCGATAGCAGCTGGAAAACAGATAGTCGAGAGTATCATGCTTCATTACCGCCGTTACCTGTCTCTCTTGCTTCTACAACGAAGCGTCTCGCCTTCCATAGCAGTCTAGATTTTAGTTTGGCCGTCGCCAGCCCAGCTTTTCTTGCATGTCACTCGGCCCCAGCAGCAGGCAATGATATAGCTATTAATATACGCGTATGTGCTTGCTACGTACGTACGAAAATTAGACCTGCGGAAATTTTTTATTATAGGAACAATCCGGAAATCACGAAATTTTAAACCTCCGAAAATTTATACGATTACGGTATTATTCATAGTTGCTGATTAAGTGAAGAATGTGGTCATGTAGTAGTGGTATGTACTGACTAAACCCAACGTGTCTAACCCTAAACCCTCTCTTTATAAGAAAGTCCACATAAATTTGAGGGTAATTAAATAATCATTTGTATTATATAGAAATTTTTGGAAAGCTCTCACTGATGTGCTCCTGAGAGCTTGAAGGTAGTGTTATTAAAAACAACAACACAGAAATGTGCTCATTGATAAAGGACAACTCAGAATAGTGGCAGGTGCTTTTGATTGCAACAATATTTCTCAACTAAGATGACTGTAACAAGAGGAAAATGTACCGTAAATTTCAATATGAATCATTCTATTTTTTTGTGGTATGAAAATTAATCGAATTACAAATTATAATTAATTACATGTAAATTTGTAACAGTCTTGCTTGCTGATATAAACATGTGAGATAGTTTCTCCTTCAAGCTTGTTTATTGTCATACTTGAGCAACGATGATCTTAAAAGAACTTTCCCAGGTACACTGCACCACCTGCCTGGGCTTTGATGATCTCATGATCACACTTGTACCTATCACCCGTCGTCTTCGTTCAGCAAGACAACCAGAAAGTTCCACCTACAAGCCTTGGAGAGCCCATTGGTAGGAGTATCAATTGTAATTGTCGTTATACTAGCCTAAGGTGGATTCTAATTTACAGCGTTATGTATTACATCAAGGATAAGTATATCTAAATTCCGTTTTGACTTAAAATTGCATTTATCTCACAGTATTTTAACCCAACAAGTGACATTGAAGTGCTTTAGCAAGCACTGGAGATTAGTTGAAAAAAATGATATAAGTATTCCATTGCTAAGCCCCTTATGGTCTTAATGAAAGGGACACCCCCTCCCCTTCATTAATAGCCTCATTCTGTGCCTTCTTCTCTCCACACCAAAAAATAATGAAGGTGATTATAGTGTTATAATGGTATTCATAGATTATGTGGTTAATGAAGAATGTTAGTAAACCCAACATGTACAAGTACTAAACCCTATCTTTATAAGGAATTCCAGAGGAAGACTAGGTGCTACTAGAGCAGTGCTTTATTCTGAAATTATGAAATATGAATTTTTGGAAAGCCCACGTTAATATAGGGGTCTTATGATCTCCGTGAGCTTGCTTTTTCATCATTTTCTGGATCACTGAGGGCACTTATGGGGAGTGAAGTAGGCATAGAGTAGTTGGGTGTGGTTATTTAAATTAAGATGGGGTAGGCTCTCTTATTTGTGAACTGTTTAGGTGTAGGCTCAAAGTTATTCTATTCAGCAATGCTCCAAAATATTACCTATTATCCCCTAAAATTAGTAAAGGGGTCTTATGACCTCTGTGAGCTTGATTTTTTTATCTTTATCACAGAGCAGAGAGTTGATCAAAACTCTGAGCTGGTTTTTGTAAGAAGTCTGTAGTTTGAGAGAATTGGCATCAAAAAATTGATTGAGGCATGGCATGGCTGCTGGGTGGTTGATTGTTTCTGCAACGGTATTATTCTTGAGTGTCATGGTTTGCCCTCAGTTGTAGAGTAGGAAGTGCTAGTCCAGTCTGGGACTGTAATTTTCAACTGTAGCATCACTTACTCATGAATTATTCATGAGCAAACATTATACCACAACCACTTTATAAGAAAGTCACATATGCACTTATAGAAATATGCAACATGTTTATAAGGAAAGCTGGGTGAAAAATCACAATTTTTTTGTGTTATATAGTAACTCCCCTTCTCTTACCGCCTTCTTACATTTGGAATCGTCTCTTACTCAAATTCACGACCAAAGTTGTGTATAACTTTGATGATTCAGTCCTTATCACCGAAACTGATTTCTTTGTATACCTAGAAACTGGGGTTTCTTATTGGGGCCCAGAAAGAAAGTATTCTTTAATGCTTCTTTTTGAGTTTGGAATGATTTCCTCAAATTTATTATTGGGGGAAGGGGGGGGGCGAATATTCCCTGCCCCCTCCTTCTTAAATTGAAATGCAGCCCTGCATGTGATGGTTGGATATTATGCTACTGCTCATGATAGATGGAGGTAATTAAAGTTGTAACATTATTCATAGTTGCTGATTAAGTGAAGAATGTAGTCATGTAGTGGTGGTATGTACTGACTAAACCCAATGTGTCTAACCCTAAACCCTCTCTTTATAAGAAAGTCCAGAGGGTTAGATTCAACTCTTTATCATGGTGAAGACTGTACCTTTTAATTAATTTTTGGAAAGCCCACACAACAGAGATTCTGCTAATCTCTGTGAGCTTGAAAGCTTTGATCTTTTTTTAACCTGAAATGCAAGTATAAATTAAATTGTTGATTTTTTAAGTGCACAGAGGTTACCTACACCTGAGCTTTGCAAATAATAATAATAAATAAAAAATAAAATTAAAGGAATGTTTAAAAAAGACCAGGAAGTAATTTGGAGGTAACGAGGGTCCCCACTATTCAAAGTTCCAGTGCCCCCTTTTTAGGGACATCCCCTCTAAAATCTTAATGAGAGGGACATCCCTTCTATCCAAAGTCTCAGTGCCTCCTTTCAGGTCTCAGCTTTATGGGCAACATAGTGATCTTTTTTTAGTCTCTTTTCTCTTTAGTACCATTTTTTATTAACTAGCATTGCAAATGCGTGTCAAATCTTTCTTATCGTCTTAATGAAAGGGACATCCCCCTCCTCTTTGTCAGTAGCCCCATATATCTATGCCTTCTTCTCTCGGAGTTTCCACATCAAAACAAATCAATGAAGCAATGAGTGTGTTTATTAATTAATATCTGACAGTTATTCATAGTTTGCTGGTTAAGTGAAGAATGTGATTATAAACCCAATGCGTGCAAGCGCTAAACTCTCTCTTTATAAGGAGATCCAGGGGATGGCTTTGGCTACCATATGGAGTGTTGTTTTAAATAGTCTACAAAATTTTTGGAAAGCCCACGGTAAAAAGGGGTTTTGTGACCTCTGTGTGCTTGATCTATTTGAAATTTGAAATTCGGTAGTTGCTAAAGTTTATGTTTAGGAATTGGCACAAGAAATTATAGTCATACACACAAAATTAGGTAGCAAGAAAGTCAAAAAAATATATAAATAAAAATAACCAAAGCAGAGAATTAGCTAACAATGAGTCCTCCAAAAATAAATTTCTTTTGGGCAGAGGGGGCATATCCCCCTCCTGCACCCTCCTCCTTGCCGTGGCTAATAGCCAACAGCCACATGATCGTCACATGGGTTTGGAAAGCCCATGTTAATGTGGAAAGTCCACTGGTCTTATGACCTCTGTGAGCTTGATTCAATTAGTGTTATCTTCAAAGAGTTGATCAAACTCTGAGTTGGTTTCATGGTCAGTGCACGGCTGTAATTTGAGAGAATTGGTGTCAAAAATCGATTGAGGCATGGCTGCTCAGTGGTTGAGTGTCTTTACAACGGTATTGTTCTTGAGTGTCCGTAATATGAAGTATAATAAATACTTTAATATAATATGCTGAATGCTTTTGCAAATCTTCTGAATATGAATGCTGAATGAAAATGCTTTCCTCGGGGGGGTGGGGGGAATTTTACCTGCCCCCTCCTGCCTAAACTAAAATGCAGCTCTGCATGTGATGTTTGGTATAATATGCTACTGTAAGAGATTTTGTACTCAGTATAAGGTTATGATGGAGATATTGAAATGTAGCATTATTCATAATTGCTGATTAAGTGAAGAATAATGTGACAATGTAGTGGTGGACTAAACCCAATGTGTCTTGCCCTAAACCCTCTCTTTATAAACAAGTTAGTCTTTTAAAAAGACTAGGAATGCCTCGGCACTTAAGTGCAACCTCTATTTAATTTTAATTTTAAATGCTTTATAGTGAATACGACGTGACAGTGGTAGATACACTGAGGATCACCGGCTTGAAACCAGAGTCCTACAAGGATGATTGGCTGAACACTCATGGGCATAATTAATGAAAAGTGTGGGGGGTTGTGGGGTCAAATGTTTTTACAAAATGTTGCCAAAATATTTCTCTCAGCTTCTTTTCTGTGGAGAGTTCCAAATAAAGCACACTGAGCAACATGGCTTATAATTATTGTAGTAAGATTAGTATTTACACACTATTCTTGCTGTTCAACTGTCGTTTAATGGTTATTCTCAGCACAGCTTGATTGAAGTATGTGTACTGGATTCTCTCATTGTTTGGAAGCCTCAAAGTCTTAGTTCTGAGATTCTCCTTCACCATGGCTCTCTCTTTGACACTTCGAACGAAGCACTAGTTCGTGTACCTTGCTATCTCTGTTGTTTTTGTTCACTGCTGTCTTTTAGTCAGTTCTCTGCATGTGATAATGGGCTTGATTTGTTGGCAAAGACGGCCAAGAATCATCAGTACTAGAGTTATCGCGTAGTAACTGCGAGCCTGAGCTGAGCCTGAGCTGAGCCTGTCTGTTTGTCCTTAGTACTTTGTCTAGCTAAATTAATGCACGTGCTCGATACGCATCATCGTGCATCATTGCGCGTGCGCGTGAAACGTACCACCATCGCCGATCATAGTCGCTTCCAGCACTGCGCCTCGGCACTTCGGTGCCGAGGCAAAAAATCCAGAGGGTGTCCATTTTTTACTTTCATTTTTTTTTCTTTTCGATTTCCGTCCGATGAGTATGTGCAAAGGGTTGATAATGTTGTCAGAAGAAGTTAGGTATTCATGCTTATCTCGATTTCCATTCAGACACTTTATCCCTTGATCATTTCACATTTGAAATACCAGCAGAGAGCTGATCACCCACTCTATGAGCTGGTTTGGTCATGTAGTAGTTGCATGTACTGACTAAACCCAATGTGTCTAGCCTTTAAATCCTCTCTTTATATGGCACATGTACAGAGTAGTCAGCATGTCACTAGTAATATCTATGTAGTGTCTGTATTCAATATTTGGAATTTGCACTGATGTGCTTCAGAGAGCTTGTCACATATGCTATTAAGATTACACAGAAGTGTGGTTTGCTCATTGATAAAGAACAACTTAGTAAATGCTTTTGATTGGACAATGATGCCACTCCATTTCATTTCTAACTTTCAAATGTACAAGCCCAGCAATTATGCTTTGTCTTTGCACATTGCTTGTTCTCTGCATGTAAGTTACTGGAGCAGATGGAAATAATTATAGTTATACTATTATTCATAGTTGCTGATTAAGTGAAAAATGTGATCATGTAGTAGTGGTATGTACTGACTAAACCCAACATGTCTAATCCTAAACCCTCTCTTTATAAGAAAGTCCAGTTAAGTATGTAGACAAGGTGAACGTACTTATGAGCAACACCCCTTGCAGTCTTCTTAATAATTTTTGGAAAGCTCGCACTGATGTGCTCCAGAGAGCTTGATTTACAACTGATGAAAAAAAAAATCCAAATTGTGATATGATGTGTAATGGTTTGCTATGCTAGAATCTACCAGTGCTCACACACAGAATACTGTAACTCGTGAGCATGTGCAAAGAGTTGATAATGTTGTCAGAAGAAGTTAGGTATTCATGCTAATCCTCGATCTTGATTCAGACACTTGATCCCTCGATCATTTCACATTTAAAACACCAGCAGAGAGCTGATTACTCACTCTATGAGCTGGTTTGGCCATATAATAATTAAGACTAAAACCCCCTTTGAATCCTTTATATGGAAGTCCACATCTACAGAGTAGTCACTAGTATTATCTATGTAGTGTCTGTATTTCAATTTTTGGAAAGATTGTTCCAGAGAGCTTGAAAAGTGTCACATATGCTATTAAGATTACACAGAAATAACCTTTATAAGTCTACAAGCCCAGCAATTGGAGGTTAGAACATTATGACCTTTATTTACTCATGCTTTTTGCTAACAGCTCACTGGGTACTGACATGATATCTGGCTTGCATGCACGTGCACGTGATCATGACAGATGTGCGTGCAAATGATGTCATTTTAATTTTTAAATACCTGACATAGTTTTGTTTGTAATGAAAAGTCATCAATATGACTGATTATTTTGGAGGAAAACTGTGTGGATAATGATGGTAAATGCACAATAACTGTACAAGTTGATATGAATTCGATTGTCGTATATGAAAGGATCATGAAATTACAGCCTGCTATTAAGCGGACAAGATGTAAGCAGAGACTTTTAATCTTTTAAGTATCCACATTGAGCGATTTCACTGTATTCAGCCCTACCATACTGTACAACTTCCCATTTTGAGGTATTGCATCACCTTGATCCTTACTCAATTCTTGATTTAATCCCTACTTTAGAGATGTCGGTATAGAGTGTGAGCTCTGTTGGTATTCATAAGAATTTCAGTTGTTATAAAGTTTCCTTTTCTTGTGTTAATGTGAGGGACATATCCTCCTCTTAGTAGACACTAGACTAGCTGAAGGTAATTAAAGTTGTGCTATTATTCATAGTTGCTAATTAAGTGAAGAATATGGTCATGTAGTAGTGGTATGTACTGACTAAACCCAACGTGTCTAACCCTAAACCCTCTCTTTATAAGGAAGTCCCTTGTTACCCTTACTACTTCTGTTATTTAATTTTTTCAGGTATATATAATTTTTGGAAAGCTTGCACAAGTGGGGTTCTTGCAACCTCAGTGAGCTTGAAATACAATTCATGTTCACTCTAAGCTCTAAATGTTTTAAAGAATAATTCTCTGGCTGTAACATCAGGATTTATTAGTGCTGATCACATGACTTGGATCCAATCAAATTCCAGTTAGTCCTTACAGAACCCTAGCTCTGTTATAGCAAACCAAAAAAGTTGTGATATCACACAGGGAGACTGGAGCTGTCACAGGAACAATATGAGGATCGTGAAAGTTGTCTTGCTTGCTGATATAAACATGTGAAATAGTTTTCCTTTAAGCTTGTAGTCATACTTGAGCAACGATGATCTAAAAGACTTTTCCCAGGTACACTGCACCACTTGCTTATGTATTACATCAAGGATGAAGTATATCTAATTCCATTTTGACATAAAATTGCATTTATCTCACAGTATTTTAATCCAACAAGTGACATTCAAGTGTTTTAGCAAGCACCGGAGATTAGTTGGAAAAAAAAAAAAAAGATATAAATATTCCATTACTATGGTCTTAATGAAATGGACACCCCCTCCCCTTCATTAATAGCCTCATTCTGTGCCTTCTTCTCTCCACACCAAAAAATAATGAAGGTGATTATAGCGTTATAATGGTATTCATAGATTGCTGTGGTTAATGAAGAATGTGAGTAAACCCAACGCATGTAAGTGCTAAACCTAAGCTTTATAAGGAATTCCAGAGGAAGGATATAGCTATGCAGCTAGAGTAGTGCTATATTCTGAAAGAAATATGAATTTTTGGAAAGCCCACGATAAAATAGGGGTTGGTGTGACCTCTGTGAGCTTGATTGCAATAGTATTTTCTTGTGGATTGTGGAGAAACAAACTATGCAGTAGTTTGGACGATGTTCTATCCAATTTACAGTGCTCCAAATAGAGAGATTCCACATACATGTATCAAAATTATGCTGCCTTCAATAATAATCCCTACATCACTGCCTAAACCAAGCAGAATTTTTACACCAACATGAACAATTAAAGCAGCTTGGTGGGAGGCAGTGATGTAGGGATTATGAAGGCAGCATAATTTTGATGTTTTTTCACGGAAACTGCTATAGGCTAAAAGTACAGACTAACCCTACATGGCCTTTTAAAATTCATGCTATTAAGATTACACAGAAGTGCTCATTGACAAAGAACAACTTAGAAAAGTGGCAAATTCTTTTGATTAGACAACAATTTCAGCCCTAAATTTATTAAATACTGCATGACTGTAGCAAGGAAAAATGTACTGTAAATTTATCATTTTATTTTCGTGGTCATGTGTAATTAATGAAGATTGTACAAAGTCAAAGTAGTAATTTCAGTTGTTATAAAGTTTCCTTTTCTTGTGTTCCTCTTAGATTAGATGAAGGTAATTAAAATTGTACTATTATTCATAGTTGCTGATTAAGTGAAGAATGTGGTCATGTAGTAGTGGTATGTACTGACTAAACCCAACATGTCTAACCCTAAACCCTCTCTTTATAAGGAACTCCACATACACACAACTTAATTGCAAATCTCATGTTTTTTTGAATGTCTTAAAAACTCTTTTGAATTTTTGGAAAGCTCGCACTGATGTGCTCCAGAGAGCTTGAAAAAAGTGTTACATACATATGCTATTTAAAAACACAGAAATGTAATAATGGTTTGCTCATTGACAAAGGACAACTTAGAATAGTGGCAAATGCTTTTGATTGCAACAATTTCTCAACTAAGTAGTACTGTAGTAACATGACTGTAGCTAAAATGTACTGTAAATTTCAATGTGAATTATTCTATTTTTGTGGTATGAAAATTAAATAATTGCGAGTAAAAATAAATTTCATGTAAATTTGCATGAATTATTATTTAACAAGATTTAGGCTCAATAAGTCTCTTTTATACTGTCAAACTTTGGGTTTCTACAGGAAAGAATGAAGTTCACTCTCTTGTTGCTGAACTTTTTTGAACTGCACACAGCCATCCTGTGATGTAGGGAAGGCAGCATAATTTTGATGTTTGTTCATAGTGATAACAGCATCCAGTTGCCCATACTAAATTTTAAAAATGATGGAACGTCCACAGGTAAAAGTACAGACTAACCCTACATGGCCTTTTTAAATTTTTATTTCCCTTTAATAGTTGCCTTATTTATGATCCCCTTGTGGCTTGCTTTGCTTGCAATCAGAGAACTGTGGTTTTGATATCTAATAAAGGATGACTTGCCATGCACCAAATTCAACTAAGCTTGCCATGCTCAAATTTCAACTCTAAATCTACTAAAGTCTATTTGCGTTCACCTTGCCCCCCCCCCCCCCCCCCCCCCCCCCCCCCCCCCCCCCCCCCGGAAGTAGCTGTGGTATAGTAAGACAGTAAGCTTACGTAAGAACGCGTGTTAATCTAATTAGCCACATAGTTATGGCTAGAGGTATGCGCGGGTAATTGGAGCCAAGCCACGTGTTATCAAGTTCTTTTTTCATTTTTGCATGACTTTCTGTCATGCCTGCCATGACTCTCCCTGGACTTCTGCCCTGTTCTTCTACTGGACAATCCCCAGAGAGGTAGGGTGGTTTAGCTGACATCTCAAGCCTGCTCCTTCCTTTCCTGATCCCAGCAACTCCTGGAGGGTTTAGCAATGATTATTCTGTGTTCTGTATAAGCTAAACTGCCGGGAAGTTTAGCAGTGATTTAAATATTGTAGTTAAACTTGAAAATGTGACTTCTCATTGATTCTATCGATCTAGTTAGCTAAAAGATTCTGATTCAGTTTTCTAGTTAGCTAAACTATTCTATAATTCATATTTCTTAGTTTTAACCAGCAGTCACTCGCATAAGCTAGCTAACTTACTTGAGAATCAGTAGCACCTGGTAGCCATTGTTGTTGCTCTATCGCGCGCAATGCGCGTGCACTACATTCCTTGTGGTGAATGGCAGCTCCATACTTTGCTTATGGGACATACAGCTAACTTTTTACTGGTAAGGAATTGGTCTTTATAAAAAGCACCATCATAAATCTCAGATAATTAGCTAGCTGCTGGTGTTTGAAATTTTGAAATTGGTCAAGAATTGAGCAAGTTATCGCAGATATAAGAAGGTCAAGGTGAACGCGAATAGACTTTAGGTACTATAACATGATTGTATAAAGAGTCAGAATGGACGTCAGTATTTTCACGAGCTGAATATCTCAAATTTCCTACAAGAAAAGATGAAGGTAATTAAAGTTGTACTATTATTCATAGTTGCTGATTAAGTGAAGAATGTGGTCATGTAGTAGTGGTATGTACTGACTAAACCCAATGTGTCTAACCCTAAATCCTCTCTTTATAAGAAAATCCAGTTAAGTTTCTTTACACGTAAGCCCAATCCTTCACATAAATAATTTTTGGAAAGCTAGCACTGATGTGCTCTAGAGAGCTTGATTTACAATTAACGAAAAAAGTCCAAATCGTGTGCTGTTGGTATTACACAGAGATATGATTTGCTATGCTAGAATCTGCCGACATGACTGAGTACTGTAACTGGTGTGCATGTACAATGGGTTGATAATGTTATCAGTTATTCTTGATTTCCATTCAGATATTTGGTTCTAATCTGTGCTAGATTGATCACTAACCTCACAACTTTGTAATGCGATGCAACATTCAAGAATAGTAAAAAGTCTGCATGAGGTCAACTATGCTCACGTTATACTTGCACGACCTTAATTAGGGGGCGTGGCACCACAAAAACTTACCCACCTCCTTATCTTAAATCCTGGCTGCGCCACTGTGTACTGTATGCTATTTTTTTCATGGTAGCGGTTTCACTGTATTCAGCCTGCAACCTCCCATTGTGAGGTCAGCCTACATGGAAAGGAACGTTGCATCACCTTGATCAGTGAGGATTATAACAGTCTGCCATAGGCCATTTACCAGGTCAAAAGGTCGAATTTCTGAGCTGATTTGTTTTGGTCTGACATTATATTGGCATAAAACATCCCATTGCACTTAGGAATTAACGAAAGGGACATCTCCTCCCTTTTGTTATTAGTCTCATCCTTGTACAGTCTAGAAATTAATGAAGGTTATAATAGTATTCATAGCTTGCTCTGGTTAAATGAAGAATGTGAGTAAACCCAACGCATGTAATGCTAAACCCTATCTTTATAAGGGAATCCAAGAGGATGGGTGGCAGCTGCCACATGGATGGAGTAGTTTAATACAATTATAAATTTTTGGAAAGCCCACGTTAATATAGGGGTCTTATGATCCTGTGCGCTTGCTTTTTCATCATTTTATCATTTTGTGGATCACTGAGGGCACTCATGGGGAGTGAAGTAGGCATAGACTAGTTGGGTGTGGTTATTGAAATTAGGCTATGGGCTTGTTCTTAGGTGTAGGCTATTCAGCAATGCTCCTAAATGTTGCCTGTTATTCCCATCATGAAGAATGCAACCATAAACGAACAGCTGCATGTAGTTGTCCATATCATATATGTGACTCAGGTAGGTAGCTAGGCACTGTCACAGTGTAGCTGAACATACGTAGAGTGAAATCTTTGTTTTCAGGCTCCATTATGCTCAAAATGTGCCTCATTATTCTGGCATTATGCTTGATTCCAGGAAGTCCCGACTATTCCCATACTCATATTACCCACTCCCCATGAGAGCACTACTTTATCCCCCCCATGAGAGTGAAGTAAGCCCCACCCATGTGTGTGTGTACGAAAAAATCTATGATGTAATAACAGAGTTACCAGACCCGTTCCCGCCCTCACCTCTGAGGTAAAGGCTTGCACCACCAGACTAGCCCCTTCCCCGTGCCTTCTTCTCTCCACACCAAAATTAATTGGTGCAAGCTGGCTGAGAATTTTTTCATGCATAGTATCGTACGCACGCACGCACGTTATTCCAGTTTCGTCTGTTGCAATGCGATGATGTCATCTAGTAAAGAATAGGCAGATCTAGGATTTTTGAGATAGGTGGGCCCAGACCCTCAGTGCTGAGTACTAAAGTGACAATAACTTCAACGTATAACTTATAACTTACAATAACTTCAACGACTTTAATTTTACTGTGTGAAATTTTTTCTCTTGCCCACCACCTTAAAATAGGGAGATACTGTACTGTATACTGGATGTATATAAAATACTCTATATATGAGGTACTTAGTACTTACTATAATAAAGAGAGATACTGTTTAAAGAGGTACCCTATGAAGTGTATTATAAAGAGGTATTTAAGGAGGTACACACTCTGTACTGTATAAGAGGTACTGTATAAAGAGGTATTCTATGAAGGTTTAGGGGGGTCAAATGCTTAGTGAAAAAAATTTGAGGAGGGGCAACTACAAACCAGTACATGTATGTGGAATTCTATGGCGCTCAAGTGTCGTACCCATACCCAGCCGTCGGGTCGAGCGGCAGGACTCGACGTGTAGGAGGGCGTGGCGGTGGCCGTGCAGCCTCTGGCGTGAGCCTGGGTGAAGCCGCCAGCCCCCCTTCCCCCCTTTAAATGAACCCTAATTGCTGTACTGTTTAAAGTGATATTCTATAACGAGGTACTTCATAGTGTGTTAGGAGGTACACACTGTACAGCTAGCTTCAGTAGCTTGTATTACTAATTAGTGCTGATCACATGACTTGTGACCAATCAGAACCTCTGAAAAGTGTGCTATAAATCTCTTAAGATACATAGGTACGTGTGGGAGGTCCAACTTTCATTCTGGAACCCAATACGTTTTTCATAGTCCCACTTAGGTGTCCACATTGAGTATCCACCCATACCATACCACAAAAGAAACAGAGGTAATTAAAGTTGTACTATTATTCATAGTTGCTAATTAAGTGAAGAATGTGGTCATGTAGTAGTGGTATGTACTGACTAAACCCAACGTGTCTAACCCTAAACCCTCTCTTTATAAGAAAGTCCACATAATTGTATTTGAAGGTATAATAATACATTCTAGTCTTCATTTATTCTATTCTTGAATTTTTGGAAAGCTCGCACTGATGTGCTCCAGAGAGCTTGAAAGTAGTGTTATTAAAAAATAACAACACAGAAATGTAATAATGGTTTGCTCATTGATAAAATAGTGGCAGATGCTTTTGATTGCAACAATTTCTCAACTAAGATGACTGGAAAAATGTACCGTAAATTTCAATGCGAATCATTCTATTTTTGTGGTATGAAAATTAATCAAATTACCAAATACTTATTGCAAGTAAAAATGAATTATTTGCATGAATTATTATTTATAAAGTAGTGGTGGCAAGAGGATTAATTTACCCCTTACCCATCACCAATGTCACGTCCTTACTTAGCTCCTCTTTTGGCGTTCAAGGTTTGAAAATTTTCCATCTCAGAGATCAGGTGCATGACACACACACTACACTAATTATTAAATCTTAAAAAATAAAAAAAAATCGAAAAAACAAACAATAACTGTAACCTGCTAAGTGTTAATAAGCAGCCTATGACAGGCCAGGATAAGATAGAGTCCTATGATTGGACTTTGAGACACTAGCACAAGTAGGCAATAGTAGAATAATCTCTAACACTTTTAAATGTTTAAAAATTTTGATAGCGGCATCTACATTGTAATATTCCAAATAATACACACCTACAACAAGCTCGCCCTGCCCCTTGAATAGTGCAGATGTGTGATGCCACTCCCTTTCATTTCTAGATTTTAAGTGTACAAGCCCAGCGATTAGAGGTAGCCAGGCAGGGTGCTCTGGGTGCTCGAGCACCCCCTTCTGTCAGTCACTAGCTAGATTGATCACTAACCTCACAACTTTGTAATGCGATGCAACATTCAATAATAGTAAAAAATCTGAGATCAACTATGCTCACGTTATACTTGCATGACTTTAATTAGGGGGCGTGGCAGCTATTATTCATAGCTAGCATTAGCTGCTGATTAAGTGAAGAATGTGGTGGTATGTACTGACTAAACCTAGCCTCGTACCCAGGCCCGCTTTTTTCGCGGGGCGGTGGAAAAGTGAAGGGCCTGGTATAAGTTGCATGCGTATGTGCTCCATCCCCCCATTTAGGGGGGATTCGCTATACTTTCGGGCACGTCCGTTACACAAATCGTAATAAACATTACATCATCGTAATTTTGAGTCAGCAGCTAGCTCTAGACTGTTCTGTCTTTCTGCGCTAGGTTCAACTCACCTCACTCCCAGAAGCGTTCTGTGCAAGCTGTTTATGAAAGAAGTTATTTGTTTGTGTCGCTACCAACTGGTTAGACGAGAAGAGTCGCTGCTATCATCTTACCTTTTGTTTTTATCATAAGCTTGGCTTGAGAGGGATAGTGCTGTTCTTGTTGTGTCTTAGTTTATTTTCACTGATGTGGATAAGGTCTGGAGCCAGATCTAGCCAGCTAGCTGCACTGATTGAATGCGCACGTGCTACATATGTTTTTATGATTACATCATTCATCATGGATGAAATTTTACGTATTATTTCGTGTCTAATTAAGCGCATGCGCATGCAACTTATACCAGGCCCTTCGCTTTTCCACCACCCCGCGAAAAAGGCAAGCCTGGGTACGAGGCTATGACTAAACCCAACGTGTCTAACCCTAAACCCTCTCTTTATAAGGAAGTCCCTTGTTACGCTTGCTATTCCCATTGAGTTTATCGAAGTTGTATACAATTTTTGGAAAGCTTGCATAAGTGGGGTTCTTGCTAAGCTCTAAATGTTTTAATGCACCAGCAGAAAATAATTTTCTGGCTATAAGTGCTGATCACATGACTTGGATCCAATCAAAATCCATACATAGCAAACCAAAAATAAAGGGACATCCCCTCCTCTTAGTTAGGCTATACCTCTTTGATTTTATGTTTCTCAGATTCCCTGGAAGAAAAATGACACCTGGCAGGCAGGAGGAAAAAAAAAAACAGTCTTGCTTGCTGATATAAACATGGTAGATAATTTCTCCTTCAAGCTTGTGGTCATACTTGAGCAACAATAACTTTCCCAGGTACACTGCTGGCTTTGATGATCTCATGATCACACTTGTACCTATAATTATGAAATATGAATTTTTGGAAAGCCCACGATAAAATAGGGGTTGGTGTGACCTCCGTGAGCTTGATTCAATAGTATTTTCATGACTTGTGGATTGTGGAGGGCTGATCACCCTTTAAACAAATTTGGACAATCCTCTATCCAACTAACCTCTTAACATGGAAAGTTATTACTAGAAGTCAGTACGTACCACTACTGCATGGCTACATTAGCTATAGAAATATTCCTTTTGTACTTCTGATTATTCATAAGGGTATATTAAGTGGGAATTGTCACTCAGACTCAGGAATTCAGATTTTCAATTTTTGGAAAGCCCACACAAATGAGGCTCTGGTATCCTCAGTGAACTTGATGTGTTGATAGAACCACAAAATTTACTAACTGATTGGAACATGGACTCTCCAATTAGAGAAGGCCAGACTGTGTGTTAGTTCAGGATTCTGAAGCAATGCAAGGCTAAATAATGAGGCCTTCAATTTGATTTCAATTCAGCTTATCCACTTAACTTATGTATTTAGAATGGTTTCAGGCATGTGGTTATGTTTTAACCACATAAAAGAAAAATGGGCCCCATCAGAGTGGTGTTGCACCTCTCTAACACCCTTTGGAGAGAACCCTGGTAATGGGTGTATAGTTGTGGTATAATGGCTGTGCCAGTCATAAATAGAATGCATTCTAGTCTTTCTCTTACTCAAATTCACGACCAAAGTCATGTGTGATTTTAATGATCCAGTCCTTACCACCAAAACTGATTTCTTTGCATCCATACAATACCTTATGGGAATAATTTTTCTTATTGGGGGCAGAAATGAAGTATTCAAAATAGTTTATGCTTCTTTTTGAGTTTGGAATGATTTCCTCAAATTTATTATCAGGTCCTTCTTAAATTAAAATGCAGCCCTGGATGTGATGGTTGGATAATTTTTGGTATAATAATATCATGCTACTGAACATTGTTTGTACTCATGATAGATGGAGGTTATTAAAGTTGTACTATTATTCATAGTTGCTGATTAAGTGAAGAATGTGATCATGTAGTAGTGGTATGTACTGACTAAACCCAACGTGTCTAACCCTAAACCCTCTCT
Organism: Crambe crambe; assembly: GCA_963924555.1. NCBI lineage: Eukaryota > Metazoa > Porifera > Demospongiae > Poecilosclerida > Crambeidae > Crambe > Crambe crambe. The sequence goes on from OZ004582.1 coordinate 6,574,260, forward strand.
TTATAAGAAAGTCCAGAAGGTGTATATTTTAGACTCAACTCCACCATAGTAGTTGGCAATAGTTCTTAATATCTTAATAATTTTTGGAAAGCCCACGCAAGTGAGATTCTCATAATCTCTGTGAGCTTGAAAGCTTCTTTTTTTTTTCAAACCTGAAATGCAAATATAAATTAAGTTGTACAGTGCAGAAAAACATCAAAGAATGTTAAAATAAGACCAGGAAATAAATTTGTAATTGGGAGGTAAGGAGGGTCCCCACCATTCAAAGTTCCATTGCCCCCTTTTTAGGGACATCCCTTCTATCAAAGGTTTCAGTGCCTCCTTTCATGTCTCAGCTTTATGGGCAACATGGTGATCTTTTTTTCTTCTCTTTTCTCTGTGGTACCATTATTAACTAGCATTGCACATGTGTGTCAAATCTTTCTTATTGTCTTAATGAAAGGGACATCCCCTCCCCCTCCCCTTTGTCAGTAGCCCCATATATCTATGCCTTCTTCTCTCAGAGTCTCCACATCAAAAGAATCAATGAAACAATGAGTGTGTTTATTAATTAATATCTGACAGTTATTCATAGTTTGCTGGTTAAGTGAAGAATGTGATTATAAACCCAACGTGTGTAAGCGCTAAACTCTCTCTTTATAAGGAGATCCAGAGGATGGCTCTGGCTACCCACATGGAGTGTTGTTTTTAAATAGTCTACAATTTTTGGAAAGCCCACGGTAAAGAGGTTTTGTGACCTGTGTGCTTGATCTGTTTGAAATTTGAAATTCAATTAGTTGTCCAGTTTGTGTTCACTAGATTTGATAGCTTGAATCTTGACATTTATAGAATCATTCTATAATAAGCTGGTTTTGAGAAGTTGATATTTGGTTAATAAATGAGCAGTTGATCAAGGTATCAAATAGTATGGACTAATGTGCATGCTCCAATATGATTGCTGCATGTTGGCAAGCTGTTGATAGCTTCTGGGATTTCCCACCCCAAGAAAAAATTCCCCCCCCCCCCCCCCCCCCCCCCCAAAGAATTAAGGATGCTTATTCGGTTGTGTTAGCTAATAGTATTCATAGGTTAACAAAGAATGCAAGTATTAATACTGACTAAACCCAGCCTGCCAAGTGCTATACAACTGATTCGGGAAAATTTTTTTTGGAAAGCCCACGTTAATGTGGAAAGCCCACAGTAAAGGGGTCTTATGACCTCTGTGAGCTTGATTCAATTAGTGTTATCTTCATCACGGAGCAAAGAGTTGATCAAACTCTGAGTTGGTTTTTATGGTCAGTGCACGGCTAGAATTGGTGTCAAAAATTGATCGAGGCATTGCTGCCTAGTGGTTGAGTGCAGTATTGTTCTCGAGTGTCTGTAAGTAAAGTATTTCTGAATTTGAATGCTGAATGAAAATGCTTTCCTCAGGGGGTGGGGGAATTTTACCTGCCCCCTCCTGCCTAAACTAAAATGCAGCTCTACATATGATGTTGGGATACAATATGCTATTCAACATAAGAGATTTAGTGCTCATTATAAGGTTATGATAGTTGTACCATTATTCATAGCTGCTGATTAAGTGAAGAATGTGACAATGTAGTAGTGGACTAAACCCAATGTGTCTTGCCCTAAACCCTCTCTTTATAAAAAAGTCCAGAGCCATTTTTTACTTTAATTGCTTTTCAATTTCCGTCTGATAATTTTTGGAAAGCCCATGCTAAGGAGATTCTAGTAATCTCCGTGAGCTTGAAATCTTTGATCTTTTTTTTTTTTTCAAACCTAATTATGATCACTCCCCATGAGAGAGCTACTCTATCCCCCATGAGAGTGAAGTAAGCCCCACCTATCTGTGTGTGTGTGTGCGAAAGATCTATGATGTAATAACACAGCTCATCCAAGCTAGAGTTACCAGACCCGTTTCCCCCCCGAGAAAAAGGAGGTAAAGGGTTGGCACCACCAGACTAGCCCCCTTCTTCTCTCCACACCAAGATTAATTGGTGCGAGTTGGCTGAGAAAACTTTTATGTATCGTACGTACGCACGTTTTTCCAGTTACGTCAGCTGCAATACGATGATGTCATCGGCTAAAGAATACTAATTTCAGGGGATTTTAGACCCTCAAGTGCTGAGTACAAAAGTGACAATAACTTCAACATATGTAGCTAAAACATGTAGTGAAGTCAGTCAGTTGTCATTCAAAGGATCCATTAATAGCACGTGCCTTGGTTGGTGAACCTTTATTGTGGTGATCATTATTGGGGGGAGGGGGGATCTGCCACTGAATTTAAAAGTTCGCCCCACAATTACAATGCCCTAGTCAAAGATGTTAATTGAGATGTGTTAATAGTATTCATTGCTTACTGGTTAACAAAGAATGCAAGTATTACATACTGACTAAACCCAACGCGTGTAGAGCTAAACTCTCTCTTTATAGAGAAGTCTGACTGCCAAGTGCTGTATAACTGATTCTGAAAAAATCATTGTAATTTTTGGAAAGCCCACGTTAATGTGGAAAGCCCACAATAAAGGGGTCTTATGACCTCTGTGAGCTTGATTCATTATCTTCATCACAGAGCAGAGAGTTGATCAAACTCTGAGTTGGTTTTTGTAAGACGTTTGTCAGTGTATGGCTGTAGTTTGAGAGAATTGGTGTCGAAAAATCGATTGAGGCATGGCATGGCTGTTGAGTGTCTCTGCAACGGTATTGTCTGGTTTGCCCGCAGTGGTAGAGTAGCACTAGTCAGTAATTTTCAACTGTAGCATCATTTATTTATGAATTATTCATGAGCAAACATTATACCACAACCACTTTATAAAAAAGTCCACATGCACTTGTAGAAGTATCACGAGTATGTACAACATGTTTATAAGGAAAGCCCACACTAATGGGGTGAAAAATCACAAAAGAATTTTTGTGTTATATAGTAACCCCCCTTCTCTTATTGCTTTCTTATATTTGGAATCGTCTCTTACTCAACTTCACGATCAAAGTCGTGTGTGACTTTGGTGATCCAGTCCTTACCACCAAAAATGCATCCATACAATACCTAGAAACTGGGCATCTTTTCTGATTGGGGAGAGGGGGGTCCGTGTGGCAGAAATGAAGTATTCTTTTTGAGTTTGGAATGATTTCCTCAAATTTATTATCGGGGGGGGGGGGGGGGGGGGGGGGGGGCAGAGAATATTTTCTGCCCCCTCCTTCTTAAATTACAATGCAGCCCTGCATGTGATGGTTTAAATAATAGATGGAGATAATTAAAGTGACTATTATTCATAGTTGCTGATTAAGTGAAGAATGTGGTCATGTAGTAGTGGTATGTACTGACTAAACCCAACGTGTCTAACCCTAAACCCTCTCTTTATAAGAAAGTCCGGAGGGTGTCCATTTTATACTCAAGTGATTTCAAGAACACACTTAATAATTTTTGGAAAGCCCACGCTAGTGAGATTCTGGTAATCTCTGTGAGCTTGAAAGCTTTGAATATGAATTAAATCGTAATTGATGTTTGAATCCTCTTGTGATGTTTTGAGTACACATACACATCATAGGAATAGCTTCTGATTGGGAGGGTATCCATATGAAGTATTCAAAATAGTTTATGGCTCTTTTTGTGTTGGAAGAATGCTTTCCTCATCAGATTTATTATGGGGGGAGCAAATATTCCCCGCCCCCTCATCCCTAAATTAAAATGCGGCCCTGCATGAGATGTTTCTCATGAGGTAACTAAAGTTGTAACATTATTCATAGTTGTTGACTAAAAGTGAAGAATGTGGTCATGTGGTAGTGGTATGTACTGACTAAAGCCAACGTGTCTAACTCTCTATAGAAAGTCCACAGGCACAAGAATTATTATTGGGATACCAGTAATAATAATATAATAATTTTTTGAAAGTCTATGCAAATGAATTTCTATGAGCTTGAAGTTGTTTTCAAACCTATATATCTGCCCCCTCCTTCTTAAATTACAATGCAGCCCTGCATGTGATGGTTTAAATAATAGATGGAGATAATTAAAGTGACTATTATTCATAGTTGCTGATTAAGTGAAGAATGTGGCCATGTAGTAGTGGTATGTACTGACTAAACCCAACGTGTCTAACCCTAAACCCTCTCTTTATAAGAAAGTCCGGAGGGTGTCCATTTTATACTCGAAATAATTTGAAGTAGTCATGCATAATAATTTTTGGAAAGCCCACGCTAGTGAGATTCTGGTAATCTCTGTGAGCTTGAAAGCTTTGAATATGAATTAAATCGTAATTGATGTTTGAATCCTTGTGATGTTTTGAGTACACAGACACATCATAGGAATAGCTTCTGATTGGGAGGGTATCCATATGAAGTATTCAAAATAGTTTATGGCTCTTTTTGTGTTGGAAGAATGCTTTCCTCATCAGATTTATTATGGGGGGAGCAAATATTCCCCGCCCCCTCATCCCTAAATTAAAATGCGGCCCTGCATGAGATGTTTCTCATGAGGTAACTAAAGTTGTAACATTATTCATAGTTGTTGACTAAAAGTGAAGAATGTGGTCATGTGGTAGTGGTATGTACTGACTAAAGCCAACGTGTCTAACTCTCTATAGAAAGTCCACAGGCACAAGAATTATTATTGGGATACCAGTAATAATAATATAATAATTTTTTGAAAGTCTATGCAAATGAATTTCTATGAGCTTGAAGTTGTTTTCAAACCTATATATCTGCCCCCTCCTTCTTAAATTACAATGCAGCCCTGCATGTGATGGTTTAAATAATAGATGGAGATAATTAAAGTGACTATTATTCATAGTTGCTGATTAAGTGAAGAATGTGGCCATGTAGTAGTGGTATGTACTGACTAAACCCAACGTGTCTAACCCTAAACCCTCTCTTTATAAGAAAGTCCGGAGGGTGTCCATTTTATACTCGAAATAATTTGAAGTAGTCATGCATAATAATTTTTGGAAAGCCCACGCTAGTGAGATTCTGGTAATCTCTGTGAGCTTGAAAGCTTTGAATATGAATTAAATCGTAATTGATGTTTGAATCCTTGTGATGTTTTGAGTACACAGACACATTATAGGAATAGCTTCTGATTGGGAGGGTGTCCATATGAAGTATTCAAAATAGTTCATGGTTCTTTTTGTGTTGGAAGAATGCTTTCCTCATCAGATTTATTATGGGGGGAGCAAATATTCCCCGCCCCCTCATCCCTAAATTAAAATGCGGCCCTGCATGAGATGTTTCTCATGAGGTAACTAAAATTGTAACATTATTCATAGTTGTTGATTAAAAGTGAAGAATGTGGTCATGTGGTAGTGGTATGTACTGACTAAAGCCAACGTGTCTAACTCTCTATAGAAAGTCCACAGGCACAAGAATTATTATTGGGATACCAGTAATAATAACATAATTTTTTGAAAGCCTATGCAAATGAATTTCTATGAGCTTGAAGTTGTTTTCAAACCTGAAATGCTAAAAGTAAAATTAATTCACTTGAAGTGAATAGGGACATCAAAGTTTCAGTGCCCCACCTTTCATGTCTCAGCTTTATGGGCAACATGGTGATCTTTTTTTCTTCTCTTTTCTCTGTAGTACCATTATTAACTAGCATTGCAAATGTGTGTCAAATCTTTCTTATTGTCTTAATGAAAGGGACATCCCCTTCCCCTCCCCTTTGTCAGTAGCCCCATATATCTATGCCTTCTTCTCTCGGAGTCTCCACATTATTAATTAAAAACCGACAGTTATTCATAGTTTGCTGGTTAAGTTAAGAATGTGATTATAAACCCAACGTGTGTAAATGCTAAACTTGCTCTTATAAGGAGATCCAGAGGAGAGCTCTGGCTACCACATGCATGGAGTGTTGTTTTTGAACACTAAAAAATTTTTGGAAAGCCCACGGTAAAGAGGTTTTGTGACCTGTGTGCTTGATCTGTTTGAAATTTGAAATTCAATTAGTTGTCAATCTTGACATTTAAAACGCCAGTAGAATCACTCTATAAGCTGGTTTTGAGAAGTTGAAATTTGGTTAATAAATGAGCAGTTTATCAAGGTATCAAATGAATTCAAATAGTATAGACTAATGTGCATACTCCAATATGATTGCTGTATGTTGGCAAGCTGTTGATAGCTTCTATACATTTCATCATTAACACAATTCAGGGTTTCATAGAGGGGGGTGGGAAACCTGGGATTTCCCACCCCAAGAAAAAATCCCCCCTCCCCCCCCCCCCTCCCCCCCCCCCCCCCCAAAAAGAGATTATAATCATACACACAGCAAGAAAGCCCAAAAAATGATAAATAAATAACCAAAACAGAGAATTAGCCAACAATAAGTCCTCCAAATTTCTTTCACGCCCCTCCCACACCCTCCCCCTTGCCGTGGCCTAACAGCCACATGATCGGCACAAATCCACTCCCCCCCCCCCCCCCCCCAAAAAAAAAAAGAGAAGGAAAAATCCCTGATTGAATTGTCAGTTAACCTTTAGCCAAATTGCTCAGATTGCCCAACAATTGGGATACTCGTTTAACTATAAACAACCAGCACATTAAAACAACAACAACAACAACAACAATGACAACAACAATGACAACAACAATGACAACAACAACAACAACAACAAACTTCGTCTGTGAGCTAGTTGGAAAGATAGCTCCCCTTCTCTGACTGCTTTCTCCTTTCATTTGGAATCATCTCTTACTCAAATTCACGATCAAAGTCATGTTGATCCAGTCCTTACCACCAAAAGTGAATTCTTTGCAATACCTGGAATTATAGGAATAACTTTTCCGATGGGGGGGGGGGGGGGGGGGGGGGGGTGGGGTCCATGTGGCAGAAATGATGTATTCAAAATAGTTTTGTGTTGGGAATGCATATTCCTCAGAATTATTGCTTTCTTCGGATTTATTTATTGGCTCTGAAAATTTGAATGCAGTCCTGCATGTGATGTTGGGATTATTTAGTGAGCCAACACTAGCAGGTCGACTCTGGAGAGCACTTTTATATATATTATATCTCTGAGTACATTCTTCCGGTGTCATTTAGTATTACGCATGCACAAATCTTTACGACAAAATAACATTAATGGTTTTTCCTGCAACAATCACTTGGTGACATTATATCACATTGCACTTGTACTTATACTTGAGCATCAGCAAACAGATCACAGAATTATCCTATGCAGAAAACATGCACAAAATTCTGCCCCCCCCCCCCCCCCCCCCCCTTGGATCTTGCTTTGCTTGCCCCACAATTATGTGATGAAGGAATGAGAATGCTTATTCAGTTGTGTTAATAGTATTCATAGCTTACTGGTTAACAAAGAATGCAAGTATTAATACTGACTAAACCCAACACGTGCAGTGCTAAACTCTCTCTTTATAAGTCTGCCTGCCAAGTGCTATATAACTGATTCGGGAAATTACTATAAATTTTTGGAAAGCCCACGTTAATGTGGAAAGCCCACAGTAAAGGGGTCTTATGACCTCTGTGAGCTTGATTCAATTAGTGTTATCTTCATCACAGAGCAGAGAGTTAATCAAACTCTGAGTTGGTTTTTATGGTCAGTGCACGGCTAGAATTGGTGTCAAAAATTGATCGAGGCATTGCTGCCTAGTGGTTGAGTGCAGTATTGTTCTCGAGTGTCTGTAAGTAAAGTATTTCTGAATTTGAATGCTGAATGAAAATGCTTTCCTCAGGGGGTGGGGGGAATTTACCTGCCCCCTCCTGCCTAAACTAAAATGCAGCTCTACATATGATGTTGGGATACAATATGCTACTGAACATAAGAGATTTAGTGCTCATTATAAGGTTATGATAGTTGTAACATTATTCATAGCTGCTGAATAAGTGAAGAATGTGACAATGTAGTAGTGGACTAAACCCAATGTGTCTTGCCCTAAACCCTCTCTTTATAAGAAAAGTCTACTTTATACATGTAATCCAATTCCTCTAGAAGTGCTTTTTTCTATATTCTTTAATTATAATTTTTGGAAAGCCCACGCTAATGAGATTGTAGTAATCTCCGTGAGCTTGAAAGCTTTTGATCTTTTTTTTTTTCAAACCTAAAATCTCAAATTTTGATATTTGAAGTATCATGTTTTAGAAAGTCGACACTGACTTGAGAGGTACACTTGAGTTGTTTTCTTTGGTGGTTATTATTTTCTATTGCCTTATTAGGAGGAGAAATCTCCTCAGACAGTTGAAGGTCACAATACTGAATTTAGTTGTTCAGACATAATACAGCCTGAAATACCCCTTCAACAGTTGGCATGCTCATTGCACTACAAGCAACCAGCATAGCTTTGTCTGCAAGCTAAAATTCCTAGCAGTAGCGATCGAAAAAAGACCCTGCAGCTCTCAGTTTTGAGCCGTGCTGTGGCTTCACCTTCACTATTTCCACATTTTCCTCTGAATTCCCAAAGTTGCCCCACACCCACATTTTTAAACCAAGGTCAGAGTTTATAACAACAGTTGAGCCAGATTTGCTAGAGAAAAAAACCACTCACTGCCTTCTCCTTGCATTTGGAATCATCTCTTGCTCAAATTCTTGAAGTCGTGAACAGTCTTTACCACCAAATTGAATTCTTTGCATCCATACAATGCCTAGAAACTGGGTATTAGGAATATTACATTTCTGATTGGGGGATCCATGTGGCAGAAATGAAGTATTCAAATAGTTTATGCTTCTTTTAAATGCTTTCCTTATCAGATTTATTGTGGGGAGGGGTCCACGAGCTAACTATTCCTACTTCACTCCCTTTATATCTCATCTTGGCGTGTCATGGGAGTGAAGAAGGAATAGTCAGCTCGTAACTTAGTAATATTGGTGATGGGTAAGGGGTTACTTGACTGAAGTTCACTCTCTTGTTGCTGAACTTTTTTGAACCACACACAGACATCCCATCCCTACTTTTCTTTACTTGTAGGGCATTATAATTGCCTACCCCTCATCTCTTAGGGGATATCCCTTTTCATTAAGGTAGTGGAGGCGTGTTTGCTCATGAATAATTCATGAGTTAATGGTTAACGAGGCGGGTGTTGAGTTTCATACTGACTAGCATTCCTACTCTACAGCTGAGAAAATTGATGTGAAAAAATCAATCAAGGCATGGCTGCTTAGTGGTTAAGTTTCTCTGCAACGGTATTGTTCTCGAGTGTCTGGTTTGCCCTCAGTTGTAGAGTAGGAAGTGCTAGTCAGTATGAAACTGTAGTTTTCAACTGTAGCATCTCGTAGCCGGTGCAACTACCCGCCTCATTAACTTACGAATTATTCATGAGTGAACACGCCCCCACCACCTTAACTCAGTCCAAATATTTAGTACTTATGCTTATGATTATTCATAAGGGTATAATTAAAGTTGTACTATTATTCATAGTTGCTGATTAAGTGAAGAATGTGATCATGTAGTAGTGGTATGTACTGACTAAACCCAACGTGTCTAACTCTAAACCCTCTCTTTATAAGAAAGTCAGATACAAAATCTCAGTGAGAATGATTGTAATGCATAATTATTTCAATTTTTGGAAAGCCCACACAAATGAGGCTCTGGTATCCTCAGTGAGCTTGATGTGCCACAAAATTTACTAACTGTTCCTGCAACATGGACTCTTCAAATGGAGAAGACTGGAGTATCAGTGCTTATGAATAAGAAATTAATATTGACTGGACATGATGTATAGTTTGTCCTAATATTTAACTGGACATTATATCAGTGTGCATTTTGACAAATATTTTTGTCCCGACAAACAAATTATGACCAGACATATGCCCGAAAATGTCAGGTATCAGGCTGTTATCATAAGCTCTGGACTATGTGTTATTCCAGGTATCTGAAGAGGCAATAATGAGGCCTTCAATTTGATTTTCAATTCAAAAACAACATACTGTAATTCAGCTTGTCTATTTAGAATGGTTTCCTTGAGTGGGACCCTATGCTAAACTAAGACACTATATATTAGACAACGAGACCTAGGGATCTAAGTTATTTAGAGACCCGAGGGCCCTGGGCTGTAGCGACCCGAGCGCAGCGAGGGCGCTACTAAGGGCCCGAGGGTCTCTAAATAACTTAGATCCCGTTGGTCAAGTTGCCTAACTTATTTAGAACATAGCAACATAGTTTTGGAACTTAGACTAAAGTAGAAGGTCAAATGAATCGCTAGTCAGCCATGAAAGCTTCGTGCACAGAAAATCCAGCAGCTGAAAATCACCGGAACTAAGGTAGGCTTTCTAGCTTATACGCTTGAAGATATGAACTAACTAAGCTTTCTACGCTACCTTCGGTACCTTGTTACTCTTTTCTAGGCTTCAGTTGGTACTCACTAGCATCAGGAGGCGAGAAAACTTTCACCATAATGGTTTTTTGACAAAGTCTTCTAACACACGCCCACCAGGTGGGGTGGTTGTTTACTATGGATTCATAACAATATTTCTAATTGCTGCCCACCACAGGGTACTAAGTGCCTTTAGCTACAATAGTAGGTTTACTAAGTGCCATAGGCTCTTAGTAAATCCTGGTAGGTTACTAAAGAAAATAATGAGGTCTACAAAACAAGGTAACTGTGTTCTAGTCAATTCATCCCTGAATGCTTCCCTAATCTCAATATTTTTTCATGGTCTTAAGTATTCACATTGAGCGATTTCACTGTATTAAACTCTACCATACCACAACCTCCCATTGTGGGGTCAACCTACATGGAAAGGAACATTGCATCACCTTGATCATTGCTCTACTTTAAGAGCTACTAATCAGCAGAGAGCGTGGGTTATTCTCTCTGTTGTAATAGCATATTTATCACTATCCATATTTCCTTTTCTTGTGTTAATGAGAGGGACGTCCCCTCATCTTTATTTGAAGGGCTAGATGGATGTAATTAAAGTTTTAGTATAATTTTTATACACAGCTGCTGGATGTGGTCATGTGGTAGTGACTGAACCCAACATGTCTATCCCTAAACCTTCTCTTTAGCATGCATGGATGTTTTTTCTGCATTTAATCATTTTTGGAAATCTCGCACTGATGTGCAATTATTTATGAGCGCGATTTTAGCTTTTGGTGTATTGAAATGAAGTCTATCTACTAGGGAAGTGCAAAGCGTTGTGACAAGCAAAGCTTTAGCCGATGGCATCACCTTATCACAAAAGAGGGAACTGGAAGAATGTTAGCGCCTTCTCATTCAACCACCTAGTGACTCGCTTCACTCGAAATTATTGCTAGGTTTATGTATTGTCTGGTAGTAGTGTGTACAACTCCTTGAATTCCAGCCTCCCCCCCTATAAGCGGTCATGAAATATGCTCAGTAAGTGTATCGTAACACACATACAGTATGCTAGATTTCTCTATTGCAACAGAATTTTTTCAAGAATTTTTTTTTTCAAGAACTATATGATTTTGAGACCGTGAAATTAAAATTTATCCCACAGTATTTCAGCGATTTAATTCAATAAGTGACATTCAAGTGTTTTAACAAGCACTGCATATTGCTAAGCCTTATATTGGTCTTAATGAAAGGGACATCCCCTCTTCCTTTTGTTAATAGCCTCAGGTTATAATAGTATTCATAGATTGCTCTGGTTAAATGAGGAATGTGAGTAAACCCAACGTGTATAATGCTAAGCCCTATCTTTATAGGGGGAATCCAGAAGGATGATTGGCTACTGCCGTGTATGGGAGTAGTTTAACTGTAACTAATTTTTGGAAAGCCCACGTTACTTCTAGGGATCTTATGATCTCCGTGAGCTTGCTTTTTTTTTTTTCTTTTTTTTTTCATTATTATGTGGAGCACTCATGTGGAGTGCAGTAGATATAGAGTGGTTAGGTGTGGTTAAACTTTTTTGAGCTTTATAAACAGCACATCCCTCCCTACTTGCCTATTTTTATTTAGAATGCAATAAAACAGACAAAGATGTCTGTAGAGTTCCAAAGAAAACCTACCCTTCCTAATTTCAATAGTCATACTCATATTACTCAACTACTCTATCCTTACTTCACTCCCCATGAGAGCACTACTCTATCCCCCCATGAGAGTGAAATAACCCCCACCTATCTGTGTGTGTGCGAAAAAAATCTATGATGTAATAACATAGCTCACCCATGTTTGAGTTACCAGACCTGTTCGCCCCGAGAATAAAGGGTTGGCACTGCTGAGTAGCCCTTTCCCTGTGCCTTCTTCTCTCCACACCAAAATTAATTGGTGCGAGCAGTCTGAGAATTTTTTAATGCATAGTATCACGTTATTCTGGTTTCATCTGCTGCAATACGATGATGTCATCTAGTAAAGAATACTAATTTCAGGGGTGGATCTATGATTTTTGAGATAGGTGGGCCCAGACCCTCAGTGCTGAGTGCAAAAGTGACAATAACTTCAACATATGTAGCTAAAAACATCCAGTAAAGTCAGTCAGTTATCATTCAAAGGATCTACTAATAGCATGTGCCTTGGTTGGTGACCTTTTTATAGTGGTGATCATTATGGAGGGAGGGGGGGAGCCACTTGGATCTGCCACTGAATTTAAAAGCACACCCCACAATTACAATTCAATGCATTTCCCTAGTAAAGGATGTTAATTGAGATGTGTTAATGGTATTCATAGCTTACTGGTTAACAAAGAATGCAAGTATTACATACTGACTAAACCCACTAAACCCAATGCGTGTAGAGCTAAACTCTCTCTTTATAAAGAGGCTGCTAAGGGCTAAGATTGTTCGAAATGCTATAATTGTACGAAATGTTTATCAATTGTTAAATTTTTGGAAAGCCCACGTTATTGTGGCTAGCCCACATTAAAGGGGTCTTATGACCTCTGTGAGCTTGATTTAATTTGGACTAAACCCAACGTGTCTAACCCTAAACCTTCTCTTTATAAGAAAGTCTGGAGGGTGTCCATTTACTTCAAAGTTCCTATTTGATATTCCTAATTTTTAATTTGGACTAAACCCAACGTGTCTAACCCTAAACCTTCTCTTTATAAGAAAGTCTGGAGGGTGTCCATTTACTTCAAAGTTCCTATTTGATATTCCTAATTTTTGGAAAGCCCACGCTAATAAGATTCTAGTAATCTCTGTGAGCTTGAAAGCTTTTGATCTTCTTTTTTCAGAAGTTCCTTTTAAAATCTAGAAAATTGACACTGGAGAGGTACACTTGAGTTATGTTTTCTTTGGTGGTTATTAGTTTTGATTGCCTTTTAAGGGGAAGAGAAATCTCCTCTGTCGAAGGTCACGTTACTTAATTTAGTTGACCTGAAATACTTAATATTAAAGTTGTACCATTATTCATAGTTGCTGGTTATGTACTGACTAAACCCAATGTGATATTCTTGTGCCAGTGGACTTTCTTATAAAGAGAGGGTTTAGTGTAAGGATGTAATAATATCTGTTAATAATGGAAAGCCCACCTAATGAAATTCTGCTAATTTCTGTGAGCTTGAAATTTATTCGAAACTTGAAATGGTAAACGTGTTTCAAGTTCACCTACACCTCTTGAATGTGGACTTTAAAAAAAAATTATTTTTTTTTTTTCACTTGGAGTGAATAGGTATTAGAAAGTAGTTGGTTCCAAGACCAAGAAAAAAACAGAAAATCCATAGGCCTTTTCTAATTGGGGGAGGTATTTAAGGTTTAGGGACATCCCTTCTATCCAAAGTTACCCTTTCAGGTCTTAATGAGAGGGACATCCCCTCTATCCAAAATTTTAGTGCCTCCTTTCAGGTCTCAGCTTTATGAGCAACATGGTGATTTTTTTCTCTTTTCTCTTTAGTACTAGCTTTGCAAGTGTGTATCAAATCTTTCTTATTGTCTGGACATGCATGTGATGTTTCTCCCGAGGACACTGTACTTGCTCCTAATTAAGCGCTACTGGCTGTTAAGCACATGATTTGTTAATGGAATATGTGTTCCAAATCAAGCTCACCTTAAATACAAGCGCACCCACGAAATTATGCTGAATAAGCAATGTGTTGGTGGGCGGAGTTTCAAACTTGAGTCTAAGAGAAGCTAGATTTCTCTCCTCCTGGTGCTGTAAAGTGCCAACTAAAGCCTAGAGAAGAGAAACAAGGTGCTGAAGGTAGCGTAGACAGCTTAGTTCATGATTCCAAGCATATAAGCTGGAAAGCCCACCTTAGTCCTGATGATAGCTTTGCTTAGCTTTTCTTTCATTTCACTAGCGCACACACTTGCACGCTCTTTGACAACCCTGACAAAGAGCACACTATTGTACATGCCTACCATAGATGGAGGTAATTAAAACTGTACTACTAGGGCAATGTTCAACATTCAGTTAACAGCGAGCGAGCAAGCAAATATTCTTTAGTGCCACAACTTTTATTTTGCTGTTTAGTTCATATGAGCTACAACTACTACTTTAGCTTTAGGCAGTGAGCAAGTGAGCATGATAGGCTCCAGTGCTTGATATTGCATCAAAGACAAGAGTCATGTAAGTGGTGGTTCCAACCAGAAAGCTAAAACTGTAAATACTTACCACAAGCACTTAGATAAACCAAGCGCCTACAATTCACTTTGATATGTAGTATTATCATAACTAACTGAGTTAATAGCTAGTGAACATGGCCAAGAGAAAGACATCCTCTCTAAGAAATAGCTTTCTTTCCTCAATATCTGAGGAATTTATTGACAGGAGGAGGAAATTTTTTTGGAGAGTTTAAGTCTTAGCTAACACATAATTACAGTGAATAGTTGTTTGTTCTGAATAGCTACAATAATTAGGGATTTATTATTGCTTGTTCTGATTTTTTTAAATATGAACAGTCCAGGTGCCCCCCCCCCCCCCCCCCCCCCCCCCCCCCCCCAATAGTACTTTAGCACTTCTATATGACAAAAGGCTGTAGAAAACAATCTAGCTCAATTACAATTATTGGAGCATGCACATTATGCACTACTATACATGACAGGTATACTGTACCATACCTACCCTGGGGCATTTTGCAATGAGTCATGACCTGAGAGTCAGCTCACTCCTGCTGTGCTCGCTTGCTGCAATTATTCACATAGGTTGCTGATTAAGTGAAGAATGTGGTCATGTAGTAGTGGTATGTACTGACTAAACCCAACGTGTCTAACCCTAAACCCTCTCTTTATAAGAAGTCCAGTGCATCCAAAGACACAAGAATATAGATATAGATCATTAAGAAATAATAATTTTTGGAAAGCCCATGTGAACGAAATTCTGGTAATTTCCATGGGCTTGAATTTTTTCTTCAAACCTGAAATATAATCTTTAAGTGAAATTTACCATGTTTCAAGTTCTTAAATAATGTGGGCTTTCAAAAAAAAAAAGAGAAAATAGTTCCAAGCCCAAAATGTAATAGGCCATAGGTGGAGGGTCCCCACTATTTAAAGTTCCAGTGCCCCCCCTTTTTTTATGGTTATCCCCTCTAAAGTGAATGGCAAGTTGGTCCAATGTGCTGTGCTGTGTAAACTTGAGGCTGTTCCTGAATAGATGTGTGGCTTTTCTTCAATAGATGGAAATGTTTGCCTCAGCATCAGAGTGCCAAGGCACAGTGCCGAAGGCAACTATTATTAATAGCGCACGCAGCTAGCTACTAGTCTAGCAAGCTAGCCAACACGACTTCAAGCTCTACTACAGTACTAAAGACAAACAGACAGGCTCAGGCTCGCAGTCACTATACAGTAATGATACACCGTGAAGAGAGTGCTGATGCTTCTTGGCCGTCTTTAAGCTTTGCCAACAAATCAAGCCCATGCAGAGAAGACAGCAATGAACAAAAACAACAGAGATTGCAATGTACACAAACTAGGTGATCATTTGAAGTGCCAAAGAGAGAGCCATGTTGAAGGAGAATATAATGAAAGAATCCAGTACACATACTTCAATCAAGCTATGCGTGAGAATCATTCAAAACGGCAGTTTGAAAGCATTGAACAGCAAGAATACTAGCTGTGTAAATACCCACCTTACTACAATAAGCCATGTTGCTCAGTGCACATTATTTAGAAAATTTAATAATAATAAAGGTTGCACTGAAGTTGTGCCGAGGCATTCCTAATCTTTCACTTGTTATTAGAATCAATCTGCGCTTCATTTCACTGTATCCAAAGTTACCCTTTCAGGTTTTAATGAGAGGGACATCCCCTCTATTCAAAGTTTCAATGCATTCCTTCATGTCTCAGCTTTATGGGCAACATGGTGATCGCTTTTTTCTCTTTTCTCTTTAGTACCATTATTAGCAAGTGTGTATCAATTAAATCTTTCTTATTGTCTTAATGAAAGAGACATCCCCTCCCCTTTGTCAGTAGCCCCATATTATCTATGCCTTCTTCTCTCCACACCAAAACAAACAAACAAACAAACAAAAAAGTGTTTATTAATTAATATCTGACAGTTATTCATAGTTTGCTGGTTAAGTGAAGAATGTGATTATAAACCCAATGTGTGTAAATGCTTAACTCTCTCTTTATAAGGAAGTCCAGTGGATGGCTCTGGCTACCACATGGAGTGTTGTTTCTTAGTAGTGTAAAAATTTTTGGAAAGCCCACGATAAAGAGGTCTAATGATCTCCGTGTGCTTGATCTGTTTGAAATTCTTCATCATCACTAATCACTTGCCATTTGCAAATCTTGATATTGAGAGAGCTCACTCTATGAGCTGAAGTTGGAATTTGGTTATAATATTATAGCAGTGTGTCAAATCTAAATAGACTGATGTGTAAGTCCAATATGATTGCTGTATGTTGGCAAGCTGGTT